>OX104065.1:70835233-71149874 GCA_944474145.2 Dicrocoelium dendriticum | reverse complement strand
CACTCATCCCTGTGCGCCTTCCGTTAACAGCCATGCGTCAAGCCACTCAGGAGCATACCTGTCCCAAATAGACGCATAGATCTAGCCCTGTGCTTACATACATGGTGTCCCATTGTCTACTGTCCGATGACAAATGTGAGCGTCACTGCTAGTGCGTGCATGTAACCTCTTGAGGGAGGGAATGAATTTATACGAGAGTGAACTTGGATACACAAATCGTTTTCTGATTTTTCTTAACAAGCTACCTTATTAGCGCTATGCCTGAGTTTGCATGTAAAATGGTATTGATGTACAGGCAATCGAGGTGCTCCACCGTGCGTCGATTGAAATGGTGATCTCGTTGTTAAGGCTTGTTTGGATGCATGATGTGTCATCAACAGTAGTGCAAAGTTTCCTCCCATTCGTCACCCTTATACGCTATCCACTCTTTACTCGTTCTATTGTAACCCGCTCTCAAGCCAATCGTCTGCTGGTGGCATGGGGCTGTCTGAACATTTGTGTACCAAATTGCGAAATTCCTCACCCTAGAACCACGGACCCTGGTTTGTTAATATGGCTTTTGGTGTTCCGTGGTCCGTTAGCACATTTTTCTTGACAGCACGATTGATGGTGGTCGCCCGTTGAGGCGGGATTCCTGTTGCTTTAATCCATCGTGTGAAGTTCTCCCTCATCAGCAAGATGTGTTGGATGCACCGCCTGGTCAACTGAAACAGCCCCATCAGTTCCATCGACCATCGTCCACCAAATTTCAATACTAGAATCGCCTTCACTGGTTTCTGTGCTACTCGGCAGTCAGTTTTCAAAAGCCGACATAGCTTGCACGAAGGTACGCATATATCAACGTCCTCCTTCATGCCCGGCCAATGTGCGCGTTGTAACAGTAAATTGTAAATCCTGAAACAACCAGTGTATGCTACCTCGTGATATGCACTTACCAGCCTTCGCCTTATTTTCGTCGGGAAACCAGTACTGATATGTCCATACCTCCTGGTATCCACATCAGAATTCCCGCTTCATTTATTTTGTAGCTTTTCAAGGTTTCTGGCAAACGGTCCTACTGCTTGTGTTGGCTCTTGGTTAGGACTGATGGACCGGTATTTTATGCAATGTTCCCTTGGCGCAATGGTTTGTCACTACGTTGTTCCGCTGCCAACTCTCCCCGATGCTGCTCAAACAGTACACCATTAATACCGAAACTCACATTCGGCAGGTCATCATCATACTTTATCCGTGACAAAGAACCCGCATTTTGGTTTTCCTTCCCCTGCGCATGCGTTATCGTGAAATGGTTTTCCTGTAGGCCAAGCGCTTGTCGCGTTAGCCTTCTCCTTGGACCTTTGGCAGACATATTCCATTCCAAAGTTTCTGGTCCGTTTCAACGCGAAGGCACTAACTTAGCCGATATGGACGCCATTTATTCAACGCTCAGACGATTTCGAGACCTTTCTTCTCTATGGTGGAATGTTTTCGTTCTATCTGAGTCAAACTGCTACTAGCATACTCTATCTTCCCATGGCTTTGTTTCAATAGCAAGCCGACTCCGAGGTCGCTGGCATCAGTGGCTACCTTGATCAGCTCTCTAGAAATGGACAAGTTAAGTGTGAGCTCCTGGAATGGTATCCTTCGAGGTCCCCAGGGCCGACAAGTATGGCGGGTTTAGCGGGATGGTGTGACGATCCAGTCACAAAATCTTTATGGGCTGCCATTATCCAATAACGTAGAGTGATACTTTGTGATCAGTGGCTAGAAAGCTAGACCCAAGTGTCCCGTGACAACGACCGACAGCAAAGGTATTGTTCTTTCGCGGCCAATTATTGGCATCCACCGTATTAAGACAACGACTTCTCTCGTTTTTAATCGACGGCAGCCTTGTTGAACTCTATGAAATCTGGGCTTCTGGAGACATGATGAAGATATGGGTCCGTTTCTGTCCTGCGACCCCCATGATGCTTTCTGTCATACCATCAAGGCAAACTGAGTACCCACCGGCGGCTCTCATGACCATGGAGCACCATTGAAGACCTTCGCCCCGACAGTGGCTTATTAGCAGTATTGAGGCACCTGTATAAATCAGACACCGTTCCATCGTTCCGCATACTTGCACCATCGCTTGGATTACCCAAATATTCAGTGGTCCGAGCAGACATTCTTCAATTAGAGAAGCTAAACAAGGATGATTGCGTTTATGGGTACACATTTAGCAGCGCACCTCAAAGGACATTGTCTTTCCTAGTGTCATGGTTTCCCGCAAAGAAGCAACTTTCTTTCGCTCGCTCCTCCGGGCACTAAGTGCGAAGCTAATTGCCATCTTGCACAAGCTGTTTCATCATCCGTTCCACTTTATCCAACGTGTCCACGCCTCATGGTCTTCCTCCTTCAGTGATACTAGTGGCGCATCACTCAGCTCTCGAGTAATCTGCGCCAACTCCCCAAGCCGCATTCCCCGAGTAGCGTTCGCAACATGAACGCGTCTCGCGCTTGGCCCTGGGAGATCAACCATTAACTGATCCATTGGTAATTGCTGTTTGAATGATTCGTCCATTCCCGGCAAAGTACGGTCCAACAAGTTCCTGACATGAACTGCAAACATGGGACCATCTGCCCCTACACAAAGCCATGCCGCTTTGCACTGCCAAATCGCCTCGTGGCGGTCGACCAGACTGTCCAATTCAGACACCAAGGCATTTTTCGTGGTGGCCCGCTTCAACTGGACACTGCCTCTTCGCGCCACCTCCGGGACGGCCTTTGTCCTACCCTTGATGAGTCTACGCTGTGCCACCAGCTTCGGCCGGCCGGCCGGCCTTGACTCCAACCGTCTCCGTCACATCCTAGAAGTCTTCCAAGCGGATTCTCACATCCCCTTGTTCAAATGGCTCCGGCCAGGGGATCTTCATGATGCACCTCGGTTGGTCACGGCTCCAATGATTGAAGCCGAGGTGTCAGCGGAAGTGTTTATTGTCCGGACATAGCTTATACTAGGTGCATCGGTTATGACAAACGAATGGGTGCACTCGCGTCTCATGCTTTCATTTCCATAACAGTTTCCAGCTAGAAGTCAAGGAGGATTTCATGTTATCGGCTCGTTGTCAGTCATCATTGCTGAGAAGAAATGTTGTTAAGGTCAATTCATGACATTGCAATCATACTAAATTATGCATGTGAATGAGGTTACTTACTAACAGGATGTTAATTCACGCCTTCGGCACTGTGTGTTAGGCTGCCTCCCGTAGTAGCAACCCAAAATATTCATATGCCAGTCATGTATGATCTATCGCTTTTGCTCCGTCACTTTGATCCTACTGCAACAACCTTTATGTGGGCAGCTGGTTAGGTTTAACACGGCTTACTCAGATCCCTGCGTCTACTACTCCAGATAAAATCAAACAGAACGTTGTGCGCTGATCAAGTGTTCACAATCTGACCTGCCTCCTTTACGTTTCGTCTGCTAAGAACGCAACTGAAAGTCACTTTGTTCATTGTATGTCAATAGTGGATAACGCGCGGTACTGCGAAACCTGTGTTAGGCATTTAGGGGAAATCAAGGTCAAGGTCAAGTTACGCACTGAAGTCCCGCGTGATTAAAGCCGACAAAAAACAGCACACTGAGGTCGTGGCATGCGGAACGAAAGAGAGGAATACTTAAAACTTGTAATCTAGTCCGATCTCAGTTGTTTCAGTAGCAATGATGAGCACCAAAATCGTTCGGACAAGCCCGATGCGTATCAAAACAATAAGCAGCTAAATAATCGGTAGCATAAATCACTAACTGATCTCAAAAACTGCAACTGCAACATTCACACAAAAATTTCCACCCTTTCCATACGCATTAATGATATAGTAAGTATTAAAGAGCATGATAGCAAAGCATGCGCCGATAAGTCACGTGAGAATAGACAAATTACTCTACTGATTACCGTACTTGACTGGGTGAACTCATGCATACGGACTGCTTGCATTTCTCTGGTTATGCCCAACTGGTGAAAGTCTCCCTGCTTCCAAGTATATATGGGTGCCTAATTAGATGCATACCTATATTTTTAGCATGATTTTATGTTACCTTGCGCAACCCGAATTACCAGCATTAGTCGGGTATTTGGAACCAAATAAAAATCAAGAAAGACCTGATGTATTCATTCACTGACTTGCTGGGTACTGTGCCAGCTTGTTTATTAGTAAGGCATTTCGTTATCTTTGTCATTCAGTAACACAAAACTTTCTGTTCCTCTTTTCATTAAGCCTACCTCAATTAATGAACCAATCGTCAGATGGCGCAATCTACGTCTATGTTTATAATCTCTACGTGGAGACTCCAGCGACAAACATGTCAGAGACAATCAACGCTTGGTTAACCATGGTACTGGCTATCGAACGATATGTGAGTATGAAGCATTGGCACGTAGCAAAACGATACTTCACTCCACCGCAAACGCGGAAGCTGGTGGGCATTTTATTTTTGGTGGCAGTAACTTTCAACCTCCCTTATTTTGCGCTTCAAAGTGTTGCGGTCACTCGCATAAACGGGACGCTGGAACTGTACAGTCGTATGACGGGGTTCTCTCAATCGCATTACTATGCCGGTTTCTCTTGGTTGCGTCTGATTTTGGTCCAGATTATTCCTTTGTGTTTCCTCTGCGTTTCTAATTGCATGCTGTTTGTCTTGGTATCACAGCATAATCAGAAGCTTCGCGAAAGCAGACAAAGTAGCCCCACTTGTTGCATTCCCTCCCACCGTGATCAGAGTCATGAAATCCAGGCGTGTGAAAAAGTTGGTATTCGTCAAAGATTTACGCATGAAGAACAACATACTTATACTGAGCTCGTAGATCAATTTCAGTGCATTAGTGGGATAACAAATGGATCTCCAACCACGACGACTGATGTAGTAAAGAGAGATGGGCACTTTAATGCTTTGAATCCAATTCAGGTTACATTGAAAGCTTTTATCAAGCGGGCTCAACCGACCACCCTCCGACAATGCAGAAGAAAGCTATCGAGGAGTCAATCATGTTCCCTAACAATCGCATGCGATCGCGCCCAACGCCGAAGATCCATTCAGAACAAGCTGACAATTCTTCTTATTGCAGTCATCCTCTTATTTTTGGCTGGTCAAATTCCACAAGCGCTCGCCTATTTGCGTGTATTTACCACACTGGGAATATGTTCATTTGATGGTGTGGAGTATTGCATAGCACACAGCCTTTATCGTATGGTCAGTGTAAATCTGGCACAGTTGGCTTTTGCCTCCACGTTTTTCGTCTACTTGTCACTTAATCGAGATTTCCGAATTACGCTGGCTCAAATGATGTGTGCTACATGCAGTAAACTCTCTGTTCCGCGATTTGCGACGTCAAGAGAAAGAAGCAGCAGAGCACAATGACTACTGAAACCAACTCTGTCGGCTCATCAAACTGTCCTGTATTGTACATTACTCCATGTGCAATTAATAGTGTGTAAAGCGGGTAGGATCCCGAGTTACGCCATGATTTTCGTTTTCGTTACCTCCATTTTACTGCTCAAATTTTGGATCACTTGGTTAAGAAGGGCGGTAAGCAAAGTTCAGCCGTCAACTTCGTAACCGAGTTTGAGTTGGCATAATACCCACTCAAGATCTTTTTCCAGTAATTGCATAGATTTCTCACTTAGGCACGCGAAGTATTTCCGCCGTTAATCGCTTAGTAGCATATGCTGAACCACTGCGTTTAAGGTGAGGTGTTTGCATGTCATCTACGTCTGCGGACTTGTTGAATGGACCAAATTTAACATGTTGACGGCGCAAATTGAAATTGTTATGACGTAACCTGATTCCGCCATTCCCTAACATGACTGGGAAATGTTATAATAATGCTTTCCCGTTTAAGAACTCTCCACGCATCTTTGAATAATGTGGAGCATAAATGCTGCACATTAAGTGAAGCAACTGATATCGCCGTTACCAATAAGTTTAGAGAGTCGCATATTGATAACCTTTTTACGCTGCTAACTAGAATGCCTTGTATTTCCTTTGCCCCATTGAACTCCGATCTGTTCTGCGCGATGTATGCTAAGAAGATGAGCGAGATCAATGTTGATTTCTATTAAGCGCATGTGGCTCTGTTCGAGTTTACGTAGCCAAACCTAGACATAATGAACTCGTTGCTCCAGCAACACTCGATACAAATCATGTTTCATCCAAGCTGGGTTGAAACACCAGCATTCTGATAGTCCCGTCGCCGCGAATTCGAAAGTGCGAGCTAAGCGTAACTAACCATACATCGGTTAAATAAAGCTTTAAGGGCAGCCAGTGCAGAAGAAACGGCTCACTAGCTCATTTCTGACCACATGTAGCTGAGATTAATCCCCAGTGAATCTATTACAAAGATACTCAAAAACCGCTTTTTAATATTCAACGGAGCGTTGATATTTTGTCTCCACTATTTACTTTTGTTTGCTGTCGTCCAGTGCGTCCATGTATTCTAGGGTGAAATCATTCACTGGACTTTCCGGCACGTAATACCAATGCATCAATTGTGTCTCAGTATTTAGTTCCGCACCGTATGGTTGCCCGTGTTTGGCGCGACCTCATGTAATGTTGGAAGAGCGTATTCCTCCAGACGGCATAACCGTGTCAGCCGTCCTACCTGACGGAAACACTTTGCTTATCGAATCCACCTTCTAAGACTCTCATAACATCCGTAGAAAATAATACAGCATTAGTCTTTTGATGGTAATCAAATGGGCTACATCTTGCCTGGACCACTTGTCAGTGGGTTGCATCATTTTGGTGCAATTAATTGCTAGCAAATTTCCATTATGCCAGTTTCCGTCTTCAGAAACTGAGCGATTTCAGCTTTTATTGTCCAGCGTAAGACGGCAGCTGGATATACAAAATATGCTAGCGTTATTTCATCTCAACATTGGCTATAGTATACTAATGGCAAACATAATGCACCTTTTAAAGTGACGCTTAAACACTCCGTATGCACACACACACACACGCACACAGAATCAGACACCAACACCGAGTATAACAATGAGGATTTCGTTAAAGAGATACTTCCTTACGCTCACAGGTTAACAAGGTATTAGTGAGGTGCTGTATCTATATTAGAATCAAGTAGGTTAATGCCATGGTTTTCGTTATGGCTAGTGAGAAGGTTTAGGTAAATCCAAACTCAAACCAATTGCGTGAACACCGAATCCTCTTGAAAAATGCACACTCCTGAGAGTACGACGGTAGACGGCAGATAGTTCTTTGTTCAAGTTGCGTGTCAGATTCACCTAGTAAGTGAAAAGCAACGTTCTACTGAAGGCCGCATTGAAGCAAGTTAGGAGAAAACACACAAGCCAGTTAACACGCCGCCGAGCGTTTGGAGCACAATAGTCGATTGACAGGTGAACGACGGTCACAGGCGCAATCGCGGACAGCTAGCGTGCAGGGAGCAGATATACGAGTTGGGCGTACGTACATTGTACCTTTAAAGAATCAAGCCAGTCCATAAAGGAATCAAGCTCCTCCTTAAGAATATTCAACCCTATTCATAAGCACATCAAGTTGAATCCATCATCTTGACCAATTGCAAATCAGTACAAGCATACTCAGAACATCTGCATCGGTTGGTGCAGCGGTTAGACTGCTCTCAGCCAACAACCCACGTGGTGCACAGCGGACGTGAAAACAACACTTAAGCTCATTCACTGTAGGATAGGTGCGAACTAGTACACGGCATCTATGGGCGGTTGAGGAAGTACTGTATTTTCCGCCCACTCACTTACGCAGCATCAAGACACACAACACAGAAGTGGGCGGCCATTCGCGTCCATAGTGCTCACTGTTACGTGCAGACGACCGGACATGAAATGTACTCTACAATGAGACGGTATCGATTGCCTTCACTGAAACTAGCTGCAGATCCGTAACCTCACATGGTGTGACCTAGACTAAGCGGTGTCTACGTGTGATCGGTTGTGGTTAATAGTGGGTAGGTGAAATAATTAATGCGTGCAGTGCTTCACTACGCGCTATCATGGAACAATGCGTTAGTTATCGGTGGGTGTGGCCGAATTACCTGTTAACTGCAGTTGATCGGCCTTAATGATGGGGTTAACATCAGCATCTGCACAGTAATGCATGATGCACTGCACCGAGCTTTGCGGAAGAGTACCGCATTAATTGTGATAAGGTTACCCGGTTGGCAAAAGTTCGCATTTGCTGGTCTACATGCAATGGTTAGTATAATGTAGCCGTTGACAGAGTGAAGGAATACGTTTGTAAAGAACCGTCATGAGTTCGTGTGAAACGAAGATGAAACGATGATCTATGTTAACGTTAGCGCACTCCTCACCAAGATGCCGAAATGCGACGCACTGGGTATGGTGAAACGCTATTTGACTGAAGAGATTAACCTAGGGAGTGACCGAAAATTAATTTGGTTGAAACAACCGAGAGTAAGACATTGCGCGGTACGTTGTTCTAGCTCGGGTTTCAGTCGGAAGTAGGCACTCAAGAACATGATGTTATCATTAGATCGCCAATGGCCACTATGTTGTACATTGTACCGGCAAACTCCAGTAAATGGCCAAAAGTTGTTGGTATCAAGTGGATGGCACATTTTGAACATGAAGTGGATGAGAAAAGATAGTTTGTGAGGAATCTGAAATCGCCCACCATAGTAGCACATCGCCATTCCTTGACTGCTCTGTTTGCAAGAATGATTAGCTTCCGAACCGATATATCGTCAACCGACGGACACAGATGGGACACAGCACAACAATTCCGATCTCTGTGTTTCACAGATAAGGCCATGTGAACAGAGAAGGAAGTAGACAGTAAGGTAATCTGGCCACCTTACATGTACCGTACCTAACAGGTGCATCACGACCGCTGAATCTCACAGTAGAGCATTATACTTAGACGTCTCCGTGACATGCGCCTCAGGTGTTCCAGCAGCGTTGTGTGCAGTTCGCTCGCGATGTCTCTTATACACACATATTCAGTTAATGTGAATACATTTGTGAATACCGTTAGTCATCTTATCTACGAAAAGTGTGTCTTTCAGATACACCATTGTTGAACAGATCCCGAGTTTTATTCTTTGGTTAGTGCCGTCGGAAAAGAAAAGGAAGTTCCTTCTACCTATAATATTCTTATCGTCCCAATCCATTCCGCTGTATATTTTCAATGTCGTTTTAGCATATTGTGAAACGTGTCTTTCACTACCGGTTTCCGGTGTCCACTGTTCAGCAATTACCTTACTGTCTACTTCCTTCTCTGTGCACATGGCCTTATCTGTGAAACACAGAGATCGGAATTGTAGTGCTGTGTCCCATCTGTGTCCGTCGGTTGACGATATATCGGTTCGGAAGCTAATCATTCTTGCAAACAGAGCAGTCAAGGAATGGCGATGTGCTACTATGGTGGGCGATTTCAGGTTCCTCACAAACTAGCTTTTCTTATCCACTTTCATGTTCAAAATGTGCCATCCACTTGATACCAACAACTTTTGGCCACTTACTGGAGTTTGCCAGTACTATGTACAACATAGTGGACATTGGCGATCTAATGATAACATCATGTTCTTGAGTGCCTACTTCCGACTGAAACCCGAGCTAGAACAACATACCGCGCAATGTCTTACTCTCGGTTGTTTCAACCAAATTAATTTTCGGTCACTCCCTAGGTTTATCTCTTCAGTCAAATAGCGTTTCACCATACCCAGTGCGTCGCATTTCGGCATCTTGGTGAGGAGTGCGCTAACGTTAACATAGCTCATCGTTTCATCTTCGTTTCACACGAACTCATGACGGTTCTTTACAAACGTATTCCTTCACCCTGTCAACGGCTACATTATACTAACGATTGCATATAGACCAGCAAATGCGAACTTTTGCCAACCCGGTAACCTTATCACAATTAATGCGGTACTCTTCCGCAAAGCTCGGTGCAGTGCATCATGCATTGCTGTGCAGATGCTGATGCTAACCTCATCATTAAGGCCGATCAACTGCAGTTAACAGGTAATTCGGCCACACCCACCGATAACTAACGCATTGTTCCATGATAGCGCGTAGTGAAGCACTGCACGCATTAATTATTTCACCCAGCCACTATTAAGCACAACCGATCACACGTAGACACCGCTAGGTCTAGGTCACACCACGTGAGGTTAACGGACCTGCAGCTAGTTTCAGTGAAGGCAATCGATACCGTCTCATTGTAGAGTACATTTCATGTCCGGTCGTCTGCACGTAACAGTGAA
This sequence comes from Dicrocoelium dendriticum, assembly GCA_944474145.2. NCBI lineage: Eukaryota > Metazoa > Platyhelminthes > Trematoda > Plagiorchiida > Dicrocoeliidae > Dicrocoelium > Dicrocoelium dendriticum. Next base: position 71,139,639 of record OX104065.1, on the reverse strand, counting down.
CACTATGAACGCGGATGGCCGCCCACTTCTGTGTTGTGTGTCTTGATGCCGCGTAAGTGAGTGGGTGGAAGTTACAGTACTTCCTCAACCGTCCATAGATGCCGCGTGCTAGTCCGCACCTATCCTACAGTGAATGAGCTCAAGTGTTGTTTTCACGTCCGCTGTGCATCACGTGGTTTGTTGGCTGAGAGCAGTCTAACCGCTGCACCAACCGATGCAGATGTTCTGAGTATTCTTGTACTGATTTGCAATTGGTCAAGACGATGGATTCAACTTGATGTGCTTATGAATTGGGTTGAATATTCTTAATGAGGAGCTTGATTCCGTTATGGACTGGCTTGATTCGTAAAATGTATAGTGCACTCCGTAAATGCTTGCTGCATTTAAATCGGGATCTGAGCAAAGATTCTTCCTGACTTACATCAGCTGCTTCGCTATCACAGTAACAGGCCATGGAAGAATTGGGTTGCTTCTCTTTAATGTGGCTTCTTAATTATTTTTTTGCTTTCTGGTGAACTTGATGAAAAGTGTTAACTAGCAAAATAACGCAAACGTGACATGCAGTTAAGAGACATTTAGTGCCCATGGTAATCGCTAGGAGTAGTTGATTTTATTTGCATCATTGGAACTCAAGCAGCTTCCACCTGAGCAAGAAGGTCAATATTTACCCACATTGAACAAACAAGTAAATCATGAAAAGCAAAAGAAATAAGAGTCGGCAATTAAAGTCAACTTGGGGATGAATCCAGTGTTCATAGGATTACTCTTGTAGGCATAATTGTGACAACTCTCCTCAGCTCATGAAAATTGGTGACAGCGTTACTTACTGGCTTAAGAAATCCTCTTCATGGCGCAGCCACTCCTATATTTGAACGATAAAGATTGTCCACGTGCTCCAAGCCCTCCAGAAAGATGTGCATGCGTTATTGAAGACCCAGCCGCTGTGCCTGTGTTGCGTTTTATTGGTTTCAATATCCGGTTGTGCGGTAAGGTACCAGAAGAAGGTAGGTGACGAAAGTAAAGAAGAAAGCAAGTGCAGCCGTCTACGTCCAGTGTGCAATTTGTACACCAAAGGCTAATCTTTAATCCACTCAGGCTGAGGGACGGCACACAAAGCTGCACGCACACACGCACGCACACCATTCCATCGTTAAGCCAGTGTGCGCAGTCAATATATTTTGTCAGTTGTCGATTACACCGTGTGCGTGTACATTTGTCTTTCTTACACTATGGTTCCATGCCCCATGGAGCATACGCTCTTTAACCTCTGCTCAATTACACTAAGACTTATCAACGGGCGACGGAGATTCCCATGTCCACCGTGAATGCACTCACGCAGTTCTGTTTGTGTTCTGCAGAACAACCATATTCGCCAGTTGGAATAGGCGGAGAAAAAACTTTACTGGCTACCTAGGTTTAGTTTTAATCTTGAGTCGGCTAATATCGCCTACCGAGAAACACAAGATCAAACTACTCAACGGTTCCTTGGAGGCGTCGACTAGGGATACGTCTACGCCTTCCGTAGTGACGACTTCCGCGCAATCGCAGTCAATACCTTAGGTACGTTTAGTGTTCTCTGTAATGTTAAACAAAATATGCATACAGCCAGCTATCATTTTAACTCTGCCAGAACTAGGAAAAATATCAGACGAGTTCATCGCTCACATGCAACTTGCAACCCCTCTTTGCAAACACAATGTAATTTCTCCCGCAAAGTTCGAAGTAACAATATTAATTCAATGCCTCATAGTTGGCATATCCGACTAGATTGCAAGTGAAAACCTTTTATACAAGATGATACTGCACCTCATTAGGAAGCGGGTTGTTCTGTTAAAATTCAAATAGGGTATCTGGGACAACAACTGTTCGCATTCACTCTACAATCTCTATCCGGAAGTGTACAGTTGGTGAAAAGGATGGCACAACTAACAATAACCTCCTTGAACGTAAAACCGTTTATATGCCAAGGAGCATCCGAGAAAACATTTAGGGTAGTTGCAGTGACTTATACTTATGCAGGACCGACCGCCGATTAGCTCAAAAGGTAGCTAAGCACTTCCCTAAGTGTGTAAGACAGTCCATAGTAAGAAAAGAGGAGATGGATCAAACGACGAACCGGAACACCTCCTTGTCTATCAAAAGTGCCTTGGGACGACTGGCCATCACGTGGACCCATCAAAAGCATTCAAAGTACTATTGATTAATCGCAACTTGAAGTAGCTGGCGAGCAGTGAAGCGCTACTTATTGCGGTGAACCAGTCGGCGTTGTGCACACAAAAGGAACTGAAGCAATCTGTCAGATTGCCGTGGTCATGATTTCTGCATTAAGTTGCGCATGTATGTCCTTCCACTTGTAAATATATTATTTCTCACATGCACCGCGTTTACGACTAAAAAGAGCTGTGGAAGTGTTAACAGCTAGTAATGTATGTTTCTGTTTGCGCTAACTAACTGAGTAAATAGGACTCAGTGTTCCAAACTCGTATTTTACACTTGCACGTGGTAAAATATTCACCGAACTACACTTCAGTCACGCATATTTACAAATAGGGCTAGCTGAACATTTATGAGAACGGAAATGTACCAACAATAATTTACCAACTACACCCTTTTGCTTTTTGGTATCATCTGTGTCCCCAGAAACTTTCTAAGGACTATCGGTGGTTTGGTATTAAATTTACCTTTCAGTTCTATGTATTTAGATACTATTCTCATTACCGGCCACACAGACGCAAGACACCTACCAACACTCTATGTTGTGATTGAATGATTGACAAGAAACCGACTTAAATTGCGAAAGCCTAAGTGCGAATTTCATCCTTCAACCTTGTACTATCTTGGATATAGGCTTGATGAGGTCCGTATATATGCTCGAGACGAGGTAAAACATATTTTAAAAGGACATGAACCGAGTAAATTTGATGAACTCAGTACGTTTTTAGGAATGGTATTACATTACCGCCGTTTTTTTACCTGACGCATCTACTATATTTTCTACTTTACAAGAGTTAATCCCTATAAACTGAAAATGGCGTTAGAGACCTCATAAAAGCAGTACCTTAATCGAAGGAAAACAAGCCCTTGCCTCCTCATCGAAGTTAGTACATCATGATTAGAGAAATTCCTCCGTTCTTTAAAGTGACACATTCCCTTGGGGCGTGGTTGCCGTCCTTTGCCACCGCATAAGTGAACAAACTTTGTGTCCCATAGCGTTTACAGCACGCATTCCGCAATCAACGGAAGGAACATATTAACAGCTAGGAAACCTCAAACCGGAAACCATATGGGTATACATGTACCCCTAAATGAACACTAATTACTAGTTTGATGGACAATTATACCAGAGTGAAGGAACATTTACCAAACTGGGTTCAGCGCGAAGTTACTCAATCCACCTCCGATGATACGTGCTCGCGTAAGCCGCCAGCGTCCTCCATAGGCAGGCACATCTTGGCGACTCGTCACCGGGTTAATCCCTTATCAGCGTTCCGGATCTTGTTCCGTCATACTAATGCACGCCTTTTACGATTTGCCGAGGCCGTCGCGATAAGCCGAATTAGACCAGCTTTGTGTCCAAAAGCAATTGGTTGTCAACCTGCGGTTGCTGTGGGCCTAATCCCAACAACAATGACCACAACCATAAATTTGATTGGCTTGACTGCGCCCTGTAAGACATATAAAAGGATTTCCCTGTTATTGTATTGGTACTGATGAGATAATACGAAATGCTAGCATCTGCCAATATTTGTCTTCTCATTTCGTTGTTCAAACTACTGAAGGGGACTAACTGTTCTTTTTTAATTTCTCAAGCGACGAATTCCCCCCGAATCTATCAGTTTGCTGCATCGTATTGTCAACCTAAGATGCAAACTAGCTTGCAAACGTGTGGAAATATCCTTTCTTTCCGATTGTGTCACCCTACGCCGTTACCCGCGTTCAATGCTGTAACTATTACGCAGAAACAAACTCGCGCCTTCCAATCGCAACTTTAGACGCATTGCGTCAACGCAATTAGACACGACCAAGGCAAAACGAACAACTCTGATGCAGACACATACTCGCCTGATGCCGGTTGTGGAGAGTCTGTCCCTATGCTGCCGAATTGTCTTCACGATATTTTGCCAGAGACTTATCGATCGCACAAAAAAACTTGCAGAAAGCGCCTACTGAAATTCCTGATGGAAGCAAATGACCAACCCGTTCACGTGATCTCGGTAAGTACGTCTTGAATGTGTCAAACGTACAACGTGATGATATGCAACTAGAAGCACTAGCCTTGGGGATAGATTACAAAGTTACTCCTAATAAGCTGAACCGATTGTTTGTTGAAACACAGTTTGAGAATTTTTTCGACCAAGTAGCTGAACTTCAGTCAACCAGTCCTGATGCTGTCAGTTGGTTTAGGAATAAGCTGACCGACATTGCTTATGAAGTCCTCATGGTACCGGTAAACGAAAAGTGTGCGCTTACAAGCCGTCATTTAAAAGCACTACGAGAGCTGATAAATAAGGGAGTGGTTGTACTAAAACCGGACAAAGGTTCAGGAGCAGTTGTCATGAACAAGAGTGATTACGTACAAAAATGCTAAACGTTCTAAGTGAAAAAAGCAAGTTTCAACGCACGGACAGGATAGAATGTTTGGCAGAATTAGAGGCCCGTATAACCCGACACCTTGAAACGCTTCTCCTACATCGTGTAATTGATGAAACCACCTACAAGCGCCTGAAGCCGAGCGGTTCCTCGACACCATAGCTGTACGGGTTACCAAAAGCTCACAAGCAGGGCATGCCACGAAGACTCATTTTGTCGATGGTAAATTCACCGCAGCACAAATTGGCTCGCTGGTTAGTTCGGATCTTTGCGCCACTGAGGCAGCACTACAATTTGCACAGCATTAAGGACTATTTGAAATAATCGAAGACCTAGACCAAATCAACATAGCCGACAAGGTTATGTGCTCCCTGGACGTCCAGTCGTTATTTAATAATGTCCCCTTGCTTGAGACAGTTGATTACATTTGCTACCTGATAGAAGGGGAGAATTTTCGTCTACCAATACCGGCAGACCTCCTGAGACAGTCCCTGTGACTTTGCACGGAGAATGTCGCTTTCCGATTCCAGCACACCACATATTGTCAAATTGACGGAGTGGCTATGGGTAGTCCGTTGGGCCCGGTACTGGCTGATTTTTTCATGTTGATGCTTGAGAGGAAACTAAGTGGACAGATTTCTCAGCTGCAGTATGACAAACGATATGTAGATGATATCCTTATTTTTGGTTCCATGAAGATGCAAATCGAACAACTAGTAGACCAACTTAATAATGTTCACGCCAACCTGAAGGTGACTCTTGAATTCGAATCGAATGGGCGTCTCCCGTATCTAGACATTCTCATGAGTCGCAGGGATAATGGGCTGATTAAGCAATCTGTATACCGGAAACCAACGTGGTCCGGCCTATACCTACATTTCAATAGCTTCTCACCGATGGCATACAAGCGCGCGCTAATAAAAACACTATTCACTCGGGCCAGACGTAACTGCTCCAACGACTGCCTGCCTGAGGAGTTTGAACTGATCACTAAAACACTTGTGGAGAATGGCTACCCAAAGCGATTCATAGACAAACATAGCCAAGTTAGACCGCCCAAGGAGATGGTGTTGACAGTCCCTAAGAAGAAGGTGTACATTGAGCTACCATTCAAGGGTGACACCGCAGCAAGAAGGAAAACCAAACGCATTGTCTCGGCCATTCAGCGTCCATACTGTGCTGTTGAGGCTGTAAGTATCAACAGAACCCAAAAGTTGCTGTTACCTTCAGTAAAGGAAGATGAACCCATCGGCGCCAAATCACATTGTGTCTACAATTCGTATGTGACTGCGGTATCAATTACATCGGCAGGAACGAACGGGTTTTATATTCCAGAGTGAAGGAACACTTACCAAACTGGGTTCAGCGCGAAGTTATTCAATCCACCTCCGATGATACGTGCTCGCGTAAGCCGCCAGCGTCCTCCATAGGCAGGCACATCTTGGCGACTCGTCACCGGGTTAATCCCTTATCAGCGTTCCGGATCTTGTTACGTCATACTAATGCACGCCTTTTACGATTTGCCGAGGCCGTCGCGATAAGCCGAATTAGACCAGCTTTGTGTCCAAAAGCAATTGGTTGTCAACCTGCGGTTGCTGTGGGCCTAATCCCAACAACAATGACCACAACCATAAATTTGATTGGCTTGACTGCGCCCTGTAAGACATATAAAAGGATTTCCCTGTTATTGTATTGGTACTGATGAGATAATACGAAATGCTAGCATCTGCCAATATTTGTCTTCTCATTTCGTTGTTCAAACTACTGAAGGGGACTAACTGTTTTAAATTATACCGGCAATTGCAAGGAACTCCCATGGGATCGCCCACCTCAGGACTTATTGCAGAAGTTGTGATGCGGAAACTGGAGTATGTCACAATGCCGTTAATCGAACCGAAATTATGGATCCTTTAGATAGACGACAGGTTTGGCATTATCAATCGAGTTTCCATACAGAATACCCATGAGCTAGTCAACGACATATTCTAAACTAACAACTTCACCATTTAACTCGAAAAGGACAACCAATCATCATTGTTCGATGTACTGATCCACAGAAGCACTGACGGAACGCTTCAAACATGTGTATATCGAAAGAAGGCCCACACAGACCAAATATGCTACCGAAGCATTCATCCACTTAGTCGCAAGAAAGGCTGCATTCAATGTTGGTTCAGAAGAGTCCAAATACATTGCAACACGACGGAATTGAAGAAGAAGGAAGAGAACCATCTGTACCGGATATTGCAAAACAACGGCTATCAAAGAATTTTCATCCGAAAAGGACTGAAGAAGTGTGCTTCAACAACAGCGGAAAAAGTAGACAAACGGTTAGCACTTCTTTACATCAAGAACGTGTCTTAACTAACACTGAGGTTTCTATGAGTACATGGAATCTTGGTATCCTACAAACCAACTAGTACTTTGAGAGGGTTGCTTTCAAGACCGAGAGACCAAGTCAGACACGGCAGTCATCTACAAAATTAACTGCAAAGAGTGTGGCAAACACTACATCGGGCAAACTGGAAGGAAACTTTCAACACGGATCAAGGAGCACAAAATGGCCATACGGAGACACGACCCGCATTCACTAGTTTCTATGCATACGACCAAGAAGGCTAACACTTCGACCTAGGGAACGTAAAGATCCAAGCCTGTGGAAATTCAAGACAAGCTAAAATGTTATTGGAAGCATGATGTTCTACGAACAATTCAATAAATCGACGCGTTGGAATAGATGCCACATATGTAGCAATACGCATGAAAGATCGCCGAATTAATCGAGTAACGCTAACAAGAGAGAACGCAGTACAAATGCGTAAATGACGACGATAACTGAAGGGACACGTGCCTGTACGCTAGAAGGCAAGAAGCAGGGATCGATTTGGATGGTCATGTGCCCGTCGAACGGTTCAAACAAAGACTAACGGACAGAAGATCGATCACTCACACACTGACGCTTCGTACCGCGTCGCTCCGCTACATAACCGCGCACTGACGATGTCACCTCGAGTCGTAAAGAAACGGTTGGGTTCTGAATTTAAATGCGCACCATTACAGAAATATTAAGATTTCTGGCACCAGTAATTGCACGAACGTTACACTGAGCCATCTACCAATAGCACGGTGAATTGGTTTAATTGATGCAACACCTAGATACAATGCCTCTACGAAGTCCCCTTATCCATCAGTGGCCAGATAGTGACCCAGATTTTTCAACCTTCAAGCGATGATTAATAGACGGATGGGCTGCTGTAGGAGTCACCGGTGTGTAGAAGTCTATAGCATGCGGAAACGAGATGAGCTTCGTCAAAGGTTGCGTGTTCTTGGGTTCCCGTTTTTGTCCCTCTTAGTGATGCTAGTGCACAGAAATTTTACTAGCTCTATTATCTACACCCAGGCGTTTTTAGTGAGGATATGCTGCTATGGTACAACGATAGATACAGCTATCGAAAACTTGCAGTATTGGCATAACTGTTGAGCTCACCAGCACAGTAAAAAATTTGGTCCAATACATCGGTGGTGCTGGCCCGAGGAGCCGTGGCAACGATTCCGCGCCGACTACATTGGTACGAGCAACGGAACCATGATTCTTTTACTTATCGATACCCACTCCAAGTGGTTTGAAGCGTACGCCACTGCGCAAGAAACGTCTGGAGCCACCATTGTTACACTGCGCGCATCACTTAGCATAGTAGTTATTCTGGATACTCTATGCACGAACAATGGCTTTTCTTTTGTTACCGCCGAGTTAAACCAATTCATCACTAACAACAGAAATATAAAGATGCGATCGGCTTATTATCATTCCGCGCTAAACTGGTTAGCAGCGAGAGCAGTACAGACAGTGAAGCATGGACTGTTGAAACCACGGGAAGGGACGCTACAGGCAAAGTTGTATCGAATACTATTTTCCTATCGTCCCACGTTCACTAAGGATACGGATGCGTCTTCTGCAGTGGTGATGTTTGGCACGAACCCCTATAACAGGGTTAAACCTCCTGGTTCCACATACACACGTCGGGACAGAAGAGCGGCAGTAGAGGTCAGTGCCTTCAGAAAAGCTGGAGAAGGCTGTAATTATTTGAGGAAATCGCTTGGTCCCACCAAATTGCCATAGGCAACAGACTAGATAATTGCCACTATAAGTCGTTCCTCGGTGAGCAAGAATGACGTCTAACATCCAAACAGCCTTCTTATCCGTCGGCATTCAGACCATGTTCGTCCACGGTATTCAGATACATCCAACCAGGCACAGACTGCATTGTCTGCAGACAAGAAAGTAGCCACTGAGGAAGAACCGCCCGGGCAATCAAGCGAGACGCTGTCAAAGCGTTCGACCTGCATTCCCGAACTCCAAGCAACTTTCCAGCCGGGAATGGGCCGACCTCTATGGGGTTGAGTTATATCTCATTACCAAGGAAGTTTAAGCTGTAATCCACTCAGACTGAGGACACCACACAGAACTGCACACAAGCACGTGCACGCACACACTGCTCTCATCATGTCACTAGTGCAGCTCAGTCGACTGTCCAGTCAGTTGCTAATTAAATAATTAGACAAATAATTTGTTCTCGACGGTGCGAGACACGCTTTTAAAGGCATGATCATGGTAATAGTCAAGTTCAAGTGGGACCGGAACAGTAGGAAATCTCGCGAATGTTCCACCTTCGAACAGGTCGTTGATCCAACAGGGAAACCAGTGCCTTGATGTGCCAAAGGAGAGCGAAATCAACACACACGATTCACATGGTCAACCAAACAATGCCCACGTGCCCTGCACTAGCAGTCCCCGCTGTTCCGGCTACGTGAATAATAAAAGAAAACAATAGTATCAGTAAAGGAAAGGAGACAGAGAAGAAGACAAGCTTATCGAATTTCGTAGGCAATATTAAGATGCAAGTTAAAAAGAATTAAAGTAGCGTAGGCCGTAGTAGACTAACAAAAATTTAAGACATGAAGGGGAAAACTTTAAACTGCAGACCGAGAGCGTCAAGTCGATGCTCGAACTCTTTCGCCGTCAGTGCCATCACGACGTCTGCAGGCAGTACGTTCCCATAAGCTATGACCCTACGCGATAACTGAAAACCTGCTCAAACCCGGTCACAGCGTGGTTGTGTAACTTTAATGGATGGCTACGAAGGGTTGGGGCTCGAGTTGGGCGAAACAGTCCGGTCAAATCAGGACCCATCAGTATACGATATGTGACAACCAAGTCGCCCCGAAGCCGCCTGTAATACATGGAAAGCATAATACAAACGCAATGGTACAGAAATGCTACAAGTTAACTAGTACATACTGGATATGTGTATGTAGGTGTAGTATGTATGTGTGCGTGTTGAGTGAGTTTGTTACTATTACTGTAAATTTATGAGTTTGTTCGGTGAATTCGTTAAGGGAAGGGATCAGACGAAATCTTTGAAGCGGTTAACGTTTGCGAAATGGGTAAGATCCTCCGGTATGGCAAGAAGCAGTGACTTTATTCATTTGCGAGTCATATCTGCCACGTCACAGTGTTGTTAAGTAGACATTTGTGGTTTTCTATAGGGAGAACGCTTGCCAGTCGAAAACCCGCCGTTCAGATTTGTTTTTCAATCAGGGGTGTAAAACAAGCGACCCTTTGCAAGCAACCCTGTGACCCGCTCATAGGATAATGTAGGTTTATCATTAAGCGGCCGAACTTTCAGTTATTCTAAGTTAACCTGGATAAAAGTGTGCTCTAGAGCAGTGGCATACTGGTCTTTATTCAGGATGTCTTTCATACTTTGAAATAACCAATCCCATCTTAATCGATTTCAAGCGCACACCTATGCCGTAAACATGTCCTGACCAAGGCTTTCCCTTTGTGATTTGATTAGTTACATCATTAAGCATGTCCAGCTAATTTCTATCCCTCGGGCATTTCATTGTTTTCGGCCGTGCGCGCACTGCTCGGGTGCGCACCCATTATGTGTGTAACTACACTGACTGCACGCGAGCCGATTTCTCTTTCGTTCCCTCGTGCAACTTTGTTGCTGCTTATGACAAAGTGAGTGGAATGGTTTCCTTACAATATAACGAAAATTGTTAGATTACACAAAACCTTTGTGGTGACCAGTGCTTACCCAACTAAGAGAAAAAGTACAGTGAGCGAAGTAGGTCTATTGTTTCAAGAAACATGGGAATTACAGTATTTTTTCGCAGTGGTGAATAGAAAGATGCATTGGTTAATTTGCATAACAGCATCGCCATACCTAAAGAGTACAACTGGAAAATGCATTATGAAACGAAGTATCGGCATTCTGATAAATATGAAGGCGTAATGGGTATCTCAAACTCAAGGAAGTGAAGGGTAACGAGATAGCAAGATACCTGTTTTACAAAAAGTGAGAAAGAGTATGTGGCTTCCGTTACTACAAAACTCCGAATTCAGCCAAATGATCGCTCTGAGTGAGAAATCTTACCGTGAAGGGGATTTCATGAATCAATGCCTTGTAAAATCGGCTGGAATTGCGTGTCCAGGGAAAACACACTTATTAAAAGATAATTCATTAAACGGGAACGCCGTTGCTGAACGAACTGATAAAATGTCAAATGATCTGAAACAACACCTGGAAGCCACAGCATCCGGTTTTGAAGCTTTTTCCATTGTTGTCGATGAGACCATTGACATCATTGGAATAGTCCAGCTCATGTGTTTCATCTAGGCGTGTGAAAGCGAATTTATTATTTATGAAGAACTGATTGAACTGATTCCAATGCTCCACACTACAACAAGTCAGGACATCATTCAGAAAGTCGAGCAGCTTCTGCATGACTATGGATTGGATTTGAGTAAACTTGCATGCTTATCTACCGAAATTACTGTGAATGTGGTTGGTAAACATAATGATGTTGCTGCTATGCTACGTACGGAAATTTAAAAATCGCACCCAGGTTCATCATATACGCAAAACTTGTGTTCAGAGATTTTAAAGTTAAATCATGTCCTCAGTTTAGACCAAATACTGTGAACTATATCAGTGGATCTGCTACCAACCACCGTCAACTCAACTAGTTGTTGAAAGGCACGGATAATCACTTTACCGATGTTCAGTTCTACAGGAAAGTCCGCTGCTTGTCATGTCACAAAGTGTTCAAGTGGATTTACTTGTTGCGACAAGAAATAGTAATGTTTTTGGAGATAAAAGATCAAAAAACGGATAAAAGGAAATATATAATTTGGCGCCATTATCTGGCCTTTGCTGTGGACATTATTGCTCATTTAACTGCACTTAATTTGAAATCGCAAGGCAACAACCAACTTATCACTCAGTTGCATGATGGCATCAAGAGCTTTGTTACAAAACTAAACTTATGGAAGTCGCAGTTCTCAAAAGCTAATTTGTTTCATCTTTTTACTGCAAACAGCTGAAGGACACTGCCAATACTGAATCCGTACTTAGCTTTGCGAAGGATGATATTCCACTGGAATTGTTGTCAAAAGCACTTCAGGAAAAATTTCTTGATTTCTCATCTTGTTAACATTGAGTTATACTATTCTCGGCACCGTACACCTTTGATGTTCCTAAGGCAGAAGAAAGCTTGCAGATGGAACTATTAGAAATGCAGCCTGAATCGAAACTGCTAGTGAAGCACCTTGCAATTGGAATACCTAGTTTAGTTTCACACCTTCCTGCTAACTGAAAACTTCAGAACGTTTGCCTCAAGAATTATGGCCATGTTCGGTTTTACCCATGTTTGTGAGCAATTATTTTCCTCCAGGACACCAACAACATCTCAGCGAACACGGCTGACTGATAAACACTTGTCGTCTCTGTTCAAACTCGGAACTGCACAGACTTGCAGCTGGATATAGAAAGAATTTTCTTCAAAAAGAGGAGTAAAGCGTCCGAAAAGACAATATAAAGTGTCCATTTGGTATTGATCTTATGGTTGTACAATGCATTTGGTGATGTCACAAAACAAGTCTATGCTACTGCTATAGTTTTGTCTTCATTCCTTTTATAAACTATTTAACTACTTTGCATTCATGCATGTGCATGAAATTCATATATCACGAAGAAACACTAATTAAAATATTATGTTATAATTATCATATTTAAACGTAGAAAGTACATATATCTATATTGGCGTCAAGTACTTGTCTTGTGTGGCCCTCGTGACAACAACTATTTGCCCATGTGGCTCCTCGGGGGTCCAAGTTTTACGCCACTCCTATAAGGCATGCCCTATGGGACATGTACTTACTGAAACCAGAACGTGTCCCAGAGGAGTTGCTATATCATGACGTCCCATCCCAGCGACTGCATCGATCCAAATCATCAAATTGGCCGTGACTACAATATCAAACTCATGCAGATTCCGAGTAGTAGTCTCCTCAACGTGGGTAGAGAAAGGTTTATGTGGAACAAAGCACATCTTTGAAAAGAAAGCGATAAGACCTCTTGACTTATGCGAGTTATCTAAGTTAATATACCTAATCCGAGGTTGATAATAACCCACTTTGGTATACCGACACATTTGATGATAGATATGTGTCAAGTTTTGAATCCGGTAGGATAGGAAATGCTCAAGTCCGCCATAATTGAAATAAAGCAATGTGCCAATGCTAGATAAACCAATCACAGCATTGTACAATTGCGCGTAGTTTGATCGATGATGTTTTATTTCGGATAGAAAGCGAAGCCTTATCAAGTTCTGTGCAATGGTCATGATGAATAATGCAAAATATAGCAAAGTCAGTTCACACCGGTGGACTCACTGAATAAGACGCAGCAAACCTAAAATCTCTTCTGACTTGTGCTCTGCGATTGTTAATTTCTTATCTGTGAAGGATGATGACAAATGCATTGTATGTATAAACCTTGTCACCTTCCGGTGAACACTTGCAGGAAATGAAAAATTGAAACGCATTCTTGGTGATGGCCAGCAGTGAATTCTACGGCGAACGCTAATGTTTTACCATGGGCAATTAGTCATATGAGATGGTGCAGCGAAATAAATACATCGTCAACTCTGGCTTGAAACTCTACCAGCGTGAGAGCACAGATGACAGATTCCGGGTTCGCATTAACCGCTTGCAATCACACGGAAAACATCAGACAGCATTCCCGATGACTGTACTGCCTTGCCAGCTTGAAATGTTGCCCTTGAAGAATGATGTTGTGACAGACCACAAGTGTGATCAATGGTTCGGGTTACTCAAAGTAAGCTAAGTCTCCATAGCAGTACAACGTAGTCGCCGTTATCATCCGCTGTAGGCCTCGAACACTCGAAGCCCTTGTTCATACGGCAAATGATACAAACCTTGGACATTTTTGGTTGCCCAACGCTGCGTATCTCCAATGTGTTGACATCTTTCCTCCGCCATGGCTGCCTGAACCGTATTGCGTATTCCACTTGTGGACGTACAAATCAGTAAGGAATCCGATAAAAGCTCGGCCGCTAAAGCGGTCCAAATACGCGCCGCAGGATGTTTACATTTGGGACACCTTTTCTTGATGCCTACTCAGCGTGATTCGAACAGCCACAGTATATGGTTGAAGCACCTTATTGCCATGTTTATGGTAGCACATTAATGAAAAATGTACAATGAATTTATACGGGTTAAGAAGCGTTGCTTTACAAGTCCCGTTGGGTAGTTGATAAGGATATCGAAATAACAATAATGATAACAATGATAGTAAACAGTTAGTAATTTAAATATGAAAATAAGGACTTATCGTTTGCTCCTCCCTAGTCCTGCAATCCGTTTATATTCACAGCACCCACAGTTAATATCAAATAATTCCATGGTAAACTCCAGGTGTAGGATGGAGACGTAGCGCTAAGTGACAAAGTGGAAGTGGATGAGTGCGTCATACAACCACCTCTAAATACTGTTAGTGTCGGTGAAGAGATGACCGATCCTAGGAGAGCATTTCACAGGTGACAGATACGAATTAAAAAGAAATTTCTGTGGCACTTCAAGCGGTTATACTGTTTCAATGAGTGGCCTCTCAGTGTTGTATTGGTGCTGAGTCGCAGTAAGGGGCGGCACACATGATGTGGGTCTCGCAGAATCAAGTATGCCATAATCAGGTCGCCTCTTAGTCTGCGATAGCTTCCACTGAATATCCCCAATCGTCGCGGCCTCTCATGGTATGAAAGATTGCACATTCCAAGTACCTTCTTAGATGACCGGCGTTGCGATTGCTCCAGTATATTAAGGTCGTGTTTCGGCCATGGATGGCAAACTTGGATTGCGTATTCGACATAGGGGCGAATATACGCACTGAGCATTTGTAGAAATACGAAGCTGTTTATTTGTCCAAACACCCATCGCAACAACCCGACGTGTTGCTTCCCAGTCTTCGAGGCCTTTTCCGATTGCCTGGTGCAACCCAAGTCATCTTGAACCAGGACACCCAAGTCACGTTCAACAGCTGATTGTTGCAGTATACTCATTCCGAGCCCGTAGTAGTAACTGCTCTGATGTCCGATGGAAATTACCTTGCATTTACTGACGTTGAAATGCAGTAACTGTTGGGTTGACCATTGATACGCAGTACCTAGCTCACTCTGAAGCAGATGCTGGTCGGCATTAGCCTGGATCCTGTAACAAATCTTGATGTCGTCGGCAAACACCAGGAAGTTTTAAGCGAATCCCTGTGCAAGGTCACTAATAAACACCAAAAACAAACGTCAACCTATCATTGAGCTTTGCGGCATTCCACATTTGACTTGTATGGGGACCGATTAAGAGCTCAGAACTCTGACCACTAATTGCCGTTGAAGTAGAAAGTTGCTAATCCAGCTTAAAAGAGGGTCGCTGAAGCTTGGAGAGTAGTACCCGATGGCCTAGCCGATCGAAAGACCCGAAAAATCCAGGTACATCACATCAACACCTTCTCCAGCCTCAGCTGACTCGGTCCAGCTACTACGTGCGATTAATAAATTCGTTGTGCATGACCACTGTCGGCGGAAACCATGCTGCTCAGATGGCACACCAGTGCATCGGCACCTATGGATTCCATTAACTTGGAGCATATCTGAAGAAAGGATAATGGGCGGTAGTTGAAGGGCTCAGTTCTGCTTCCACCTTTGTGAATCAGGGTTATTATTCCAAGCATCCACATGGCGGGAACTTGATTCTGGTCTAAACGGCGCTGGGAAAGCTGAGCTAAAGGTCCTGCCAGTTGGCTTGCTGCTGCTCCCAGTGCCTCTGGACGGATGGTGTTGTCACCCGGCGAGTTGCTTTTGAGTAGAGAAGTCAGCATTTGCGGTAAAAGTGATGTAGGTTAGTCCTGGCGAGGCGACAAAGGTTGGAAGATCGCTTGGTGGCAAGGCCCTCTGAAAAGTGGGGGCACATTGCACCTGCAGCGTATTTGTTGCCTTCATAGCCGTTCTTGTTGGACCATCAGCCGTCTTGAGTAGAGGAAATCCTTGCCTCACCTTTCGTAGACTATTAACGTGCTTGGACAGCAGTTTGTGGTTAGCACTGAAAGTTTTTTGTGATGTTCTGTTTACAGGCGGCTTGGTCTTCTCATAGCAGTTGAGTGTAGTGGTTACGTTGGGCTACGTACTTGTCCCAAGTTTCTGGTGCTGAAGCTTCTCTGTACACTCGCCATACTGCGTTGCGTACTGTCATCTATTTTCGAGTTCTTCACCTAACGAAAGAAACTGATGTATAGTTATTGCAAATTCTTATCTCTGAAGACTCTGCAATCAACGGACTGACTTTGTTGACAAACTCGAGCCAGGCGAATTCCGGGGGTTCGTCGGCTAGGAACGACCAAGTTGTAGCGCTGATTAGCATTGAGAGCGGCGCATATCGGTAAGGCGAGCGTTGTGGTTACCAGGTCAAATGAGCGGTCGGCGTGGTTGCGCGGTCCGTATGATGGGTTATGCAGGCGCACTGGCTGACGACTTCACCAGGAATAGCGAGTGACTGGAACCTGCTAACTGAATCTGAACACAGCGCTGAACACAGATTGAGAGATCACAAATTCCTTCACAACCGTGTTGAGAAACGCCGGATCGGAATAAGCTTGGGCTTTTCGGACTACCTCGAGAATTTTGTATCAAATGGTGTCACACAGAAAGGCAATCGGCTCAATGTGATTGAGTTATCCCCTTGCGGTTAATCACGGATGCCAGTGAAAATGGTTAGTGATGGCACGAACTGTAATCGTAGAAGATATTTCCAAGTATGATGGATCACTGTGTAGGGCGAGTCAATCCGATGCGTATGAGCGTACAGTGACAGCACTGCGAGAAGTTGGAGAGATGATGGAGAGTAATAATCTAAATGAACCAGGAGCACGCACGTCACGCGTGTGTGTGGATGTCCTTGTTAGCTGGTGTCCTAAGTGCATTACACTATATTTTTCTACTTTCAATCAAAGTAGCGTGTGAATTAACCCTTCCTAAACCCCATCCAGACCTGTTTGAAGTAATTTAACATCATACCGTGTATTGATCACCCTCCACATCTTGATGACGTCCTTAACGAGTAGGCAATTCGTGCTCATGGGTTAAAGCCATTATAAATGAAGAACAAACGTGGACTAGGTACCAAACCACGCAATATTCCGCTTTCGGTGTCTGACAGGGATTCACGCACTTCAAGCGCCGGTGGAGGAGAAGACACTCAATGCATCCGTGGAGAAGATCAGCAATGCCTAAGTCTAGAATTTGAAATGAATGATATAATCCTTTTGAGAAGTCGAGCAAAACTATATTAACATCTTCACCAGCGTCTGCTGCTTCTGTCCAGTTGGATTGTGTTAGCAGCTCTTACGTCTTGCACAACCGATTGCATTGGAAACCAAACTGTTCCCTTGCGAGGTAGGTACATTCTTCCAAGTAAGCTGTTAGCATATCGGCAATATTGGTCACCACAGTCTTTGAAAGCGCGGGGATGCGGGTGAGAGGACGGTAGTTCGTTGAATCGGAACGACTGATTCCTTGGTGGATCAGAACTATCGTCCCGTCTTGTCACATGTATGGGCCATGCATATGTCAGAAGGACACTGTAAGCATCAAGCCAAACGCTAAGCTAAGCTCTCGCCTGCCACCGCAAGTAACTTCTGGTGAACAACAGTAATTTCGGCAGAGCTGTCCTTACGTGTACACAACATTTCTAGTGTTATTTATTTCGTAAAGTCTATACCAGTATGCTTTATAGCGTGTGGTGGCTCTTGTCATTGGATTAGTTTCAACTAAAGACACCGGATGATTAGAGCCTATTGCGGTCGTAGGACATTTATCGCCTTCTTCGTGGTCAGTCTCAGTCTATCTGCTATTTGCAAAGAAAAAATTCTACTCTGCACCATGTGCGGGCCGCTTACATGGCGATACAGTGATTTTAGATTATACCCATTGCTCAATTCTTGCTTGTATACCATGTTGTTTGCACGGACACGTTGACTACAGTGTTTACGCTGGGCCATTATGCCATCCAGGACTCTGTGCTCAGGAGATATGTTAGGTCGATCCTCTCACGGCTATGCACGTGACTGCCCTGCTTCATACAAAGTAAACCACGTTTCTCGAGTAGGTAGTCTCAGTTTTAGATGTTTCCACGACCGGCGAGTTAAACGTGCTGGAAATATGTGGCCATATTGTAAGCGTTGCTTCGTCTGCAAGGAAAGTCCATTTGGTTAATCCACAGAATCAAGTTAACATGTCGTAGCGTATAATAGTTCTCGTTTGCTTTGGTAATCTTCACGGGACATCCTGCATAGTATAGTACTGAACGGGTGACAGTACATAAAAATTGCGACCCAACTAAGCGTCCAAATATCCCGTCGATAGTGACTTCTTTGTTGGTAAATATCGGATCCAGCGTAGGCGACCTAGCTGCCCCTCTTTATCTGGTAGGAGTTTATAGGTAGCCATAACGCAAAAAAGCTGATGACAGGCTTTTGCATTTCGGTTTTGAGCTGTTCTAAAGGCCCTTTGAGATTTCAAAGAGTAGGTGTTGCAATAGCCCGTGAGAAGAATGTGCTTGTACTTCCTGCCTTTCATCCGCCCCAGTTCGATGCCAGATTAATGTCCATACCGGGCATGGAGAAAAGAAGGCGGTAACTGACAGCTACCAAGCAAGCGGCGTCGCTTTTCAAGCGTAGATCACACGAAATAGAGTCCTCCATCGTCTTGACCGAATGCGTTATGTACATACAATGGAGATCACTGCGGTAATACTGAGCCAATCCTCCCTCTTCAGTGTGTCTGTCAGGCCGAACAACGGACAAACCTGGCAATGCGATCTCGATGTCAGTTAGACTGAGGCGTATCCAAGTTCTCGTCCTAGCGATGAGCTTACCGGCATTTAATATCTAAAGATGTCGCAGACCAGTAAGTTCGCTTTTAGACCCTGTGCGCTATTATACCTGCAAGATTTATAATTGGATGTCAGAAGGAATTGACAAGAAGTGCGGGAAGGAAGTACACTTGTGCCGACTAATGGGAGGTCAGCACATACTCTTTTTAGCTACTTGCTAAAGCTCGATAGGACTGCAATCCGTATTTGCTTACCCGCAAAAGCACATGCAGTACGCAGAATATAGTTGCTATCGCAGTAGCTACTGGTTCAAGCCCACGGTTTGCTGAATGGCTGCATTGGTTGCATTGTGTCTCGAGTCTCCTTGTTTCTTCGATGGCAGTGCCTGCATGCGGTTCGATAACTACTACAATTAATAGTAGTTCTAAGGATAGTGGCTTTCACAGTTTATCCCATCTGCACATTAAATTCACCGTCATCTGTCCGTGTGGTAGTCCTTGAACTTATTTTTGTCCATTTGTCCTTCGCTCATTGGAACATCCGGAAGGGTGTACATCGCACCGCCGACAATCTACAATAAAGAGGCCGACAAAGCACCGCCTTTACATCCTCTGTGGATCCCACACTCACTTGTTGCAGCTGCGTCTCATCGAATACATCGAGTATGGATGGCCGGTTATGCAAATTAAGTTAGTCGTTTCGGCCCGAAGACCCATTTTAGCACAATAGAAAATTCACTGGTTCAAATCGCATTGGTTGGTCCCCTCAATGAGCCTGCATTGGACTCAGGAACGTAAGTACATATGAGCGTCATTACACTGTTGTCCCGCATGGTCTTCGCTGAGGTGACTTTGGCAAAGTCTCTTAATATTGCACCTGGACTTGATATAAGTTGTGCCTCAGGCTGTAAAGGCTACTAGAGTCTCCATTTGACTATATCAGGCAGTTACAGTTGCATAAACAACAAGTCTTTTAGATAGGTCAGTTCTCGGTGTTTCCACCGGTGATGCAAATGTTGCCGAGGTTGCAGCCGTCAACACATAAGCTAAGAAAATCGGAGCGGTGGAGCCGGGCATGCCAAAGTAATTCGCGATGATCAGTAGGTTGGTGGTTTTCAGCGTCTCCGTTATTGTTCTACTGCGGGAACAGCTGGCCTTTTCTTGGCTCCTAAGTAGCGCTTAGTGAAAATGGATGAGCTCTAATCCGTGCTACCTTCACCCTTAACAAGACACGTTTTGTTTTTAAACGAAGCTCAGTTTCTGCCACTAGACAGATGTCCATCTGTGCTAATGGTAGTACATATTTCACAGGAGGAACCGTCGTAAACTCCGAACAGAACCATATTCAGATCGGCATACTGTTATGCTGCTGTACTTCGGTTCCACACAAGCTGTCACAGTTCGTATGATAATGACTGTTACAGTCAGAACATGCGAGTCCCACTTTTGATACCATAGCACCTGCTTGAGCAGCACAGCACTTAATTTGTGGTTACATAAGTTGTGGCTATTGAAGTCGAAAGACCGCTGCCTGGTTTGTTGGTTCAGAACGTCTCGTCGTCACGGTGACGTTCGCTCGCCGCTCGTCAGCTCAACGTCAAATGCCCTGTCCATCGCAACTTGTGTGTTGTGCCTGTCCATCTTACGATCGCGGGTAGGGCAACGAGCTTAAACTGGTTGTGTATGCCGTTGTCGTGTAAGTCCGGTTGATTGGTCGTGCAGACGAAAATGAAGGGCAGGAAAAGTTGGCAACCGCCTAATAGAGAAGGGTTCAAAATGAAAACATTATTCGCTCAGTAGTCGCTACATACCATGATGAAATAGGATGTTATAAAACATTATGAGAAATTGTGAGGCTTTTCTATAGAAAGAGGCAACAATATGAAGTAAGATAGCGCGATAGTGCAAAATTGTTTCCATAGGTAAGGGCGGAGTTTGGCTGTTTATGTAAACCTTGGTAGAAAAAAGCTCTACTGCAAGTACTCCAGACACTCCTTTCAGTCGGTGATTCAAAGCAAGCCGAGACGAGAAATTGTAACTCCATTAACGTGTGAAAAGATTTCACCGGAAAATCCTGAAGAGACCCGAAACGCAAATAGGTGTGAGTGTCAGAGATGTGGACAGTTTCGTGATTCATACAGCGTTCTAGATCGTGTCTATGCTTAAACTTTATGTCACGTGCAGTTGCTTAACAATCGGGACGAGTGGCACCACTTTACTAACTGTGTGCAATCAGCATTAAAACGGTATACTTAGGGTCAGTTGATGTTTCAGTTAAACTTAATTTGTTACACGGATACTTGGGTTGCTAATGCGATAGATTATCGACTGATTTATATTATGTTTTGTCATACAGTTTGTCTGTCCTATGTGTGCGACTCGTACTTGCCTACCGAAGTGCGTTTGGCCCACATTACCAGTCGCTGGGCTAGATTCAGTTCAGTGCATGCCGCGAAGCTGCCGTTTGGACTGGTTGTTTCATGTCGGTAACCACATGAGCCGTATTTGAGTAAATCTTATGGTTGATATCAAAGTACTAGAACGACCTGGTTTATGATTCAACTTTTACCCTTTAAACTGTTATAAACGCGCTTGAGCGCCTTTAGAACGATGACTTCACGGAACCGAATAGTTTATTGACGGAACGCAGTCACACGAACTTATAGTATCTCGACTGTGCTGATTTCAAACATGGAAACGGTTTTTTTCAATTCAGCTTTTAATTCCGCAAAATGACAACTATTTATTAAACAGCTTTTTAATAATAAAAATAAAGCTTTATTTAAACTTTCGCTTGATTTTTCATTAGGTACATGAGTCCCTGTTGATGCAGCTGTTTGTAAAATCCCGATATATTCCGCTTCAGTTGTTGCGAGTACATTGGACGGAAAAAGGAGAAATAATACTCCCTTTGTGAGTCGGCACATTGCGTTTCATTTGAAGTAACAGTTACAGGTCAGGTAAAGTCTCGGGCACCTCATAAGGAAGGCAAAATCCGTGTCGAGTGTCTCGGACAGCGAAGCGTAAAGTCTGGTTTTGGATTTAGTCTGCTTAGGGTGTGGACTGATACGACAAATCGTCAAGATGATTGTTATTTTCGTGCAGTCAATGCTAAGTGCTTCAGTCGATGCATGAATCTTACCAGGAAGTATCCTGATCGGGAGTCAGGTAGGCAACCTGTGTCTCACTGTACAGAAGTAGTGTTTGCCTCATAACCTAAAATATTATTTCCCATATTTAGGAAGTGAATGACTAGCAGCCTTGCTTATTACAGGTGGTAGCAGTGGCATTGAATATGAAGGAATTTCCTTAACACTTCAGCAATTTTCACAAAAACTAAGCGATCTCATACGATCCATCGGTTTGCCAAAACGAGCATTGCACGTGTTAGCATCTATGCCCAAAGAAAAGAACGATTTGAAGAAGGGAACTTAAATAGCAGCTAATCGCACAAGAGGAGACATGCTGCCTTGTTTTATTGAAAATAAAGATTTCGGCTTCGGCAATAGTATTGCCTAAGTAATTCTGGTAATGGGGCTACCGATATATCAGCCGAGAGACTGAAGGCTTTTTATGAAAAGCTCCGGTATCCATACTTCGGAATGTTTATGGGATAGAAACGCTAAAAAACATCTTTATACGAAAGTACTAGTAGATAATGCCCATGGAAAAGCAAAACATAACGTTGCAAATGGAGCACTTTTCAGTAGTTCATGGCAGGCAAATACGGCTACAGGACTGATCTAATAAGCCTTAGGATACTGGTTGTGTTGCAAGCATTCTGGTATAAACTGAAGTTCCGTCTTTGCTTCAGCGAGTCTGGAATTAAACAGCAAACATCTATTGTTGATAAATGCGGAGGGCCCCTTTCTGAAGCAAAGAAGGAACTTTGACTGATACTGGAATGATTGCAACTCAATCAGTATCTTAAAGCTTACTGGATCAGTCCTGTAGATGTATTTGCCTTATGCGAACTACCGGAAAGTGATTTGGCCTATTAGGGATAATCTAAATTTAGGCGCTGCAAACATTCTCAGGAATCTTTTGGTTGACCAAAAAAACGTTGTTCACATATCACTTTATATAAAGCTGCGCCGGATGAAGCAAGGTGTTAGGCCATTGGACAAAGATGGCGGTTTCTGCCAGTATACTAGTAGATCATTCTTTGAGCTGAGTACGGAGAAACTGAAAGCTGCCATCTTTCATGATTCCTAAATTTGACAACTTGTCAAAGGCCAACATTTTACAACAAATTAGGGCAATGTTGGGGATTTGCTTTGGATGTTTCGTTCTTCTTTGTCGAGAAATTGCTAGTTAACCACTATACAAACACGAATGAAAAACTGAAGGAAAATTGTTTTCGCACTTTCAATTGTTGTGTTGTATCATAAGCATAAAGTTATATTTCCTCTAAATTCATTTAGATGGATTCCCTCATAACTTTGGGTAGTTCAGTAAAAAGCAAGGTGAGAAGTAACATCATGAAGTTAAAGTGTTGGAAAAGATGGCTCAAGGCAGGTGGGACAGAAAAATGATGGTAGCAAAATGCAGGCGCAAACGTAGTCACTTTCGAGGTAAAACAAAGAGGGAGAAACAGTATAAACAACGTTCAATTCCCGGAATTCACACTCGATATACACAAAAGGGGAGTACAGTTTTCCATCAGCTGTGGAGTATACAGGATCATTATGCGCTTACAGTCTCCGCAATTTTAGTAAACTCCAAAATTTCATACGGTAATAGGACTACACACATACAGGTTAAGTGTCAAAAGATAACTTATAGTAGTTGTGCGGTATCAAGCTTTCTAAGTGCTGGAATTACTGCACTGATATTTTCAAAGGTTACACTTAGAGAAAAAGGCCGATTAGGGTTAATTTACCTACCTTGGCTCACTTATGGTGAACGCCGGTCATTTACGGTTGTTGTCCCCAACATCCATTAGCCATCCAAGAATTAGCGAAATTCGTAACATGCTACCGTGCATGCAGAGACATGAATTTCTCTCTCACCTTAGTGGTGCGGACGTATGGAATACTCGGCAGGCGAGTGACTTAGTGCAGGGCTCAGCTGAGAAAAAGCTTAACCTCTAAAGACACACTGACATGAGGCTGTTGATCAGCAAGCGAGCTACAACGTGTTTCCGGCTGTCAGATAACTTCGCGCTGAGTGAAAGTCATGGCCAACCATGGGTGTTGGAGCGATCAACGGTTATCTCTGTGTGTCTAGCTGGCTACGCGGCGAAGTCGGCTTAGGCAATCAAAACTGCGACGGGCATGTGCGCACGTGATACAGCTCAGCTGAGGACGAGGTTAGACATTGCAACGCTTGTCAATGTTATTGAATCACAGGTAATGGAGCATGAGCAGACAATGCAGTCGGGAGCACGTAACGTTCCTATTACTCAGCGCGCGCTGACTATTCGGCTGTACGGTGAATGCGGTTTACGCCGCATCAGCTTCAAGCAAATACAATGCAATGAACGCAGGAATGCGTCCCGTCACCGCCCGGTACGTGCTTAAACTAGTGAAGAAGTTCGAGCAAACTGGGAGTGTGTGACATGAAGAGAACCGGACCGCCTCGCATCACCACGGACGACTGTTCAGCTTGCGCTGTAGTCAGTGAAGTGTCAAAAAGTCCCGATCTCAGAATTCGTCGGATCGCACAGCACTGTGACACTACCCGATATGCAGTACACCGGATATTACTGGAACGAAAAGTTCGGAGATTCCGTGCACTTCATTTGCAGGTTTTGAACCAATGCGATCCGGAGAAGCGGCATGAATTTTGCCGCTGGTTTCTGGACCACGGGGATATTCGTTCTGTTATCTTTACATATGAGGCATTGTTTCATCTGCATGGAACAATGAAACATTACTTTTGGGCTACCAGCAACTCATTTTGGATGAACACCAACTCAGTATCCATCGTGTCTTCAGAAGAAATCCTGCGGGCCCTTGTGGTTAGACAGCGAATTAGGTTTCGCTTGTATCTCAAAAGAACGAAACTATGGATGTTCCTATACTGGCCACTCCTGTAGACTTACCGTTGGATCGAGCCGTCTAGCCTACGGGTTAACAATACATCAAGGAATGGCAACCGGTTGTTTGCTTGCTTCTGACAGGTAAACTGCAATCCTGCGTGGGCCTGCTTAAAGCGTTCAATAACAGCGTCGAGGTCAGTGAACTGATCGAACACAACAAATATGTCACCTATATAGCGATAATAACAATCAAAGGTGGTGATCACAGCATCTCGCCAGAAGCCTTTCAACAGCCGTTAAGACAAGTTTTCCAGCCGCTAAGCTCAAGTGCACTTTCTCAACTGAAGCCCTCATTCGCATTTGCTACAAAGACAGCTTACCGATGCTGACCGCTTCTATGGTCATTTATCAGTTCGAGTGCGCCTGTGGCGTTACTTACATCGGTCGAACGGCACGGCTCTTGTCAAAGCGCATTAATGAGCACCTTCCACGCTGGTTGCATCAAGGCGGTAGGGGGCTACAACTAGCTCTGTTATGGCTCATCTGGTTGATAGTGGGAATGAAGTCGACCTAATCCGCGCCTTTCGAATACTATACAAGTTTCCACCATTCCCATCGAAAGGCCTGCTACTCCGCACCCTCGCTACAGCCGAGACGATCAGTATACGGTTGTATCAACCGCTTTTGTGTTAAAACAAGAAACTGATCGAAGCACTTAAGCTACCCTGGCCAGATAAAAAGACGATTCGGAGGCCAGGAGCAATCGTTTGTCTACATCTTTGCCCTAGTTTGCGCGCATCGTTTACGTTTATTGCTGTGTTTTGCCCCCGGTTGGCACGTGATCTAATTTCATTTGAACTGATCGCAACCACTGTTACTGTCATTGCTCTTGTACGCATATGATTGTAAAGGTCTGACGATGAATTCATCGAAAACAACTGTTTGCCCTCGGTCCCTTGTTCTTAACAGTTATGGTTATTGTGCTCCGTGAGAACGGTGATTACGAGAATAGTTAATTTTGTACTGCCTACTCAGAATCATGTAGCACGATTATCCGGTTTTGAAGCGATAATTAATATACTCCATAATTGCACATTGTAGGCAACGAATTGACGGGGCCAAGGGGAATATCTAATTTTTTCTGAAACTTTTCTCTTTTGGGGACTAAACAACGAAATTGGAAGAGAGTTCCAGGGTTGTCAAACCCGAAGAGACAAATAATTCCACCGGCATTCCAGGCGGCTATACTGTTCACTCCGTTTCAGATGGTTACCTCTGAGATTGGTGTTATGGCTGAGTTTCAGTAAGTGACGGCATCCGTAATTAGGGTCACTCAATATTTGGTGGACTAATATGAGATCGCCGCGCAGCCTTTGATAGCGGCCACTGGAAACCCCCAGGGACTTCAGCCTTATATGTGAGGACAGCTTTCCTAGGCCTTTGGAATTCTTTGTAAGGCTTTTATTTTCAACAACGCGAGGCACGCCTTTACAGGCATGATCATTTTGACATGACAATGCGTGATCAATAATGTGCAGAAATCCGATGTTTGCCATCACAGTGCATGTTTGTGGCCCTGCGTTGTGGTTTCTGTAGCACTTCTAAGTCGCGCTTTAACCAAGGTTGCCAAGCTTGGATGGCGAATTCAACGTGAGGGCACGCGTAATAATTATGCATCATGGGGAAGATGGATAGGTCGAATCTTTCGAATGCTCTCCGCAACAAGCCGACACGCTGGTTGGCTCTCTACGTAGCTGCCTCTGACTACTTTGAACAGTTAAGGTCACTTTGACTGCGCACACCAACGTAGGGTTCTTGGAAAGCTTTTTGCAATACATGTGACCCAAGCCTATACACTTAGTCATACCTATGGCCCAACTGAACGTCGTGACATTTTCCTACATTGAACGGTACATATTCAGAACTGACGAGTTTAAAATCGTGTTAAGGGCACGATGGAACCTTTCGTGGTCGTTCGATTGTTTGATCGCTCACCAGAACTTGATATCATCCGCGAAGAATAGGAAATTGGAAGTAATTTCCTTCGCCAGACCGTTTATGAAAATCAAGAATAGACGGGGTGCCGAGCACCGGGCCTTGTGGTACTCCGCTCTCCACGTCAATTGCGTTGGACAGGGATTCTCATACTCTCACTTCCAACCGAGGTTCGTGCAAAAATTGTCTATTCAACGTAGCAGTGAGTCACCAACGCCATAGAGCTGAAGCTTATGGAGGACAATTCGGTGGTCTAAGCGATCAAACACACTTGAGAAGTCCAGGTGAATTACATCAACTCCTGCTTCTCCATCAACTGCTTCAAACCAGCTATTGCGTGAAATTAGCAGGATCGTAGTATATGAGTGCATTTGTCGGAAGCCATGTTGTTCTGGTGCTATCATCTTGTGATTTTCCATATACCGCAAGAATGTATCAGCGATGATAGATTCCATAACCTTGGGAAGCACAGTGAGCAGCGTTATAGGACGGTAATTAGTTGGGTCAGTGCGACTACCGCCCTTATGAATAGTAGTGATGATCGCTCACTCCTATATTGTTGGAATATGGTTCTCCTCCATGCAGCGCTGATAGACTATAGCCAGAGGTTCCGCCAGATCATTAGCTGCTGCCTGTAAAGTTTTCTGTCGAATGTTATCGACACCAGGATAGCTGTGGATACACAGGGACAACAGTTTTATTGACTCACTTTCTGAAGTAAAATTAATTTTGGATAAGGCTGATGGTGGGACAATAGAAGCAGGGATAACCGTTGGGCCCGTTGCTCTCTGGAACGTTTGTGAGTAATGGAACCGTAAGATGTCGGCTGCTTCCGTTGCTGATCGCGTGCACCCGCCAGTCGTGACCAGTGCTGGAATTCCGCGTTGCACGTTGTGAAGGCCATTAAAATGCCTGTGTAAGGGTTTGTGGTTCGTGCAGAATCTCTTCATTAACTCCTGCTTATCCGTCATCTTGTCCTCGTGGATCAAACTCACACAGAAGTTACCCTGTACCCCATGGGCACTCCAGGTTTCTGAATTCGGGAAGGCCTTGTGAGCTCTCCATGCTAAGCCCCTCAAGGACATGCATTTGCGTGTTCTGCCCCTCAGAAATGACTTCCTTCTCCTTCGACGATAAGAGGATTTCTACTCAGACGCGTGCGTTCCAGTGTGGTAAATATCATAGTTAAAGTGTCCTAAGCGATTTCTGGGGGGGGGATTCTGTTAAGAAGGTCCAAGATACCTCCTTAACAAGCGTCGATAACACGTTTTAGTGCGCGACCGTACGCACTTTGTCATCATCTTCCTCATGATATTCCGCATAACAAACATAGTTAAACAGTAGATTCACGTGGTTATTGCGACCCAGTGATGTTCTTGTAACTATTCCGTCGACCAGGAGTTCTTCGTTGGTGAGCACAAGATCAAGCATTGACGACTTGTTAGCAGTTCGAAATCTGGTGGGAGAGATCCCGTGGTTGTAGGGACGGTAGCTGGAAATTACTTCATGCTATCGGACGCCACTATTTCCAGCTCGTGCACATTAAATTCGCCTGCAATGAGAATATGACTGTGTGTCTTTCTCAAAGCAATTTGAAGAACAGGGTTTAGTTTGGAGTCCATTTCAACCGTAGTGTTTGGTGGATGGTAAATTATAGCTATAAGACATGAGTCTCTGTTCCGCAACCATAGCCGGCACCAAAGCGAATCTGGGGCACGGATCTCTGCGTGGTCAATAAGTTCACATCTGAGGTAAGCCTTGTAATACGGAATTACTCCACCACCTCTTCCAGCTCTGTCATTCCAGGTAAACTGACTTCAGAATCTGCTATCTCAAGGCTTAACCCGGTATCCGTAATCATAATAAGATACTGCGGTTGACACCTGGCTTTCTCTAAATTCTGCCAACATACTAAGAAGACCTTGACGTTAGTATACAAAATATATGTTCATTAACATTGACTTGATTATCCTTATGGGTTTTTGTAAACATGATCGTGCTTTTGACGTTAGGAGTGTGTGGGTGGACAATAAATTCATGTTGAATTTTAAGCCGAATGTTCGACGCTCGGCCGCTAATCGTTTTTTGCAAGCAGGCTGCATGGTAGCATGAGGCATCCCAAATCGAGATATTCTCTCCTGTGTCTGCCTGTCCCGCCAAGTGTCGCTCATGCCATCTTGTCTATAACTCTGCAGGACTGTGGAGGCAAATATTTTACTGAGGTTGCATGTTTCAATGAAGTGCTGAAAACTAGTGTCCGTGCGCCTGCTATCTTTAACCTAATAACCGTAGGAAACCTGGAGCGATGCTTCAACCAACTATCCAACAGGACTTCTGTGATTCCATCGAAGTGTAGCACGACTTTCAGCATTTTTGGACCACGACCCTAGTTGTTTGGAGATAAAAGAATTCTCGTTAGTGATTTAGCGATAACTTGGTCCAGCGTGAGTGCTTCGCGAATGTAGCACCACTGCTTTCGGTCATGTATTGCACTTCGTGCTCAGGAGAACAGTATTTCATGAACAGCGTGAACAAATCCGGCTTTTTGCTTTCTTTTGTAGAAGGGCCGTCATGGTTTTCTTTTTCCTTTGACCGTCCTTTCCAAGGAATATCGGGTAGCATGCGTACCCCGCTCAATGAGTTGCGAAGGTGAACTACTGTGAGTAGGACTATCTATGTCATATCAGTTGAATTCACTGTTACTCGAAGAAATCGGGGTTTGTCTTAGTGAACTGCATTTGCATGACGCGCTACGCCTCGTAGCCCAGTTGGGTTAACCCGAATACAAATCGCATCGCAGATGGTATGCCACTGGTTGCTATCATCCACCAACTTACCCATTCTTTTGACAGAACGTTAGTGTATACGACTTCGGAGGAACTCAACGCGCTGTTGCTGTTTGTTTTCATACTGAAGGGTACTAATGTCAGGGTTTAGTCAGATCTCTAACTAGTGGATAGGTTGAAGCTAAAGGAGGCCATCAAGGACCACAAAATCAGACAAGCGGCCGGTGAACAAGATCTCCGGTTTGTGGGTTTTCGGGTGGTCAGCCCGCGGTCTTTACCGCCCTACCAGTGCCACTCCTGGTAGCGCACAACCCAGGACTGGACATTACGAGTACCTTCAGATAGTGCTAAGCAATGTGCGCATCTAAGGAATAAGATGTATGAGATACATTGCTTGTAGGTGGGTCTCATTCCGATATACACGCACGCACTAAAACGTGGCTATCTCGGGAAATCACGGACGGTGAACTACATCTGTCTGGCTATGCACTATTTAGATGTGATCGTTGCGTTGGCCAACAAGGCGGGGGCGTTGCGCCTTATGTTAGCTGTGGACTTGCCGTTTTGCGTACCTACATGTTTCAGTCGGCAGATAAAACTCTCGAAGTCCTGTCGGTAGTGATTAGCACTTCCTCAGCTCAACTTACAGTTGTAGTTGTGTATAAAAGTCCTGGGAATGCGTCCAAAGTGGTGCTCGACTTTATTCGCTCCCAATCCGCAAACAGGTTGATACTTAGGGACTTCAATCTACCGGAGGTTTGCTGGACAGTTTTTTCTTCCAACTCGGCGGAAGGTACTTTCGGTGCATATCATCTTGAGCTTACACTACAAGTACCGTCGTGTCAGTTCGTAGCCCTCCCCACTATGTACATTGATGCCAAAGTACCGTCTGTTTTTTGATCTAGCTTTGGCCAAGGCACTAGACTTCTTAGGTGACATCACTTTCAGCTCTCCCGTAGGTGCCAGTGATCATGTCTGATTATCATTCCAGTGTATTCTGACCAGACGTCACCAGAGCATCGTTGAACCATATGCAAAAATATGGAGTGCTGCCTATCAGGCAATGCGTATCAAGGCTTCTGGGTTGCGTTGCGAAATCTCGGTGGCCGACACGGTTCAGGCTGCCTGGGATGAAATTAAGGGTTATCTCACGGAAGTATCTACTCCCTATATCTCGCTTTCGAGGAGAAAGGAGATACGAGCACGGCCGCCGTGGATAGATACCACTGGTAATTACCTGCTCCAGAAGCGTTCTAGGTGCTGGAGGACCTACCGTGCGACTCCATCAACTAGCACCTATGATAAGTACCGCGAGGCAAGAAATAGATGTAAACAACACTTAAGGAAAGCTCGGCTGTTGTATGAAAAGGAATTGGCTGATGGAGCTTCGGAAAATCCGAAGAAGTTCTTCGCTTATATTAAGAGACGCTGTGGTTCAAATTCGGTAATTTCACCTTTGATGCGGGCCGATGGAACTCATGCCTATGAGGACTCAGACAAGGCTCGTGTACTTAGTAAGTAGTATGCAGAGGCTTTCGTACATGAGGCCAAGTAGACTTGAGTTGAACTTGTTCCCAGAGTAGCTGAAGGATCTTATTTAGCTGAATTTACTGTGGTGGAAACACGAGTCTTTAGGCTGCTGCAAGCACTGAACCCTTCTAAATTAGCTGGACCTGATTCAATTCACCCGAAGCTTCTGCATGAGTTGACGGTGGAACTAAGTGGAACTAAGTGTTTCAGAAGTCCCTTAAGAGCTGCACATTACCTTTTGAATGGAAGGAGGCTGTCATCTGTCCTATCTTCAAAAATGGCGACAAGAGTCTGTCAGCCAATTATAGGCCAGCAGTCTGACTAGCGTCGTGGTCAAACTGCCTGAAAAGCTGGTGAGAGATTCTTTGAAATTTCACTTGAATAGGTTTAATCTACTCAGTAGTGCACAACACGGATTCCGGAAGGGGTTTTCGTGTCTGACGAATTTGTTGGTTGCTCGTGAAACTTGGGCCGAGGCAGTGGACAATGGCCACGTAGTGGATGTGCTTTTCGTCGACTTCTCTAAAGCATTTAATTAGGTACCTCACTTGAAGCTAACACAAAAGCTGAGCTTGTACGGCCTATCTGGCCGAACACTTCACTGGGTGTCTGCATTCTTGCAGGGAAGAGAGCAGTATGTACGTGTGATTTGCAGCTTATCCTTTGGGCAAGTCGTCCTTAGAGGTGTCCCACAGGGCTCGCTCCTTGAACCGATGCTCTTCTCCATCTACGTAAAGGATCTCCCTGGAGAGCTTGGGGTATCATCCCTATTCTCTGCTGATGACCTTAAACTTTGAAATGTTTTAAATGTCCCTGGGGTTCTGAGGTCATGCAGGATGCCCTGGATAGACTCTGGGACGGGTTTATTTTGTGACTACTGCCCATTAATCAAGCTGTGTTCCGTCCCTCGTATAGGAGCAACTTTCCCACATTCAGGATACGTGCTGGGTGGGTTCGAACTCCCCCTTGTCTCCAACCAGGTAGACATAGGCGTCGTCCATTGCTCATCTTTACATTCTGGTGACAACTGGAAGAAGGCCGCAAGTAGGGGTTTCAGAATGTTGTGGTTAATACGCCGTCCTTTCGGGGTCTTAACTAACGACAAATTTGTGAAGCTGTTCTCGGTTTTTATTTGGCCCCATCTGGAATACTGCGTCCAGGCTAACCCGCCCTGCATTGTCCTGGACAAAACGCAGTTCGAGAAGGCTTTGAGAGTAGGTAACAAATCGGTCGAGGGGTTACGGGGGCAATCGTACTCCGAGCGTCTACTTAGCTTGGGTATGTATTCAATGCACTACAGACAGCTTCGAGGAGACCTAATCCTTACTAAGCACATTTTAACAGGGAGGGTTGGACCGGACTTGAGCTGGCTATTTAGCCCAGCCATGTTGCCTGGTCTTCGCGGTCATCCCATGAAGCTACACAAGTGGCCTTCCGACCGGATCAGGGCGGAAACTCGGATATCGCGTAAAGTTATTGAGCTCTGGAACTCGCTTCCAGAAAGTGTAGTCAGTAAACCTACGGTTGAGGGTTTCGAGCGTCAGTTAGACGCTCTTAGGTGGCAACATGAAAACTTTCCATTTTCCTGATAATATCCATTTTCCAATTTTGTGTTCATATTTTTATTCTCCTCCCTCTTTGGTGTTATCCCTCATTTAAATGACTTTCCTTCCTCTTTACCTTCCATTTTCTTCCTGCTTCTTCTTTACCTCACTTGAACTAGACTGCGGGACTGCTATTGCAGGGAACGTGAGCAGTAATTCGTTGACTAATGTGTGGTTCGGGTGTTTCCTTTTAGATCCATCAAGACCCCATAGCACCTTAGCATTTCCTGGTTCAACGATTCGCTCAAGAAGAAACACTCAAGGGCTTTTCCTAACGTTCCGGTCCCATCTGAACCTGGATCTGACCGTTAACGCACTGTGGTTCTCTTTAGCCAAAGTCTGTTTGTGTGTTGTGGCTGGTAACTCGGTTTGTTTAGTGGGCACTAAAGAAGGTTGTGAAAACGGATTCGCATCGCACGTGTTCAGTCCAGAAATTGGACGTACGGGTCTCTCTTTAAACGTTTTTATGGAGGTGATCGATGCGTACGTTACCTGGTCCTGGACTTTTAGTGTCAGTATTGTGACTAACTTGTGCCATACGACATCTAGGGATGTGTTAATGGTAGTCACGCTGGATGTGGCTTGCCTACTTAAAGGGTTAATAATTGTCGGAGTAGGTGACGCAGATGCCGTCGGGCGGTTAACAACCCTGACTTTAGCCTTCGACTTAGGGACAGAGCTCTGAGTGGTTTGCTGTAGAGCAAACTTGGTGTTGTTGTAAGCCCTGAGGATTACCATCTGCTGGACTGTTGCAGTCAGTTTATTACACTTTTCACCAGCGATATTATACATTTGACTATTGGGATGGCTCTGCATGTTTCTCAAAACTAGAGCGAATCAGTCAGATTGATTTGTCTCTTGTATTGTTGTTGACTCAAAGCAGCACAGAAGGGGTGGAACAGTAGCCGCAAAATTCACAAATAATATCTCTTTTAATTACGCGTGTACACTTCTGCTCGCCACATTTGCGGTTAGGGGAAGCAATTCCATTGAGGACCGTTGTTGCAAACGAATATTGTCCTTGTTTGGTCACGTGAGGTAGAGGGCGAGCTACGCTCGCGTCCATTGTCCCAGCCGCACTCTCGAAGTCGGTTACCGTAGGTGATTGTGCACGACGAGGTCACTGTTACACGGAGTTTGATTAGCTTATTGATCTACACTGGTTCCTATAGGACGAAGCCGTTGGAAGTGGATTGTAGTGGGTGGATGACTGCGAAAAGTGTAGGCGATGGGTAAATGCAATTGAAACCACAGATTGAGTCGTAGCTTCGTTAGAAATGATCCTATGGTTGTAATGCTAGGACCACCAGATAACGCGGAGAACCCTTGATCGATCACAGTGTCGCAGCAGTAAAAACTGTGGCGCTTCTGGATAGAAGCAGGAAGCGCACTAAAACAAGTTGGATAGCACAAATTACTTTCCGTAGGAAATAATTCCGTAAAAATATGCCCACTGAACACGGAGAGTAAATCCGAGTGTATGATGGCTGCGCTAGGTGAGGAGGAAGACACGAAACTCTGTGACAGAGGTGAGCACGTTTACTAGGCGACCAGTCAGTACTGTCACACACTTCCGTTGTCACAAACTGCTCTGGTAAGTACCGTGCTACACCGTTTCTTGCTCATGTTGGTTCGCGTCCCAGTTTCGTAGTCTGCATCATACACGTTGGGTTCAGTTGCCTCCAACTTTGATACTGTTCCGTATTTGACAGGTCTCTTACGTTTCATTGATTATCGACTAGTGTCCCAGGCGCCACCCAACAGGTCATCCAGTAGAGTTGTGTGATCCTCTGCTGAAGCGATAACTCGCGATATCTTTAGATCATCTGCAAATAGGAGAGCGTTTGAAGAGCGCACGTCTTGCGGATCATTTATAAAGACAGGGTATAAGCGTGACCCGAATACCGAGCTCTGAGGTACGCGGCAATGAACACCGATTGCTTCCGACAGGCTGCTGTGAACCCTCACATTCAGATGATGTTGAATAAGAAAGTCGCCCATCCAGTCAAGTACGGGGTAGCCGATACCATAATTCTGGGGTTTGGGCAGTTGAATGCTATGGTCCAGGCGGTCGATTGCCTTTGAGTAGTCCAGGTAGGTTGCATACGCTCCTACAGCAGCGCCATATAACCTGTTTGGCTTACAGGATCTATCATCAAATTAGTAGTACAAGAAGGACTTTGGCGAAATCCGTGCAGTTCCGGAATGTGGATTTTCTTATTCGTCATGTACTCCATGAGCGCCTCAGCTACAGTGGATTCCATGATATTGGAGATGACCGAAAGACGTTTTGTCCGGCGATAACTCTTTGGTTCTGAACTGCTACAACTTTTATAGATTGGAGTGCTGATCCTTTGCTTCTACCTCGTGGGGACGTGCATCTCGTTAAGACATCGCTGAAGAGAGAAAGGCAGTGACTAGGCTCAGGTCCATTTCTAATGTGAACATTAGTGGGCGATTTACAACGGTCACTAATCATCTATCGCACTGCCTTAGGTGTAGGCAGCACCATAAGGTATCCATCGTTTCAATCCCAGGGTCGTTTAAACGGTTGATAAATAGGTCGGAACGGTAGTAACGAAGTACACCGCCTCCCTCTGTGGGTGCGTCGTTGCGCAAGTGTAGCCTACCACGTAATGCGATCTCGGCATCGGTACACACGTCGTGAAGCGGTGTCTCGGTTATCATGATAAGGTCCTAACACAATGATTACTGACGAGATCAGAGTTCTGCAGTTTTACTGCCGAGAACCTGAGCGTTTGTATACAAACAGCTGAGAGCAACGAATGCCAAGGTGTATCTGAACACACAAACGTTCCACATTACTTTGCGCCGACCCTTGTGGGGCCGGCTAACAATGGATTTTGGATGTATTTCTTGTCTAACCCCAAGGGCTGTTTCGATCTGTTGCATGGAGCACCCACTAGCTAATCCTTCGGAGAAGAATCGCGGCGGATTTTCTGTTCTTCGTCTTCTGACGGCTCAGGAGTTGCACTAGGTTCTGGTTCGGAAATGCAGACACGGGGCTAGTGACAACTTCTCGCTGGTTTTGTGTTCCCTCAGTCAATGGTGACCTGGCTTCAACGGCCTTCAGAAGTATTTCTGATGGCAATTTAGTGCGGAAGTTGGATTAACTTTCGAGCACCCTTTAATCCATTTGTTTGCAGTAGATCAGGAGTTTCAGCAACCTTGGACCACATCCGTTGTAGATTGGTGATATGGGTAAACCTGAGATTGAGTCGACAATCACATAGTGGCGAGAGAGCGCTTCGCGGATATAACGCCACTCTTCCAAGTCATGAGCTTGAACCTGCGACTCTTCGGAGGACGGGATTTCGGGGACACCATGGACAAAAATGGATCTTTCTTCAGTTTGCTTACGGTGTTCTCCCAGGTTTTTGCTTCCTCTGACGTCACACCATGGG
This sequence comes from Dicrocoelium dendriticum, assembly GCA_944474145.2. Lineage (NCBI taxonomy): Eukaryota > Metazoa > Platyhelminthes > Trematoda > Plagiorchiida > Dicrocoeliidae > Dicrocoelium > Dicrocoelium dendriticum. The sequence goes on along the minus strand of OX104065.1, from coordinate 71,103,479 downwards.
ACGTCAGGGAATATATGAACGCCGCACGACGAATCACAAAGACGGTGAGCTGACAAGAGGGCGGTCACTGCCTCGTCGCCAGACTACAAAGTCACTTGTAGTAGCACTGGCTCGCCATAGTGAACTGAGTTTGGGTGGCCGCCGATACGACCCAAGCCAGCCTGTTTGGCCTGGATTCCCATTGCTGGGCATACCGATTCCTAGTGTATTAGCTCGTCCAGTATTTTGTCTTCGATTGAGTTTGTTTTTGACGCAGGCACGTTGGAGCATATTATCTTCATTGAGTTCTGCGTCTTCCTAGAGTTCATATTTTCGGATAAGTGTATGCCCCGTTTTACTGGTGACGTGGGGGACAGTCTTTTCGGAGCTCAGTAGTATTCATGTCCCGTTTAACAGTCTTTTGATTGGTTGCAGACGTGTCCGCTAACTTTGCCTTTGGTTTACACACAGCGACGATAGATGGGTATGCTGTCGGGCTTTCTGTTTTGTTAGATAACACAGAATGTAATGGAGGGTTACTTGACACAGACACACCACCCGGAAAGACTGCTCACTGCAACATTGGAGTCGCCGGGGTTGACAGGCCTTCTTTGCTTGCCTGTTTGCCAGTTATCTTGTGTGTGGTTGCTGGATGTACGCTGTTAACTATACACTGGTTTTGGCTATTCTGTTCCAACTTTTAGCATACCTTTAGGCAACGGGAGTCGACGGCGGCTGTAGCTGGTTCCGAGGCGACCACGGTATCAGCCACTGTACGCTGCACAACTGCGTTTGCTTTGTCACATTTCTGTGCCAACACGACGGTGCACGTCAAGAGTGGGTTGACGATACACTCTGTACAAAACCAAATGGAGTCTGGTGTGTAATGTCGTTTGTTTATTTTCACTACACCAATATTTAAGCACGGGGAGGAAATTCGCTTTCCGCAGTTACTACAAGTTATTTTAATTCAGTCTTGGAACATGATTTCAAAGCACAGATAGCTTTGGTTTTCGGCTGAGTGGACCGGGTACAAATCGTTTTCCCTGTTGATGTGTTTCGAACCATTGCCGAGGCGTCAGCCAGGTTAGTAAATTTTGATCGCCGGGCGTGTTCAGATTGGCACACGATGTCGACTGGCAATGACTGGGGCCACAGTTGTAAACAAAGCCGACGTTGGGCAGCGTACGTTCTGTTAGTGCGGACGGCGCCGTGCTATCGATCGGGCCGGGTTAGACGTGGTGGAAGGTTGCGTTCTGAAAGGAGTAGTAGAATTCACGAAGATTTGGCGAGTGTTAGGAGCTTGGCTGCTAAACAAGAAAAAGCTATCAAGCAGAGTGTCAGATTCTTGTGGCAAATGAATCTTTGGATATCGCTAAGCACACTCTGTCGAATGCTGGTACGAGTGGTGGGATGCACTCGAAAATAAAGTTGTGGTACGTCTGGATTTCGGTGGAAAACCTGCTGAAATTGCAGTAACGGATGTAACGGATGTATGTGTTAACTAATACTGTTGTGGCAGATCCACTGGATAGTGCTGTTAAATCCGAGTTGGATGAGTGTAAGCACAGCAATGTGCATCAAGAATTGGGAGTGGCAAATCGAAAAGCAGAGGAGCGTCGTTTTAGTAAAACCACGCGGCACATTTGATCCCAAAAGGTGTTACTCTGTGAAGTTAACCAACCCAGTTTCTCTAGACGAACGAATACAAAATTTGTGCACACCGTGTATGGACAACCAGACTACACCCCAAATTCAGGTCCATTGTATCACTGTTACTACGAGCCCTCCATATTCTACCAGCCCTGTGTTACATCCGAAAGAAGTACTGTGACACTTTTGAATTTTAGTAGACGACCTGACACTTTGATATTTGTTCGGCTTTTGGAATTTCCCATTCTACTCTGAGAGCTGTCAATCTGTAAATGATTTGAATTGTGAGTGAAAGTTCCACAGGAGTACACGAGCTTCATCAAGCTAGTACCAAGTGAATTGCATGTTCTTCCGAATAGGGTGCACCTTTTTATCCGCACAGCATTCATTAACAAGGTATCTACTTAGGTCCCATGCACTCCAGGACCTCTACCGTTTTCACGTATGTCAGTGCCGGAGCCAGTGACCAACCGATAGCAATAAGTGTCGCCTATATGCAACATTGTTTAAATACATGATTCATTTCCCTTATGATCGTGCAATAAAACAAGTGTTAATTTATGCAGGGTTTCTAAACCACAAAGTGCTTTTGCTCTATTGTCTTTCAATATACCATCAGTCTCAGATCCTGATGGTTACCGATTCATGGAGCATGAGGGATACTGTGGACCAGTTCATTAACTGTCGAACGACCTCCCAAGTTTTGTGAAGTGTCTCAAGGCTTAAACAGCTATGCACAAACTGCACGCTCAACCCTGTCAAGGGTTGGACAGCAACAGTTGACCCCCACAAACAGCACAACAAACGGCGTTCCGCGTATGCAGTCATGTAGCAGCGCAGGCTCTCCCTGCACAAGGGACAAGATGAGTACTCAAACTAGACAAATGTCCACCAGTAATAACTCTCAGGATAAGCAGTTAGTGTACAACAAAAAAGCTCTGACAATTATGTGTTCAAATGTACCAGAGCCCACGAGCGAGTCGTTAAAAGGTAGGCAAGTGGAAGAACAAAAACGCTGGGCAGAGATATGCTGTGCTCTCGAAATTAACGTTCCTCCAACTAGTCTTACGCGCATTTCCCGAAATTCATCCTCGCCGCATTTAGGACAACCTCGGTTATTACGAGTAACATTTGGTAACACACGCAACCTGGAGGATGCGCTCCTGACAGGCCACAAGCTAACGAATTCCTCTCTCAGCGCCCGCATTTTCCCAGATAAACCATGGATAGAAAGGCAAAAATGGAAATCCGACCCAGTGGCGTCACGACATGATGCGACGAAGAAAGTAGTGCCGGTCCACGGTGTTCCAGAACTTAACCATGGCGATATAGATGAACATCAGAAGCACGATATAGAAGACTGGAGGTACATAACGGAGCTCTACAACATATAAAATATCGTGACTTTCGATGTCACCCGTCTAGCGGCCTCCTTAAACTATCAGGGTAACGGGCCAAAACTTTTGAAAGTCACCGTGGCTACACCTGAGATGGTATCAACGGCCGTCCAAGCGTGGCACGACAACAGAAAACGTGGGCCACCTGAAGTACGTTTAAGACCGTTCCTAAACAAAATACGGGCCACAGATGCAGACGAACCTGACTCGGTTGTTCCTAACTCAGGTCAGACAAATGTGCAAACGCCTCTGACAAAAAACGTACGCAGACCGGCACAAGCTGTGCCGGTCAACCACAACGAACCGAGCTCCTAATGTGTCAACAGATACAGTGCTGCTACACAAACGCTCAGGGGCTCAACTCTAAGCTACCTGAATTGCGCCATCGACATAACACAATCAATTGGGATATCATAACTGTAGCTGAAACCTGGATCTCCAATGACATGCTCGACACGGAAATCGAAATCAGTGATATGTCAGTTATTCGCAATGATCGTCCATCGTTGCGTCCAGCGTTGCTCTGTACTATCGGAATTGTCTGAAATGTGAGGCTATTAACGAACGTCACCTTGCTGTCTCCGAAGCTTTGTTTTGCCGAATGCAGCTAAATGGCCGAGGTGGTGAACCTTCGAAGAAGACGTGGGATGCTTGTCTGTTGGCAGTTGTCTACAGGCCACCGAACTCCACCGCAGACCGAGATGACATTCTGTTAAACGCGCTGCATTATGCAGTTTCACAAAAGTACTCACATTGTCTAATCATAGGCGATTTTAATGTACCCTCAATTGTCTCAGCGACTTCTAGTGGTCCTTACTTCAAATCAAAGATTCTCGAGTTTATGGATGCAGCAGCTCTGTACAACCACGTGCACCGACCAACTAGACACCGCGGTTCAACTAAGCCATCGCTTCTGGATTTAATCCTAACCATCGAAGAGTTGATGATTGAGACAATTTCATACGATCCACCATTAGGCAACAGTGACCACTCAGTGTTAAATTTTGCCTATGTGTGTTACGCCAATACTACTGCAATCAGACATGAAAACCGACGAACTATAACCAACTATTCCGTGCTTCACAGCCTAGCGACATCCGTCAACTGGGACCTCAATCTGCAGAGCACGGCAGACGACGCGTGGAACGAACTAAAAGACAAAATTAGCTGTGTCACGCAAGCAGCCTCTAAAGTCATACCATTACGAGTGCCGCGCCGGACCAACACCTGGATCCGAAGCAGAACGCGTAAATGGATTAGCACCAGAGACGAGATCTGGAGACAATACGCGCTGAACAATTGCGACGCCACCTGGGAGAATTACAAAATAGTGAGGAACTATTGCACATCACTGATTAGAGCCGATAAGTACGAATGGCAAAAAACATGGTACTTAAATTCACGAACAATACAAAACTGCTATACAGGTACGTGAACAGCAGAAGGAAAGTTAAAACAGGAATACCACCACTCAAGACAGATGGTGGCCTAACGACTACTGCTGTGGATGCTGCGAACGCATTACTTCTGCAGTTTGGCACAGTGACTGCAAACGCCATAGAACCTTTGTCAAACCAGCATTCACCCAACGTGGTCGGCATATCAACTGTCACTTTTACCTCAGCAGCTGTCGCTAGCAAATTACGGTCTTTAAGAGAAAATAGCGCTCCGGGAGTCGACAAGATCAGACCCAAAGCTCTTAAAACTCTTGCTCCCACCATAGCAGCACACCTCGCAAGCTTTTTCCAAAGTCTACTCAATTCCCAAACACTTCCGTCTGAGTGGAAAAGCGGGATAGTCACTCCGATATACAAAGGAGGTAAGCGATCGGATCCTGCCAACTACCGACCCATTACTCTCCTCCCTGTTTTATCAAAAGTAATGGAATCGTTAGTTGCAGATGAAATTACACCATATTTTGAGAGTCTGAAGCTAATTTCTCACCTCCAACACGGCTTTAGGCGCAAACGATCTTGCCTCACAAATCTGCTTCTTGCTCGGGATTCATGGACCAAAGCGCTTGATGAAGGATCCCCCTTGATGTGATTTACCTAGACTTTTCGAAGGCATTCGACAGAGTTAATCACTTAGCTCTGCTTCATAAGCTTCGTGCCTACGGTATCCATGGTTACCTACTCACCTGGCTAGCAGCATATTTGCATGACAGAACGATCAATTTCAGAGTCGCCGATGCCCTCTCGGAAACCCTCTGCATCTCCAGCGGTGTTCCTCAAGGATCCATCCTTGGTCCCCTCCTTTTTCTGGTCTACGTTAACGACCTCCCGGATAATATTCAATCCTCGATGCAAATTTTTGCAGATGACGCAAAAATCTGGAGAGTTATTCGCTCAACATCAGACTGTGCCCTCCTCCAGAATGATTTGGATCGAATCAACATATGGGCAGATATAAACCATCTCCCCCTGAATCCTGCCAAGTGTCACCTACTGTCATTGCGCAGCAATCTTACCAACACGTACCTCTTGGGGCAGTACGTTTTACGGCGCGTGACCACAGAAAGAGACTTAGGTATCATTGTGCAAGAAAGTCTGGGGAATTCGCTCCAATGTTCGAAAGCAGCAAACGTGGCGAATATGAATCTGAGACTTTTGAGGCGAGCTTTTGGTGTTTTTGAACGACGGTTGGTACCCATGCTTGTCAACTCCTATATCCGTCCCCACGTCGAATATGCCGTCCAGGCTTGGTGCCCATGGTTAAAACGGGACATTCATCTCTTAGAGCAGCACCAACGAAGAGCTACGAAGACAACACGCAGATTATCTGGTCTCAACTATGAAGTGCGTCTCAGTTTAATCGGAATGTTTTCCTTTGAATACCGACGACTACGCGGAGATCTCATTCTCGCATACCGGATATTAACGGAAAGCGATCACCCGTGCAAATCGTTGCTCACCCTAGCCTCATATAAGCGATCGAGAGGTCATAACCTCAAGCTGATAATCCAACACTCCCGATTAGACTGTAGAAAATATTTTTACTCTCTTAGAATCTGTTCACAATGGAATGACTTGCCAACGCATGTGGTAAACGCTCCGAACATTACAGCCTTCAAACAATTGTTAGACATTCATCTGAGTGACAAACAACACATTGTGGTGTGATGTAGTAGGTTTAGACTATTGACATTTCAGTTTCATGTCAGAGTCTAATGATTTTTATTTATTTTGCATTTACCATCCTATGGGTCTTGTAAAGCCAATGCTTTTTATCCCATCATACACTATTGAACTATTGAACTATTGAACATATAAGCTTACTATTTCTTCCCATGAAACAGCCGTTATGAAAGGTGAGGTGGACACATGATTAATTCATGAACAACTTAAGTGCTTCACAATGTAGGGACAAGCAGCTGTCACACATTGATGATACTATGTGGGTATGAGTATCCCTGAATAGCAATAACATGCTGCTTGATTGTATCCAATCACTCTTAAAAACGGATTTCTTAAAAATGGAATTATCACTGCGCATTTCTTATTCGGCTGAAGTCAAATGGAGTTGATTTCAACTTACCAATCGTCCCCTTGATGAAGCCGAAAGTCAACGGAAAGCAGTTAATCTTTTGATTTGACTGCACGACGGAGGCTGGACACAGTTTGTAAGATAATCTACATGAATGCATGATACCCTAGATCCCATGTTCAATTTTGGTCATTAGTCACTGATGTCGACGTAATAGACTGTCTTCACAATTGTGACCACAGTGTTGTCAGTTGTAGGGTGCAGTTTACGTATGCACCTAATGCATCATTGAGGAAACTGTGCAATTGCCGTAGAAAAAAGCTGGACGAAGTGCACCTTGGGTTCATACTTGGATTGGAATGATTTATTTACGTTTCATAACTCAGTTTTCCCTTTAAAGTCAGTGTTTACCACTGCACACGATACGCCACGAGATAACCCATACATTGCATTGATAGGTATGATTGAAAACGTAGACTTAGATACCGGTGTTATTAATCACTGGATTAAAGTCTTAAATACAGTCCAACCTGCCTTGACGGCCACCTGTCTAAAACGATCACCTGTCTACAGCAACCAGTCCAAAGTGTCCCCGAAGTCTTTGTAATGAGTGATGTCGCCTATGCATGAACCTCTCCATGGGGATCACCTGTTCAAGGTGACCGCCTTTTGTCGGTCCTTTGAGTGGTCGCTTTAGACAGGTTTCACTGTATTACATTGCAAACAGGTCCAGGTGGACTCCCTTCGGTTTTTCTAAACTATTGTGGAGACGGCAAAACCTACTTGCTATAAAATTTTGCTTATTATAAGGATGACATTTAGATGTTATTCCGATTAGCAGAAACTGATGATAGTGCCACCACATTACGAACCAAAACTGTCAGCTCACTAGGCATACGGTCTTAATTTCCAAAAATATAAGACGCCTCAGTAAGGGAACGTTTTTGGATTTGTTATTATATTTCCTTTACTACTGGCGCAGCATATATCACTCAAAAAGGTGCAAATACCGAGAGGATTTTTTCATCCCCTTATCGAAATTGAGTACGTTCTGGTAAGGCCAAAGTGGTGATTCACTTAGACATTCTAGACACTTGAACAAAAATTGGCACATAAAGCGTACACATGAAGTTTCCAATTGTGGCACGGGCAGCCTCATTAATATACTGGAGATAAGGTTATCTCACTGGTCGAAGGCAAGTAGAGCATTTCGGCCCGTATCTGTCAGATACCCTACAAATGGAGGGTTCAGACCTCTGAACCTCTCAACAATAAAGTACGGAAGTGCTTATTGACTAACAACAAATAAATATTATAGGCCACAGAGTCATATGTCTCATATGTCTGAAATCTGAAAGCGATTACTCTTCCTGAAAGCGTGGTGTGGCAGACCATACTTTTTTTTACAACAGTTAAGTGCAGCATCATGTGTGATGGATGTATAGTTCCATTTGCTGTTTCGTTTTGCACTATATCCTACTCCACTCAAGAAACTCCATCTGTGACTCAAGCCATTGAACTTCGATGAACGGCTTGAGTACACGTTGTATAAGACACGATCAACTACTGAAATGATCAACGGTCTGCTTGGAATAAAGAAAACGAAACTCATGTAGTTTTGAATGTAAGCCATGTCGCTATCATAATAATTCGGCCATCGTTCTTAGTATCCACGGAGAATGCGACGCGCATGCAATGGAACAACTTAGTACTTCAGCAAAATACTTGGGGGTTCCACCTCAACCCACTTTTACAGAGATAAATACCAACTGTTACAAATCAAACGATTATGGCTTCGAAGATTAAAGATGGATCTATAACGGCTTTTTAATATTTTCCACTAACTAATATGCACTAATTAATATCGCGCGACATTATAAGAGTCTTTACTGTACAAGTTAAGAAAATACGCTATGCTTTAAATGCATCACATTATTTTGCACTTCATTGCGTTAACTTATTTACTCTTAAAAGTCCCATACAATGGGAATAATTGCACAAAACTAGCAAATATTCCACTTCGTTTCGAACATTTAAAATGCATCTGAAGGAGTATTTAACCTGTAAAAATAATATAGGGTTGTGTAGCATTTATTACCCATTAAAGTTATTGTGTGAGAATGGGCCTGATGACATCTAAACATTTGCGGGACCAGCAACAAATAGGATTGCTAGAGATGTGGAGAAAAGTTTGTGCAAAAAACTGTGCCTGGTGTTAATGTGTACAGAACAAATACTGCCAACCTTGGTCTCATGATAAAAGCATTTATCCTTTTCGTTTGATAAATTACATCCAACTATGATTCCGTTCTCATGCTTGTCGCTTCGTCCAATTTAGTCCGATGCATGACTCATTGATCACTTGCGTAAAATTCGAGCATCTCTGTCGTTTGGAAGATTTTTGACCCTACTTTATTGATTCGTTTCCCTCATCCAGTTAAATGCAAGACGCATTATTTTCTGTTAGACATACATGTACTTTGATACTGGACCTTAGAGGTCCCTTCACTTATCCATCAAATCAATGTACATAATTCCAGTTTTCGTCTGTCATCCTAGCTCGCCACCTATGTGAGACATGTACTTCCATTGAACTGACTTGAATCTTTCATAAAGTGCATAATTCAAAGCTTATCATTGTGTCATGATACCCTATGATGTGCTCTCACTTTCATTTAGCCGTGGAAATTACTTCCATAAGTCAAACCTACAGTTTTATATTCTCACCTTAGCTGTGCAAGTATATTTTTGTTATCTTTAACATTGTCATTTTTCTCCCACTTTAAAATACTTTGCCTGAACGTTGCTGAACGCTATATGGTTGTCATCGATTCCGAAGCATTGCTGGAAAGAAGTTAATGGCGAAGGAATAAATAGAAAAGAGATTGCATCCCTTTTGTGAGCCGGTCTTTGCAACACAACTTTGAGCTTTCCTTGTACTAAATCTTCTGATCTGCTTTTCTAAGCTGAGCCCAACCTCGCTAAGGATATATCTGTTATTATTATTTGAAGGAATGAGGCACAGAAATGTCTCTTTGGCGTATGGTGTTCGTCCATTGTTGCTTACATTCTTCCAGTTGTTCACAGCTTAGTACCCTTTGATCTCATCTATCATTATTTTCTGTTTTTGAAGATATAATGGCTAAAACTTCAGATGTCTATTCGCATTCAGTGTTCAACCGAAGAGCACTCTATCAAAAGCATTGCGGTCGGTTCTTCGTTGCATCGCATTGCTTTTCTAAGGAAGTAAGTGGCATGCAAATATTCTTAATTGATTTCTACCTAGCATTGACATAATGGAGTTCACATCAGGATAACCGCTTATAGGTCGCACCACTGACTACTTATTTTGGTTTTTTATATCAACACTAATAATTTTGTTTTATTTTAATACGACATGAAATCTACTTGGGGACGAACTCCGACTGACACAAAGTCAATCGGGTCGGATCGGTTTTGTGGTAGTACAATCAACACGACTGGTGATTAAATGCCGCAGTCGGAATCAGGATAGATAGGGGATTGATCTCTTCAACAGCTACACACTGCGGCCCGGTTTCGGTCGCTTACTTGTCCATCAGACAAAGCGACACAACATTATATTTTGGACCTCACTACACTAGTAGGAGTGATCGAACCCTGCTCTTTGTGCACTTTTAGCCACGAGTGTTTCTAAGGGTCGTGAAAAGAATGACTGATATTTACTACTAAGATTGAATTGCTTGCTCGTCAATAACGAAATTGGTCAATGCAGACTGCACCTGCTCGCGAATGCTCCGGGCCTTTATGGCTCCAGACAGCACACATATAGCATTCTCAAGATTACCACCAATGAAGTGTCCTGGATATTTACTGCGCGGCCTGAGTTCCACGCTATTTCCATCTACTGATTCTAATGGGTTCCGCGCATTCCTAGTTCAAGAATTACGGGAGTAAATCGCTGACACACTGGGTGGGATATGAGACCATTTGGGCTAAACATAAAGACTGGGAAATGCACTAACGACTACTCCTACGTTGTTTTGCTGCACGTGGGCAGCTCAGTGTCTACGTTATTGCTACTGTCACAGAGGAATTCGCTCTATTTTTACTACGTTTTGTCACGGTATTCACACTACTAGTTAACTTTATCATAACCATCAACGGGTTTTCCCCGGTTAGGCAAATCAGCATCATTTCTAGCATGAAGGCTCAAGTGGTGTGAGATGCAAGCTCGCGATGACGCTGCGGTCGACCCATATACAGATTCACTCAACGAGGTTCTGTACCTTGAAAATCGGCTGAGCGCGACCAGCAAAAGCAAACAGCTGCTACTCAAGAAGAGTTGCCCAATGTTATACTAGTACCTCGTTCACGTTGTCTTTGTAAATCTTCCTCTCCTAATGTACCTAAACTGACAGGTGAGTTACAGCTAGTATTTGCAAGGTAAAAAACAAACACACTAGGCATACCGCGGTTGGTAACTAATGCGTCAAAGGTTTACCGCTAGAGAAGACCAAAAGTGGTTTGCCAACGATTTACGATTTATTACCAGATGACAGGGTACGTGGTATCCCATTACGAGGTTACTTGCCAATGTGGACTCAAGGGGGATATAGCCACAGGAAGTTTGTGCCTACTCAAGTGTGATCATTAATGGCTAGCCCTACAACACCTACAGCTCCATCCACACACCCCACATCCAATGTTAACCCGAAGGAATAAGGGCGTGAGGCGTGTGGATAGCAGCTACGTTTCATCAACAGAGACGGTTCACACTCCTTCAATCTACACAGCAGCAACCTTCCTGTCTATGTAATTTGGGAAGCATACGTACCAGTCGTAGAAAAGGCACTGGATGGGCCGTAGTCCGTTCCACACTGGATGCATCGAATCACTGTTTGAATGTAACAAGATCATGAGGACCGTGCAGCTCACCCCCCTTCCCCCTAGCAACGATACAAAGTCACCTGGAGTCAGTAATCGAGGTGGAGGTTGCTAGACAAGTAGGCACCTTGTCAACAATAAAAACAAACGCAGACAAGCCGGAGATATCAAGTAACAACCAAGACCAAAATGTAAGAACCTCAACACGCAGGCACACGCAGACATACGTACGTATAGATCACATCGACCGCATTATTGCTCTGGGTTAGTAAATATAATAGAATCGGAAGCAACATACTTACCAAACACTGCGCTGTTGATGACTACATCTTCTACTGACTCGTCTTCTCCTTTGTAATGGCCGAAATTGGCCACGCTGTTGGCTTGCCAGGCCGGTTGGGCTCAGGTGCCCGCGACCGCATGTACAACAGCACCAAGAGTTTGACGTCGATGGGCTAGAATCCAGCTGTGATTGTCGCTTCCGCATACAGCATTTATTTATCATGCACCTGAGCAACTGCCTTCTTGATTAGCTCACCGCATTGGCGCTGATCAAGTCTCTTTGGTTCACATCTGACCAAAACATTAGTTTGTGAGAAACGCATCTCAGTCATATCCTGGTAAGGTAACTTCGGTTTTCCTTCTTTCCTCTTCCTTACATTAATTTGTCAATATAAGAGCTGCTTCGGTATCTGCGTCCAATCCATGCAGTTGATAGTTATGGTACACCAGGTGCCACAGCAGATGTACGCATTCCATTGCATACGTGCACGGCTGCGCAGCACTTCCGTGTCAGCCGCTCGTTCACGCAATCGATGCGTAGAATTTATCGCAGACACAGTAGATGAAACATTATTCTGGTAGAACACCGGACAGCACCATGCACTAGTACAATATCTGTTTCGTCCCAACGTTATCTGGTGATTGTTCCACCATGTTTTACTGGCTTTCCAAGTGCCACAGCCGCCTTGGATCCGCGGATGCGCAACTTTCTCGTCACCTTCAGATCGGCGGTCACTACGCTTTCTAGAGAGCATAATCTCAAAGTGGTTTCCAAATAGTGGTTACCAAGGTGGCTTTGCGGCAGACCCACGCATTTCATCTATTTTGCCAAAATAGGATAAATGGAGGCGCTTAAAATCCGGTTGGTTTATTTAGTGCACTGTACCTGAAACAGTGGCGTTTTCTACTCCAATATAATTCTCATGCACTTTCGATGGCTTATACAAGCCCTAAAAACCTAATGCCAAACAACTAAAAATGCGCGTTAGCCCTGTCGAAACGAGAAGCTGCACCTTTAATTCTAGGACGAGACAGGAATCCAATGCTCGCAACCATCCGTGTTTATAGCCCAATCGTTAGCACTGTAAAAACGAATGGTGTATCCTCCGCACATTTACCTGTCATTAAGCGTCGGTTACCGAAACGCACTGCAACTATCAATCTATGCCGAAACACCTTAGCTCCTATTGTCCATTAAAGTGTCACATGTAAATGTTCAGCAATTATTACTGATCTTGTATCCTCACTGACAAACAGAATTGAATTAATAGAGGAGCAGTTATATGAACAAAAAGTAAACTTTTGCAGTTGGATCCTATCACGGACAGCCTGACATCTGTTTCTTATTTAATTGTTCCACCATCAAATGCACAACACAAGCAAATGAATGTGGCAGTGAACTTCCTAAATTCGGTAGCTTCTGAGGTAACTGAAAGATGCAAGCGTGTCAAAAACGCCATTGCCCTTGACATACCAGAAGACGAAGCTTACTACTATCAGGAATGCTGTTTCGAAGACCTACAGTATACCGATAAACAATATTAATTGCAATAGCCTAAGGAAAAATCTCCACATCATCCATGTCTTATGCTTTTCCGATTCAGTAACGAACACTTTGCCAGCATGTTAATTACGAATCAGAAACTGTGAGGTCTATTCCGAGATTAGACAAAGTAATCATTTGTGAAGACAGAACTTGCCTCCAACGTGAATTTTATCATGCTAGGTCTACTAATATTGCACAAAGCGCACGAAAAATAATTCCACTTATTCCTGACTGAAATCTATTGGAAGGATGGCATCCGATGCAGATTAAATTGGCCGCTTAGGCAGAACCGTCTATTTAGATCATTCTGCAGCCATCAGTGAGTCCCCAAATGCTATGGAGGACATTTTTGAGGACACTACCAGTACACAGGATGCCGTCTCATGCTTAGATACAGAGAAAGCCCCGTCTGTGAAGTTACGGTCTGAAACTCGTCCATTCAGTTAGCGTTCAGACATTTATCTAAAAGCGCCTGATTATACCAAACTGCTGACAAAAGTATCCACGATTGCTTCATGTGGAATAAACGTTAGTGCGATTAGTGCCTCGTCAGGTATACCCATATCAGGAAGCAAAATATTTAACGACAGACTATCCACTAGTGATACCAGCAGTCATCCTCGAAACCTTTTTATTCCTAGAAAGAGCCCTAATAGAGTCGGAGTGAAACCAAACAATCCCACCATGGCTTAAAATGAAAACAATACAATGTTATCTGCAAAACATTAACCCCTAAGCTCTCAGAATACGCTTGCAGACTCATTAGTCGTTTGGTCCCTAACTTCTGATACGACAATAAATAGTACTGTTTCTTGTCCTTCTTTCTACTTGCTCCCACCTCCTTTATCACCTTTTTGAGTAACTTCACAATTCTACCTCAGTTGCGTATGTTAAATTCGCCAAAATTACCCCATTTTTTGAGATTGCCCCACCCATTCCGCCTACCCCTTGACGACCAACAGATAGCGTAACGCACACTTTGAAGGGGTCATTGCGGATAGCTCTGTAGCGAATATAGGCACAAATTCTAATGAGTATTGTGGCTCAAACCTGAGTCCGAATGTTTACCGTATGGTGTTACTTAATATACGTTCACTGTCAAATATGATTCACTTCTTCCGCACCTTCGTATATTTAATAAATCTGATCTTATCTTGCCTAACTGAAACTTTGTGCAGTAAATTGATGCCAAGATAATTCGTTGCACATTGCTTGCTCCCCATCACCCTAATACAGTGGTAGCACAGTGGCATACTTCAGATCACATGGCAACTCCTTTTAAAACCTCATGCGTTGCGCCAATTGGTGCAGCGCATGCATCAAAGCGAGTACGTTCTGTTTCATCACTTCAGGCGGGATCCCGTTTGTTCCGACGCACTTGCCGCTCCGCATCGGAACAATTGCCCTCCGCGTCTCAGTTAGTATTGATGTGCAGGTAAGACACATCTTCATCTACTGCTGTTGCAGTCCGTGAAACGTAGTGCAGTCACTCTCTGAACGGTTGTCCAAGAGACAGTCAAACTGATTTCATCAGATCTGGATTGTTAATGAAGTCTGTGCAGGCAGCTACTGAATTATCCTCGAGCAGCATCTTCAGCGGCTACAACTTGGGCCTATACACTATTTACAATAAGTCAAAGAATTGCTTATGTTAGCAGCCTTCAGCGCAGCATTCCATCTGCTTCGCCTTCTTCGTCCACCATGCATCCTTGATCCGACAGAGCTTCTAAATCAATCACCGTCGAACTTTGCGAAAATGATTCTCTTTATTTGCATTGTCCGGGTCATTCACATGCACAGTGAACGCTGCTTTCGTCTCCGACACCAATACGCCAATAGTCGCATGGTTGTCATCAAACTAATCGGACAGCTTATAGTTTACGTGTCCGAATGTTTCCTCGGCCACAGCCATCACTTTTCACCTATGTATGGCGATAGGTCACAGACTGAGGCAGTAAATTGGATATCGCCAATGCGGGTTGACATAGCCTTCTCGTGTTCCATCCGCTTCCTAGCGCCGGTTAACGTTAGATGAGCAATGCATCTATGTACGAAACCATTTGTAAAATTTGGGCTGCACCAACTTGTAATCAGTGCCACACTCTTTTCCACTCAAGCACGTGCCATACGCATTTCACGCACGTAGCTCTGGTGTACGATGAACGTGACTACTCAGATGACACAAAAGCCTCTAGAAATCCCAGAAGAAGTCGCCCCATTCATGTTTTCTTCGTATTCAGGATCGTGCTAATACTTGTCACTAAGAAATGTAGGCTAATGGATAAGAAAATCTTGGAACCAATTTAAGTTAATCCCAACAGATTGCTCATTCGAGGAGAATTGTTGTTACAATTATCAGAACTCGTTAAGAGCGTTGCAATTTGATTTACGGGACATGTGAATCATCAGATCCTATTCTAGAGATGATTGCATAACATACCTGTTTAATTACCGACAATGGCCACTAGAACATGAAACGCAAAGAGGTGAGGTAGTCTCCTCAACACGTAGTGTCAACGCCATATCATTTAGATCAGCATGAGTGCTTCGAATGAGTTATATCATTTTTAAATATCTTGGTATATTTTAACCTTACCGTTTCAACTGGGCCTGATAGAGCTTATTTCGCCTTTTTAATCAGCTTACCTCCTGAAAAACCGCCTGAATCAATCCCTAAAACATCGCTTGCATTAACGGATCCCAGTTACAAAAAATGTAACATTTCGGAACAGAAGGGATTTTCTCTTATTTTCGGGTTGCATAACAGTTGTTTCGACTGGTATAAC
Organism: Dicrocoelium dendriticum; assembly: GCA_944474145.2. Taxonomy (NCBI): domain Eukaryota; kingdom Metazoa; phylum Platyhelminthes; class Trematoda; order Plagiorchiida; family Dicrocoeliidae; genus Dicrocoelium; species Dicrocoelium dendriticum. The sequence continues at coordinate 71,087,484 of OX104065.1, read as the reverse complement.
GTATGGCCATGATCCAGGCCGGTGTACGCCTTTGGTGATAGTGATATACAACGAAGTATTTCCATAGGTAATGCTTTTGATAAGCGCCATCGGCTTTGAATTTGACTGTGATTTAACTCAGCCCACTAGCCGACGCATGTATTTGCTCTAAAAGCTGCACTACGTGAAAACCGGTTCTATAGTAACAAATGTACACCCAAATAAAAAGGAAAACCCGTGGTAGTACACAAACATACAGCAAAATCAGCGAAGTAGGTGACTTAAATGTAGCATACCGGCATGTAGGCATGTAGGCATGCCGCTTTCATTATCTTCAGTAACATCAATTCTCTTATCTGTAGGCTTCCGTTCATTTAGATCGAAAATGGTGAGACACAGCTCCTTTGAGCATCGCGACCCCCTACACTTCAGTATAATTCATATTAAGTGTTGCGGACACCACGCCATCAGTGGCAACAACCCTAGAGAAGCCTAATTTCAACTATATGGTGATTCAGTTAGATATTTTTTTCTTTTGCATCATTGTTACACGTAACCATCACTTGCCAACATAAGTGTTGGATCGAAAGCGTCAACATACCTGTCCCAAATGTCTCCACATATATTCTATCGCTTTGCCAGGCGGGTCTAGTGAAATGTTTTCCACACCACAAATGACGATCTACTGCTGCAACCGTTGCACTGAACTAACTGTGTTGAACATTTTAGTCGCCTAACGGACCCCAGACAGCGTGATTGCGCATTATGGTGCCCATACGGGCAATCGTTTGCTGCATCGTTACAAATCTTTACAGTCAGTTTCCAGATGAGGCACCAGACGGCACCTGCGGATGTGCATTCGACCTCCAGTTTCATCTATGCTGTTTGTGATGATACCGCAGGTTCTACTATCCTCCCATTCTGGTTTAGCATTCCGGCATAACTGAGCAAGCATTACGATGCACACTCCTGCACGGAATTGGTGAAAATGAAGTAAGTAGTTCGAAAGGCAAGCATGCGTCACGTTAGACCTTTCCTTTTCCCAGTCAGCCCTATGTGTATGTCTTCAAAGAAGTCAGTAGTTTACTAGTGAGCCCCCCAACGCATTTTTGTACACCGAAATTCTTGTACTTAGCGCGCCTTCATCCATGACTTCGGCTATGCGCTCTCTGGAATTTGTCATCACGGAATTTAATCAGAAAACTACGAAGTGTAGTCGGAATCCAAATAACGGCGAACAACTGGACATCTCCATCGGTCGCATTTAGCACTCCTTACATTCCTACAAGTCCAGAGTGGACAAGGATGTTGTACAACCCCATCCAGTCTCTGACATACAATCTAATCTTAAACCAGCCATTAAGTACTTCATTATACGCGAACTACCGGTTACAGCCAGACGTCACATTCTAACGAGAGTACTTTTCTTGCCAACAATGCAGTCCTAATTGAACTCACTGTGTGTGTGTGTGAGTGTGTGTGTGTGTGTGTGTGTGTGTGTGACCGCTTGGATGTCCATGCCGTCAAATCACTGTTTTACTAACACCACAACAGCCGGTGGGACCTTTATACGAAGCCTTTATGTGAAATTAGTCACATTTGTTTCCGGTTTTATTGAAACCATCGTACGTTAAACTGCAGTTAATCATTCTGAAAATGTTATCATGCTAATCTACACACGCAATACTTTGGACTCGCCATATATTTCCGCCGTGACATAGTGTGCCTTTTCCTTTAGCCACAACATACTAAAGAGTGAAATAAATTTCCAAACCAAATACATGCTTTCAATAATTCAATTCACAAACTCTGATCACTCATAATCACTGTCAATCAGATTACAGTTGTTGTGTGCATATCTCGGCGGACAGGAAGTCACAAATCCATTAGCAGTCTTAGCGTCGGGGGAACCTTTTCTGAAGGCAAAACCGGCTCACGATATTCTCAGTGGACTCAAGTACACGTCTAAGAACCGCTTGATGGATTGTCGTATGTCCTATAGATTACCTTGAATGACGTAGCCAGGTTGATGACGTGGACTGTGACGTCCAGCTGCGTGAATACCGATGAGCTGGTTGGTTTACGACCCCCTTCACGTGGTAGGCCGGATGGTGACCCCACACCCTGACAGAGATGCGCCTCCTCGTTCGACAAGTGAATATTGTTCCACAGGAAAAGGAGAACGAGTAAGGGCACGGTGATTTGGAGTGGACATGCATCGTCTCCTTGGAGTTGGGTCTTACCATTTAGCTGCCAGAGAATTGGATTTGTAATTTGGCTTCAGGGAAAGTTGGTCTGATGGCTTTAGAGAGATGAGTTAGTATCTCAGCAGCAATTTCGCCATAGTAAGGTAATTGCATAAATATACCTTTTCTTCTGCTCCCAAGTTTTACAGGAGGGTTATTGCGCCACGTTTTCCTTAGGGGATCTATCTGGATTTCAATTATTCTTCAGCGGCGAACGTATGCGCACCATTTCCACGGAAAACGTGTCGTTCGAGCGAACTCTTTGTACCGCTTCTTCCCCTGCTCATTAAACTGAAGACCAGTCTTCTCTTTGACCTCAGTGGATCGGAATTGTGCAACTTCTCGAATCGCTCATTCCAGCCACTTTTCCTACACACATGATGCTGTAGGGCATCGCTTTATGTTCATGTCACGAAAGTGACAATCAACATTTGCTCCCACTTCGGAGGTGAACCTCAGTGCTTCGTGCACCTGCTGACTAGGTTAACAAAGCCCTCAAGGTTTTCAGAGAAATGATGCTATATACAGATGTTGTCAACGTAGCGGCGGTAAAACCTTGGTTCCTGATGGCCGGTTTTAACTTTGTTCCCGCATACCCATAAAAATGTCAGCGAGAATCGCTCAACGTGCTGTTTACGTAATTCACCGTTACACAGAAACTGATTATTACATGTGCACCGGTGCATCCATTTCTTTTGGATCACTTAGGTTTGTCAATAGGTATCTGGTTTTCAGCAACATCACTACAGACATAATTTATCGTTTTAAATATCAGCATATTCGGGAAACGTGAAGTGAAGCTCTTGGTTAGCTCTGTGACATTTAGATCACGCACGGTATCTGCCATATCAAGCCTGATGTTTAGACTGCACATAGTGATCCATTTCGAATAAGTTCCAAAAGCTCAACTAGCCACTGTACAGTGAAGTTGCGCAGCGGGTAATTCTTGTCTAATACTGGTCGTAAGGGAAGTTAACGCTTATGGGTTATGCTACGCACCTATCCCTGATTTTCGTGACTTGCTAGTTCGACGGTTCTTTGTGCTTTTGGTCGTGGTCCCTCGTGCATTTAAGTGTATACAGCTGCAGATTCTGTAAGCATTATTCATCCCTTTGGTAGGATTCCTGAATTGTATTGCATTAGGTTCCACTATGTGTCCGCTGCTGGCGGCATTCTCATCTTCTTGAGCTTGTTTTGGTACGTTTTGTTATTGACGATTTCGTGTGCTTCATGTTACATACTGCAACTGCTGGTGTGCTGCTAACTTAACATATTTTTTTGCCATTTGCAAACTTTACTAGTTTTGCCGTTTAGCTTGCATTTTGTGTCATGCGCAATATTTATGCTTAGCTCCATTCTACAAACAGGCCATGACTTCGAAATTTAACACATTTATTACTGGCGTCCTTAAAGGTCACTTCTTAAAATGTGGTTTAAAGCACTGACATATTCTGTTACTTATAATTTATTTGTTTTCAGTTTGTGATAACATACTAACTCTCATTATTTCCAAAGCACCTTGGCCAGTCAAAGTATAATTTTCTGAGAAATAGATTTTTAGTTTCTTGTGTGAACACAAAAGGGGGATAAAATGGAAAAGTAAAAAGGTTAAAGTACTTTAAGTAATTATACATCGAAACGCACCAGATTTTTGTAATGTTTTGTTAGGTATTATGTCTGGTACACATTGTCATAGATGACCATTTAAAACGTGTGATAGTTATTGAATCCATAAGATGCACCCATGTGTCTTTTTTAAAGGAAGACAGCGACAGTGATGACTTGTAGCTTGGGATAACTAGATTTTGGGCGACAACAATGAAAAAATGCCTATATTTTATGAATATTCCTATATATAGTGCTTATATTATTGTGGTGTAAGACATTTTGTTTTGTAACTTTATGTACTTCTCATTTCAAGTATTTATCTTTAATAAAATGCTACTTTAAGTGAGTCCCAATTGATTACATCTGTTTCTTCTACAGGAACCCTATAATATATTCTGTAAGGGATCTTGTCATTTTGATAGAAGTATCTTTGGCCTTCTGCGTAGAGCGTTCGGGAAGTTTGACGCCTCAATCTTTCCGAAAATGCTTAGCGCTTTTGTTAGACCGCACACAGAATACGCTATTCAAGCGTGGCAACCATGGCAGAAGTGCCACCTCACTGCACTCGATACTGCACAACGCAGAGCGACAAAATACGTCAAAGGTCTTTCCAGCCTTCCCTACCCACTCAGGCTGAAAACGCTTAACTTATACAGTGGACGTTACCGTCGTTTGAGAGGCGATCTCATATTGGTGTACCGGATACTGAGAACCCCTAACCACACGTGTCATTCCCTTCTGAAACGTAGTCAAAACGCATCCCTAAGAGGTCATCAGTTCAAGTTGATCACACAGTACAGTCGACTGGAATGTCGACGCAATTTCTTCTCCCTCCGAGTGTCACAACCTTGGAACGCCCTTCCAGAGCTTGTAATTAACGCTCCCACCCTATCCCTTTTCAAAAAACGCCTTGACGAAACTCTGACACGATTGCACTATGTGATATAACGTGCGACCATCGGATGATGGTATTAGTGAACAACGAACGTGGACGGAATCCACTAAAATTCCTATTGGATTACTTGTTTATGTGCATCTCCAATCCCTTGGTGAGTCATGCATTTCACACGTACTTTCATCGATACGAATTTTTAATTTTACGATGTTAATTCTCATCATCCTACGGGACCTGTCAAGCATTGCTTTTATACCCGTCACAAACCATTGTTCCATTGTTCCATTGTTCCAAAAAGTTTATGATAAATAACTTCAATCACTGTCCTACTGCCCACCTTTTCCGTCCATTTAACGCCTTCGTTCACCAGGTTGTTGACGCGTGACCAATATTTGTGTAAACCCTGTGGCTTCGGCTCCGCGGTGTTACAGATTTCAAGGTGGATGACTGAATTCTCAGCGATGACTGTGTCCATGATATTAGAGAGTGCATGGTGCAGAACCATTATGCCATAGTTGGCTGGTTCTAAGCGATTGCCGCTCTTGATAACCAAACTGACTTTACTGTGCTTGCACGTGGTAGGCAAAGTTTGTTCAAACGAATACATCTGCTATTACTTTTGGCACCTTCAGTCTATGAAAGCGACACTGGAGGAACTGAAATTGCAGAGGAAAAGCAGCCTTCTGGACTCATTTGCAACACTAATCGTGAGTTCAAAATTTCTATCGGCGGGGCGAAAAGTGTATGTACTACTGGCGGGAGTGCCGTCGGATAGCCGAGACATTTTGCATCCGTAATGCATAAGCCGCTTTAGCAAAGCTTTATGCTACTTCGACTGTTGTGGGTTTAACTTTGTGTACACTTTCAGAATGGTTGTATAGTGGCTATTTGTTACTGGAAGATTATCAAATAGTTATTGCTGGAAAATCGCTTTGTCCTCAAGAACGATTGCATTAAATACGTGGTAAAACAAATAATTTACTGGCTAGATGTAACCTAAGTACACACGCATATAGCCTGGATGTACATGGTACAACTGTGGACGGAGTGTTCAGTCGGAGTAATCATCAGGATCTCAAGGCAGAATCAAACAGAAAGCCTGACGCTAATTTAGCCAATTAGGTCATTGGACATACAAAGCATACTTGCCAGTCTACGCAGTTCCCCTAACTATTCGACATTGAACAATGAACAATGATTAAACAATGAGTTATCACGGGTAAAAATACAATTGCTTGACAAGTCCCATGTGATGGCAGGGGTAGAACTACAATATCAAAAGAAATGTGAGTTGTCTGTTTAAACGTCTGTCTAGCAAATGTGCCGCTGAATAACAGTAGTGTCTGATGAGTATTGAATGCACGCAACACGACCACGTGGAGGCAGTTATGGCTGAGAAACTCAGTGGGAAAATTAAAAACTATAATAGTCACTCACTTCCCGCTTCTTTATGTCCATACCTGTACCCTTGGAACGCTATTGGTAGACATCTGTTGCCTTTCAGAGACCAGATTACAAGACTCCAGCGCCGTCATCAGAATAGCCTCTCCGGTAAACTCTGACGTCAAATACTACTTGCGGCTTTCCGGAGACCCAGAATCTGCCGCCACTGGTCAAGCTGGTGTTGGGGTTGTATTAAGTGCCAGGGCTGAATCAGCTCTGCTTGACTGGATCCCAGTCAACAGCCGACTATGTGCAGTCAGACTAAGAGGTTCATGTAACGTAAGCAGGCGTCGAGATGTTAAGCGTGCCTTGTTTGTCGTCTCCGCCTACGCCCCTTACAGACTGCAGCCCGGATGCAGTTAAAGATAGCTTTTACCAACAACTACATGAACTTCTGCGTTCCTCCAAACGGACGGATATAGTCATTCTAAAATGAACAAAACATATGATATACAGGTGATGGCTCATATGCTACTATGCCACACCGGCACACGGCCAGTTATTGCATGGAAGTGCGAGCGAAACCTTTCGAGGGAATACCTTGCATGGAAGCAGGTCCCCTGGGGATGGTTCCACGAGTGGCCGTATTACTTTAACTGGACATCTGTTTAAATTTGCTTACGTTATTGTTCCTGCTTTTTATTTTCTTTAATGCCTTAATCCTGCCAATTAGTTTAGTACCTGTTTTTGGATCCATTGTAAAAAGCGTGAACAAATTGATTATTTTTTTTTGCGATCTTGTTGTACACATTGATCAGACCACATGGTTGGACTGCACCTCGAAACACCGAGGAATATAACATTTATCATTTATCATTTATCATTCTTGCCGGGGACTTTAACGCACGGGTTGGCCGCCTTCTACCAAGTGAGCACCACATTGCGGGTAGTTTTGGTCTCGGTGTCAGTCGATCAGACAATGGAGGCAGATTGCTTGCTCTTTGCTCTGATCATCGCTTGTTTCTTTCGAGCACTAGTTTTCGACACTCGAGGAGACACACTGCTACCTGGCGCCTGCCCTCACAAAAGCAAGAGTGCTCCCAGCTTGACTACATAGCAATCAGCTACAGATGGCGCGGAAGCGTAACGGACTGCCGATCGTACTGGTCAATTTTTCTAGACTCTGATCACACATTAGTTCGTGCTAAGATTTTCACGCGTTTCGGAGGATCACCTAAGCGCGCGTACTACCGACCAGACGTCGCGAAACTACAAAACGCTGCGATTTTAACCAGGTACCAAGTCTCACTGTCAACCTTGCTTGGCTCAACTGTTGACAGTGATCTCGATTCGCAGTGGGCGCATATCAAAGATGCTTTAGCTTCCGCCAGTATCGACACTTGTGGAGTTACCCGTCACCCACCGAAACATTGGATTTCCGCAGACTCCTTGTCGCTGATGGACAGACGCCGCTTGATCCCATCGGATTCCAGACACAGTGAGAAACGCAAGTACCTTGGTCAAGAGTTGCGCAGGAGTATGCAAATGAACCGCGAAGCTTGGTGGTGTGAAGGTGCTAGTGAGATGGAGCTTGCTAGTCTCTGTGTTAATACCAGGAAACTCTTCCATCTCATTCGAGTCACCGAAGGTGTCCGATCTGGTATAAGTGAAACAATATGCGAAGAGGATGGCACCTTAATCACCAATCTTCAACGGCGGTTGGAGCGATGGGCCGAACATTTTGGCTCGCAGTTTTGTTGACCCCCAGCTCCATCTGCTACCTCTGGCGCTCGCTCTGGGGCCGAGTGGTCTACCCCAACAGACCCTCCCTCTTCCCAGGAAATTTAGCAGGAGCTCCGGCACATGAAGCGCTATAAAGCCCCCGGCCCTGATGGTCTTCACCCAGCTCTATTTAAAGATGGTTATGCATCGCTGGTCCGAGAACTCACCGCCTTGTTCTCGAAAACTTGGTCGAAAGAGAAAGTTCCATCATCTTGGGGTGCATCGATAGTCGTACCCATCTTCAAAAAGGGTCTGCGCACAATCTGCTCCAACTACAGGGGAATAAGTTTAGTCCCCGTCGTTTGCAAGCTACTGGTGTCCATCATACTTCGCAGGCTATCCCCAACACGCGAATCGTTGCAACGAAAAGAACAAGCTGGGTTTCGCCCTGGTCACGGCTGCATCGATCAAATCTTCACACTTCGCCAGATCCTCGAGCTCCGCCATGTGTATCAGAGGCCAATGATTGCTATGTTCCTGGATATCCGTGCAGCCTTCGATTCTGTCGATCGTACAGTACTGTGGCATTGCCTTCTGAGGAATGGTGTCCCCGGGAATTTCATCTCCATACTGCGCGCTCTATATAGTCTGACCTCGGGCAGGGTTAGGGCTTATCGCATGTCTTCGCCTACCTTTGTGGTCTCCAGTGGAGTTCGACAAGGATGCCCTATCTCTCCGTTCCAATTTAACTTTGCCATTGAGGATGTCCTGAAGAACGCTCTGAGCGATTCGTTGAACGCTGGCGTTGAGCTCCTCCCAGGTAGTCGAGTTGTTGAGTTGGATTATGCTGATGATATCGTCTTGCTAGGTGACGATCCACAGGTCGTCCAACTTGCATTAAACCGCTTGGCGATTGAAGCATCAAAGCACGATATGTACTTGTCGCCATCCAAATGCAAGGCTCTCCTTCAAGACTGGCAGGTGCCTCTGCCTGCACTCACGCTTGCTGGTGAGACACTGGAGGTTGTGGAGAGCTTTGTCTACTTAGGAAGTTGCATCACTGCTGGCGGGCCTATTGGAGACGAGATTTCGATGCGCATCTCGAGAGCACGCCTCGCTTTTTCTAGGCTGAGGCATTTGTGGCGTCGCCACGACATTCGTCTCTCCATCAAAGGGCGGGTCTATTGTGCAACTGGTCGTGCTGTACTGTTGTACGGATGCGAGACCTGGCCCATTCGTAAAGATGACATGCGCAGGCTATCCGTCTTCGAGCACCGCTGTCTGCGGTCGATTGCCCCTGTGTGGTGGCAGCACCACGTAAGCAATGTGAAAGTTAGACAGCGTGTCTTGGGACATGGAAGCCACTCGCTCGAGAAGCTCATCTCCCTGCATCAACTGCGGTGCTTGGGACACGTATTGCGCATGCCTGTCCAGCGTTACCCCAGTCGTGCGTTATTTGCACTTGCTGGACAGAGCTGGAAGAGACGGTCTGGTGGACAGCCTACAACATGGAGAAGCCGCGTGCAAAAGTTGACGAAACAGCTGGCCTCGGCTGGTTGTTGTCGACTACCTGGTTGGGGTCCGAGAGATGAGGATACTTGCTGGTTGAAGACCTTGGAAGTTATGGCTCAAGATCGATGTCAATGGCGGACGTGTGCATCGGTTTGTTATGGTGTCCCTTCTTCCTCCCCTAGAAAAAGAACAAACTGAAAAAATTTCAAAAACTGTGAGTGGTAAAATAGACAAAAAAAGTATGTTGTTGCTCTTTTCTTATTATCCATATTGTTTTCCTATTCAGCCATGTTTCCGACGGCACAATATCTGTACCACAGATTGTGTATTTTATATATATATATATATATATATATATATATATATATATGCGACACATAAATCCCGTTTGAAGGCATGATTAATATATTCCAAAGTAGCACAGCTTATACAACGAAGTGATGGGGACAAGGGAAACATCCGGTTCTTTTTTGAAAATATCTAATGTTGGGGAGGAAACAACCAAGTTTGGGAGGGAGTTTCAGGGTTGGCTAAACCGACGAACCAAACAATTCCATCGGCTGTATTGTTCACTCAGTTTCAAACAGTTACTGCCAAGGTTGGTGTTATGGCTGAGTATCAATAAGTGTTGGCATACTGCATACTGTATGATTGGGGTACGTAGAAATTTGAGTTCGTACAAATCCAACGCAATATGTTCCTAAACGTTAACAAGGCAAACTATAACTTGTCCATACTCTGATCATTTTTCACTTCTTACGTGTTATCGTTAAAATATCCTTTACTCACAGCAGATCAGAACTCAAAAATGTGTGATATCTGTGGGTTCTCGGAATATAGGATTTCAGTAATGCACATCCAAAGATTGTTTGAACTGCTGCACTGAGTTCGTTTCCACCTTATGTTCCGGCAAACCGTTCCAGACATTTACCCATCGTCGTTCCAAGCACAGGGGCTGGAGAACTCGGTTCAGCTCCGGGACCACAATCTTATACTGGTGTCCGAGTGTGCCTCAAGACATTTGCAAGTTGAGCAGTGGTTTCAGCTTGGGGAAGTTGCTTACATGTAGAGTTCGGTGGGTCATGAGGAGGTCGACTCGCAACCGACGACAGGCCAGTGTGTACAGTCCCAGCCTCTCGTACCTGTCCTGGTACGGTAAGCCTTGCAAACTGGGGCTAATCGTAGCGACATGTTGAGCCCATTCAATCTTCCGCGTGTCGACGCGTGCAGTCCGGCAATAGGCAGGCCAGCTTTATTCCATCCTTGGTCTAATGATGGAAGACAAGAGGGGAGTGACAACCTTTTCTGACAAGACTCAAAAGCTGCGTGTGGGTGCCCAGTGCATGCTTAGTCCGGTACGATATATCTTGTTCGTGTTGTCAACGGACTTCAAGTTGCAACATGAGAGTACTCCTAGGTCTTACACGGAAGGTGTGAGACATAGCAGTTGGCCGACAACTGAGTAAGTTCGGCTGTCACTACCCTTCCCCAGGCTCATGAATACCAATTTTGATGGGTTGACCGGGAGGCGGGTTCTGAAGACCAAATGGAAAGGAAGTTTAGGTCTTATTGAGGTAAGCCGCATCTTCAAGTCCTTTGCAAACAAGGCACACGATGACCGAAGAAGCTGAGGTAGATCGTTGATGTGAATTAGAAACAGAGTAGGCCCCAGCGCCGTGTCTTGGGGTGCGCTACTGTTCGAGGGATACCATTCGGGTATCTGGCTATCGACTTATATCCTCCACTTGCGTCCAACGAGGAAGTCCTGAATCCACTGGTGCAGAAATCCATCAACACAACACACTATCAGCTGGCGGTGGATGACCTCATGGTTTACGTTGTCGAACGTTTTGCAACAATCGAGGTAGATCACGTCGACAGACTTCACCTGGTTCACCGCTTGCAACCATTCATGCTTCGTCACAAACATGTTGGTAATGCATAAACCGCCTGACATGAAAGCGTGTTGTGTGGGCGCCAGGAGATATTTGACCAGAAGAGCTGTTGCAATCGCTTCTTCATCATATTCTCCTCAACTTTGACCTAAGTAAGTGTCAAACAGATCGTCCTGTAGACTCAAAACAATAAGAAGAAAAACATTTTAACAGCACACGCTGAATTCAGGTATTTCTAGTGTTCCCGTCGGCTGTTTACACACCTTCGTGAAATTATCATGTTGCGTACAAAGAGAAGCAGTGTACAAGGTCATTCAGTTCAAAAAACGATTAATAACTTCGTCAAGGTAAGACAAGACTGATCGTAAGTTCAGTCTGCTTTCAAAAATTGGGCTTCAGCCTCCAAATAGCCGAAGCTTCGTCAAATTGACGCATTCCGGCATTGCTCTGAAGGTTAATTACTTCAAACGAATTACGAATCACGTAGTGTAATCCAGGACGTGTTGAGCAATAGTGCTGGCCGGCTATTTGGGAACGTTAGTGACCATGTTTCTGAGAATGTACTCTGAAATCCTAGTTGGTAGCGTCCTCGTAACCCGGTCAAGGTACGTGCTACCACAAGTACAGTCGAAGAGATAAACACAGGTGGCGGTAACATGAGGGTTTGGTTTGTCCAGGTTGGATTTACAGAGCAACTTCCTAACGGTTAAATAACTCCAGTTCGGCTTGGGTCACCGCCTTTCGAAATCGTCCATACTACCGAGAATTTCCAAGCAATCGGCACTGAACCTTCGGATAAATAATAAATAATAATAATAATAATGTGTCATCCGTACGCCGTAACGGCGCCACCAGTCGCGCGCCGGCTGTGTATACCGGAAGCCCACCCTCAAGCTGATTCGAACCGGTGACCTTATGGTTGCAAAGCAAACTTCCAGACTACTCGGATAGTGACCTGTTGAACAGATCAGTTACGGTAGACGAGATGATGATCTTTAGGGACTTGAGAATGATTGAATGGAGCCCGTCAAGCTCAGCAGACTTGGTGGCTTCACGATTGTCGAGCAGTAAACGCACCTCTTAAATACCATAATTCAGACTGTCGAGTTCGGTAAGAGTGGTGCACGCCGAACTTAGTACCGACACATAGACATTGGAAAACGTAGAAACAATGTGCGCCCACAAAGCTAACACCCGCTCAGTGCTGGACATTAAGTGCTGTCCGTTCAAGTCCTCTATCGCTCAACATTTGGTACCCTAATATGAGACTGCAGTGCAGCCTTTGGAAGTGTCCGCTGAGAACTCCCAGTGACTTCAACCTTTGCTGGCGGGACAGATTGGGTAGACTCTTGTCATTCTTTGTAGTCAAGCGTTTTGGTGTCTCTCGCACCTCTAGCTCGCGCTTCAAAAAGGTTACCAAGCATGGATGGCGTATTCAACATGAGGGTGCACGTAAGGATTATGCATTATTGGGAAGATTGTTGGCTAAAATCTCCCAAATGCCTTCCGCAGCAGGCTGACGTGCCGGTTGCCTCTTTTCGCAGCTGTTTCTGACTGTTTTGAACAACTAAGGTCACTCTAAAGGCGCACACAAAGATGGTATTCCTGGGAAGTGCTTTGCAATACGTGTGATCCAAGCCAATACACGTAGTTATGCTAATGGTGCAACTGAACAACGCAACATTTGGTTAAGTTGAGTGCTAGGGTATTTTTACTGTCCAGGTTGAGATCTTGTTGAGGTCGCCTTTGTGCCTTTCGTGGTGGTCCGGTACTCTGATCGCTAGCCATTTCTTAATGTCATCAGCGAACAATAGGAAATTGGAAGTAATTACTCTCACTAGATCATTTATAAAATGCAAGAATAAACGGCCCTAGCTCTGAGCCTCGAACTACACCGCAGTCCACTTCAATCGAGCCGGACAGCGATTCAAGTACTCTCACTTTCAACGGACGTTCATGCAGGAAATTCTCTATCCAAAGCAGCCTTAGGTCATCAGTGCATAGAGTTGAAGTTTATAGGTGAAGAATTCGTTGGTTTAAGTGTCCAAAAGGTTTTGAGAAGTCCAGGTAGACGACATGGACTCCTGTTCTACCATAAAGCGCTGCAGTCCAGTTATTGCGTGAAATGAACTGGCTCCGTGCGCATGAGCGATTTTGTCGGAAGCCATGTTGCTTTCTAACTACTGAGTTGTGGTTTTCCAGATATTGCATCAGTGCATCCGTGATGCTTGGTTCCATATATTTGGAAATCACAGGAAGCAGCGTTATCCGGCGGTAATTAGTAGGGTCAGTTCGACTACCTCCCTTATGTATGGCAGTTACGATCCATGTTAAGCCAAGAAGAAATCAGCAGACAGAGCTGCGTAGTAAGATGCTTATTCACGTAAACGGCAAGCACCACTCTATACCAAACAGGGAATGTAAGGCACTCGAAGTCACATGAACACAGAATCAAATTACCAATCAATGATTAAGGCAGACGGCCCATAGCCGTTGTACACACACACGAACGCGGTCAGGCCATGAGTATCGAGCAAGGCGCATCACCCCTCCCCTTTGTGGTTTGATTTATCCAGCCTGGAATCAATCCAGCAGCCGTAGAGGTACTTGTTTCGGTTGTTCAGCGCCGGCCACCTGTGAATCGATCGGTCCCGGGCTCTAGATATCTGACTCACCAGTTGTTGCTAAGGCCGACGGTCTCGGCTGCACGTACTCTAAGTAGCGCCTGACAATCCTGCCATCCTTAGTTTTTGCTTCAATGATTTGCCCGTTGGCTGTTTTAAAAATGACCGGTTACCACCCGGAACCTGTAGGTAAACGGACATAGATGGGATCAGGTTCTTTTACCAGCCTGTCTCTGCCACTGTTGTCAGAGCGTTCCGTTGCGCGTGCTTATTTTCCGCAAACCTTCGAACCAAGGGAACCGTGCAATAAATCAAACCGTGTGCGCAACCGACAACCGAACACTAATTCCGCGGGGCTCCTACCGGTGCGTTCGTTTGCCAGGTTTTGATAAGTGAAAAGTGTGCGGTCCAAACGCACACGCAGTGGGGTTGCTGGTTGCATCAGTAAAATAGTCTTCAGTGTCCGCACAGCTCTCTCTGCCAAATCGTTTGATGACGGATGATAAGGCGCAATACTTACGTGTAGAATGTTATTCGAGATAAGGAAGGCAGAAAATTTGGCACTAGTGAATGCTGTTCCATTATCTGACACTATAGTGTTTCCGGAAGACCGAGTTGCAAACCTCATAGGCAGTTTAGCTACTGTGTTAGCTGAATTTGTAGTAGTCAGGACGTGGTCATCAATCCACTTGGAATGGGCATCCATGATCAACAAGAACATCTGACTTTCGAAAGCAGCAATAAATTCTACGAGAATACGTTTTCATAGTGCTTCTGGCCACTTCCATGTCTGTATTGGCACATGGGGACAGCGTTCCAATTCTCCTGACAAAGCACTCAAAGCCCAGCTTTCAACACAGTGTCCCTGTTAAAGCAAGCCACCACACATAAAAATTGGTTAGCCACTTCATTCTAGCGACTCCAGGGTGTTCATCATGTAGTTCATGCAAGGTAACTGATCGCAGCATTTTGGGAACTACAACCCGGGCTCCCCACAGTACACATCCGTTATGGAGACTGACTTAGGTTCAACTATTACGAAAAGGCATAAATTTCTTGATCGTATTTTCTGGCCACCCGAACTGAACGTAGCGTTTCACAAGTGCTAAAATAGGGTCTCTATCAGTTTCTCAGCATATGTCTGTAAAGGGAACGGGAGAGTTGTTAAGGTGCTGGATCAGGTTCACGAGCTTCTGTACGGCAACTTCTTCCGAAAGTACTTCCGGTAAGAGAAACCGACTGAGGATATCAGTAGTGGTATTTTGCGAGTCATGGACTCATTGAATTTCATATGTATATACAGAGAGTGAGGCCATTTTCTGAATCCATTTTTCATGACCAAAAAGTGATACAAGTGGTTTATGATTTGTGTAAATCACAAAAGGTTGACCGAGTAGGTGTTGAAGAAACCGAGTAGTATCGAAATCATCCGCGGCTGCCTTTTGATCAGTCTGCGAGTAATTACGTTCTGCTGCCTTCAAGGTTCGTGAAGCATAAACAATAGGTCGATGAGAGCCGTGCGTTAGTTTGTGCAATAATACAGCTCCAAGACCGCAGGGCGGGGTATCACAAGCGATAAAAATGGCGGAGGCCAAAATTTCTTAATTGCGTTAACAGCACTTTCCTGAACTCTATTCCGATTCCAAGGTTGATTTTTGCCTAAGTTTTGTTGAAGCTGGTGCAAATAGCTTGCCGCTGACGGTATGAATGGGGAAAACTGCGTGAATGCTCCCAGAAACAACCGCAACTCATTCACGTTCTTGGGTACCGGTGCATTAATTAGTGCTCTAGTCTTTTCTTCTGATGGGCGCAACCCATCTCGTGACAACTGATATCCAAGCTAATGTACATTTGGAACAAAGAACTCACACTTATTTTAAAACAAGCGCAGAATCTGACAATCTTTGCAGAACTACATCTAAGGTGTAAAGGTGTAAAAGTGTTCATCAGCGATTCGTTCAGTGATCAAGATGCCATTCAGGTAAGCGCATTTATTATGTATATCTTTCATCAGCGAGTAAATAAGACGTTGGATGATAGCTGGCGCAGAGCTTACTCCAAAAGGCATGCGTGCATAGCGAAATAGCCGTAGGTGTGTGTTGATGGTGATGTAGGCACGTGAGACCTCGTCGAGTTCGATCTGCTAGTAAGCGTGGCTCAGGTCTATTTTTGTAACAAGTCCACAACATGAGAATGCAAAGTAGATGTCTTCAATGTTTGGCCGTGGGTATCGATTCGGTTGTAGTGCCTGGTTGACCGTAACGTTGTAGTCCCCACAGATCCTTATGGTGCCATCGCTCTTCAATACAGGCACTACAGGAGCTGCCGAATCGGTATACTGAACGGGTTCTATTGTTCCCTCTTGCTGTATTCGGTGGAGCTAACTCTCAACTTTGTCCCGAAGAGCATAAGGTACGGTAAACGGCTTCCAGAATCACGGTGCTGCTTGTGGTTTCAGTGTCAAATGTGTCACTTAATTCTTCAACAACTATGGTTTAGTTTGGTCATACAAGGCTGCATAATTTTGCAAAATTCCGGAGAGTAGCGGACCAGCTTCCACAATGTTGACGTCGAACATGATGCTAGGAAGAAGTTTACTCCCATGGCGACCAAATATGTTAGGGCCAAGTCCCCCAGAGACGTACACTCGGATGTTGTCCGTCGAGTTGTCGTAGGATATGTGTGCAAGAAAATTACCTAATACGTTCGCCAATTGTTCAGTGTATGATCGTATTTGTATTGTAGGATGATCTAATTGTGGCAGTTGCGATAGAGCATCATGTCGTATCAACGTAACTGCGCAACCGGTATCAATTTCGAAATCTACAGGTTGCTCGTTAATGTGGATAGACAAAACAGAAGGTTTCTCTGCGGTGATATTGTGATTAAAAACGGTTGTGGTGTTTATACAGTTCTGCTTTTAATCGTCGGTGATCTGATTTGTAGATTTAAGGTCTCCCTGCGCAGCGGTATTTTCTTTGGAAAGACACTTTCTGGATGCGTCCTCTCTTCCCATCAAATCTGGATATCGAATGAAGATGCTGACAGTCAGCCGGCGTTGAATGTTGTTCACCACAGCGATAACAACGGAATTCTCTGCGCTGTACGGGATGAGATAATATGCTACCAGGTTTAGTCTGAGAGGCTTTATGTACATCTGGTGAAATTGTCAGATTAGGCGAGAAGAATGCCGTTAGTTCCTGAACCAGACTGGCTCGTCGTCGAACTATGTCACAGGCTCTTTCCCAAGTCAAGGTATTTTCATCTTCCAATAACAGGTGCTCTCGTGTCTTCTCGTCAAGAGCACCGACAATTAATGCCTAATAACATTGCTTCTTCTAAGTACGCTAGGTTGCTTTGTTTTTAAACACTGTCCAGAAGAGCAGTTATGAGTCGGGAAATAGCTCATTTGCAGTTTTGCTCTGCTGCTGCCGGGTGATGTTGAATTTGTAGGGTGCCGTGAACACATGTGGCTTTTCACCCTACAGACGGTCAAGCGAGTGGAAAACCGCTTGTAAGTTTTATATCATACGTAGTTGCAGGTTGTCGAAG
This sequence comes from Dicrocoelium dendriticum, assembly GCA_944474145.2. Taxonomy (NCBI): domain Eukaryota; kingdom Metazoa; phylum Platyhelminthes; class Trematoda; order Plagiorchiida; family Dicrocoeliidae; genus Dicrocoelium; species Dicrocoelium dendriticum. Next base: position 71,070,068 of record OX104065.1, on the reverse strand, counting down.
TCTGGCTATCTATCGTTGCCTAAGAGGTGACGTACTAATTTGGTTTTTGATGAGTCATCCATTGTACCGTTATCACAAAAGAGAACAAGTAGATCCACGTAATTACTGAAGGTAGTTTTCCACTGTAGCCATTGTTGCGTAGTAGGACTTTCCGTGGAAAAATTCCAAAACGGCTAAGGTGAGGCAGTGAAATTCTCCATTATTGAAGGCAACGACCTCTGTCGCCAGTTTGTTACGCCAAGACGAAATCAGAAAACAGAGTTGTGTAGTAACACGGTTATTCAGGTAAACAGCAAGTACCACTGTAGAACAAAAAGGGAGTGCAAAGCACTCGAAGTCACATGAACACAGAATCAACTTACCAATCAATTATTAAGGCAGGCGGCCCATAGCCGTAGTACACACACACAAACGCGGACAAGCGGTGAGCGTCTGGCGAGGTGTACCAATCCCTCGCTTCCATATCGGTGAAATTTCATTCTCCTCTAGACAGCGTTGATAGAGAATAGCCAGACGTTACGCCAGATCACTGGCTGCTGCCTGTAGAGTCTTCGATTGAATGTTATTGACACCAGAGGGATTGTGGGTACGTAGGGACAACAGATATTTTTAAACAGTTTCTGCAGTAAAAGTAGGTTGGATAAAGCTGACGGTGGGATAAAAGAAACTGGAGTAATCATTTGGCTCCTTACGCTCTGGGACTTATGCGGAAAATGGAGGCGTAAGAGATCGGCTGCTTTTGTTGTTGGTCGCATGCACCAGTCAGTTATGACCAGTGCCGGAAGTTTGTGCTGCACCTTACGAAGACCGTTAACATGGCTGTATGAGAGTTTGCCGTTTGTACTGAATCGCTTCAATAATTCCTTGTCCTCCCTGATGAATGTCACGCAAAATTTAAGCTGTGGCACGTATACTGTCCAGGTTTCGCAATTCGGGGATTGTTTTAGTCGCTCCATGCTTTGTTCCCAAAGTACATACTGTAACGTGTTCTGCTCCTTAAAAATGACTTTGCTTTCCTGTGATGAGGAAAGGATTTCTGTTTCAGTGCGTGCGCTGCTAGTGTGCTAAATATGATTTTAAACATTTCCCAGGCGACTTCTGATGGGTATTCGATTAAGAAGGTCCAGGATGTCTCCTTAACAAGCGTGGAAATCAGTTTGTTATACGTGACAGTTTAGACTTTATCATCCTCTTCTTCAGGACATTCCACATAGCATACATAATCAAACAATAAGGTAACATATTCACTGAGATCAAATGCATGTAACACTCCGTCTACTATGAGTTCTTCGTTATTAAGTACAAGATCAAATATCGGCGGCCTGTTCGTATTTCGAAAGCTAGTAGGAAAGATTACGTGGTTGTGCAGTGGTTATCAGGAAAGGAGCTAATGCAAACATGTTTTAGACTGCGTGTTATCTGTTGCTGCTATTTCCAGATCACGCATATTAAAGTCGCCTGCTATAGGAATGTGATCTTATGACTTGTTAAAAGCAACCTGAAGAACGTGGTTCTGTTTGGAATCCATTTTGTCCTAAAGCTTGGCGGATGGCAAAATACGACTATAAGATATGTGCCTTTGGTCCGCAACCATTTCCAGCAGCAAAGCAAATCAGGGTCACGGATTCTGGGGGACGAATAAGTTCAGATCAGAGCTTAGCCACGTAATACAGATGTACGCCACTCCTTCCATTTCTATCCTTCCGAAGAAGTGACGTATCAGGTAAATTGTCCTCAGCATCCACTATCTCAAGGCTTAACCAGGTATCTGTAAAAATAATGAGCTTCCGTGGTTGTGACGTCTGGCGCTCTCTAAGTTTGGTCAACTTATTAGATAACCTTGTGCATTGATATGCAAACAGGGTAGTGTTTTAGCTATTAGAAGCGTGTTGGTGAACAGCAAACTCGGATTTAGTTTTAGGCCGGCCATTTGGTGGTCGGCCGCTAAACGAGTTTTGACGTGGATCCTTGGTTCATGAATTTCGGTCAGGCTGCACGGTAGCACAGTGCATTCCACATCGCGATGTTCTCTCATGTATCTTTCTGTTTTGTCCGGTGCCGTGAAGGATACTGTCTATCATTGCAGGACTGTGGATGCAAGGGTTTTATTGTGGTTGCAGGTTCCGACTAATGGTTGACCACTCGTGATCATGATCCTGTCATCTTTAGGCGAACCTCGGTTGGTAACCTGGAGCGACACTTCAATCAGCTATCCAATAGTACTTCTGCATTCCTTCGGAATGTTGCAACACTTACAAAATCTTTGGACTACAACCCTTGTGGTCTGGTGCCGAGAAAAATTCTCGTCAACGATTTGTCAATAATGTTGTCCAGTGAGATGGCGTCGAGGATGTAATACCAGTACGCTCGGTCGTGTGTTTGCGCTTCTTGATCAGGAGAAGCCCGTGGTTCAGGAACATCATGAACAAACATGGTTTTCTTGCTATCGCTATTAGTAAGGCCTCCATGGTTGTTCTTTTCTTCTGACCGCCCTTTTCAAAGAAAATCTAGTAGCATGCCTACACCAATTGGTTAGTTGCGAAAACGAACTGATGAGAGTAGGACACTCTCTGTCTGCTCTGTTGAGTTCAATGTTACTCGAATAAATCGAGGTTCTCCGTCGGTAACTAAAATTTGGTAACGCACTAGGCGTTGCTGCATAGTGGGCTCAACCCAACTACAAATCGCATAGCAGATGGATTTCCACAACTTGCGATCGTATAGCAACTTGTCCTCCATTGTGCCTGGTTTAGCCTCAAGAACGTTAGTGCACACAAGAATTTACAAACTGTGTTTCCATTTAGGAAACAATAGTTTGATTTTTGTGGCTGACAACTTGGATTTTATAGCTGGCACTAAAAATGTCGTGAAAACTGCGTTTCATCGATCGTGCGTTGTGCATTATATGGACATACGGATGTCGATTCCGGCGCTCTTATCGACGCGGAAGATGCGGCATTTACCCGACTCTAGTTTACCATCGGTTTGGCTGCTGCCTGTAATCTGCCCACTCATAGGATTAGTAAGTGTTAGACTAGGTGGCACAGAGGTCGTTGGCGGTTAGCATGACTGACTGTACTCTTCGAGTTAGGAACAGAGCTCAGAGGTTTTGCGTGTGGAACGAGATCAGTCTAGTTAGCTTTCACCGTTTAAGTCCTGAAATTTGACATCTTCTGAACTCTTTCAGACAATTTTTTAGACTTTTCGTGAGCGCCACTACACAATTGACCATCGGGATTGCTTTAAATGTTTGGCAAAACCAGAGTGCATAGGTCTGGTTGATTTTTCGCGTAGATCTTAGTTGACCTACACCGCCAAACTTGGGGTGGAACGCAGGGCGCATTTTGAAAACGTTACCTCCTACTGACCCCTTGTGCAGCTTTCAGCTCTCCACATTTGCAGCTAAGTGAAACCATTTTTAGTGACCACGGTTGTTGCATTCGACCGTCGCATTTGTCCGATCGCACGAGGTAGAGGACGAGTGGTCCCCACATCCTTTGTCGCAGTCGTACTTTCGCTGTCGGTTATCGTTGTTCGGTTTGTCATGGGAAGGACACACGTGTTCGCCGTTTGGCTACCGTATGGATCGACAATGTCTCTTTTTAGATTCAGCCGCCCAAGTTAGCTTGTAGTCGGTGGATGTCAGCGACTAATTGTTACCCGTGGACAATTGCAATCGAAAACAGCAACTTGTTTTGAAGTTCCTTAGAAATGACCCAGTAGGACTATTTGTAGGAAAACCAGATAACGCGGATAATCCTTCATCGATTGCAACTTTGCAGCAGTGAGAACTGTTGACAAACAGCAGGGCTGTGTAGCAACGTCTCAGCACAAAGCGTGCTAAAACAATTTGGCTTAAATCAAACACTGTCCGCAGAAACTAGATCTGTTACTATAAGACCAATGGATACGGGAAACCAATCCGACTCGATTGATTGCATGATGGCTGAGCTGGGTGAACAGAAGGAGGCGGAAATCTGTGACAGAGTCGAGCACAATCAATAAGCGACGGTTAGTGGGAAAACGAACATATTCGTTAGGCTAAGCTACAGTGAGCACCAACGCTGCTTGTTCAACTTACTCAATGGATGGACCTCGTAAGCTAAACAACACAATCGGAGAACATTGCGCCTAGCTTGAGTATACATGGACAAACCTGTCTAAGGCAAACACTCAAAGGACCGACAAAATGTGGTCGACTAGTAAAAGTGGTCGCCATGTACAGGTTCATGCGTAGGGATCATACACATAGAAGCAAATATTCGACATGTTTTTGGCTGGTCGTCATGGACAGTTAAGTCATCATAACAGATACTTGTAGTCCAAAGAAGATCAAACGACGGTAAGTAATTCCACAGCCTGTTGCACAGAAAAATTCAAAACTATAACAATCATGGTTGGCGGCATCCGGTTTCGGATTTGCCTGTCCCTGTGGCCAGACACAGGACGCCTGCGCCTACAGAGGGACCATGGATGGCTTGCGCTGCACCATCCACAGCTCCATCCACACACCCCATATCCAGTGTAAACCCGGAGGAATAAGACCGGAAGGCATGTAGATGGGAGCCACGTTTCATCAACGGAGACGGCCCCCACTCCTTCACAGACAAACACAAGCCCGCTCTATTTGGGGAATCAAGCGCACACAAGGCGGTGGCTGGACCGTAGTCCGCTCCACACTGAGTGCATGTAATCACTCTTTGATCCAAACACGGCCACAAGGACTGTGCACCCCGTCCACTCCAGCAACGACCAACTGTCTTCTGGAGCCAGTATGGACGAGGTAGCGGGTAATAGACAGGTAGGAACCTTGTCAACCTGCACATCAGGCGCAGCCACACCGAGGATATCAAACAACAGCCAATCACTTGAGAGAGAGAGAGAGAGACAAAGAAAATAACTCGATTAATGCATAGGGAAACGGTGACATAAACCTTACGTTAATGAGCATATGAAATAAGTTGTGTACAAACGAATCTTAGATGAGATTACGAGGTCAGAAAGTATACTTTACAGAAATGCCACGAACAAACAAATGTTATGGTAATCAAATACAATTGGCTTAAACGAGGTGTGCAAGTTATGGAATAGAGTACAGGTAGACATTCATATGAGTAAGACAAGCATAAAGGCAAAATTGAAAACCCAACACCTGAAATAAAGAGACTTAGCTTGCAAGCAGGCGGTTAGCAAATCGAATGCAGCGTGCCTACAAACGCTGCGCCGGTTCTGCTTGCGTTCTCTGCAGGACCGGTCGTCGCTTCGGAGGTGGTCCCGAGTGGCCTCGCTCATGGCTCACTAAGCATATCTGACTCAGGCACTCGCGAAAGCATGTGCTACAGCACCATGCGCTCGATATCGGTGGAGTGCAATTCATTGGTGCTTGCCGCTTCCGCACTTGCCGCTACTTCTCTGCATGCATGAAGGCTTTCGCCCGCACTTCAGCAACTGCCTTCGTGATGAGATCGCGCCATGCACGCTGATCAACGGCCTTCGATTCCCATGACCTGTAATCAAGATTAGAACGTGAAAGGCTCACTTTGATCATGTCCTGGTAACGTAACTTTGGTTTCACCACATGCCGCTTCCCCAAACTCAGCTGATCATATACTAGTTATATATATATATATATATATATATATATATATATATATATATATATATATATATATATATATATATATATATATATATATATATATATATATATATATATATATATATATATATATATAATACGATACGTCCAACTAGCTATGCTCCTATAGTTGTAAACCGATTGCTTTGAAGTTAGACAAATTTACATTCGAATATGATCTGGTATTTACGCGTTGTGCTATTGAATACATATCACTTTAGGATTACATTAAATTTTTAACTTGTTAGTTATGATTCGATGTAGCTTCAGTTTGTGCTACTCATGAGTAGCTGAATTTTGGTGAGAGATTTATTTAGGTTATGGCATTCGGATTACAAGACGCAAACGTCGACCAAGTTGTGGGTATTGCATTATAATTGCGCTGTAGTTTGAAATGACGTCCACTTCGTGAATGCTGTTTGGCTAGCACCTTGTTCCCTCCTATCCATATTGATTATTATGGTTTTTAATTTTTGGGAGCCAGGCGCTGGAATTACGTTCTGTCGTTTGATCCACTTTTGAAAACGAGTACGTCGTTGGACATTTTAGATGTTTCTATACAATTTTTAGTTCGCTTTTTCATTTTTTGTTTTACAATTTTCTATGTTTTTTTCATAGCTTTCTTTCTCTTTTTTCAATGCAAGCGATCTGCTTTAGTGCACCTGATTACTTCCTCGCAGTAGCGCACGCTCAGGCCGTTGAGCTCGCGGAGCGGTAGCAGTGCGACTAGTAGAACCAAATCAAACTGAGGAAGGACGGGAATCGGTGAACGAACAAAGAAGACAACGAATGGCTCTAATACGTGCCGATGAAGGCAGTAGTGCGACTTGCAGCCAGACCTGAGGATACACATTTACGAACACGGTGATCGCTTTCTGCAGCCTCAGATATGTTCCGTTCTTAACAGAATAAACGCGACGTCTTACCCTCCACTGCCATGCAAGTTACGAGCTTTGCAGAGGACTGGATTGGCTCCGAAAGACATGAAGTTCACTAACAGTAGCTATGTACGACATAGCATTTAGAAACTGTTATGGTGGATATATTTTGATGTACGCATGAGCAAGGGATTTTGATGAAATTGGTCCAATGACATAAGCTGCTGAGTGCCGGTTCAAGCTGCTGGCGGCCATGGGTTCGAATCCTAATGGACCCGATGAATGCTCACTACTGGCCTTGCTCAACAGGCTGAAACTGAAGTCTAGTGTTTTTCCGGGCATCTGGATGACTATGTGATTTGGAAGCTGGCTGCGAAGAACCTAAATTAACTTCAGATGTGGTTCATTCTCATCACGATAAACGCGACAGGCTGCGAGTGGCTGAAGGAAGACAACGCGAAACAGCTGGTCTGTGTTAAACACGACTCTGTGCTCAGAAATCACACGATTATAATCGCTTTGCATGCCGACACAATCGACCTGATTATTACGGTTTGAGTCTGCATATTTCCATCGGCACTATGAATGAAGTGTGTCCCTATAGCAAGTCTCTGAAACTTAATTGAGAAACGAACGGAATGTATTGCGCCGCTGGAAAACTTAAACTGCCTCAACTGGTGGAACAGACTGAGCTATTAAAATATTTGCTTGCCGGAGATACCGCCAAGTCGAAACATTTCTTATCTAACCTCAAGAAATAGAACTCACGCTTCCAAATGTCGTCCTTCAGCTCAGTAGTCATAACAGCTCAATTCATGCTCACTTTCAAATTGAAATGACAGATTTATGATAAAGCCGGAACCCTTCTTCTGTTATCAGATGGCCAACATAAATTCCTACAAATGTACTCCATCGGTGATGACAGTTATGCATTGAATGTATGTGCGGAGTTTCTACCAGCCTAAAAAGGTATATCGTTTTCCAATTGCAAGAGCTTCTTCACTAAACAAGTAAGTTAGTGCGATTGTTCAAAACAGCTGTTGGTAAGATGGTACACACATGAAATTGTTATTCGTGCTGGCGAAATGCCTGCTTTAGGACGTGTGTAAAAGTTCAATGCTTTAACTATGGACTAAGTGGCAATTGTTATAGCCGGAGATCAATTCCAAAGCAAGGATATTGTTCGGCATTGGAGAAACGACCAGTTGGCAAAAAGTGCAGAAACTCACAGGTGCTACGATGCTCTGCAATATCTAGTCATTTTTGGGGATCGGGCTCATGGATATCACTTCAATGTTATGAAGACAAATCCAGTCAGTGGCGAAGGAACAAATGAGAAACATAAGGCAATGAACTTTTAATCATCTGGATTAATGATTCGAGAGAATGTAGACCATCACCTTTGGAAATGACGTCAAATTTTTCACCAGCACAACATCGATATGTATGCAAACATCGAAACGGAAGGTTTGATATTCCTTCGCTTTAGTCAGACCAATTTTCCCTCTGAAGGATACGTTCGTTTGAGAGATGTCGTTGTGAATGACGGTAATGTAGCTAACATGGGAAAACTAACCGTTTTACCATCTTCATATACAAACAATCCGCGTCATATGCATAAGTCCGCTCAAGATGCAATTGCGTACGTTCGTCACTACGAGCGTCCCGACTTATTCATTACATTCTAATTCAATCCAACTTGGGACGATCTACAACAGTTTTTACTTCCTGGACGATTGCCGATGGATAGGCATGATATCATAGCACTTGTTGTCAGAAAGAAGCTGAAAGCGCTGTTGGACTTCGTAGCGAAGCATTTGGCGTGTGGTTCTGTGCGTTGCTGGTTGTACTCATTGGAATGACAGAAGAGAGGGTTACCACATTCATATGTAGAAATATGGCTACACAACAAGATCACTTGGAAGGAAATCGACGATGTAATAAGCGCTGTGGTACTCGATATTGACGTCATAAGGACTTCATAAAGCGGTTAAGAAAATATGATACGTAGACCTTGCAGTACCCTGAATCCAAACGCATCATGCATGAACAATGAACTATGAACAATGATTTATCACGGCTAAAGTACATGTGCTTGACAAGTTTCAGAGGATGAATGGAATAAAAATTAAAATTGAAAGGATTATGGAATAAGTAAATCGTTATTTTAAGCGTCTACCGATTTAAATGCACTGCTGAATAACGGTAGTTTGAATTGAGCATGGGATGTGCACACACAAATAGTATAGAGCGTTGATATCTTTCAGTAAGTGCGTAAGAAAGAAAAATGGAAACGACAACGCTCACTCGTGTGTTGCTTCATTTGACAGATACGGTGTTTTAATGCAGTTTAGAGACATCCAGCCTACTCACATGGACACTTCTGCATGTATCCTCACAGCCAGGTTGTGGAGAGGGCAGTTAAGCACGTAGTTATGTTTGCGTTATTTCGTCCTCCAAGTGGAACAGACTATATCAAGTAATACAAGTTGGAAAGCATGTCATCAAGGTGTTTTTTGAAAAGCCTTAATGTAGGGGCAAGGATGACGTGGGTCGGATAGGGCGTTCTAGTCATGGGGCACACGGAGAGAGAGAACCTTTTGTTGACAATCAGGTCGACTGTGGTGCGCAGCCAGTTTGAACTGATGGCATCTTAGATTGGTATTTCGGATTAGCTGCAGCAGGTTGCGACATGGGTGAGTTGGATTCGTAAATATTAATTAAACCCGGATTACGTCTCCTCGCTAACGTCGATATTCATCACTGTACTATCTCAGGGACTGTAGTCTGTGTTGGTAGGAGAGATGAAACAATCCGCTAACGAGTTTGGTCGCTCTACGTTGCGGAGCTTCAAGTGCATCGACGTGGCGCTTGCGCTAGGGACGCCGGGCCTGGATCGCATATTCCACGTGAGGCCTCACGTAGGTGTTCAGCATTTTCGGCAAGATTGATGGCTTAAAATTTTCGAAAGCCCTCCGTAAGAGTCCAAGATGTTGTCTGGCTCTTTTAGATGCCTTTTCAGCCTGTCTCGAGCAACCAAGATCGTACTGCACGATCACCATGTGGTCCTTTTCTTGAGAAGCACGTTGTAACTGTTTGTTCCCAAGTCGATATTCATAGAAAAGCTGATAGCGAGGGCTTACGACTTTGCACTTCCAAACGTTGAACTGGCGCCGGTTATCGGATGACCGCGAACAGGTTCTGTAGCGATCGCTCTGCAATGTCATGTGATAATCCGTTGTCCTGATATCAGTCCAAATTATGATGTCATCTGCAAATAGTAAGAAATTCGACTGCAGTACACTGGTAAGTGCATTAATGAATATCATGAATAAATGTGGCCCCAGTACCGATCCGTGGGGCAAGCCATACTGGACCTCAATTGGGTCGAAAATGGAGCTGCGTACTCTCACATTCAGCTGACGTTGAGAGAATAAGTTGCCGATCTAGCCGAGCATAGGGTCACCGATTCCATAGCTTCAAAGCTTTTGAAGCAGTATGCGGTGGTCCAAACGAGCGAACGCTTTCAAGAAGTCCAGACAGACAACGTCAACCCACACTCTGGCATCGACTGGCTATGTTCAGCTTGCTCGGGCTGGCAGCAAGTTTGTAATGCAGGATCGATTTCGGCGGCATCCGTGTTGCTGTGACACTAGGATGTTGTTGCACTCAAGGGGCCCCATGAGCCACTCTGCAATTATACGTTCCATCACTTGGGAGCATCACTGGGAGCAGATTGATTGGACGGTAGTTTGATGGCTCCGAACAACTACCACTTTTGTAAATAGGAGCGACCAACCCACGTATACATGTTGTGGGAAACTGCATTTCGTCGAGATGACGTTGAAAGAACCAAGCTAATGTTTCGGCAAGGTTCGTGGCCACTGTCTCCAATGTCTTTGTTTCGATGTCGTCCAAGACAGGTGAGCTGTGTACGTGCAATGACGTTAGCCTTTTCATCATATTGGCTGCCGTGAATGATACGTGGTTTAAACCTGGTGGCGATGGAAGCCGTGCCAAAAGTGGATGAAAGGATGACTCACTCCGGAAAGTATGGATGAAGTGTTGACGAAGCAGGTTGCTCGCATCTTGTGCGGTTTGCGCAAGACCATCCGTTGCATATAAACCGGGATCCCGCGCTGCATTCTGCGGAGCTTGTTGACATGTTTATACAACAATTTGGGTTTGTACTGAATTACGCCGCTAAGTTCCGTTGGCGCAAGAGTTCGTCTTCGTGGATCAGCTCGACGAAGTTGTTTCGGTAAGTTGTGTAAGCACTCCAGGTCAGACTTGACAACTTTGTAAGCGCGCCAGGTTGAATACCTTAAGCCCATGCATTTTCCAGTACGGCTCCTCAGGAAAGAATTCACCTGCTTCGGGCGATAGACCTTGTTTTCTGAAGCATTTGCCTCTAGCTCAGGGAATTGGTTGGCAAACACCATCCAGGCGACCGGGCAGCTATTCGTCCAGGAAGGATCAGTCAGTTTCTTGAACGAGGTTGGAAAGGATATCGTAATGTGTAACGACATAGGTGTCCACGTTGTTCTCACTGATCTATGTCGAGTAACAGATGTAACGGAAGGGCAATATCGCTTGATGGCTTCCGTCAAGTGGTGCATCTGTGGTCACGGTTTCGACCATTAGGTCCTCGTTGGAGCGCACAATGTCCAGAACAGAGGGTGTGTCACTCGTTTGGAATCGCGTGGGAGAGGTGACATGGTTGTACAGAGGTACATCGGCGATGACCTCTTGCAAAGCGGCTTTGAATTGTTCACAGTGCGCTGTTGGAACTTCGACTGCGTGAAGGTTGAAGTCCCTCACCAGAAGGATATGACTGTATGGTCGTGCCAGGAGTCGTTTCAACGCAGCAGCTAGGCATTGATCCATTTCCAAGGTGGACATTGGAGGGCGGTAAACAATTGCTAGTAAACACACATCACCCTGTCTTAGGTGCATACGACACCAATGAGCATCGACGACATTCGTTTCTGTGTCCTCAATTATATCAACATGCAGGTCGGATCGAGAGCACAGAAGCATTCCCTCTCCTCTGCTTGGTCGATCGTTTCGTATGGAAGTCATGCCGGGCAGTGTAATCTAAGCATCCGTGATCTCCGTGTTCAGCCAGGTTTCGGTGACCATAACTAGGTCCCAAGATGTGGAAAGCTGACGAACACGAAGTCCCGTTACCTTGCTAAGAAGACATTGCGAATTGGAGTTGGCAGCGGTCGTAGAATCGATGACGTCGGCCCTAGGGCCAGTTTAGTCTGTTGTGTAGAGCTCCCAGCGCACACAAGAGAGTCAACATCCTGTCCTCCTTCTGCTGCCTGTGTGTTTTGGAATTGTCACCCTTCTGAGTTACACGGTAACAGAATCGTATTGATAAGTTGCTTGCGCATTTTTACATTGTCTATCTGTGGCCCGGTGCCTATCGACTTCATACGTATTTCGGATGGCATTGTCGGAAACTTCTCAAAGTCGTATCTTCGGGGATTAGTAGCCAACACAGTTACAGGAATGATGGATATCCCTCATACAGAAGAAGAGTAGCAGAAGACGGCGGTAAATTAATAAATACGCAAGTGCGAAACTGTGCCATCGAAGTCGATAACAGGTGGATTGTTCCATATTCGCTTTTGCGACCAAAAGGGTATAAAGTGTACATAAAAGTGGAATTCAGTAACCCAGTTAATTCGATCAAATACATTTGTTAGTACATGAATAACGACAGCGATCTGTCAATTTTTGGCGTGATTACAGAGAGAAGTGATATGGATACGGGCGAAGATATAGGTTAAATCGTTCAGTATCAGGCTGGAAGAGATGTAAGAAGCCATGTAGTTGTATGCACGTTCTCCAATTCTTCATACGTGAACGAAGTCCGGTTGTCGTTTACTTAGCAGTATATCCGAAAAAAGACAACACGGTTATTTCACAGCTGCAAATGTTCGACAAATGGCCCTGGATCCACCGTCTACAAGATTAACTGTGTTTTTCATGTTTCGTCAGAATGATGCGTTTGCGAAACCATGGCTGTATTCGGAGGTATGCACGTATTACATATGGAACGCGACTAGGCACTCCTTTGAACGAGAACGGAGAGAGCAGGTCGACAGGAAATCTGGTATCTTCAAAGAAACTACGATAGGCAGAATGTACACCGTGCATCCAAATCAACATGAATGCTTCTTTTTTGCACGTTGATAGTAAATGTGCCTGCTTAAACATCATTTCAGTAATTGCTGACCGGATCCTCTATGTGTTCACATTGGAGGTCACTGTGGGAGTGCAGAACCACTCCTGTAACTTTGCTGGGTCGATCGTGACGAACAACAGATATGTCTGGCAGTGCGATCTCTATGTCGCTTATGTCAGGCGTAACCATGTCTTTGGTATAGCGATGAGGTCGCAGGCATTTGATCCTTGACATAGCCGCACTCCTGAAAGTGTACTCGGTAAGCCTTGAGGGTTAGTGTACATACAGGAATGCTTCTCGGGTGTCAAAAGCTGTTGACTAGGAGCACATAAATTATGTGGCTTTGTGCAGACCCATGAGAGGCCGGCACCTAATCCTCTTTTGGGTGAAATGCCAAATCTCAATATGTGTGCTATATGTTTTTGTCTCACTTGCACCTGCTGTATGTAGCCCATCGGTAGCTTTCTCGGTAACCACGAATCTTAGCGCATAGGTTTCTGCATCGCTGTTGTGGTTCTATTGAGTCGCAGTTGATGTCGTTCCGCAAAAACAGCGAGTGGCTGCGGCTCACTATTGTCTTTAGTCGTAGTTTCGAAGGAAGTTTGTTGCGTAGTATCTGCCGCCGTCTGTTATGACTACACTGTTAATTTCAGTATCCTCGGGTCACTGCCTTGTAGTTTGGCAACACGGGTAACCGTGTAATCGGCTGAAGTATGAAGTCGCCAACACAGAGAGCTTCACGGATGTAACGCCGTTCTTGTAGGTCATGAGCTTGAACTTCTTCATCGCTAGATGTCGGTAACTCGGGCCCGTCATGAACCAAAATAAGTTTTTTGCTTATCTCCGTGTGGTGATCTTTTGAATTATTGTTGTGTAGTTAGTGTTCGCTCCATGGAACAACAGGAAATATGCGTATTCCACTGTTTTCAGTCGGCAGACGGTATACCGGCAACAGCACCGTCTCAATATCATCTGTTGATCCCAATGTTACTCGTCTGCGGTACTCCCAGCAGCTCTAGTGTTCTGCCAGTTTAAAGTATTACTTTTCAGCGCACCGTTGCTGAGTTGCAGCAAAGAGCGGCGCCTCATCTATGCCTTCGCTACCGCCTGTGTTCGAATTAAGCTTTACGACTCAACCACAACTCGAATTTTAGGCTTCCAATCGTTATGAATAAGGAAACACTGAACATATACTGCACGTACAAAAGTCTCGCAACAAGGTCCGCTCAAATTTCTGCACCGTAGAACATGCGTTAGTATGGAAGAAACTTCCACTGAATCTCAGAATGTGCATTAACTATCCGCAATTCAAAGGAATGATCAGGGTTCACCTGACTGTTTCAAATGTCTTGTCAGCACTTAACAATAACTTTATAGAGGATTTATATGAAAATGTCCTGGATTCACTTGGAATGTACCATATACCTTAATTGTCTTAATATCCTAATTTCACTTACCCATGTATGAATAGCTTGGTGTGCACCTACGAAATATTTTATTCGTCCCAATTGTTTTGATCTTGCCTTCACTATGAAGTTCATCCACCCTCGGCTAAGCAATACTGTTTTTTCTCTGGTGTACCGGTTCGGAGATACATTACACCTTTCCTACTGAACTTCTCTTTCGCCCTACCCTGTATCTATTATCGCTAACTGCTTGGTATGGAACTCCACCGAACAAGTCAGCCATTTTCACCGCATTGAGAATATTATTCTCTCCAATTCTTTGGTTTCCAGAAATGCTATTGAATTGTTGTGAAAATATTTGGGACCCGTTATGCTCATTAATGGCTAGAAGATCAATCTGTTTCTCCTGACCCATAAACGTTTAGCACACGGTAATATTTAAGCCAGGAAGAGCTCCAAAGTTTGAAACGGAATGCATAGTACGCAACACGCAACAACTACAATAGGTGTAATACCATTATAAAAATCAAATAAACGTTGCAGTCAAGCTCCTTCTGCTTGCACTTCATCCACCATGAGAATGCTCGATTAGGATTTTACAGAGTAAAGGAGAATACAGTGTAAGCACCAGATCAAAGTCAAGTAGCGCGCCGACTCAGTTTCCCTTCCGATACGATGAACTCCTGCACATTAGCGAGGCACTGTATTAGTCTAATTACTTTATAGTCGTTTGTGCTGTTATTTCACCTTATTTCCTTTTGTTGTCTTGTTTTTCCTTTTTGTTCACGACTGAATAGGTTTTCTGAAATGATGTTTTGAAGTATTTCAGCGGCAATTTTGATCAGACAACGTGGATAGTGAATTTAAAAAAGCATGATTGACCTAAAAACGGACAGCAGTACCCACTTAAATGTTTATTTCAAACTTAGTGGCGCATGCAGCCAAATCATGGGAATTTTGTTATCATTGTCCGAAAGAACAATGATTGGCGAATGAGCTGGCTGGCTTGAGTGGGCAGCTTAGGAAAAATAGAAAAATAATCCGAATAGATATTAAACTCGATGATGGCTAACCTGCTTTTAAACTACGTCAGCACACTACCAGATGGGATGTAGAAGTGAAGGTGGAAGCCCTCGAGGGACAACCCTGCTTGGAAGTGGGTCCCAAGGAGACTGTTCCACGGATGACCTTATTACTTCACATGATCGTCTTTATTATATCTCATTTACTTGAATCGGTTGATGCTCAATGCTTAGTCGTATATTACAGATAAAAAAGCCTAAGCATAACATGTCTCGCAGGATGGTTGACGCCTGCAAAAGACAAGGGAAAGCGACACTAAACAGCAAAACTGAAAACAATGAACGTATCAAGCAAATGTTGTCTTTCTGAATCGCTCAAAGATGGTTTAATGCAACTTGAAATATCGCCAACCGGTTTTCCAAAAAACGGGTGCGATGTGATGCGGTTTTGTTTTCTGCATGTGAGTATGTTTCATGTGTGTTATAGGGTGTGGTGTAGTGTGACTAACGGACTGTTGACATGATCTTTGATCACAGTTAATTTAGGAGCTGACATAACAGATTCTAGTGCTGAATTCCACTTGTGACAAGCATGTAGTGAGAAAAATTTCGTCTACACTCTAGCCGGTCGTATTGTTCTGCCAGTTTGAGGCGGTAGTCTCCCAGTCTGGTGTTATGGCTGAACCTCAGCAGCTGAGAGTACCAGTGTTTCGCGTTGCTTACAGTTTGGTATACAAACACATAGTGTCCCCTGAAAACTCCCAAAGTAGTAGCGTGCTGTTTGTAAAGTGAGTTGTATAGCCATTTGATGTTGTTAGTATCCCGACATTGGAAGATTTCCAAAAGAGTGACATCCCACTGTAGCCATGGCTTCCATACTTACATAGCATGTTCCACGCGCGGACGCATGTACGCCGAAAGCACCTTGGGAAATATAGATGAGTCAAAGTGATCAGAATCTTCCCTTAATAGCCCCAACTATTGGATGCACATTTTGATGCTAACGCAGATTTCTCAGAGCAACCAAGATCTTCCTGGGTTAGTACACCGATATATATATATATATATATATATATATCCGAGACTAGTGCTGGGCATCCTGGCCTCCCAGTTTATAGATGTGGACTATTTAGTGTATTAAATGAAGTACTGGGCTTTCAGTCACGTTAACCTGAAGACCATTGTGAGCTGACCATTCCTAAATCTTGTCATGGTCGTTTTGAAGCTGTATACGAACAGTTGGAGCTTTAAGCTTTGATGTCAGTTTAGAGTAAACAGTGTGTAGTGATAAGGTTCACTAGATCGTTAATGAAAATCAAGAACAGAAGGCGCACCAAAACCGTACCTTGTGGCAAATCACATTTCACTTTATAGGTTTTGACAATGTTTCTCGTACTTTCACTTCCAAACATATGTGCAATAGGACGTTGGTGACCCACTCTAGGTGGGGATCACCGATGGCATGTCCCTGAAGCTTGGCTAGAAGGCTACAATTGTTCATTCGGTCGAATGCCTTAGACAAGTCGAGGTGGACTACATCAACTCTTACACCAACATCCATAGTTTCCGTCCAACTGTCCAGTTCCAAAAGTATATTAGAAGTGCACGATCGGCTCCGGCGGAAGCGATGTTGCTCCTGTGAGATGTAGTCAGGTTTTTAAAGTAAGACATTAGCGCGTTAGTAATAACAACTTTCATGACTTACGAAATAACTGGAAAAAAGGTTACTGGACGATAAGTTAGCTGGGCCGGGACGACTGCCTCCTATGTAACTTGGAAATATTGTCCGATTCTTTTTATTTTGTAGAAACATACATATCATCAAGACAGTGCTAGAAGAATCTTGCCATAAGTTCATCCAATCACAGCTGCTGTGGCAAGTGCCTTCGGACAAATATAATCATTTCCGGGAGAAAGGTGTGGGCGCATAGATAACAATGCTTCCAACATATTGTCTGCCTTAACGCTGATAGGAGTAAATCATTGTGGTGACACAGGGAATCCCAATGAGCCAGGATACCACGGAACACATTGAAAAGTTGACTCGCACTGCTGCTGTGGGGTATATGGTGCGTTTTGGGCTGTCAATGTCGGTCTATCCGCTGTCATGATAGGAGGATACCCTTTTTTCACCATGCGAGGGCTATTCTTGTGTTCATAGTAATTTATCAATCGAAACAAATCGTATTGTTAAAGCCCGTTGATATACAACCTTTTCCGCGCGCACTAGTTAAATAGCGTGTACGATGCACAAAGTAGATTCTCTATTTATTCTAGCTTGAGTCGGTTTTGTGAGCATGCCATTCTGCGTTCAGAGTCATCATGCATTTCCCTGCCTTACTCAGTATAAACCAGACCATTTTGCTCAAACGGATGGTCTTGGTTTCCGATGCACCAGCAAGCAAGACGTTAAATTTGCTAGCGAAACTTTCCCAGGTAATATCCCTGGTCTCTTCTGCTAAGCAATTTTAGTCGGTTGTTTCAACTAGCCTAGCTAACGTGTCGCAACGTGTTATGTCCTACGTCGCTTGGGTAATCTCTTAATGGTACTCTACATAGCAGATGTACACGAAGAGCCAGGTTGCATGATCACTTCGATCTAGAGGAGTATCGATGAGCAGCCTCTCAATCCCGATGAATATCCTGTCTAGCATGGATGATCTGTCTGCCCCTCTACATCCGGTGGGAATCGTTATATGGTCATAAGGCGGGAAACTCGTGGCAAGTCCTTGCAGATCTTCTTTGAACTGTTCTCCAAGGGTGGGTTGGAATTCGAGACCTTGGATGCCGAAATCACCAGTGATAGCAATATAACTGTACCGCTTGTTTAGAACCTGTCCTCAATGTGGATGGCAGAATAGAGTTCAATGGAACAATGTAACGATGGTTTATTACGGGTAAAAAAGCATGGCTTACCAAGTTCCGTGGGATGGAAATTATAGCCAGAAGTGAATTGTATGATAAAATGAAAACGTTTTGGTAGACTTACCATAGACTTATGTAGAATAGCGGAGACGTTCGTGTAGTAAAGTATAAATCGATACACCCATTGGTTGGGAGTTTGGCAAGACAGCATTTGATTGCGTTTTGTAGCCCCTCGCTAACAAGTCATAAAATAAAATCTACATGAGTCAATGCATCGTCAACTCGTATTTTAAATATCGCCAGATTGGGAGCAGAGACGATATAATAAGAGAGGGCGTTCTGAGACTGGCACACGTAAAGAAAAAGAAATTTCTACGGCATTCAAGCCGGCTGTGCTGTACTGACAGTTTCAGAAAATGACCTCTTAGGTTAGTGTTGTGGTTCAATTCCAGCAGTGGACAGCAAATGTGGTTTGGGTTCTTCAGAATCTGGTAAAGCTTTGTGAGCTCCCCTTGCAAAAGCCGATATCGACTGCTGTACATTCTTAGAGATTTCAGTCTAAGCTGATAAGGCAGATGAAAGAGGCCAATGATGTTCTTGGTTGTCCTTCGTTGAGGAGTCTCGACAGCAACAAAATTCTGTTTCTGCCACGGCTGCCACACCTGAATAGCATATTCCACGTGCCATCGCACGTGAGTTTTAGGCATTTGGGGAAGGATTGAGGGTTCAAACCGACCGAAGGATCTGCGAAGCAGGTCGAAGTGCTGATCACCGGTTCTCATCACCTTCTCAGCTTGTTCTGAACACCCAAGATCTCCCCGTACCAATACACGCAGGTCACGCTTTGAGAGGCCTTCTGCAAGGTGTGGTCTCCAAGCTTGTAGGTACTCACCAGCTGGAGCGGCAGATGGATCACTTTGCATTTAGCTATGTTCAGCTGAAGCAGGTTCCTCTTTGACCATTCATAAATGCAATCCAGGTCATGTTGGAGTAGATCTTGATCTTCCTTGTTCCTAATGGCCTGCTATATGTTGACGTTATCAGCGGAAAGCAGGAAATTTGAAGAGACAACTCTTGCCAGTCGATGATAAACACCAAGAGTAAGCCCAGTCCCAGCACTGATCCTTGTGGGACACCACATTCCACCTCAATCGGGTTAGAGAGTGATCCCCTAACGCGTACTTAAAGCTTCCGTTGGTGAAAGAAGCGGCTCATCCAACCAGGTACATGATCTCCGATTCCATAGCTCTGTAGCCGTTCAAATAGGATGCGGTGGTCTGGGCGGTCGAAAGCTTTAGAGAACTTCAGATAGATGACGTAAACTCCGACCCCCATCATTATCCACCTCCGTCCAACTACCTCGTGCAATCAGTAAGTTGGTGGTGCATGACCGGTGTTGACGTGGGTGGACGATGGAGGGCGATAAACGACAGCCACCTGGCATACGTCGTTGCTTTACAATCGTAGACGACACCAATGGGAATTCTGCACCATATCATTCCGATCCTTCAAGAGCTCACATTGGAGGTCACTGCGGGTTTGCAGAGCCACTGTACTACATTACTGGGTATGTCGTGCCAAACAACGGGCATAGCTGGTGACGCGAGCTTGATGTCACTTACGTCGGGGCGTAACACTGTCTAGGTTATAGCGATGCGTTCACAAGCCTTTGATCTACGGCAGAATTGTAGCTCTTGTTCCTTGTTATTTTACCACTATCTTACCGATTTAACCAATTAATATAATCTCTAGACAGTGCTTTTGATTACTTTCGATGTATGCTTTCCTTCTATCTAGCGGAAGTTCATCGCATTCACCTCTCAGTCATGCAGGCTCCCACACGTCTGGAAACAAACCAGACGGCCGGTTCGATCTTGTGGGTGTTATCAGCAGCGCGCGTTCTTCGGATCCCTGCTGGGTTCCGAACCCATGGCTTCCACATTGCCAGCAACCTGTGCCACCAAGTCATGCGTAAAGGTAACGGACAAACATTACTGATAGTTGCTTACGGTATAGCACGCCTCATCCTCCACTGTCATGCTATTTACGGACAGTGTAGATGACAATGTTTGGCCCTAGTTGGTAACTGGCATGACAATGGAGGATGAGGCGAGCTATATGGTGGTGAAGTGTCAGTCATGTAGCTCCGATATCGCCGCCCATGGCTTTATGGCACAAGGTTCTTGTTGTAACAAGAAAGCCGCAGAACAGGTAGCAAATGTATCTCGTAAATTAACCAAGTACAACTGAGTCAATCCTTTGTTAAACGGAGAGTCAAGCGACAGACACACGACCAATAGTAAGGTAAGAATGAGTCAGCAAGCCAACCAATGAGATTGAGCCAATCGATGTTGCTCACATGGTTACCACATTATCGTTCCCCCCTCCGAAAAGCCGCCTCAACACGGTTCGTAGCGATTAATAGGTTTCACCGTTCTCGCGGACCGACGCAGCTGACGTCGTGGTAACGGTAACTCAGCCGGGTCTTCATGCGCAGATCGGTCGGGCTGATTAGCTGGTCCGTGAGCTGTGTGGAGTCGACGCGCGTTGACGATTAGGCCGTTCTCCAATCGATAGGTGCCCGGACCAAGCGTACGGTCGATGCGCACTGGAGCGGAAAGCGAAGGTGTGCCTTTCTTTGTCGCCCTGCTTTTGACGCGAACGTATGTCCTGGGCTGCATTGGTGTCGATGCTTTAGCGTAGGAATGTTGGTAAGATATTATGCGATTTGAAACTTCGGCATCTCTCGCTGATAAAAGGTTATGTGCAGCATTTAACTTTGTGCGTAAGCTCCTTACTAGCGTCAGCTCCGCTGGCGTTCTTCCGGTGGCTCTATGGTCACATGTTCTGTAGGAAAATACAGCGGTTAAAACTGCATCCTCCCAGTCCGAATCTCCTGTGTGTATGACTTGTATAGCTTCTTTTAGAAACCGGTTTAAACGCTCGAACATGCCATTGGCTGCAGAATTGTAGGGCGCAGTTCTGGAATGCTTAATGTTATGGTAATGTAGAAAATCTGCGAATTCGCGGCTACAAAATTGTGGCCCGTTATCCGTTACTAGCTCATGCGGTAAACCGAAACGGCTGAACAAGTGTTTAAGCCAACGTAACACAATCGAAGTAGTAACTTGGTCGCACATGTGTACTTCAGGCCATCTTGTGTAACAACATGTAGCAACAAGTAGATTCCGCTTATTCGTAGGAGCAGTAACGAAAGGGCCTATAAGATCAATGGTGATTTTGGTTCATGGTTTCATCGGGTAAGCAATTGGCTGTCTGGGGGCTGTAACGGGCAAAGAACTTTCGTCCGCTAATCGGCAAGCGTTGCAATTGACCATAAATGTCTCAAGGCTAGATGCCATTCGTGGCCACCAGAAATAGAGTGTCACTCGATGTTTGGTCCGAACTATACCTGGATGTCCCTCATGTGCGCAAGCTATTATCTTGGCTATCAACTGGGGCGGAGCTACAAACACCAAACCGCGCATCAGACAACCATCTACCACTGATACTTCATGTCGGATTGCATAATACGGAATGAACTCACCGGGGATTTTGTTATTCTTGGGCCGGCCCTGTTGCACATATTCAATGATCTCATGCAGTAAAGGATCGTTAGCATTTTCCCTTCATAGTTCCTCGATCGTCAAGGCAGACAGGTTAGCTCCGAGACTGGAAACTAGTACCGCCTCTCTGAGTCTCTCTTTTTCATCTTTCAACCCCACGGGTAAGCGAGATAGGCCGGCAGCAATCTGATTTTGCAAACCTGGCCGCTACACAATTTCAAAATCGTAGTTAAGGAGCCTAGCATCATCATCATCATCATCATCATCATTATACATGTCAGCTAGAGATGGTACAACACCTCCGCTGTTGTACCGCAATACATAAAGGAAATACATACATGCATACAATACATGAAGGAAAAATAAATACGACAGTTGAATGCCAGCTGAACTACCAGCAACGGATACGCATCGTTCCGGTAAGCTACCAGCCGGCTACTAGGCAAAAAGAAAAATTATTGTTTTACGCTATGAGATAAGATCGTAGGTGGAGGGGGAGGCTAAAGGGATGGGGAGGGACAAAGAAACTCACAGCAGGAACGCCACTGAGGTCGGCTCCTTGCCATATCAGCAAGTGTATCCAGCCAAACGTGTTCACCGTCTTTTGGACCCCAACCAGGGAGCCGTGAAGCTCCAACTGAGGCCAGCTCCGAAGTGAGGGCCTTCATTCCTCTGGACCAAGTCATCGCTTGGCCACCTCTCCTCTTCTTCCACCCACATCCCCGACGCGCAAACAACGCACGTCGAGGGAGTCGGTGGGCTGGCATGCGCAACACGTGGCCCAACCATCGGAGCCTGGTGAGTGAAATGACGGTGCTGAGCGGTTCATTCCCTTTTCCTGTGCCGTAAACAAGGCGTCGAACACGCTCGTTGCTCACGCGGTGTTCCCACCAGATGTGAGCCAAACTGCGAAGGCACCGATGGTCGAAGGTAAGTAGCCTCTTCATGTCCGCCGATCTTAGGGGCCAGGTTTCGCAACCGTACATTAAGGTCGAACGTACCGCTGCATTGTACACTCTACCCTTTGGGGCGAGAGTAATGTCGCGCCGTCGCCATAGGTGGCGAAGGTTAGCAAAAGCACTTCGAGCTTTCGCTATACGGTTCGTGATCTCGTCTTCGATCCCAAGGGCGCTGATACAACTTCCCAGGTAATTGAATTTCCCTACGACTTCTAGCTGATCCCCACCAAGGGTCAGCACAGGGGGCGAACCCTGCCAATCCTGGAGGAACGCTTTGCACTTCGGTGGTGCAAAGCAAAGCGCGAAGCGACTGACAGCCAGTGCTAATCTGTCTAGCGCGGCTTGTCACGTCTGGGAGCTGTCACAGATGAGGGCAATGTCGTCTACATACTCCAAGTCAAGAAGTCATTCTCCTGGGAGTAGCTCCACACCTTCCAAGTCATGTCCTGTAAATGCAATCTCCATAACTTCGTCAATAGCCAATTTGAAAAGGAAAGGTGACAACGGGCATCCTTGTCTCACACCGCTGGAGATATTAAAGGGTGGCGACAGCCTGCTGTAAGCCGTCACTCTGCCCGTGCTACACGCATATAATGCTCGGATAATATTTACATATTTCTCGGGCACACCTTTCCTGAGTAGACAATTCCAAAGGGCACATCGATCAACCGAATCGAAGGCACCTTTGATGTCGAGGAACACGACTACGGTGGGCCGCCAATATGTGTGACGGTGCTCCAACAACTGACGCAAGGTGAAGATGTGGTCGATGCAGCCACGACCCCGACGAAACCCGGCTTGCTCCTCACGAATCTGGCTTTCACGAGCGCCAGTCAGTCTGTGGAGAATTATGGACGCGAGTAATTTGGAGGCGATGGAGATCAGACTGATTCCTCTATGGTTGCCGCATTCCGAGCGCGAGCCGCCTTTGAAGATGGGAACAATAACGGAGCGGCTCCAGTCAGTTTGGACAGTTTCCTGCTCCCACAGTTTCACTAGTAATTCATGCAAAGCATCAACAAGAGCAGAGCCTCCAAATTTGAAGAGGGCTGGAGGAAGATCATCTGGTCCCGCGGCTTTGTTCAACTTCAACAGTCCGATCTCACGTTCGACTTCTGAGCGAGAGGGTGGATCCAAAGGGACAGCCCACGGAGCGGGGCGATCAGTGACCGGAGAATCGAACAATTCTTGCCGATTAAACTGCTTTTCAAAATGCTCAGCCCAAACGCTCCAGACGTTTTGACAAATTGTGGATAGGCTGTCCACTCTGGTCACGTATAGTTTCACTAACACCAGGTCTCCTGCTGCCCGTTTCACGTATCAGACGGAATAACTTACGATGGTTGCCAAGGGCAGCGTCCACTTCCATCTCTGATGCACGACGAGACCACCAAGATTCGCGGTCTCTCTTCAGGCTAGCACGGAGTTTTGCCCGGAGCTCTTTGCGAGTTTCATTGTGCTCGCTTCCAGCCGGGATATGCCGGCGAGCATCGATAAGTTCCAGAGACTGCGAAGAGACCCAATGTCCATGTTGTCTATTAGACATACCACATGAGGATTTGCCTGCTGCTAGTAAGGTCTGGCGAACATGTGACCAGTGACCATCAATTGTCTCCTGTGAGCGCTTGCTCAACTCGCATGTTAGCGTACTTCGATACGCCTAGCATACAAGCGATCGATTCGCATTGGGCGAGTTCCTTTTGATCCACTGCTGAGAAGGGCTGTTAGGGCTGAATGATCAGTACGCAGAATAAAACGATGACCGAACAGAAATAAATGCCACTTTTCACGGGCCCACACACATGCAAGGGCTTCTTTTTCCCCAACTGAATAATGATGTTCGGAATCTGATAGCTTTCGTGATGAACAATGAACAATGAACAGTGATTTATCACGGGATAAAAGCAAGTGCTTGACACGTCCCGTAGGATGGTAGCGGTGAATATGATGCAATTAAAATATGTCTGGGTCATCTATCGAACGTCTGCCGAGATGAATACTTTGATAATTAACATCAGTGTAAAGTGAAAAAGAAATATCGCACGTAAACATTCAGAAAGACACTGGGGCGCAATAACTTTCTCCTCTCCGTTTTGTATTTGTGAGAGGGCAGCTTTGAGCCCGAATTCAAACGCATCAGTGGACACGAAGGTGCGGCAAGATTGGTCAAAAATGACAAGTAAGGGAGCAGATGCAACTCTCCTTTTCAGTTCATCAAAGGCATTTTGCTGATTACTGCCCCCAACGAACGACGATCCTTTCTTTGTTGGCTGTCGTAATGAATCTGCCACAGACGCAAAATCCGGCAGATAGCGCAGATCATAAGAGCACATTCCTAAAAAGGACTTTAGTTCCGTCAAGTTTTTGAGTGTTGGCGCTTCAGAGATAGCCCTGATATCTTCATCACTTGGTCGAATGCCACTACGTGAAATGACGTGTCCCAAAAACTGAATTTCTGATGCATTGGAGAGACATTTTTCTGCGTTCAGATGTAAATTGAGATCACTGAGGCGCTGGAGGACTTTGCGTAGCCTTTCATCATGTTCTTTCTGTGAGCGGCCGAAAACACAAATATCATCCATGTAGGCAACCTGCCCATCGATACCTGCCAGGGTGTGAGTCATGAACTTTTGCCAGGCGGCGGGCGCGGAACTCAAATCCATGGGTAAGACTTTGTACTGAAATAGGCCATCAGGAGCGAGGAAGGCAGTTAGGTGTTTGGAATCATCGGCCAATGGCATATGGAAAATGCACTTTTCATATCTAGCTTAGAAAAAAGCAGTTGCACCAGCTAAACGTACAGTGAGTTCATCATTAGATGACAAAACAAAGCGCTCTACGACGATCTGTTTGTTCAGGGCCTGCAAATCGTCGCATATCCGGACAGTACCGTCTTTTTTCGTGACACTAACCATTGGATGCACCCACTCAGAGCAGTCGATGGGTTCAATCAAATCATTTGCTAGCATCGCTTGCAGGGCTGCTGAGACCGCTCCATGTTTCGCTAGCGGAATGGGTCGAGGTTGACCAATGGCGACCGGTTTTGCATTCGGTTTCAGCTGAATTCGATGCACCCCACATGGAATACGGCCGATGGACTTCTGGAAGAGCTTCGGACAATGTTCCTGCCGGTGTGCTACGTTTACGGAAGAGATAAGCATGCGGTCGAATGATGGTACAATGTGCAAAGCCACCATAGCATTCCGCCCAAGCAAGGGTCGTCTGTTGTCCCAAGAAATATACACTGTGTCATCGGCAATTACAGAATGCAACTGCAAAGGCACGATAATAAATCCCAACATGGTTAGTGTGTTCCCACTATAACTCCAGAATGAATGTGAGGTGGGAGGTAAAGTATGCTGTAATAGGTAGCGTTCATAAAATTGGAAAGACACGATAGTGACTGGAGAAGCAGAATCAAGATCCATTTCCAATGGAACAACACCTTTAACCGTAAGGAACAATACAGTACGAATGTCAGCAGCGGGAAACTTCGGTTCAACAACGGATATGGTTACACAACCTGAAGGTATGGAGTCAGCGGTGATTGAATAGATATTGTCTTGAGTTGGATCGGCAACATGGCATTCCGGTGTATCATCCTCTTTAATGAGCGCGACAGTCTGCGATCGACAACAGCGGGCATAGTGTCCAATTTTACCACAGTTTTTACTTTTGAGGCTGCGTGCGGGACAACCGTCAAAATTAGCTTTGTGAGACGTGCTTCCACAACGATCGCAAGATAGTTTGTCTGTCGGACGTTGCCGTAAAGATTGTACTCTCTCCACTTCAGCTAAGCTGGTGGAACAAAGCTGCTTCGATTGCAACGAAATTTCCGTCTTTACTCGGGCTAATTCGCAAGCTCGATCCCACGTTACCGTGCAAGTGTCTTCCTGCAATAGCGCCTCACGTATGAGATTGTCAGCGATTCCAGTGATCAGTTGCTGAGTGAGCATACAGCCTTCAATCATTTTCTGTGGAATAGATGAGTATGCACACGGCCGTACTGCACGACTCAGCCGAGTAATGAAATCATTCAAGGGTTCGCCAGCTTCTTTGTGTATTCGGGAGAAATATATCGCGCGGTAAACACGTTCATTTGGTAACTCCCTGCACGATCGAGAGCACTGAAGGCGTCTATAACCGATTTGCATCCCTGGAGACCCAAATCATCGAAATGCCGCTGTCCCTCATCTCCGAGTAAATTTCGAAGCAGCTTCAATCTTTTATCCTCACTAAGAGCAGTAGGAAGATCGCTGATTAAATCCAAGTAGTTTAGGAAGGATGTTTTCCAACGGAACCAGGCATCCGGTGTCGGTCTGCTGCCGCAATCAGTCCAAAATGGAAATGGGGGTTGGATGGAAAGGTTCATTTTTGCCTCCGCGACGCCACAATGTTGTATCAAGAAAGCCGCAGGACGGGTAGCAAATGTATCTCGTAAATTAACCAAGTACAACTGAGTCAATCCTTTGTTAAACGGAGAGTCAAGCGACAGACACACGATCAATAGTAAGGTAGGAATGAGTCAGAAAGTCAGCCAATGAGATTGAGCCAATCGATGTTGCTCACATGGTACCACAGTCCTGACATCGGGAGCACGGCAGGGATTCTAGGAACGCACACCATTGACAAGACCCAGAAGATCAAAACTGCAGCCTAACGTTTTTAGATATACCATCGTCGTCACTCGCCAAGATTTCCCATCAAATTGTGATTGGCCTATCGGCAAGCGTTTGTATTCATTATTATGTTTTATAATTCCTCATACTTTATCTTCTTTGTTTCACTGCTGGTCATGACTGGGCTTATCTCTTGTGGTGACAGATTACAGCTTCCAAAATAAAAAAGTATCCCCATGCAAATCATATTGCTACTGACTCGCTAGATTAAAAGAAAAAGTGCCACACTTGATTGATCCGCATTACGGAATGGGCTGAGGCTTCATCGCCTATAATGTCTGCATAAAACAGTCCTAAAAACATTTGATACCCAGTCTGATGGCCTATTTACTATTTTGCCACACCGGCACAGAGCCAATTAGAGCATGGAAGTGCGGGTGAAACCCATCGTGGGAAAACCCTGCATGGAAGCAAGTCCCCTGGGGACAGTTCCATGGATAACCGTATTACTTTACCTGAACTTTCTGTGAAATCTACATTTATTATTGTCCCCAGTTTCTTAATCTCTCTACTGTTTTCAAACGACTAATCACTTTAAAAACCCATATGGGAACCATTGAACGGAACATGTAAAATTAACTATGTTATGCGATCACGTTGTACATGTCGATAAGACCACTCAATTGGCCTGTGCCTCGCAATGTTGAGGAGTAAAACGTTTATTTTATTTATTTATTTTATGTATGGAACCCTGCGTGACTGAGAATTAACAGTGATGGACTTTAGCTAAAGTACACCCAAATCTGCACTACTCTCTATAACTATTCTATATACCGAAATGGGTTTATTACTGTGTGTTCTCCTAGTCGCCCTCTGTTTATTGTTTCGTACGATACTGTAAATCGCTGACCATGTCTAGATGAGCGTGTCACGGATTGGAGTAAAAAAACTTTACTTATATATTTACATGCATCTTGCAGACTCAAGTAGGCCATTATCAAGTTGCCTCACAACCACCGATAATGTGCACTGAATACTCCTAACCGTTTCAGCCTCTGTTGGCATGACAGATTGTGCATTCCAGTGACGCACTTGGAACCTTACATTGAAGCTGCCCCGGTGTAACAAAGCCGTGTGTTAGACATGGATGCCAGGCCAGAATCGCGTAGTCAGCATGGGGGAAGGTCGGTGTTCTTATCAAATTTGGAGCTGACCCTGACTCGTTCATACAACTTCATCTGCATGTAACCTCGTTATCGGGAAAGACGTTGACAACAAGGCACCTGTAGTTTAGCCTGATACTTAGCCGAGGAAGTAGAATGAATGAAGAAATGACATTGCAAGTCAGGACTCAGAGGATTAGAGAATCGGGGTTTAGTCGTAGCCCAAATGCTTGAACTGACATCTATGTGAAAGACGACTATGCTACATCGAAACGCACGGTCACTTTTAGCTAGCAATCGTGATCCAACAAGGCGGAACTAGTAAGGTAGCTGCTTTCTTGCGACTTTACCAGTTCCCAGTTACAAGTAACAACCCGAGGCAATAGTCAACATGGTGGACCTTGTGACCAAATGTCTCAGCTAGGAAACAACAGCATCACATCACAATTATGCCGGTGGCCAGTCATGTCTTTTGTTAAATCGCGAGCCGCATACTGGACTGCTTGCATCAGCCTAAACTGTGAAGGTGAGACATGCCAACGGTTTCGAATTTTACGGTTAGAGATACTGTTCTGGCGCGTAGCCCAGTGGTTGTTCTTCTAATGGCCCGATGCTATCAAACATGGGCCAAAAAGCAAGTGCTTTCTCGGTAAGCGATGGGTGAATGTACCTGTGGAGCAAGTTTAAAAAATAACGGAATGGAGCTTATCCGATGACCTAACAAGTGAACTAGATGCACTCCCATCAGCAATCACTTGCGACTCCGACATTTGCCAGCTCATCAGCATTAGCTGGTTCGAGCACCGCTTGGTGAGCATGGATCGCTTAGGTTGTGAGTACCACAATTTACTTTCTTGGAGGAAAGTAGCCCACACACCTGTTCCGAAGACACGGCTTAACAAAAACCAAATGGATCGACTCGTGCCATCAGAGATATCTCTGGTTAGAAGATGAAGTTTCAGCAATCTTGATATCTGATCCGAATTCAGCAGTCATTCACCGTCTCGGAAGTTACAAATTGGATGATTGGACCAACGGTCTAAATTTCTGCACGGGCAAATGCCTGAAAGACAGCAGGTGGCCAATGATCCCGAAATAGAAGCCTTAGCGTTGCGAAGCATTTGTTAGGGGAGAGAACCGCTCCCGCAGGTAAATGCATGAATAACTCTGTCGACTTCACCCTATCAGCGAGTGCAAAGTGGCCGAGTCCGCAGGGCCTATGCTAACGTCTTACTCCAGACTAGATCACATCACTTGCGTCATGTCATATCATAAAAGACACCCCACGATGAGGCTCAGAACATAAATGAATAGAAACGAGAAATGTCATGTGTCAAAAATGCGATGGACAGGTTATGTTGCACCGTGATAAAACCTTATTTGTTCGATGAATTGGTGCATCGATGGTAGCTAAATAACTGATTAAATCGAACACTTTGTTGAAATCGGTAAATCCTGTTCTAGTTGATTTGTGTTACAGCCTTCACTGCTCCAACGAGAGCGTTAAAATAAAGTAAAATTTGCAAATCTCTGTCCGGTCCGGTCCGGTCGCGTATGGATACTTAGCTACCATTTGTTACTCTATCATCCAACGAAGTATAATGGAAGTCTGCATTGGTACTACCACTGGCATCATGTATAAAACCCCTCAGATTGGTAAAAACACGAAGCGCCTCGGTCTTGTGCTATGCATCTGCCATTTCACGGGCCCCAATATAGCTTCCTGGATACTTGAAGTTCTGAACGACTTCAAGCTCATTCCCGTCAAGGGTCAGCTCATGGGTGGGTCCTTGTCAAACTTGGAGAAGGACTTTGCACTTCGAGGGTGCAATGCGTAGCCCAAAACGATTGATAGCCAGTGTTAATTCGTCCATTGTTACTTGGTGTGCATGAAATCTGTGACCAAACAAAAATGGCACGTTCCGTAGTGCTATATCACGTAAGAGATGAATCAGACTGGACCACATACCTTGGTACTCAATGTACTCTGCACGGCATGTCAGTTGTATACAAATAACCTAAGGGCCAGCTGACGCCGTGAACATTAATGACCTAGGTGATTAGGGGTCAGTGTTAAACGCATTGCTAATTTACGCTACAAGTAATGGTAAGGGAAGCTAGTAGTGTAAATGTGAAATGACCATGCGAAATCAACTTGCATACCTGTTGTACATGCCAGTATGTCGGAGCGCTGGGACGTTGAAAAATCAGCACGAGACATAATGGAACAATGGTGTAGTACGGGTAAAAAGGTACTGGCTAACAAGTCTCCTGAAAGGGAAAAAATGTAGAAGTGAGGTAGCTCAATTGCTGCACTCCGACTTTCGTAACCCAATACCCAATACCCAATCCCAGATACACAATATATATATATATATATATATATATATATATATGGATGATTTCGGCTTGAATGCCCAACGAAAACAATCGACTGCACCTTTATAGCTTTGATCCACGAGTTTGCATTGCACGTGCCAAAATGGGTTCCGCACTACAAGTATATCGGCTTGAGAGTATACGTATATGGATTTGCATGGCAGTGAAATGGCGAACAATCGCAGGACGGTTGCAAGTCTAGACGGTAGGTGATTGGTCACGGCTTCGGCACTCCCTATATCCAGATGAAGTGAGCCATGTAGGTAAGCAGTATGCGACATGATTTATTCGGTGCAAGTCTACGTTCCACTCACCAAATGCTATGATGGAAGGGAAAATGTGCGTGCAGTGGGTACATAGGGAGTTGACCGCTCTGTGACGCCTTCCGTATCATTTTCAAATTTCGGACCCACTACCATCCTGTAGCAAACATACGTCGCTTCCCATGTAAGCAACGGTTAGCGTTCTAGAACCAGTACCACAGTTCGGGTCGACTAAGGCGCAAGACCCTTATAAGCTATATATATATATATATATATATATATATATATATATATATATATATATATATATATATATATATATATATATATATATATATATATATATATATATATATATATATATATATATATATATATGCACCACCCACACTCCCCATATCTAGTGTAAACCCGAAGGAATAAGACTGAGAGGCATGCGGATGGGAGCCACGTTTCATCAACGAAGCCGGCCCACACTCCTTTACAGGCAAACACAACCATGTTGTATTTCAGAATCAAACGCCCACAAGGCGGTGGCAGGACCGTAGTCCACTCCACACTGAGTGCATGGAACCACTCTTCGAGCCTAGCACGACCACAAAGACCGTGCACCCCGTCCCCTTCAGCAACGACCAACTGTCTCTTGGTGACAGTATGGACGAGATAGAGGGTAATAGAGAGGAAGGCACCTTGTCAATATGCACATCAAGCGCAGTCACACCGCGGATATCAAGCAACAACCAATCACTTGAAACGACAAGGTTAAATAAAATAACTCGGATACTTCATACAGATGCGGAGATATAACTCTTCACTAAGTGAGAGAATAAAAATGATGACGGACGAATTCGCGATAACTTCACGAGGTCAGAAAGTATATTTACGAAAATGCCACAAATACGAAAACGTTATCGAAGTTAATTACAATTAACTTCAGCAATGTGTGTAAGTTTATAGAAGAGAGTATTGGTAGACATTTATATGAGAAAGAAAAGTATTAGGACAAAAGTGAAATCCAATCACCTGTAATAAATAGACATAGCATGCACACACGCGGTTAGTAAATCGAATGTAGCATACCTACAAACGCTGCGTCGGCTCTGCCTACGTTCCCTGCAGGACCCGTCGTCGCTTCGGTAGTGGTTCCGAGTGTCCTCGCCCACTCACTGGGGGTACCGGACTCAGGCACTCACCACCGCATGTGCTACAGCACCATGCACTCGATGTCGATGGAGTACAACCCATCGGTGCTTGCGACTTCCGCATTTGCCGCTTCTTCTCTGCATGCATGAGGTCTTTCTCCCGCACTTCGGCAACTGTCTTCGCAATCAAATTGCGCCATGCACGCCGATCAATCGCCTTCGATTCCCATGATCTGCAATCAAGGTTAGAACGTGTGAGGCCCATTTTAATCATGTCCTGGTAACGTAACTTTGGTTTCCCAGCATGCCGCTTCCTAATACTCAGTTGACCGTATAAGAGTTGTTTCGGTATCCGAGTCGAATCCATATGGCTGACATGACCGAGCCATCTCAGGTGTCTCAATAAAAGTATGCAGTCCAATGCATACATCCCACTTCGGCGCAACACTTCCGTGTCTGCAACTCTGTCACCCCAACCGATGCACAAAATCCGTCACAAACACTCTTAATGGAACCGCTCGAGATATCTCACATCCCGCCGATACACCGTCCACGTTTCACTGCCGTATAGAAGAACGGACAGTACCATGAATTTGTACACCATCAGCTTTGTGCCAATGGTAAGCTGATGGTTATTCCACACTCGGTACTCAAGCTTCCCGAATGCCGCTGCTGCCTTCGACACGCGAATACACAACTCAACGTGTAGCTGCTGATCAGTCGACATCACACTCCCAAGGTAGCAGAAACGGGAGGTGGATTCCAATACTTCAGCACCAATGCTTACTCGCAGCAGTATGGAAGGTAGCACCTCCGGTGAGCGCTAAAAGAGGCAGACAGTTTTGTTTGTGTTGATGGTGAGCCCGAATTTGGCCGCTGTCGAAGCCAGAGCACTAGTCAAGTGCTGCCACTCATCCGCGCTGTATGCAAACAACGCACAGTTGACAGCGAACAGCAACATACGGATAGTTGTATCATAGATTGGTGTTCTCGCACCGAAACGATAGATGTTCAGCAACCCCCCATCAATACGGTGCTCCACACGAACACCGCATGCATAAGCCGTATCAAAAAGCACAAGACATCTTTGTATGGATATAAATATTAGCCAGGGCAGGAGCTAAGACACAGTCTTGCTTCACACCAGAGACAACTGCAAAGTCATCCGAGGTCTCTCCACTCAGCTGCACCCTCGCTCGCATACCACTGTGCTGACATCCAGTTAAGCTTACAAACTTACGCGGGCAACCAAACTTACCCAACACCATCCACAATGCCTCGCGGTTCATCGTATCAAATGCATTGGTGAAGTTAACAAATTGCGAGTACAATGACTGGTGACGTCTTCTGCACATCTCCTGCAACTGACGAGTCTCGAACACCAAATCTCTAGTGCTACGACCCGAACGTAATCTAAACTGCTCTTCCGCCACGTTCGGTTCCACAACCTGACTGACGAGGCGGTTGAGCAGGATTTGGGCAAACACATTGCCCACACAACTCAGCAAGTTGATGCCACAATAATTCGTGCAACAGTGCTTGTTACCTTCGCCCTTGTACATTGATAGCACAAGCGCATCTTCAAGTTCAGGGGGCACTTTCTCCTCAAGCCGTATGCGTTAGACCAACTGGTGAAGCGCAGTTACCAACGCGGGTCCGCCGTGTTTCAATACTTCAGGCAAGTTCCCGTAGGCCCCAGCGCTATTGCCGTTTCGCAGCTGAGCAAGTGCTCTCTGCGTCTCATCCAGTGTCAGCGTGTCCGCCAGACTCCTCCTCACATCGTGATGCTTGAGGCCGTTCAGTTTAAGTCAGTCAATCTCTGAAGGTTGGTCAAAAGACAGTCAAAGTGTTTTCACCAGATCTGCATTAAGTCTGCAGTCTGTTTGCACGTAACGCCTGAGCTAACATCGATCAGTGTCCTCAGCGGCTCCAACCTCGGTCCATACACCACCTTCAATGAGTCAAAGTATTCCTTGTGTTGGTGGCGTTCGGTGTGGCATTTCACCTGCCTCGCCTTTGCTGTCCACCATGCATATTTTATGCGACGGAGCTCTCTGATCAGTCGCCGTCGAAGTTTGCGAAACTGACTACTCTTCCCCAACTCACTGGGTTCTGCCACATGTACAGTAAATGCTGCATGCTTCTCCGACACCAATGCGCCAATCGTCGCATTGTTCGCATCAAACCAAGCAGGCCGCTTACAGTTTGCGCGCCCGATGCTCTCCTTCGCGGCAGCTGTCACCTGGTCGCGAATGTGGGGCCACAGGTAGCCCACCGTGGCTATGCAGTCCACATCACACAGGCATGCAGCCATCGCCTTCTCCAGCTCAATAAGTTTCGCCACAATACCGATGGAGAGAGTGTTAAAATTACCCCGACCCATGGCAGCAGTGCAACACATAGATTTACGAAAATATATGTACAGTTTGGTCCGCACCAATTTGGGATCGGTGCCACCCTCAGTTCCACGCAGCACACGTGTCATGTACACTTCACGCAAATCACGCTGACGTACGATGACATAGTCGAGCAGGTGAGCGTGGCCACTCCGTGGATGTGTCCAAGTTGCTAGATCACTCGCACTCAGTGCAAATCGAGTGTTCGTGATCGTAAGGCCGTGAGTCGCACACAGTGAGGACAGCCTGTCACCGTTCGCATTCGCTGAGCCAATGACATGCGGACCGATAACATCTATCTACACCGATGCATCACGCCCAACGCGCGCGTTTAAAGCACCCAGCAGAATTAGTCGGTCGCTCCGCGACACAGACCGTATCACAGAGGACAGCTGAGTGCAGAACTGATCACGCGTGTCATCATGATAACGCATGATCGGACCGTACGTGCTTATAAAAGTGGTAAACTTAGCACTTCCGAGTCGTAGGTGAACAGTCATCAGTCGGGCGCTGATGCCTGTTGGTTCACCCACTTGCTGGCCATGGAGGCGATCGGATAGGGCAAACCCGACCCAATGTTCACGTGGTGCTGAGGCGGCGTTTCCCACCCATTTGGACTTATAGCCTGCACCAGATGCAGATTAGGATACCAGAACCAAATTACTATCAAAACTGGACTCTAGCTGTCAAATTTCCTTACACGATTTAACAACGGAATATATCAGAAAGTTGAACCTAAGACGCGACTCACAATTGTTACAGTCAGGCAACTGTTATTCAGGTACGACTTCTGTTGATAAAATTACAAAATTAGAAGTGGAACAGAACAGAGTTCCATGGCAGAGCCTGGTTAAAACGGCCACCAACACCATGCTGGAATTGTGGCGCCTGGCGCTTTGCACGCTTTTGTGAATTTCAAATCCATAACTTTCAAAATTGTAGCGCATTAGATCACAAGGATTGACACTGTGTCCATTTGTGCAGACAGCACCAGTCAACCCGATTCAGAATGCAATTTCATCTGGTGTCCTCTGCATATAGTCCTCGTAGAAGACGGCCGAAAATTTATCATTTTATTAGTTAACCATGCTTCTGACATAACATTCATTTCATATTCGGCCTGGAAAAGCACTGGAGAACCGGAGTATTGTGTTACAAAACGTATTGACCAGAACACTTCTGCCAAGCCAATCTCCATTTTGGGACGAAAAAACTGTGAGTTCAAATTTCTAAACAACAAATGCAGAGGAGCATATTACTTTGCACCGGAAAAGGACGTATATTTCTTAGGCGTTGAATGGATAGATGAGTTACAATTACGGGATGTTCGAATCAGTGCAACTTGTGATTTACGACCTCAGGTGTTTTCAAGTAATGTCGCAACTGTTGATAAGAAGATGAAAAATGACATCTTGACAAGCATGCGAAAAAAGTATGCTAGTGTTTTCGTGCCATGATTTGGATTGTGAACCAAAGTTCGCGCTACTTTTATATCGCAACCGAAGCAAAGCCAGTATTCCGTCCTAAAACACCGGCACTCTACTCAGCCGTCTCATTGGTTGAAGCACAACAGAATTGTTTGGTGCAATTGGGAGTGCTAACTAAGATTAATTATCCAACATGATCTACTCCCATTGTGGTAGGTAAGTAGGTCAGTGGCACAGTGCGTGTTTTTGGTAATTTTTCAACTGGATTAAATATTGCATTTCAGACTCACCAATACGCATTGCCAATTCCGGATGATTTGTTGGCGTAGTTATCTGGTGGCAAAATATTTTCAGAAATTGACCTTTCTGATGCTTATATACAAGTCGGTTGATAACGAATCAAGTCACTTCTCCCCATTAATAATTATAAGGGTCTGCCGTTTGGAAATAAGTGTGCTCCGGCAATTTTTCAACTGGTAATGGACACGATGCTAAACGAGTTGCTTTTTGTTATGGATTATGTGGATGACCTACTAATCATAAGCGCTTTAGTTGAGCTACATCAGGCACACCTGCATGAAGTGTTTGACAGGATCAGGAGTTTCGCACTTGCTCTATGAATCGACAAATATGCGTTCTTCATGTCCAGAATTTCGTACCTTGGTTCAATCATCGATGCCAGTGGTCGTCGTCCTGATCCATCAAAAATTTTGGCAATCCAACAACTACAAGTTTCAAAGGACAGGAAAACACTCCAGTCGTTATTGGGACTAGTAAGCTATTACAATAACCTTTTCCATAATATACCCTCGCTATGGATGCCACCAAATGAACTCCTGTAGAGTAATGCAAAGTTTGTATGCTCACAAGCTTGTTAGTCGGCGTTTGATGAAATAAAACGCATTTTGACACCGGATCTTGCACTTACACACCATGACCTGAAACTAGCTATCACAGTTGCTACCCATGCTTCAGAGTACGGGATTGGAGTATCACTCTAGCACCAGTTTCCGGATGGCAGGCAAAAAGCAGTCAGGCATATTTCATGCACGCTAACAACAACTGAACGAAATTACAGCCAGATTGGAAAAGAAAGTTTGGAAATTGTGTTTGCATTCAACAAGTTCCATGAGATATTGCACGGTCGGAAATGCACGTTATGGACTGCTCACATGCCCCAGTTTTCTTTATTTAGTACCGAGAAAGGAGTTCCTGTTCACACTTCAAATCGCTTGCAACGTTGGGAAACAATACTTCTCGGATACGATTTCCCCATTAAACACATCCGTTCGGAATGCTTGGCCAGGTTGTCGTCTTATCTTGCCTGATTGTTAACAGATTAAATTCGCAGCCACATGAAGACAAGATCATTTCAACAGTTGAAGTTGATGTTGAGATAAAAGCCATCTTTGAGGAATCCATACGAAAAGTACCAGTTACATACAACGATATTTGGGATTCTGCTCGATCAGCTAGCTGGTTACAACTAGTTATCAGTTATCTTTGAAACGGTTTGCCAAGAAGTCTATCAGACGTTGAAATTTCATAATATTTTGTGCACAAAGATGCCCTAACACTAGGAAACGACTGCTTAATGCTGGTAGATGGCATTGTTAACCCTAAAATTTAAAACAGTTAGTCCCCTTCAGTAGTTTGAACAACGAAATAAGACGGATATTGGCAGATGCTAGCATTTCGTATTATCTCATCAGTACCAATACAATAACAGGGAAATCCTTTTATAAGTCTTACAGGACGCAGTCAAGCCAATCAAATTTATGGTTGTGGTCATTGTTGATGGGAGTAGGTCCAAGGCAACCGCAGGTTGACAACCAATTGCTTTTGGACACACAAAACTGGTCTAATTCGGCTTATCGCGACGGCCTCGGCAAATCGTAAAAGGCGTGCATTAGTATGACGTAACAAGATCCGGAACGCTGATAAGGGATTAACCCGGTGACGAGTCGCCAAGATGTGCCTGCCTATGGAGGACGCTGGCGGCTTACGCGAGCACGTATCATCGGAGGTGGATTGAGTAACTTCGCGCTGAACCCAGTTTGGTAAGTGTTCCTTCACTCTGGAATCTAAAACCCGTTCGGTTCTGCCGATGTAACTGATACCGCAGTCACACACGAATTGGTAGACACAATGTGATTTGGCGCCGACGGGTTCATCTTCCTTTACTGAAGGTAACGACATCTTTCGGGTTCTGTTGATTATTATCGCCTCCGCAGCACAGTATGTACGCTGAATGGCCGAGACAATGCGTTTGGTTATCCTTCTCGCTGCGGTGTCACCCTTGAATGGTAGCTCAATGTACACCTTCTTCTTAGGGGCTGTCAACACCATCTCCTTGGGCGATCTAACTTGGCTATGTTTGTCTATGAATCGCTTTGGGTAGCCATTCTCCATTAGTGTTTTAGTGATCAGCTCAAAATCCTCAGACAGGTAGTCGTTGGAGCAGATACGTCTGGCCCGAGTGAATAATGTTTTTACTAGCGCGCGCTTGTGTGCCATCGGTGAGAAACTAGCGAAGTGTAGGTATTAGCCGGAACACTTTGGTTTCCGTTATACAGATCGCTTAATCAGTCCATTATCCCTGCGACTCATGAGAATGTCTAGATACGGGAGACGGCCATTCGATTCGAATTCAAGAGTCACCTTCAGGTTGGCGTGAACATTCTTAAGTTGGTCTACTAGTTGTTCGATTTGCATCTTCATGGAACCAAAAACAAGGATATCATCTACATGTCGTTTATTATACGGCAGCTGAGAAATCTGTCCACTTAGTTTCCTCTCAAGCATCAACATGAAAAAATCAGCCAGTACCGGGCCCAACGGACTACCCATAGCTACTCCGTCAATTCGGCGATATGTGGTGTGCTGGAATCGGAAGGCGACATTCTCCGTGCAAAGTAACAGGGACTAGCTCAGGAGATCGGCCGGTATTGATAGACGAAAATTCTCCTCTTCTATCAGGTGGCAAATGTAATCAACTGTCTCAAGCAAGTGGACATTAGTAAATAATGACTAGACGTCCACGGAGCACATAACCTTGTCGGCTAGACTGATTTGGTCTAGGTCTTCGATTATTTCAAAAGAGTCCTTAATGCTATGCAAATTGTAGTGCTGCCTCAGTGGCGCAAAGATCCGAACTAACCAGCGAACCAATTTGTGCTGCGGTGAATTTACCATCGACAAAATGGGTCTTAGTGGCATGCCCTGCTTGTGCGCTTTTGGCAACCAGTACAGCTGTGGTGTAGAGGAACCGCTTGGCTTCAGGTGCTTGTTGGTGGTTTCATCAATTACACGATGTAGCAGAAGGGTTTCAAGGTGTCGGGTTATACGGGCCTCTACTTCCGTCAGACATTCTATCCTGTCGGTGCGTTGAAACTTGCTTTCGTCACTTAGAATGTTTAGCATTAATGTTTGAATGAATGAATGAATGTTTAGCACAAATTTGATTGGCTTGACTGTGCCCTGTAAGACAAATAAGGGATTTCCCTGTTATTGTATTGGTACTGATGAGATAATACGAAATGCTAGCATCTGCCAATATTCGTTTTCTCATTTCGTTGTTCCAACCCTAAAATTGTCAGAGTAAAAGTGATCCAAATACTGCACGCTGAACATCGAGGAAGTACAAGAATGAAATCACTTATCAGTTGTTCTGCTTATTGGCCAAATATTGAAAACTGGCTGGCTGGCCGAACAACCTCCTCGTGGTGCCAGCTGGGTGGTTGGGGTTTACCCCTTTCCAGGAAATAGTTCGGCGGCAGTGTTCCAGGACGTGGTGAGTTTTCGCCTGGCAAGCGTTCTCCCTATAAAAAGCCATGAAAGTCCGTTTAACAACACTGTGACGTGGCGGTTGTGACTCACCACTAACTAAAGTCACCCATCGCTTATCCGGACAATCGCCTCAAGTCCACAGATAGGAAGCCTCCATTTAGCACTGGCGACACCTTCAAACACATTCAAACAAAACAACAGGAAAAATTTACCAATCCCATAAACGAAGCTAAAAACGCCTACATGCAAACTTACATACATTCATATTTAAACATGTGCAACAATCGCATTGTACATTAACTGATCACATTTTGTACTCACAACATGATCACGCCTGCGCAGGCGTGCCACGCTTAGTCGAGAATACAAAATTTATTTATTTATTTATTTATTTATTTATTTATATTAAAGGCGTTGTTCGTAGTTGTTCCGAATGTGCACAGGCTGCGAAGGCTCCCATCAAATTTGACCTTCCTCCTTGGCCAAAATAAACTGCCCCTCCGTATGCGGCTTCACGTGGATTATGTATGTCCACTGAACAGTCAGTATGTTCTGCTTATTGTTACTTCATACATAAAATGGTCAGAAAGAATTTAAGTCACTCAACAAACGACAGCTTCAATGATTGCAGTTCTTCGTCGTTATATGGCACAGTTTGGCTCCTCAGAAACACTGGTCACTGATAATGATCCAAAATACACCTCAAACGAGTTCAATCGATTTTCCCACTTAATGGGTCCATAACATAAACTCAGCCCCATTTATCATCCGCAGTCCAATTGTAGAGGTGCCGCTTCCAAGAATGCCTCGGGGGAGCTCTTCGGAGCTAGCTGAGAGCGGATCGAGAAGGACGGCTAGCGACGAGCCTGGGCCCGGAACTCCGGAGCGGGAATATGTGGACAGCGCAATAAATCAGACATATACGCCGCTAGCGCAGTCCACAGGACCGAGGCCGAGCCGATTGACACAGCCCAGAACAGGCAAGTCGTGAGCTCTTGAACGACTCCTGGCCGATCCAAATCGGGTACAGAGAAGTGGGGATCGAGGCGAAAACAGGAAGGCGGATCTTCCAAGTCAGAGCTCCCGAGGCGAAAGGACTGGCTCGTCTCTAACATCCGTACCTGTGTTGCGTTGTGGGACGGAAATCTAGTCGATATTCGATGGCGCGCGCGAGACCCTCCTGTGCCCATTTTCGGTGTGCAATAAACGTCTACCCCCTTGTCGTGTCGTTTTTCGCTACACAGTGAACAAGCAGAAATTGGTTGCTTCATTCAAATGTGCTCCTTTTACTCTTAGATGAGAGGAAGAAATTGCTGCAGACTTGGATGTAATCTTACGCATGTATCGCACAACACCAAATCCTGCTCACCCAAATCAACAATCAGCTTCGGAACTTTTTAATGATCTACGTTTACGCATATCGCAAGATGCCATGTACTCGGCAAAGGATGCGGCTGGATCCCGCCGCAACGAGACTGGACATTAACGTGGCGCCACGGTTTGCGTACCACATCGACTCATTCAGCTATCCTGGGTGGTGCCACCGACCCCTTGAGAGCTGCTCCTACCAGGTTGGTCAGTGCTGAGAGATCAGACAAACTCAGTCTCCTGGTCCTTCAGGTTGGACGTTTGAAATGGGATGGCGCCTACTTCTGTAAATGTAAACCATTAACACCCCGCTGGCTTGTGGACAGGCTTCTGAACCAAAAACTTTGGTTGAGTACCCTAATCATTCTTCTGTCTAGGTCTGGGCGCCCTGGTAGTATCTCAGACCACATACAACCATGTTTATTTCCTCAATCCTTAGTTACATCCTGCATCGGCCGTCGCGCATCTTAACAAGGGTCGCCTTATCTGCTACATACCACAGAACGGATAAGCGAATTCCACTTGTGTAACTACATCAAACCGGTCTTTCGGAAAAGATTTTGGTCTCATTCGGAAGAAAAAGCTGAGGGCTCCCAAACTACGCGACAACCATCCCTGCAAGTTGCACCATAACCAAGTTACAGCCTTTTTGCTCCGCTCATCATCTGAGCAGCTCTATGGACGCTTATTAGCGCTCCAACTGCATTGTCGCTTAAGGCAGGCCGATTAATACATGCTGCCGCTTTGTTTGTGTGTGTGTTCAACTGCGAGCCGATTGATCGGTGAACCCGAGAGTCTGCGCCTTACGACCTCCATCTGCCTCTACCGCCTGACCTTGGTGTGGTTGAACAACTCTCAATTCGTGTGTGTGTTCTGACCTATTCGTGCGTCACTGCTAGCGCAAAGAGCACTCATTAAGGTGAGCGCTTAGACAGGCTTTGCTGTAAACAATAAGAGGCCGACTAGCATTCCAATGGTTTAACGTCGCCTATGTTGCATAGACAATTGCAGTAAATAAATAAATAAATAAGTATTTTATTCTCGACTATGCGAGGCACGCCCATGGAGGCATGATCAGTATTACCTGTTCTAGCTGCATTAGATCGTACTGTCCGCAATGTGTAGGCAAATCCGTCCAAGAAGTGAGACAGACAAACCAAGTTGCTGACATAATTTGGTTTTGCCCAAAATATCAAGTCATTCCAGTTGTCAACTGTGTATCTTTGCTCATGAAAAACTGCGACAGGATGACTGAGATAACCGCGCATTTTGTAAATACTAAGATCGCTCCCATGGAGGTCAATATGGCCATGATAATACTTCACCCAGCCAAAGTAAGCTCCGAAGCTTAGCCGAAGAAGAGAGCTTGACGCTCCAACCGCACTGCAGCGTCTGTGACTCTAAATCCACTGGGTCACCTCACTCCCATAAGCGGACGAGCGTCATACATGCCTGCTTCCACTTCTCCAACCATAGACGCTTCACTTGGAGATTCAGCCATGACACCGACAGTTCAGAGCCGAAGGCAATCCGGTACAGATAACAAGCAGGTAACGTACGCATCGATTGCATCGACAAACATACCGGGAGGGACATACATAGGTCCATCTTCAGTACGGAGCACGCATAGCGCAAATCAGCTTTCACCGTCAAATCCAGTGGTGCCCCCTAAACAACCCGAATGGCCAGCAAAAAGTATAAAGCCAACACTTGCTAGACAAAACCATGCTGCGTGGACTCACGTGTGCACCAGTGTTCCCCAATCCAAATCTGGCACAATATAAGGCAAGTTGCAAGACGATCGCAAACAGTGAAGTTCCATCTGCGAGGCAATTAGTATTCGGGTTGAGCCTGCAATACTGCAACGCGTAGCGCGTCACCCGACCTCATTGTACTCTGGTGAACCTCGAATTCTTCGAGTAACACTAGACTCAGCAGATGAGACAGAGGCTGTCCTGCTCTCAGTAGTTCGTCTTCCCAACCCACCGAGTGGAGTGCGCATATTATTTGATCTGCCTTGGAAACATCGCCCAATAGAAGCAGTTGAGCAAAGCAAAATTCCTAATAGGAATAGCAAGAAAACAATACTTGTTCATGGTGTTCCCGAGCTTCTGCATTCTTTTGAGCACGATGCGCAAACACATGACCGAGAGCAGTGATGCTACATCTGCGAAGCACTCTCTGTTGACATTGTTATTGCCAAATCCCTGGCAAGAGTTCCGTCATCACCTAACTACAAGGGCTGCGGTCCAAGGCTAATGAAACCAATACGACACTCCGAGGGAATGAACCAAGTTCTGTTGGATAGCTGGTTAAAATTTCAGGCTAGGTTGCCAACAGAGATCCGTCTAAAGGCAGTATACGAACGACCAAAAGTCGGAAGCAATTCAATGGAACTTGCAAACGCAACAAATTCTTTATTTGCACAGTCCTGTGGAGAGACCGACACAACAGCGCCCACGGCACACAACAGGACAGAACACAGCACGAGTGAAACGTCTGTTCAGGAACGCTCAACAATGCCATGCAACATAACTGAAATACGTAAATCAAAAAACGATTAATGGCCGGCCGCGTAACGGTCGGCTTAAAAACTAGCCCACAATTGACATCTGTCAACGCAATCCTGATAACAAAAACCCTATCTTGCATGTAAACAAACGCCCAATGTCTTCTAAGCAAGTTGGCCGAAGTTAAAGAACTCCATGCCTCACAACCGCGGGACCTCGTCATGATTACAGAGACATGGTTAAACCCTGCGATAACCGATTCTGTGATCAATTTACCCGATATGTCGCTGCTTCGGACCAATAGAACCGGAAGGGGTGGCAGTGTGATTCTTTATTATAATACAAACCTCCGATGTGAAGTTATCGATCGGCCAGAAATCCGAGCTCCCGATTCGCTTTGGTGCCACCTATGGTTGCGAAACAAGGACACATGTCTACTAGCCGTGATTTATCGCCCACCAAACTCAACGTCGGAAATGGACTGCAAACTGAGCCACATCTTTCAGTTTACTTTGAACAAGTCCTACACTCCCATTCTTATCGCTGGAAATTTTAAAGTTCAAGACGGTACGCAGTTAAAAGCCTGCTTGCAAGAGCTAATTGCTAGCCACCCTCTGTACAACCACGTAACTTCTCCCACCAGATTTCTAACTGCTAACAAGCCGTCGATACTGGATCTTGTGCTCTCTAACGAAGAACTCATGGTTGACGGGATAGTTACACACACACCACTGGGTTGTAGTGACCATGTCACTCTGCCCTTTGACTATACA
Source organism: Dicrocoelium dendriticum (assembly GCA_944474145.2). Classification (NCBI taxonomy): domain Eukaryota; kingdom Metazoa; phylum Platyhelminthes; class Trematoda; order Plagiorchiida; family Dicrocoeliidae; genus Dicrocoelium; species Dicrocoelium dendriticum. Next base: position 71,025,709 of record OX104065.1, on the reverse strand, counting down.
TTCTATTCGGAGTATTCTGTAAGGGAGGATGATAAAGTGCATACTGTCCAGCACTACATTGTGCTATCTAAGCTTGTTAAGGATACATCGTGGATTTTCTTAACCGAATGCCCCCCAGGTGTTGCCTGGGAAACGTTTACAAGGATGTTTAGCGCACCGGTGGCGCACGCATCGGAACAGAAGTCCTTCCAACCCAAAAGCAATCATAAGTCATTTCTGAGGAGCAGAACACGTAAATGTATGCCCCGGAGGGATTCGGCATGGCGAGGTCACCAGGATTGCCCGAATGCCGAAACCTGGACTGTATACGTGACACGTGGTAAATTCTGTGTGAAACTGATGCGCGAAGACAAGGTCACCCATCAGCAGTAGCTAAAGAAACGATTCTACAAGAACCGCAAACACCAGTACAGGCACCTTAACGGCCTTCGAAAGGTAAAGCGGGGGTTCCAGCACTAGTCACGGCTGATGGGTGCACGCGATCAGCAATGGAAGCAGCCGATCTCCTACGGTTTCATTACTCCCAAACTTTCCAGCAGGTAACGAGCCCAAACATTCTCCTCATTTTAATACTCTACCCTCGGGTTTAGACAACATCACAATCACTGCGGAAGCTGTGTTGACCGTACCAACTACCGTCCAATAACACTACTTCATGTACTATCCAAAGTGATGGAATCAACCATCGCAGATGCGCTGATGCCGTATCTGGAAAGCCACAACCTAATAGCTCCAGAGCAACATGACTTTCGTCAAAAGCATTCGTGGAATACTAACCTATTAATTGCACGTAGTAGCTGGACTGAAGCTGTTGATAATAGAGTAGGAGTCGATGTCATCTGCCTGGACTTTTCTAAAGCGTTTGATCGCTTAGAGCATCGCGTTCTCCTTCAGAAGCTTAGGAACTACGGCATTGGCGACCCAGTCCTGAGTTAGATTGGCAATTTTCTACAGGAACGACGGCTAGTGGTGAGAATCCGAGAATCTTTTTCTCATGCAATCGATGTGGCGTGTGGAGTACCACAAGGCTCGTTTCTTGGACCTCCTCTATTCTTGGAGTTCAGTAACGATTTGGCGAGATCAGTTGCTTCCGATTTCCTATTTTTCACTGATGATATCAAGATATGGCGAAGGATCAGAGGACCGGACGACCATGAACGGCTCCAGTGCAACCTTAACATGGTATCGAACTGGTCAGTTCAAAACGCCCTACCACTCAACGTAGACAAATGTTGTGTTGTAAAATTACGCCATAGACATAACTACACATATTTACTTGGGACAACCGGATTGCAGACCAGCTCCCAGGCATGTGACCATGGTGTGCACGTACAGAGCGACCTAAAGTGTTCAAAACAGGCTGAGGTAGCTGCGAAAAGAGGCAACCAGCACGTCAGCATGCTGCGAAGAGCATTCGGGAGATTTGACCCATCCATCTTCCCAATGATGCACAATTTCTAAGTGCGCCCGCATGTTGAATACGCTATCCAAGCTTGGCAACCGTGGTTGAAGGGCGACCTAGAGACGTTAGAGGCACCTCAACGAAGAGCAACAAAGAATGTAAAGGGCCTGCGCTATCACTCTTACCACCGAAGGCTGAAGTTGCTGGGAATTTTCAGTGGACGCTATCGAAGGCTGCGCAACGATCTCATATTAGCGTATCAGATACTGAGTGACCCCAACCACGTATGCCGCCATTTGCTGAAACTTGACCACAACACGCAGCTCAGGGGTAGCTGCTTAAAAGTAAAGGAACAATATAGCCGTCTAGTGTCGACGGAATTACATTTCCTTTCGGGTTTGCCAACCTTGGAAAGCACTCCCAGATTCAGTTGTATCCTCTCCTACCTTGGATGTTTTCAAAAAACGATTAGATGTTGCTCTTAGCTCCCAGTATTTTGTTACCTAAACTCCTCTATTGTGGATTACGCCAAGCATGCTTTTCAACAGGATTTATGTATCAAATGGACCCAAGTGAGTGACCATATTTTACTTTCCTCACGCCTTATATCAACGATCACTGCACCCCTGTGTCCTTCTGAACGTTTACGTTCGATTTAATTTTAAGTTTTACACTGATGTAATTTATCGAAATATTCATCTAGGCAGACGTTCGGTAGATGACCCACATATATTCATTTTATCGTATTCACCCCAACCATCCTACGGGACGTGTCAAGCACTTGCTTTTATCCAAGACCTGCATCCTTCATTTGATCTTGCTCAGTACGCTATCCGGACTCCCTCGGAGCATCTCGGAATATCGCCGCGTAATGGTTTATTTAACGTAGGTCTTAATGATAGTCTAAATGCCTTCGAGCAGGTTCAGTTGCAGAGAGTAGGGTGTCAGTCGTTGAAGTCTTCCTGTGCTATAAGGCTGTCTTGGAAGATACGCTCCAGGTCGGTGTCACAGGGTGCGTTATCACAAATAAGACAGCTTTCGTAGAAATGGATGCCATTAGTATCAAGCAGTAGCCGCAACCACCGCGCACGTCTTTCTTTATTATAACTGTCTCTTATGACAGAATATCTGAGCAACCCATCCTCATTCATCGCGCTTATCTGGCGCAGATTTTGTCCCCAAGTTTTCGGCACCGTACATTGCGCACGAGCCCCACGTGCTGAATGTCCGCTTGTGTGAGCGCAGAACAGATTGAAATTCATCTCATCTATCCATACCGCTCACCGTGCCTGTCCCTGAGTTCACCAGCATTAATACGTATGTTTTCCTTAGCCTTTTACTATCCATCGTATTCATGGATTCCGATATTGCATGTAATTTCTTCATTGTCATGAGGCGACCGTCTAGGTAGCGAACGATTGTGCTGACGCTCACGTCTACCACGAACTGCACCTTCCGTCGTAACCGAGAAGTTTCTAAGGTAACCGTAGGGTTGGGTTCCACCCATTCCACCAAAAAATCCACGGGAGTATCTGACAGGCACTTTCGATGCAACATGCTACGTTTTCTTGTAGGCTCATTCAATTATAACGTTCTAATCCAGCTTCTACAAGTCCTTACATTTACCTGTAATAGAGAGGCAATGCCATTTCAGTTGTTGCCCTCTTCATGTCTTCAGGCTACTAGCTTTTATATCGGACGGATGACGGGCGTATGTTCCTATTCTTCCCATCGCGCGTAATGTGATCTAAAGGTTAAAAAACCATATAAATTAAAAATTAAAGACAAACTGAGCAGGTGAACTATGAAGAACATTTTCTTTTAACCTTGCCGGCTGCGTGGGTTCCCGTGTAGCCAAACTGGGGGAAAGCAAAAGTGACAACTCCGCTGACCAGAGACGGACAATCGGAATCGTATGGACATTTCCACGTACACGTCAGACGCGTGAAATCATCTTGACGTTTCGGAACAAAACTGATGCCCCCGTATGCCAAGCGCGTGTGATGTCCGCCGTTTGGCTATCACGTTGTCCCGTTCAGGCCATTGGGCGCGATGACCCCGAGCTTTTTGCACCGCTCACACATTCCACACGTACGCACCTGTACGTAAGGTCTCTCATGCAAGGTCCACGGCTGACCCCTCAGTGCGATCTGGATTAAAGTTAGATGATATTTGACTTACTTTTCTGCACTAAGGACGAAAGCTGATGAGTAAAAGATTAAACAGATTGTGTTAAAGCTGAAATCAATCAATAAATGGTATAGAGTGAGAACTTCATGAACGTGGTACCATTCATCCCAGTCATGTGCTAAAACCCCAGCTCGTTTGAATTCTAAAGATCGGGTACACCGTGGATATTGATCGATTTCACGTTATCGTGTTTGCGGCATCCATCTAGACTTCATAAGTGCTTCTGATGTTCGCTCCAAGGAATAAGGAAAATTTTCTAGCATGGATGAAGCAGCTCAGAGACGAGTGACTGACAGGAGAACGACCTCCGATTCATCTATCGACTGAAGGAATCTGGTTATATTTTCAATGGCTGTTAATCATACCAGTTTGTTACTTCGTTTTGCCCAGCACTACCTCACTGCCACAACCCACCTACCATAGGTCATTAATCTACCGCTTCATCGATGCGTATTTTATTTAGTCCACTTATTCCAATTTCAACTACAATTTCTATCAATACCAACCTACGGGACATATTAAGCCTGTGCCTAGTTAGCCAGTACGCACCATTGTTCCATCGTTAATTAAAGTAGCTATGACGCACTGTAATGTACCGAGTTTGGATGATAAATACGGTACAGTAGATTTATATTATATATATATATATATATATATATATATATATATATATGTCTATTATATTCAAGGAATGGTTGGTTAATTGATGTACTGTCGCCCTACCTACGTGCTATATACAAGAACCACTATGACCTATTGGCAATCCAATAAAACTTTAAAATCACGCAAACCACTATTGGAACACAATGCCTTGGCAAGTAACCTGATGGCGCAGGAAGGGTACGACACAGTTCTGAGAAAAGATGTGATGGCACAGCTGCATAAACATGGTGGCGGCGTACAACCAGTCGCTTGGGTGTATGCAGACCGAGACTTCAGTGTACCTATGCCGCACGTCTCGCACACATCAACCCGGTTGTGTTGCATTTTGATGGAAGTATTACCTGATGTTTTGGATTAATTTGACTAAAAGAGTTTACTCTTAATCCGTATGATAGGCGCTCAGATGTTTCTTATCCTACAGGCCGTCGGCGCGCAGTTGCTGGTAATGTAACACTTGGTACACTGCGTCTCCGTTTCACTATGTGTACACCAAGATTGAAATGCACACTTATGCTGATACACAGTACAAATCACATGCTGAAGCGCAATACGTATTGTCTGAGACACGATTTTCAATCACCACAAGTTTTGTTGTTCTTTCTCCTCGGTTTGCCCATTCCCTTTGCCCCATACTTGAGAACCAGTCTTTTTGGCTCTGTCTAAATCGGAAGACACGCAACTGAAAAATGCTTATATATATGTCAAATTAAATGCCACCGTCGCAGACAAGGTGCGGTTTTCGGACACATATCATGGCTTCCATCGATAGTGATCGTGCACATGGGATGTACGGAGTAGTTGACCGAGTCAATTAATGTTGGACAGTAGGTTGACGTGATCTATCTGGGTGTTTCGAAGGCAACTGATCGTATAAATAATCGGATTCTCATTTTCAATCTCCGGTATCGTCCGGGTGCCGAGTGATCTGCACGCTTGGCTTGCAATCATAAGGTCACTGGTTCTAATCCGAGTAGGAGCGGGTGTCCTCGCGGTATACTCAGTCCACGCACGACTGGTGGTGATCGCGCAGCAGCCAAGCGTCATTACTTCGTACAGCTGACACATTTCATATTCCAATCTCCGATATTATGGCATCGATGACCCTCTCTTGATCTGGATTACCAATTTTCCCCTCTAACGGCAATTGGTGGTCAGATTTCGCAGCTGCTTATTCGACCACCTATAAGTCGAGTGTGATGTGCATCAAAACCCATTTTCATGGCGATGATTGTTTTTTTGGTATTTAATGATGACCCAGCAGAAGCAATCGTTTCGGGTTTCCTACTGTTTTCAGAGGATATCAAGATATTACGCAGGACTCGGATGAATACCGACTAGCATTTGCTTCATTGTGACCTGGATATGGCACATAGTGCTCAAGCTAAAGATAATGCAATTCAACCTGAGCAAATACAAGGCGCTCTACAGACGACACCAGAATACCTAATCCTACAGCGTCTGAACCTAATTGTTATAGGGACCTTCCACCGATTGCGACTTGGGGTTGCTGGTTCAAGACAAACTGGGCTGCTGCAGATAATCCGAAAACGCAGTGTAGGATGGCAGCCAACGCGTTCATCTGTTGCAACAATAGTTCAGACCTATATAAATGTCTGGTTTCCGACATATGCTTAGTGCGTATATCCGCCCCCATGTGGAATACACCATTCAACCAAGGCATCCATCGTTAAAACACCACCTAAATGAAACCGGAACAGACTCAAACTTGGGCGTCCAAGTATGTCACCAGAATGCGCAACATCTCACACATGCAGACTCAAATGTTTGGGGAGTATTCAGATGACGGTACCGCCGACTATCAGGCTACCTGATAATCGCATACTTGGTTCTGCATGATCTAAATCATGTGTTCCGCTCTTTACTATAACTCAGTAGTTATTCTAAATTGACAGGTCACCCCTTGAAACTGCCGAAACAGTACAGCCGCCTGGTGTGTTTCATATATGTTTTCCTTTTCGTGGAACGCTCTGTCACTAAATCAGTCGTTTATGCATCGAGCTTAAAAAATGATCCAAAAATTGTTGAAATTTCTGACTCCAGAATTGAACCACAGTTTTTCATATAGCAAATAATTGCCAAAATAGGAATCCAAATGTGCCGGACCAGAAGCCCCCGACTACGCCCTGGAGCAATGGTGGGAGGCTTTCTGCGAGAAATTGCGCCCACAAGAAGTATCATTGTCATAAAACGTACAAATTCAGGTGTGTGGCTACTCCAAGATTGCAAACAAGCTCCAAATTCGAAAAAAACTGGTTTGATGGCGCAACGAGGGAGATGACGTATGCAGTATATCGCACAGACTGCAGAGAAAAGAAAAAAACGTACAGCGAAAGGCAACAATGTTCCAATGTAGCTGCGGCCAGAAACGGTGCATGTTGTCAAGACCAATTCTCGATCGACCCGAACACAAGTTTGCACATCAACAGTCAAACCTATAATCCTCAGTTCAAAATGTTTCCGGAGAACGTCCGCAGCTGAAATGAAGGATCCCCTACGAAGGTAAGCTTAAGGATCTTCCAAAATATTGTGTTGTCTACCCAGCCTTCTGTACCTATGTAATCTGCCCTGAACCGATTGGATTACGAGGGATGGATTGCGCTGTATTCAAAGACACAAAGCATCATGTGAGTTGTGTAACGAGTGTTACTGCCTGCAATATTGCCAGTGCAAGTTACAAATGCTCCTATGGTTACAAGTTACCTGTACGCATAACACTGCTACCTTGGCCGAAGCCCCAAACACCATCGTCGCGGACCCAGGTGGAGTACCCCGTCGTACCAGCTATGTTGACCCGACATGAAGTTAAATTTGTTTGTAAAGAAGTGAAAGGGGTTAAGCAGTGAAAAGAAAATTCCGCCATCCCCAGTTGTTCTATGAGATTGCTTCACAACTAATTATCCCACTCGGTTCGTCGCATACGTGCTTCTATTGCCTCACATTTGCAATTAGCTTGTAATGTTACGGATTCCCTTTAGTGTTCTCACTGTCGTTGGTGGGCGAAAGCAGTCGTGGGGCTGAAAAAACAGCTAAGCATATTTGAAAGATGGTTGAATGACCCAATCAGCCACATACATTTTGACACAGCACTATCTCTCTGTCCTATTCCCGGGAAATACCTTCGGTTTCTTGTTGATCACCTATTGGAGATGTGAAACTATACAGAGAGCAGGACTACTGCATAACGAATGATAGTAAATGTGCTTCTATTTTACTCAATGTTTTTCGATAATCCCAACAGACCACTCGATGGGGATTGTGATGAAGTGCTTCTTAACCCCGTACAAAGCCAGTGCTCATATTCCCTACTTTGCATTCGTGAAATGAAAAATGACACAATGAGCGATTTTTGTGTCTACCTATGAAAACCGTTCATGGTGACAACTTGAGAATCAGGTTCAATGTCAACTAGTAGGATAACACAGCAAACATCGCGGAAGAACGGTAATGTCTGTAGTTAAACACGTCTTCACATCCGCCATTCAGCTTAAGAAGATTTCTTCACCGGTGCAAACGGATTCATGCACCATTTCATGTAGTATCCGTAGTGTTGTGACTGAGTGTGCTCGTTTGGGGACGTTGCAAAATAAAATTTCTGTACGGATATGAGCCACCTGAAGGTAGCAAGTACTGAGAATGTTATTCCAATAAACCAACAGATATAATTCTCACATGGTATCCTGTTGAAGGTGCAACTACGGTGGCAGATGAGGAGCCTTGTAGATGTCTTGGTTTCACCAACCTAACAGAACGGAACACAGCAAAAGTACGCGTAGTCATTGATCGGAGATGAGGTGAACTTGACGTCACCAGATTTTTGGTTATAATAACTGTGTTTAATTCCACAATTAACGACAGCTATATATCTGTACTAGAAGCCGGTGAGGACCATTGACTGTTTCTGCTAAAAGTAGAATATCTTAATGCATTTTGCGTCAGTGCGAAGAAGTTCCCTGTATAAGGTACCACAACTGATTATAGTCAGAGAGAATTCCCACTCTTTCGGAGTGACTTTAGGTTATCTGCCTAATGTCACCGTCATTTAATCTCCGGTGTCAAGCCTTTGCTTCCATCACCGATTGGAGTTATCCCACTGAAAGGAAATGAAAACGCTTACCACGATAATGTAGCGTGGTGGGGCAAGGACCACCTGTGAAACGCGTCTGGATCTTTCCAATGTATACTTTTGCACCGAAATAAGTGAGTAGCATAATTAAGCAGATATATATGATCAAAGAAATGCCATCAGCACCTCTATATTGTAAGTCATTCCCCTAGGTATCACAAGCGGCGCTGACTCCCGTTTTACTTATCTAATATGAAGAACCATGTTCATGGATCGGTGAAACTGTCTGACACGTTTTCTGTGGCAATAGCGAGTAAGCTTCCACATAGTACTCCCCAAAATAGGAACCTTTGTCAACTCACGGTCTTTCATTTTATAGGTAGTTGGTACATGAACTAGGTCTGTTTGACGTCATGGATAGATTAGACTCGCTAGAAACTAGTCCAATATGCATGGTCGTTTGTCTGCAATTCGTCCGGAAAGGAAACGCCCACACTTTGATAACGGTTCAATACTGATTTATTTCTCCCACGGGCATGTCAGCGTATGAGTGATTGAAAATTATCATGCATACCCATGCAGTCAAAGATAACTGCACATCCGATGAGAAGCACACGAGTAAAATATCCTCACTTAAACTCATATTTCAACAAGCAGTATCGGCTCCATGATATTCACTGACATGGCAACAGTTACCTAAAGAACACTCGAGACCAGTGGTGCAGTGGCGTAGTTATAGCTGTTCACAGGTGCTAATAAGCAATGCCCGCTTGCATGGACAGGTCCAATGAAGTTAAGATTGAATTATATTATGCTATCTCCCCTAAACCACAGTGCACGCAATAAAATGTGGTCGAATACATTTAACACCCAGCCATCTCTTAAAGTTAACTGTATGAACAGCAGAAAATGCTGAGATGGGCAAGCGTTCCGGAGCGAAATACACTGCATGAAAATCAATTCCGAGAAACTCAACATCCTGGAAAATACTCGGAACCGATCGAGAACTCATGATTTCAGCAAGGTTTATAAACAACCGGTTGGAATATTCTATGAGCAAAGTTGAGCTTTTGACAGAAAAGCATCGTCAGGCCGAGTGAACCGTTCGAGAATTAGTATAGTGCATATAGCAGACGGGGAGGATAATTGCGACGAATGGGATGTAAGTAGAAGGTCAATCGTACTACAGGTTAAAGCACCAAGCCAACTACTGCATAAGACGGTCACGAGTGGTCCGAGTTACAAGGTCCCACACTTAAGCGCAGTTAATGATGGTTGCGGAGATGACGTGTTAATTCTCCACTATGGATCCTTCCGCCGGCGCTACTCAGATTGGTCGGGTTAAGACAGTTCGATGCACCTTCGAAGCTCTGACCCGTCCATTCTGTACACGCAGCTGTTCAGCTTACTAATCACAACTACCCCAGCAGTAAGCATTTGAGGTGTTGAGCATAACACCATTCTAACAATTTTGACGTTATCCAAGTCAATCTCATGACATATACCTGTCACGTGCATCACTACTGCCGAGTCCCGTAGTAGCGCCCTACATTCAATCTCATTTCTAGGTGGCCGTGTTATGCGTCTCTGGTATTCTTCTATCCTTGTGCGTTGCTCTCTGGCGGTTTGACCGGTATACACGCGTGTGCAGTCTTTTCAACTAGTTCCGAGGAACTTCGGATATGCAACCATGCTCATCGTGCCTCATCGGCTTCATGGTCTCACAGTGTTCTGGTGGGTGGTAAGAGATATGAGAAGCGCTATGATGACAGTCAACGCACATTGGGTCAATCAAGCAGGCCGAAAGCTTGTTATCGATATCCTAAACTATTGATCCCAATAGCGTGGCTCGGTTGAAGTTCCCTGAGCGCTTCATCGTAACAGTAGTGCACAAGGAGCGAATTGGGGTCAAGGAATACCATTCAGCAACAGAGAGTAGAGAGGAAATTCTTAGATACAGAGAGAAGATATTGGCTGCTGTGTATCAAGATGTCCATTTTCCTGAGTATTCGCATGCATACAGTACAAATGGAATACATACGCGGTTATGTATGTGGAACAAATGGTAATAGCACGCGAGAGAAACAATGGCTTTCGTTAGAAAGGATCGTGCATCACCAATCTACCGGTAACACGAAACAGTTGGACCGAAACAATGGATGTTGGTAGAGTGTCTGGTATGACACTTAGCCGATAAACGGAACAGAACGCGAACGCGTAGTCTGGAACCGATTAACTAAAAGCTTCCTACGCTACAGTGGCTAGAAAAGCCGGAAAGCAAAACCAATGAACTAAGGAACGTAAGGTAAGGCTAATCTCCGCGGGTGACTTGGCTGTCCACTCAGTCGGTGTCGTGCGGTAAGAGAACGGGAGATAATCCAACTTATCTTGTAGAGTTCCATGAGTCTGCTTGAGGAGACCTTGCTTATGAGCCTGGACTGCACTTTCTGCCATTCCATACGACGTGGGATGGTACGGCGCAGACTTAATGCGTTGTATTGCTTTGTTACTCAAGAACTGTTGAAACTCTTTACGAGTAAATTGGGTTCCGTTGTCCGTGCATACCGTCTCTGGGATACCGAAAATGGCGAATATGGAGCGCATTTTTGCAACTGTTGCTGCAGAAGTCGCATGTGGAACTAGATGTACATGTACCCATTTAGAATGGGCATCAATCAAAAGTAGGTACATCAACCCCTTGTGCTAAAGTAGTCCGCGTGTGCCCGCTGCAAGGGCCTCTCCGGTCAATGCTATGGACGTATTGGTCCGACAGATTTTTGCCTTTGACATTCCTAACATTGTTCGCAGTTTTTCAGCAGCCGCTCTATAACCTGCTCAATGTTCGGCCACCAACAGTAACCACGTGCCAGTGCCTTTATACTATTCACGCCGGGGGTGTGCGTCATGCAGCTCGCTCAGCAACTGGGGCCGGTTCTTCTGGTGGAACAATGAACAATGAATTTATACGGGTTAAGAAGCCTTGCTTTACAAGTCGCGTTGGATATTTGTTGGGGATATCAACATAACAATAACGATGATAAGGATAGTAAAATAGTTAATACTTTAACTTTGAAAATAAGGACTTATCGTTTGCTTCGCCGCAGTCTTGCGATGCACTTAGATTCACAGCACCCACAGTTAACAACAAATAATTCCAGGGTAAACTCCGGGTGTAGGATGGAGACGTAGTGTTAAGTAACAAAGTGTAAGTGGATGAGTGCATCGTACAACCGTCTTTTTTTAATACTGTTAATGTTGGTGCAGAGACGACTGATTCCGGGAGAGCATTCCACTGGTGACAGACACGAATGGAAAAGAAATTTCTGCGACACTCCAGACGACTGTATTTTTCTGCGAGTTTCATTGAGTGGCCCCTCAGGTTTGTATTGCTGCTGAGTTGCAGTAAAGGGCGGCATACATGGTGTGGGTCTCGCAGAATCAAGTAGGCCATAATCAGGTCGCCTCGTAGTCTGCGATAGCTTCCGCTGAACAATCCCAGTCGTTGCAGCCTCTCCTGGTAGGAAAGATTGCGCATTCCAATTACGTTCTTAGATGCCCGGCGTTGTGGCTGCTCCAGTGCATTAAGGTCGTGTTTCAGCCATGAATGCCAGGCTTGAATTGCATATTCGACATGAAAGCGAATATACGCACTGAGCATTTGTCGAAATATGGAGCTGTTTATTTGTCCAAATGCCCGCCTCAACAGCCCGACGTGTTGGTTCCCGGTCTTCGAGGCCTTTTTGGATTGCCTGGAGCAGCCCAAGTCATCTTGAACCAGGACACCCAAGTCACGTTCGAGAGTTGATTGTTGCAGTACATCCGTTCCGAGTCGGTGTGAGTAGCTGCTCTAATGTCGGGTGAAAGCACCTTGCATTTACTGACGTTGAACTGCAATAAGTTTTGGGTCGACCATCGATACACAGTATCTAAATCACTCTGAAGTACATGTTGGTCGGTGTTCGCCTGGATCCTGCGCCAAATCTTGATATCGTCGGCAAACATTAGGAAGTTTGAAGCGATTCCCTGTGCAAGGTCATTAATAAACACCAAAAACAAACGTGGACCTAGAACTGAGCCTTGCGGCACACCACACTCAACTTGTGTGGGTCTGATAAAGAGATCCGAACTCTGACCACTAATTGCCGTTGAAGTAGAAAGTTGGCGATTCAGCTTAAAAGAGGGTCTCCGATCCCTAATGCTGCAGCTTGGATAGTAGTATCCGATGGTCCAGACGATCGAAGGCCTTGGGAAAATCCAGGTAGATCACATCAACACCTTCTCCAGCGTCAGCTGCCTCGGTCCAACTACTGTGTGCAATTAGTAAATTAGTTGTACATGACCGCTGTCGACGGAAACCGTGCTGTTCAGGAGTGATGAGATTGTAGTTTTCCAGATAGCACACCAGTGCATCGGCAACTATGGATTCCATGACTTTGGAGAGTATAGGAAGAAGAGTTACTAGGCGGTAGTTGGAGGGATCGGTTCTGCTTCCACCTTTATGAATCGGGCTTATTATTCCAAGCTTCCACATGGCGGGAACTTGGTTCTGGTCTAAGCAGCGCAAGAAAAACTGAGCTAAAGGTCCTGCCACTTGGCTTGCTGCTGCTTGCAGTGCCTCTGGATGAATGGAGTCGACACCCGGCGAGCTGTGTTTGCGTAGAGAAGTCAGCTTTTGCAATACAGCCTCTGCGATGAAAGTGATGTGGGTTAGTCCTGGCGAGCAGAATACAAAGCTTGTTAGATCGCTTGGTGGTAAGACTCTTTGAAACGTGGGGGCGTATTGCATCTGCAGCGCGTTTGCAGCTTCCATAGTCGTTCCTGTTGGGCCATCGGCCAACTTGAGTGGAGGAAATCCTTGCCCCACCTTTCGTAGGCTATTAACGTGTTTGTACAGCAGTTTGTGGTTAGCACTGAAGGTTGTTGCGATGTTCTGCTGATAGGCGGCTTTGTCTTTTCTTAACAGTTGAGTGCAGTGGTTATGTTGGGCTACGTAGTTGTCCCAAGTTTCTGGTGCTGGAGCTTCTCTGTACACTCGCCATGCTGCGTTGCGTACTGTCATCCATTTTCGAGTTCTGCTCCTAACGAAAGAAACTGATTTGTACTTATTGCAAGCTATTATCTCTGAAGCCTGTGCAATCAGCTGACTGAAGACTATACGACCATCACGGGCTTCTTGGAAAAAAGTGAGGTCGTGGCTGTGCAAGCTTTAGATCAGCGAACGCGCTTCAAGTGCCCTAATTTTCCATATATTAGCCGCAGATACTCTGTATATAACGACATACCTAGGCTTATAAACGCTGTCTTCCACATCGATAATAGATAAAAGGCAATTCGGACCATCTCGGCGTAACATCTTTTCGGTCGACTGCTTAGATTGTGTCTATATGAGGTTGTGAGTCAAAAGCTGCTGACTGCATGTGGAGATTCTCCAGCTGTCGAACAATATCGCAAGCCTTCTCCCAACTCATCGTCGTCTCATCTTCCGACAACAACCTTTCACGAGCCTGTTTGTTACGGATACCTGATATCAAGCACTGTAAAGCCAGCGCCCCTTAGAACTTCGTAAATGGGATTTCACTATACTGACACTCTGGTAGGGCTTGCTGAACCCACGCAATGAAATCTAGGACACTTTCTTCAGGGTTTTGACGCAAGATAGATAAGGAATACCGCGCAGTGTATGTGTTCAGTCGCGAATCCCGTAATCCGCTGAGGACAGCGCGCTGTTGGCTGTCTCCTCACTGACATGGAAAGCATCAAAATATCTTCGACTTTTGTCTCCAGAAATTGTCTAGAGATTTTAATTCTATGGCTCTCTGAGAGTATTGTGTTTGATTGCAAGAATGGCAGTAGCTCCAAATAATCCAAAAAGCGCGCCTCCAGCAGTTCCAGATAGCCGGTGTTTGTTTCTCAGAAGGAATATTCCAAAGTAGTGTATGAAGGTGCAACAGCGCAGTAGTTTAACCTTGTTGCCAGAATGTTAAGTATGGCCCTTAGCCGATAAACAGAACAGAACGCGCACGCGTAGTATGGAACCGAGTTACTAAAAGCTTCCTGCGTTACAGTGGCTAGATAAATAAGGCAACGTCATTCTCAATCTATCATGTAAGTGCCTGTGTTTACGAATCGATACTCAAGTGCACACGTAATAATGGAGAAACGATGTTGTCCAGCTCAACTACACTAGGGCCTTCCACTAGTTGGACCATTACACCCTTCTCGTCAAGCTCAGAGAATACGGTATTCGTGTTCTCCTAGAGTTGACCGGCAACTTTTCATTGAACAGGCATCTAGATGCGAAAGTGCGCAAATCCGTGTCTGATTCCCTCCACGTCGAATGCGGTGCATAAGAGTTGCGTATTAGATCTTCGTCTGGTCTTAATCTCTATGGAAATCTATTGATCACAATCACTTCAAACCGCTTACTTTTAAGCGAAAGATATCAACTTTTGCGAGCGATCTAAATGCCAGATGACCACATACAGCACCACGATGACTTCGATGTGAGTTACGTGTGGTCAGTGGGAAATGATTTTCAGTTCTAGGTAACTGAATATCTAATGCTCCGTCTACCGCACCGAATGGTTCACACTAATGCGCTGGGCGAACGGGAACTCTATCACTGCTCTCGCTAAAAGACCTCGGTATACCGATTAAGGAAGCCCTCGACTGCGCTGATCAATCCGAAATCACATAAAAGATGGGTATTCACAACAAGGGGCTCTTACAAAGAGCTTTCAAACGCTTTGATAGATCTATTTTCCCTAAACTGCTTTCGACATACACACGACCTCCAGGGGAATTCGCAATCCAAGCATGGTGTCCATGGCAGAGTATGGATAGCAGTTTTGGAGATTCCGCAACTCCTAGCCACCAGCTATATCATACGATCAGCGACCAAGGGTGCTAGAAAGTTTCGGTGGACGCTGTCGGCGGTTGTGCGCTGACTTTATTTTCGTTCACTTGATTTAAGCAAAGCTGATCACTTGTGATATCATCTGTCAAAAACCTAGGCCATAACAGCTTACTGAGAGTTCACCGTATCAAACTGACAGAACAATACAGTTAGCTATATTGTAGACAAAATATCTTCTCGCCGCATGTTTACCACACATGGGGTTGCCTCCCAGAAGCTGTTACTTCAGCTCCTATATTAGCCGTGTTCATAATGCGCTGTGGGCACTGCACCACATCATAGAGCTCACATGATGGACACGAGCAAAAGGGCAAGCCACATTAATCCATAACCGTTTTGTTGTGAAAACAAAAGGCGACAATCCGGCAAAGCGCATAAGGCTAGGTGTGACCGATTCAATGGACATCCTTTTGAACGGTATGTTCACTGATGACGACAGTTTATTGTTAGTTTTTTTTCGCTTTGGAATACCTAACAAGTCATGTGCCAGGGCACGTTAGGCTTCGGCTGGGTTATCCGTACTCGGGAGTGAAATCCCCTTGTCTTCCGTTTCGCATCCCACAGTTCACGATATCCAATTGCCTCATCTATAGGTAGACATTTGCTGGACACGCGTCCTCTGTTTGATCTTCTCGCCATGCTTACAAACGTGTTGACATACGCCAATGCCCGTTTCCTTCTTTCTGAAGTGTCCATTTAGGTCACCTGTGACAAACACGCAACCTGTGTAGGGGTATGCCGTCAGCCCTCTACCCCTGTCCCTGCATTGGCTGTTCACGTCCAATCTGTCGTCATATATAGCTTTAGTGTTGATGAGACAATAGGAAATGCTAGTCTCTACCGCTTTTTGTCGCCTTACTGACTCAAGTCAATCAATTCAAAGAACTTCCAGTTTAGTTACACGTATGGGGCAGACAAAGAATGAGCAGGACGCCGATGGTCGTATTTTGCTCCGAGTATTGCCGACTGTTGTGAAGCTGTGACAACGTAGATCGATAAAAACCGCCAAGCATTTATTGGTCATGAGAAAAGTTGTGCGTGGTTGTGGGAGGCAGCTACCCATCAACATGACTAATGAACGGTGCGCGGCGAATGTGTGTTGCAATTATTCGTATTGGTGTATGCGGTGCTGTGTAGACCCCCAGGGAGCGGATGCCATGAGTAGTCGTTCGTTAGCAGTGACAAATGGATCCACACACAGATGCCGACAATCATGAATGCCGTCGTACTGACCTCGACAACGACCTACCGCTTTAGACGCCATGCACCATGGTCAACCCACTGGGTATGTCAGGTCCCACTGGGTATGTCAGGTCCCACTGAACAAGATGTGAGTGTTGGTTAGGCGCTCGCCTATCAGTAAATATCAGTCCGACCGATGTTTCCTGGGTACAAGTAAACGAACCAGCTTAGATGTCAACGAACGGAACGAAAGTGAAATGATGAGAACAGCAGTAAATCAAGAAGCGTCAAATGAGCTGACGATGTTAAAGGCGAGTGCCGACCATTTTCAACAGCCGGGAGGGACCGGTTCAGATTTCATCCGCCCTGGCGTGAACGAAGCGCAGATGTGTTCCAGGCGAGGGAGTGGGTTCACCCGAACAGCAGTGACGAAAGGAAGAAGTTGAGTCAATAAAAACAACCGACGGTGAACAAATGATATGCGTGATGTTGACATGTAGTCAGATTTCTGTATCAATCACGCATTTTTGATTAAGGTGTAACTGTGGAAGGCAGGATGCCGCTGTGCTGAATGAAGTGCACGTGTTCATGGAATGTGATCCGACTGCTAGTAGATATCGGGTTTGTAAGTGGTCCAGTGGAAGTCACCTATGGTTACTCTGGGACTTGGGTTTCCCGATCGTCAATCTGGTCTCATTATGTGTCTAGGTCACTCGACCACTTGATGCTTGCGCGTTGGAAATCTTCCCAACCCAGCTGAGCGGTGAACCTACTGTGACAGCCCCGGAGAAGAGGTGGACACCGTTCGCTTTGTTTCGCTGGCTGTATAATGGTACACATGTGATGTTTTCATTTGAGGTGATTATGTTCATCTGTTTCAACGTGACACTCGTTGTGACGCGAAAACAACTGCTGTCCTCACGGTTTACACGGTCAACATACGACATACCTGTGTCCTTATAACAGGCCCGTTGATGCAAATGTTGACGATCAATTGCACGATTTAATGAGCAGATTGTCGACAACTGCATTGAGGTACATTAATTCAACGGCCTATTTTGATCACACGCTCCTGGTGTGTCGCTGTCATGTCGAGCAAATCCGCGATCTACATCCGTTCAGAAACTAGAAGCTAACCCTAACGTCAGTGCGCTCGAGGTGTGCCCGTGTAACGCAGTAGCTGGCGCAGCTGTCCAGGTAATTTGGGCAGCATGTCCAAATATGGTGCAGCGCAAAAGTTGTGTACGTTAGGATTTCTAAAGAATGCCGCAGAAGACAGTGAGGAATGCGGGTTTCGCGTTCTTATTCACTCATGAAACCACATGAGATGTTAAGTGCACATCATCGATACCCACTATGGTTCACCGTTGGCTAGATTACCTCACAGAAATCGGTGCCCACGCAACCACCGCCGAGCAGTCCCTCTTGATGTTTCCACGCGTCCGAAATCAGCGACGTCCCAATGAGTATCTTTCTTATTCCAAAATTAAGCTGCGAACAGTAACGCAACCGAGTAGAATTCGGTTCATAAATCCCATCTTCCTTCTACATACTATCAGTCGAGGATGATGGCCGCGACTCCCGGTACTTGAAACAACGGTAGACCAGTGATATGTCAACGCAGAAAAGCAACCCTAAATTAGTTCTGTGAAATGGAATTTGAGCAGGGAAAAGTTGACAACAAAAGGAAAAACGCTTTGGTGGGCACACTACGGTGTTTTCATTGAGACATGCGTAAAGTTCCGAGATATTCACTTTATATATATATATATATATATATATATATATATATATATATATATATATATATATATATATATATATATATATATATATATATATATAGGGTTGGCGGCATTCGGTTCATGTGATCTCCACGGGGACAGCCACAGGAGGCCAGCGCCTACAGGGGGAACATGGGTTGCTTGCGCTGCCGTACCCACAGTTCCATCCACACAACCTCCTCCGGCGTACATTCGAAGCAATTATTGCGTGCCTGCTTCTCCCAGCCGAGTCAAGAGAGAGAACACACACCGCCTATGCACACAAGCGTTCTATTCACCAGTCTGAGGTACTGTACAACTAGCGGTGATATTAAAATTCCACCCGCACACGATCCATCGAATGATCGATCACACTGAGGCAGGCGATTCCCTTCGCCCCAGCTTTCGACCACCACCACAGGAATAAAATCGATTCATGTGGATGGGAGCCGCCTTGCACCAACGGAGCAGACCCACATGCCTTCAACATGCGCAGCAGCACTGCTGTCTATCTATGTTGAGAATCACATGCACCAGATTTACACAAGGCGGTGGCCGGGACGTAGTCCGGTCCAAACTGGATCGAAACACACTTGGAGTCTAACACAGCAATGAGGACCGCGCACCCAGTCCTCCCTCCCAGCAACGATTCACAGTCTCCTAGAGCCAGTAATCAAGGTGGACGTTGATAGAAATTGGGTATTGCCAGCACGAAAACACTGCACAAACACGTGGCGTTTCGATGTAATTACATCTCATCAGGTGAAGACAGCAGGCCTCGAACCCGTGACCATTGGAATAGTAGCCGAAATCTCTACCCCCTTGACTACCGGATCAAACTGGAGGTTGTTCGACATGTAAGCATCTTGTTAATGTTCACATCAAGCGCGTCCACAGCGAGGGTATCAAACAACCAACACCGAATTTGAAGAAAAATAGGCACGCAATATTGACACGGAATAAGCAGCAGAATAATTGAAAACAGCAAATCAAATAAAGTGGAGTACTTTTGATCCAGGTTAAGTGTAATTCAGTGTAGCCCAACAGTGGTGCAGAATAAAGATTTAAACAACATCAAAGTCATCATGAGACACCATATGAGTACAAAACAAAAGTAAACACGGAAAACTGGATAGTATACCTGTGGCAGAATGACAGAATTGAGCAAAGCAAAAATGGGTATGCATTCTGATCTATTGTAAGGGTGATCTATTGCATGTGAAAACGTAAACCATGGGACATCATACTGTAGTGGCACGGAAGATAAGAATCACAGACGGAACGGACACGTGGCGAAAAATAAGGAAGATGAAAACTAACGAGGACCCCAAAGAAGTAATTCCACAAGGCAGCTAGAGACTTAGGTAACAACCCGGGAATGGTCTACGACAGACAAAGGATATCTAGCTCAAACTGAGTAGAGCGGGAGAGGTAGTGGCGAACAGCACGGATTTCCGGAGTTATGTGCCCTTAGCCGCGTCTGCAGGAATAACCTCGAGGAGAGCGACTCAACGCCGATTAGAAAAGTCAATGAGGTTAGAATGAATCCAGTCCGGTCAGAATGGGATGAGAGGAAGCGAAGATAGGAGGGCAAATGGGCGAACAGGGACCCCTCGGATCGGCTGAAATAGGGGCACGAAAGTGACGCCAAGCGAAAGGGCTATGTGTGATGCGTAATGGGCTGGAAATGTCTTCTATACGTGCTAGCGTGTGTGCCAGCCTGTGGACACGTGCGTTGGTAATAAATACTGTGCGTCCCTACGGCTTCGTTGTCGCTATCTTGGTGCCATGACCAATTAGGAGGAATGTACGCTGGCCTGCGCAATTTGCGAACGGAGATGCGGAGACATTTCCTGATGAGTTCGAGACAAGTGCGGTCTTTAACGGACTCAAGGGAGATGCCAACTTGCATGCAAAAACGAGCACGCTTTATTTGGGGAATCAAGCGCCCAAAAGTCCGAGGCTGGAGCGTATTTCGCTCCACAATAGAGAGAAGCAATCTTTGAGGCTAGCATTGTCACAAAGAGAGTGCGCCCCTTCCCTCAGCAAGTATTCACAGTCTCCTAGGCAACAATCAAGGTGAAGGATGTTAGACATTCACATCAAGCGCAGCCACACCGGGGACATCAAAAAATCAACGTCGAATTTAAGGGAAAGTAAACACCAAAAACTGACACAATATGCAGCAGAATAACAGAATTGAATAAACCAAATAAAGTGGAATGACTTTGACCCAGATTAAAAAGATCTAATTTAAGTCATATTTGGTTTAGCCCAACTGCGTTGAAGAAGCATCGGGAATGCTACGTCAACCTGCGTGCGCCGATGCCGATAGGATCCCACCTGAAATATTGAAACACAGCGGACACGCGTTGGTGACTGCGCTCCACCAATTGGTGCAATGCGTGTCGTTTGAGGAGGAGGTGCCGCCTGAGCTGAAGGATACTCTTGTGCTATCACTGTACACGGGCAAAGGAAGTAAACAATGTTGTACGAATTATCGCGGCATCAAATGCATAGTTATGTGGGGGTAGTTGCCCGAATGTTGTTCAACCGTCTCATCAGTCAGGTTGTGGAACCTAACGTGGCGGAGGAGCAGTGTGGATTCCGTTCGGGTCGCAGCACTGTAGATATGGTATTTGCGACTTGTCAGTCGCAGGAGAAGTGTAGAGAACAACACTAGCCGTTGTACTCACATTTTGTTGATTTCACCAAAGCATTTGATACGGTGAACCGCGAGGCGTTGTGGCTGGTGTTGGGTAAGTTTGGTTAACAGCGTAAGTTGGTAAGTTGACTTAAATGTCTCCACATTGGTATGTGGGCGAGGGTACAGCCGAATAGACAGACTTCGGATGACTTTTCAGTTGTCACTGGTGTGAAGTAAGACTATGACGGCTCCTGCCCTGGTTAATATTTATCTTCATGCAATGATGTCCTATGCATTTGATAAAACTTGTGCTTACAGTGTTCGCGTGGAGCATCGTACTGATGGTGGGTTGCTGAACATCCGTTGTTTCGGTGCGAGAACCCTAGTCTGTGAGACAACTATCGTTATGTTGCCGCTCGCTGACGACTCTGCGTTGTTTGCACACAGCGCGGATGAGTTGCAGCACATGACTAGTGCTCTGGCTTCGACAGCGGCCAAATTCGGCCCACCATCAACACAAGCAAAAAGATTAGTCTCTTTCAGGCTTTACAGGAAGTGACATCTGCAATGTTGCCGCAAATCAGCATCGATGATAAAATATTGGGAACCACTTCCCGCTTCTGATATTCTGGAAGTGTGGTCTCGTCTGATAAGCAAATATACATTGAGATTCGCATCCGCGTATCGAAGGCAGAGACGACATTCGGGAAGCCTGAGTACCGCGTATGGAACAAAAACCAGCCTACCGTTCCAAAGTTCAATAGTGTGTGGTGGGAGAATAAGCATAACTTTACAAGACCCACATGATGGAAAGTGTACAAAAAAAAATAAAATCAGGTTACAACGGGGAACGTGAAATATCAGTGGTTAAACCATTGCACTTTATCAAACTGTTGTGTAGCTGAAAGTCTAAGGCTTTTGAATGTCGCCATGTCTGGTGCGTTCACCACATCTTGGTAATGCATTCCAGTGAGAACAGTTTCTAAGTGAGTAAAAATACTTTGGACAATTCAAACGAGAGTGTTGCGTCATTAGTTTCAAGTGGTTGCTTCGGTTTTGTTTGTAAGGGGCTAGAGTCAACAGTGATGTACATGGATGCTCGCATTCAATTAGTATCCGATATGTGAGAGTAAGATCTTCGCGAAGCTGTAGGTATTTTTAGGAGAACACACCAAGTACACGAAGATGTAGTTCATAACTTAGACCGGATAGTCCACGCGTTGTCTTTGTGGCTGTTCTTTGTAGCTGTTCAAATAAACGGATGTCTCGTTTTAACCATGGACACCAGACCTGAATTGCATATTCAACGTGAAGAGGAATATAGCAGTTAACCAGCATTGGTACTAGTCATCGCTCAAAGGTGCCGAGAACTCGCCTCAAAAGTCTCAAGTTCAAGTTCGCCACACTTGCTGCTTTCAAACACTGGAGCGAATTGTCAAGACCATCTTACACGATTATACCTAAGTCGCGTTCACTGGTCACGTGTTGCGCCAAGAGATATGTGTTGACGGAGCTGCTGCGCACCGTCAGCAGGTGGCACTTTGCAGGGTTCAGTAGGAGCTAATTCGCTTCTGCCAATTCCTTAATCCGAGCCAGATCATCTTGAAGGTAGACATGGTCGGATGCTAAGCGAATTACTCTCCATATTTTAGCATCGTTTGCAAATATTTGCATCGTGAATAGAATGTCTGCTGGAAGGTCAGTAATGTAGACCAAAAACAGCAGCGCGCCGAGGACCGATCCTTGCGGTACACCACTGGAGACGCATAGGCTTTCAGAGTGAGCGTCGGCTACTCTTACCTTGATTGCTCTATCGTGTAAGTAGTCGCCTAACCAGGTGAGCAGGGAACCCTCGATACCATAGGCATCAAGCTTTTGGAGGAGAAAAAACTGTTTGACCCTGTTGAATGCTTTAGAAAAATCCAAGTAAATCACATCTATAGGGACTCCTTCATCAGCCGCCCTAATTCATGAGTCCCGAATAAGCAGCAAATTGGCGAGACAAGATATTCTGCGTCTGAAACCATGTTAGGCATTAGAAACTATTCGTAGACTTTCAAAATATCGCCTCAGTTCATCTGCGAGTGCCGATTTCATCACTATTGATAAAATAGAAAGGAGAGTAATATGTCGGTAGTTGGCAGAATCTGATAGCTTACCTCCGTTGTCTATTGGAGTGATAATTCCATTTTCCCACTCAGATGGGACTGTATGAGAGTTAAGCAGACCTTGTAAAATGGTTGTAAGGGGTGCTGCTATGATGTGAGCAAGGGTTTTCAGTACTTTTGGGCAGATCATGACGATTTCAGGGGCACTGTACTCCCGGAGAGACCGTATTCCGTTTGCAACAGCTGCTGGGTAAAGGTGACGCTGGATAAGCCAACGACATTTGCTACGAGTTGATGGGGTGAAGGTTCCGAGGCATTTGTAGCTACCGAGCCAAACTGCAGGAGTAGAGCATTCGCAGCATCCACAGCAATAGTGGTTAGGCTACTGACCGTCTTGAGTGGGGGTATTCCGGGCTTAACCTTTCTTTTGCCATTCACAAATCTGCATAATTGTTTGCTGTTACTCGTAGATTTCAGCACCATGTTCTCCTGCCATTCTTGATTATCGATTCTAAGAGGCGGCTTATAGTAGTTTTTGATTATTTTGTAATTCCGCCATGCAGTATCACATAGGCTTAGTGAATGTTGCCTCCAGATCTCATCTCTTATGTTGATCCATTTACGTCCTCTGCTTCGGATCCACGTATTGGTCCGGGGCGATGCTCGTAATGGTACAACCTCCAAAACTGATTGTATGACTCAGTTAATCGTATCTTTCAATTCATTCCATGCGTCATTTGCTGATCTTTACGTCTGTAGATCCAAGGCAACAGTTGCTGCTATGTTGTGCAGCTTAAAATAGTCCGCAATAGATCGTTGAGTCCTACTTTCTTTATCAAAAATACTGGCATAACACACATAACCAAAGGTTAGGACTGAATGGTCGGTACGGTCCAATGGAGGATCGTATGCTACTGACTCAACCATCAACGCTTCATTAGTCAGGATGGCTTGTTTCGACCACGGTGTCTGGTTGGTCGATGCACATGGTTATAGAAAACTGCCATATACATAAGTTCAAGGAGGTTCTATCTAAATGATGGCCCATTAGAGGACATTGATGCTACTGAAGGAACATTAAAGTCGCCCATTAGAAGATAGTGAGAGTGCGTTTGTGAAACAGCATAGTGGGGAGTTTAACAGAATTTTGTCGCTGTCTTCTGACGAGTTTGGAGGCCTATAGATAACTGCTAAGAGGAAAGCGTCAAGCGTCTTCTTCTGTGATCCAACATCTCGACTTGCTAGGTGCAGTCGGCGAAATAGTGCGTCAGGAATAACAAGGGAATTTTGGGTAAGGAACTCACGTTTCAAGTAATGTCCATAGTGGAAGGTAACACCGCCAACGCGAGATGGACGATCATTTCGAATGACAGATATCTCATTGAGTTCATTCTCTGGATCAAGTATGTCGTTGGAAAAAAAAGTTTTAGGAACTGTTATGAGGTTCCAAGTTGTTTCATGTCGATGACGCAGTTCTGAGAGCATAGAATACAACTCCTGAATGTTGGTGTAGCAGCATTGTATTTGTAATGGTAATGTTTTCGTCCCAGATGCTCACAAGCTATATAGCACAGCCTAGTCTGGAAAAGCACCAGACGCTTTTCGTCCTATTGGGGTTCGTCAGTGGTGCGCATTCTCTTGGTCCCCTACTGGGGATCGAACCTATGACGGCATTGTATTTGTTGATGCGTTAAGAGCTTGGTTCGCTGCGAGTGACGGGCACAAATGGTGCCGGTCTGCTGAAGTTTTTTGAAACTGTTGGTTGCACGGTTGGTTGATCTGAGATAGGTACACCCGAGAATTACTTATCTATCTGAGATCTGTACTAATTGAAGGAATGGTCTTAACCTTACTTCGGGTGGCCCAAGTTTCCTGTTTTCATGCCATGCTGGGATCACTAATGATACCATTTCGGGCGCAACCAAGGAAACTTCCAAAATGCATGCTCCGCTGCCTTGGTGGTTTGCGGTGGTAACTAGAGGGATGATGTCAAAGCCAAGACATTTTGCATGTCGTATAGATCTGTGATGTACCTCCATTCTTCGATGTCGTGCATCTGTGGTTCACCGCTACCGTCATGCTTCAATTCTGACATAAAATGAAACAGTCCCACTTTCTTTATCTCATTTTGGCGTGACGAAGTAGGGTTGGATTTCCACTTCTGTCTTTCTTCCCATGGCTTGTCAGAAAAAAGCCGGGCACTGACAAAAGTGTTCACTAGAATGTGGCTTGCTAAGAGAACATCTTCCTGACCGCTTGTGTTGTCAAAGGTTATTCGCAATAACCGAGGATCACCTACGTGTGGAGATTATGGATTTCGTGAGAGGTGTGTACGACTAGTTGGGAGAACCTTTAGTTTGAGTGCGCAGGTTGTTTCAGCCCGGCGGTTTTGCTCCTTGGCATGTCCACTTTTTAGCGATTCGCTAGTGGGTCCTGAGACGTTTGAAAATATCACTGTCATCAACTTTTGGTTGCGGTAATTGTTTGTTCTGCAGTTACATGTGAGCGCAGGTTTGTCGATGGGGAATGTTTGGCTTTTCTTCCGTGGACGCTAGGCCAAGAATGCAGCAAAATTATTTTTATGTGCAACGCCATTGGTCGCATTATCTGTAAGAGACAACTGTTGTTGCCCAACTGCTGACGGAGGTGATCGTGCAATTTGCGCATAACCCTATATGTTTTGGAGCATTAGATGAGACTTGGGAGACCGTTCAAGGGCCTGTTTTCACATTTGCTTGTCACTAACGGTGTTTGCCTTTCGCTGGACTGTGGAACATTGTTGCTAGAGAGATTTTGTCTTGTAACTGGTTTGAGATTCGGGCTACGTAATACATTCATTAATCTGCAACTCGAGTTATGAGATTTGCCCCCCAAATACCGCGATTAGTCCCTTTTGGTCTGCCGACGTAACAGCCAACATCTCACACTTTATCGTAAGCGTCTGAACAATCTTAATCGTCGGATTATCTGAACATAAGTCACAGTACCACAACTTATCCGTCGATACGCTGTTAGCTCCGTTACGTGTAATGTTCACATTTGTTGCGTCCTAGGAATTGGCACAGAACGAACACTTGCTTTTCTAGAGGATCTCTGTTCCCCGCTTGCCTGAGCTACAAATGACCTTGGGTTCGTTGCTCACTGGATTCCTGGTCAACAAACTTCTCCAACCCATGGATCAATGGTCGGTAAGCAGTTTTAGGTTTCACCGGTCACGCCGTTTCGGCTGCCTCCGTTGTCTGCTCCGCTCAGTGGGTTTGGTAGGGGTGCGTCACTAGGCACACGGGTAGCCAAGATCACAGGCTTTGTGCAGTGAAATGCACGTCAAAATATGGTGGTAACTTGAGATGACAAAAGAGCCTGTAGCGATGGTATACAGTACTAATTTACATATTGTCTGACAGCCTTAAAGAAACTTTGTCGAATGGTATCCAAAAGGTACTGATGAAACTCAAATAAGCAAAGTTACTCACAGTGGCCTTAGTGAATAAACTTCCGATGACTTTGTTTGTGGTTCACCAGCGTATCGTTGGAGTAACTGCAAAAATATAGACCCCGTTGGATAGAGCTCGGTGATTCGAATCAAATGAGCGTACATCCGAAGAGGTCGCACAAGAATGTGGGGGGGGGAGGTAAGTGCAATTTAACACACAGCACAGGACTGCACGATTAGCACGCACACGCTGACAAGATCACAGGTCACGAAACTTGTTGGCATAAAGTTGATGGCAAACAAGGCCACGAAGCTGTATGTTCTCCTATACGGCAGCGAAACACGGACAAGGTACCGGAGAGATGGCAGATATCTCGAGCGGTTTCATCAACAATGTCTGTGACGGATTCTACGCATCGGTTTATGAGACAGTTGCAAACACGGAGGAGTTCCGCCGAAGTGAAATGAATGCAGTGGACTGCATACTTTCGCTGAAACACTTGAGGTGACTAGGTGGTGTGGCGTATGGATTCGATGCGGATACCGAAGCAGCTGTTATATGGTCGGCTGCATATAGGGAGGAAACCGAAGTTTCGTTAACAGGACATGATCAAAGTGCGCTTATCATGTTCTAATGTTTATTGCAGGCCCTAAGAATCGAAGGCGGTTGATCGGCGTGCATGACACGATCTTATCACGAAGGTAGTCGCCGAGATACAGGAGAAAACCCTCGTGTATATGGAGAAGAAGCGGTAGGTGCAGAAGCGACAGGCGCCGATAGAGTGTACTCCATCGAAGTCAAGCGCGTGGTGCTGTAGCCCGTGTGGTCGCGAGTGCCTGAGTCAGGCAGACCTAGTGAGCCACGAGCGAAGTCACTTGCGACAAGTATCGAAACGACTGGTGTTGTTGAGAATGTAAGCAGAACCGGCGAAGCGTTGTTAGGCATGCTGCGTGTGTTTCCATGCGAGGCACTAACCGCGTGATTGGATGCCGAGTTTCTTTATTGCATATGATTGGTTTGCTATATTGTCTTAATGCCTATTTTATTGGCTCATTTTAATGCCTACTTCTATATTCTTCTACGAAACTGCACACATCGCTTAAACGAAAGGGGGTTGACTTCGTTAAATTCCTCGCGTTTGACGCATTTTTGATCGCATTTTCTGTCATGCTAAACATATCGCGAGATTAAGGGTCATTTTGAAGTACATGTTGTGTGGATAGATTTCGACGCGTAATCTCAATGTTGACCGCGATTCTCATTTAAGTGAACTTTCTTTTCGGGCGGGTAACACCCAATTTCTAATGATCGCTCCCACTTATGGGGCCGTGTACCGTCCGTCGGCAAATATACAATTTTATTTATTTATACCTAAAGATTGTTGATAACCAACTTATTCCGATCGATAAGAAAGTGAAGGTTTATGTCGGAATATCCGTATGCTTTGTTCGATATATGATTTTATTATTTCAAGTCATTGGGGAGCGACCTACCGGTCTTAGAGGGCTTGAACGGAGAGACGCTCATTTCAAGCGAGGAGCACGCGGACGCCTTCGCTTCGCACGTCCTCACCGTACTTTTCAGTAAACCGACGGCTGTTCCAGTACTGGCACAGGTTGCACCAGCCTTGCTCGACAGTCTACAAGGTGATGCAGTCGAAGTGTATCAGCTAGGCGTCAACCTCGATGGTGCAAAGCTTCTCGGACTAGAGGGGACTTCACCCACAAATACTCAAGTCCCTCTCGAATGTCATCTCACCGAGCGTGACAAACCTATTCAGAAAATCACTCTCTGAAGGATCCGTCCCGAACGACTGGAAATGCTCGATAGTGAGACCGCTTTCCAAGGGCGGTGGTTAGAGGAAAATAAAGGAGTATAGACCGAATTATTTGACTTTGATCTCATCCAAAGTTCTCGATAAGGTTGTGAAAAAATGTCTGCTGTACTTCTTCGAACCGACGAACGTATTGACACCAGCGTAACACGGTTTTACGAAAGGGCGATCCTGCATCACCAACTTGATGTACACAAACCACTAGCGGGTACGAACTCTCAACGAACGAAAGGATGTTAACGTGGTGTACATCGACTTTAGTAAAGCATTTGACAGTGTGAACCACAAGGTACTCCTTCGTAAACTGAGGACATACGGAATCGGTGGCACGTTACTTCAGTGGTCACATGAGTTTACTGTGGGAGGAAAGTTCAGAGTACAGATTAATGACTATCTGAAAGACTAGTTCTCATCGACCAGTGGAGTGCCTCAAGGAATTGTACTTGAGCCAGTATTTTTTCTTATTCATATTAACGATCTTCCGCAGCAGCTCCAGTCATCATGTGCCCCGTTTGCAGATGATGACTGCGCTCGCCTCCAGCATGAGTTAGACTGTCAACGTGGTTCACTGAAATACAACTCCCTCTTAACGCAACCAAGTCGGAGTTCATCAGTATAACCAGACGTCCAGCCACTCGATCATACACTTTGGACGGCCAGGTGCTCCAACCTAACACATCTGTCAGAGAGTTAGAAGTGCTCTCGCGACATGATATGAGATCACTAGGAAATATAGAGAAAGTTTACCGTGTAGGACTTTGTATGCTCTGGGTATTACGAAGCAGTTTCTCCACATGGTCCGAAGAAACCGTCCCTCGCCTATCCACCTCGCTCATTACACCTGTTAGCAAACATTTGTTTTTAATTATTTGTCTACGGGCTGGCAAAATTCAAAGTTAAAGTACAGAGGGATGGACAGTGACAGGTTCAGTTTTCTTACGAACTACGTAGGTCAATGGTTAAACAGCAAATAGTTCGCCGTTGGCTCATTCACACAGATCGATTGAGTGTTACATGATGGCAATGCCTGAGCTGATATCAAAGTGACGGTTGGACTGATGGCTGTTCGACCAGGACCGAGAGGGAGAATGAACAAGCTATTTTACGAGTACATCGGAGGTTGGAATATCCGGATCGCTATAGCCTCATCAGTGACGACCAGTCTTAGCCGCGAACCTTTCAATTTGGTCCTGGGAACCTGATAAATCATAGTAAACGCAATAATGAGGTTACCCTGGTGGCCTGATTCGATTAGCTGTGATAAAATACCGTTTGTGAGAAATCCGGTGCCACCCTTCCCAAATCATTCAGAGCTATGTTCCTAAGTGTGACGTTACAATTGACGAGCAGTTCGACCAATATACGTGGTACCACAGATGTAATGCATTCTATAGATAACGTAAGAAGTGGTCAGGTTCGGAAGTCAGTTTATGTTGCACACAGGAATTATCTGATTCATGGCGAAAATACGTCGCAATTCAGCAGCGGGAAAGACGTTCCTTATTGAGTGTGTCAACTTTCTTGTTACAAGCTAAGCAACCGTTTTACTATTGAAACTAAGACGGATAAAGAGAGCTTTCCTCAAGGTTCCATGTTGTTCTTATTTGACTAAGCTTTTGGATCAGCCAAGGGAAAAGTTGGGTGCAACATGACTGCGATTAGCCGTGTGGAAAAGCGGTCTTAAAGTAGCGTTGCCAGTTGCTTATTACGGTTCAAATTGTGTTCGACGGCAGTGTTGCAGAACTGGTAAGCGTTCTCACTATAAAAAGCCGCAGATGTTTGGTTAACAACAGTGCGACGTGGCGGGTGTGACTAGCGACAAAAATAAAGTCACCGCCCACTGCTGCAAACTGGCAACCATTTCAATGTCTGAAGTACATGAACACAACGGCATGCGCACAAATGAACTCTTATCATTGTAAATAACCCTGATACCTCAACGTCTCGTTCAGTAGTACTCAACAAGTATCTTCTGGGGTTCCTATGCCCACAGAAAATTGAAGCTCATTATCCGGAACCATACGGAAACTTTACCTAGATTTTTCCTAACAAGAACACTTATAGATTCTATTGTGTTTCTGTACCATTTTCCTCTCTGACGTCAATGAAAATGTTCATCACTTTTGCATCATTAGTGTGCGAAAATATGAACAATTTTTCGAGCAACGTACTTCGCAAACAGCCACCTCAACCGTTTGATGTACACCCCTTTACAGTATTCCTGTAGTTCTGTTAGTCATTTGATCATGCCTGTATTGGCATGTCTCGTTTCAGTGAAAGGAAACTACTTACTTATTTATTTATCTTTGAGCAACTTGCTCCGGATAGATTTGGCGTCATCCTCCGGAGCGTCCTCTGGGCATATCTTACTTGTCCTATTGTACTAGGTTGCGCTTGTATGTAAGCGGCACAAAACTACTGGTTTGTATATTAATCTATTCACATCCTCTTGCTGTTGTTCTTCCTTAGTAAGGAATCATCCGTTCGTCTACTCAGATGTACAGCTAGAAATGAGTGTGAGCCCACTTGTTCAAATTGGTATGTGAACTTGATTACCGGGTGCGGACTATGAAACTATCACATCCCCCAGACTTATAGATTTATTGGCCACACAAGATGTCGTCCATATAGCGATAGTAATGGTCGAAACGATCTATAAGTGGAGACAATGATTTATTTATAGTTTAGCGAAAAAATACCCCACAGCACTGGTCCGAGTGGGGAACCAATTATACTGCCTGTAATATATGACGCCGAAGAAACTGAACATTGTAAATGCATCACAGCAGCGATTCCTGCAGGCTTGGTATGGATTTACCAAAGGACGTAATTATCTACAATCCAGAAAAGGGGAGCGGCATAGTTTAAATAGATAGAAGTGATTACATTTTAGAAGTAGATCAGATTCTCTGATACGAAACGACGTTCTGTGTAAAGGTGGATGAGAATGACCAAGCATCGAAACTAAAACTAAGCCTGAGGAATTGCTTGAATGGTCTATCCACTCGCGGTATTATACCTGGTTGTCTGTTTGTAAGTCTGAAGCTGGTTGGAACACCTATCCCGAGAATGTATGGACTACCAAAAGTTCACAAAATTTCCGATAACTCAATGGGTAGGTAGAATTCTCGATATCATATTTTTAAATGAAACTAAGACGTAGATCTGCCTTCGCTACCCTAGTCCGGAAGTTCACGTACTTGTTGGGCGATTTCAACACATGAGGTCTAACCGATGCTTCAGAGTAGTAAAAATCCCATTGAATGAACAAAGCTGATGTGAAAAGGTTTCAAACTTCAGACCAAGGGTGTCGAGTTGATGTTTGAACTCCACTGTTGGTGCCATCATTAGTTACGCGGGTAGCGCGTTCCGAGAGCCTATAACCCTGCGTAATAACTGAGAATCAGTTCCAATCCGGTATGACCGGAATTTGTCCTACTTCAGTGGATGACCACGAAGAGTTGGCACCCAAGTAGAATGGCAGTCTAAATAAATCAGGATCGACTTAACCTGTTAGTATGCGAGAGGGGAGGGTGAATAATAACAAAAATCGTAAGCTGTACGTCGTAACGGCATTTCGCTGCCGCGTGACTAGTACCAGTCGCGCGTTGGCCGTGTACACCGCAAGGACGGCCGTCTCTAAGCGAATTTGAACTGGTGACCTTATGATTGCAAGCCAGGCGTGCAGACCACTGGGCCACTGGTTGACAGGTGAAGATGGGGTCACCTGGAAATCGGCTGTAATGAATCGAAAACATGTCCGGCTTAAGTAGCCTCTCAGAGCACGACAGCTTCCCTAACTGAAATACCATTTTCGTCCCTGATAGTAACACTCGTTCAAATGCCATATTGCCCTGACTAGACATGGGAGACAAGCCTGTACGCAGTACTCTAAGTGTGGCCTAACAAAGGCTGCAAAGTTTCGTTAACCCATCGGTTGTCATAATCCCAGATCATCCACAACATGCTGAAACCATTGCGAACAGCTGCCATCCGATGCAGACACCAGCAAGGCACCTAGGTCAGCTTGGAGTGGCATTCGCGACACTTCATTTCTCCCAAGTGGAAAATGCGTCGGTGGGTCATTTGATACTACTTGCAAAACTGAACATTTAGCGAGGTTCAAAGATAGCTACCACAAAACGGACCAGTCCCATTGTCTAGCTAACCCTTTTGTAAGGTCAATGGAAATCTAGGTTCATTCACTGTGGACCAGAAGTGAAAGACGTCCGCGAAAATTATGGATGGCACTCTCAACTAGTCGGACAAGTCATTAACGAACAAAGTGAAAATCAAGAGCCGAGAAATGACCCCTGAGGGACACCGTTGTGAACACATTGATTGAAAGACAGATTGGAACTCACATCTCCCCCCGGTTAAAAAAAGCCGAAATTCATTGCAAGTTTGGTCTAGAGATACCATAGGTGTGCAGGTGGTACAAAAGACGAAATTGCGGAACAGTGTCAGACACTTTGTAAAAATCGGTGAACAATAGGTCCAGTGTAGCAAGAAGTAGCGTTTCAACAGTATATTCGGAATTCAGCTATTTCGTGTCCCCTCATCAGGACAGTATCTCAACTCAGTTCCTGTCCGATTAACTACAAACGAGCGCTTGCAAGAGCTCGTAACACCTGCTCAGTTGAGACCATTGACAGTGAGTTACAGCGCGTCTCGGCAACACTACGCAAAAACCGGTATCCCAAGAGAATCATAGCACGCCACTCAAACACCAAACCAATTGAAAAAAGTGCAGCCGTCGTCCCTAAAAAGAAAGTATGCGTGCAGCTACCATTCAAAAGGGACCAAAATGATAGGCGATTTCGATATCGTCTCCGTCAGTCCATTAAGAAATATTATTATGCGGCCGAGCTAGTACTACTGCACCATGTTAGGAAGTTGCTCTGCAAATCCGACCTGGACAAGCCAGACTCTAAAGTTACCACCACTTGTAGTTACCTTTTTCATTGTACTTGCGGGGACAAGTATGTTTATAATGTTTATAAGTAAGTTTATAATGCAGCCGTCCGTTTAACCCTCCTGTACCGTTGTGAAACCTGGCCCATCAGGTTGACAAACATAAAGAGGCTCATCACATTCGATTATCGCTGTCTTCGCAGCTTAGCTCATGTCTGGTGGGAACACCGCCTGAGCAATGAGCGTGTTCGGCGTCGCGTATTTGGTGCAGAAAGAGCGAGTGAACCGCTCAACATCATTATATCACGCATCAGGCTTCGATGGCTGGGCCACGTGTTGCGCATTCCAACATACCGACTCCCGCGACTTGCATTTTTTGCGCGCCGAGGGTGCGGTTGGAAGAGTCCAAGCAAAGACTTGATCGAGAGAAATAAAAACCCTTACTACGAAGCTGGCGTCGGTTGGTGCATCCCGACTGCATCGCTTGGGTCCTAAAGACGATGAACACGTTTGGTTGGACATACCTGCTGATATGGCTGGGGGACGGCCCCAATGGCGTTTGCGTTGTGAGTTCATTTGTCCACCCCCTCCAATCACGATCTCACTCGTCTGGCACAATATAACTCGCTTTTTGAGACAGGATGGTCGGAACGATGTTCATCCGTTACTGCGAACTCAGCGGGCGTGCCTCTGTTGTTTTTCTTCTTCTTGTCTTTTGTAGTACAGCACAATAGCTGTGTTTTCCACCAACAGCTAACGTGTATAATGATGATAGGCAAGCATGTGCGCCGAACTGAGAGGCTATATACAAGGATTTCAGAGAATGTTCCGCGCAACATGGTGGCAGACGGTCCGAAGTTGACCGGCATCTAATGGATAGCCCTACTTACCAACATTCACGTGAGTCATTCAGGATCATTAGTCGGCAAGGACCGGCCTGTCTGCTTCAGTTTGCAGAGACCTAAGCGATTCGTAGGCTGAAGCCCGATTACTGTAAGCAGACAGAATTTCTGACTACATTAGCTTTAGTCTAGTGAGGCGTTATCGATTAGCCGCATTTAAACCGAACGATTTTGTATCCAGTCTGAGCTTGATATATTGTAGTAGTTCCACGGATTATCTGACAACAGCTGATGAAAAGACACGAAATATTTGAATCCATAATAAACTATTGAAATGCTTCTTTTTGTTGTTATTCTGAAATTTGTCAAGGGAAAGTTCAGTGCTTTTCCTTGACCAACCGCTTCCGTCCAATGTTCGCGAGCCACTAGTAAGTTGCTGATGCGGAAATAGCCCTTACGAAAACCGTGTAGGGAAGGGCTGAGCATCCCAAACGTTCTTAAGTTGCATTCAAGACAATCCTTCACATGTTTTTCTAGGGGCTTGAGCAACGCGCTGCTTAGGCTAATTATAGCATTTCCCACAAAGTTGCATAAAAGATCCAAAATTGTGCAAACAACGAGCAAAATTTTGCAAAGAAAGTCCGAAATGTTGCAAAACCCTGTGCGATTCCCCAGCCGCTCAGAGCCAATCCTCTGACCTCAAGTGTGTTCTCATTGGCCGGATTCCAAGGTTCGGTGTGTTAGTCTGGGGAGGTGAGCGCGCTGCCCGTTGACTTGGTGAGACTCGTGGATGATCATCATCATTATACACATCAGCTAGAGGTGGGAAAACACCTCCGCTATTGTGCCGCAATACATGAAGGAAATGGTTGGCGGCATCCGGTTTCGGATTTGCCTGTCACTGTGGTAAGCCACAGGACGCCTGCGCCTACAGAGGGACCATGGATGGCTTGCGCTGCACCACCCACAGCTCCATCCACACACCCCATATCCAGTGTAAACCCGAAGGAATAAGACCGGGAGGCATGTGGATGGGAACCAGGTTTCATCAACGGAGCCGGCCCCCACACCTTCACAAGCAAACACAAGCACACTGTATTGGGGGAAATCAAGCGCACACAAGGCGGTGGCTGGACCGTAGTCCGCTCCACACTGAGTGCATGGAACCGCTCTTCGAGCCTAACACGGCCACAAGGACCGTGCACCCCGTCCCCTCCAGCAACGACCAACTGTCTCCTGGAGCCAGTATGGACGAGATAGTGGGTAATAGACAGGTAGGCACCTTGTCAACATGCACATCAAACGCAGCCACACCGGGGATTTCAGACAACAGCCAATCACGTGAGAGAGAAAGGGAGAGAGAAAAAGAGAAGAGAAAAACTCGATTAATACATAAGGAAACGGTGACATAAACCTTAATTAAATAGCATACGTAATAAGTTGTTTACAAACAAATCCTAGCTAAGTGCACGAGGTCAGAAAGTATAGTTCACGGAATGCCACGAACACAAAAATGTTATGGAAATCGAATACAATTGGCTTAGGCGAGGTGTGCAAGTTAGTGGAATAGAGTACAGGGAGATATTTATGAGAAAGAAAAGCATTGCGACAAAATTGAAAACCCACCACCTGAAATAAAGAGACTTAGCATGCAAGCACGCGACTAGTAAATCGAATTCAGCGTGCCTACAAACGCTGCGCCGGCTCGTCGTAATTCTCTGCAAGACCCGTCGTCGCTTCTGTAGTGGCGCCAAAGGGCCTAACTCATGGCCCACTAGACATGAAGGAAATACATACATACATACATACACAAAGGAAAAATAGATACAAGAGTTGCATGCCAGCTAAGCTACCAGCAACGGATGGGCATTGTTCCGGTAAGCTTCCAGCCAGCTACTAGGCAAAAAGAAAAAAATGTTATGTTTTACCCTAGGA
Organism: Dicrocoelium dendriticum; assembly: GCA_944474145.2. Taxonomy (NCBI): domain Eukaryota; kingdom Metazoa; phylum Platyhelminthes; class Trematoda; order Plagiorchiida; family Dicrocoeliidae; genus Dicrocoelium; species Dicrocoelium dendriticum. Next base: position 70,989,795 of record OX104065.1, on the reverse strand, counting down.
AATGAGATCGTAGGTGGATGGGGAGGCTAAAAGGGATGGGGAGGGACAAAGAAACTCACAGCACAAACGCCACTGAGGTCGGCTCCTTGCCATGTCAGCAAGTGTATCCAGCCAAACGTGTTCATCGTCTTTTGGATCCCAACCAGGGAGCCGTGACGCTCCAACCGATACCAGCTCAGAAGTGAGGGCCTTCATTCCTCTCGACCAAGTCATGGATGGGCCACCTCTCCTCTTCTTCTCCCACATCCCCGGGTGAACAAACAACGCACTTCGAGGGAGTCGGTGGGCTGGTATGCGTAACACGTGGCCCAGGCTTCGGAGCCTGGTGCGGGAAATAACGGTGCTGAGCGATTCAGTTCCTTTTCCTGGACCGTAAACAATGCGTCTAACACGCTAGTTACTCACGCGGTGTTCCCACCAGATGTGAGCCGAACTGCGAAGGCACCGATGGTCGAACGTAACTAGCCTCTTCATGTCCGCCGACCTTAGGGACCAGGTTTCGCAACTGTACAGTAAGGTCGAACCTACCGCTGCATTGTACACTCTACCCTTTAGGGCGAGAGTGATGTCGCGCCGCCGCCATAGGTGGCGAAGGCTAGCAAAAGCACTTCGAGCTTTCGATATACGGTTCGTGATCTCGTCCTCGATCCCAAAAGCGCTGATACAACTTCCCAGGTAATTGAATTTCTGAACGACTTCTAGTATATCCCCACCAATGGTCAGCGCAGGAGGCGATCCCTGCCAATCTTTGAGGAACGCTTTGCACTTCGATGGTGCAAAGCAAAGTCCGAAGCGACTGACAGCCAGTGCTAATCTGTCTAGCGCGGTTTGGCACGTCTGGGAGCTGTCACAGATGAGGGCAATGTCATCTGCATACTCCAAGTCAATAAGTCGTTCTCCTGGGAGTAGCTCCACACCTTCCAAGTCATGTCCTGTAAATGCAAACTCCATGACTTCGTCAATAGCGAAGTTGACGAGGAAAGGTGACAGCGGGCATCCTTGTCTCACACCGCTGGGCATCCTTGTCTCACTCGTGGATGAACCTTAGAGGCATGCACTTCGACGGTGCAACTGGCTTGTATGCGCCCCCCTCACGTCCAAAACGATGGATCACAATGGGTCTGAGAGCAATGAACAGCTGGAACATAGGCGCACGATCGAAACCATGTCTATGGTACTAACGTCGTCGGTATGCCTTCTCGCGTCCGCCAGAGTATCTCATCAGACATTCGTAACTGAGTTTTGGGCGCTTTCGTCAACGGTGATGACTGGCAGCTGGTGACAACTGTGAACAACGTCAAATATCAAACAGCCTACTCCTGGATTCGTCGTTCTCTTGATCAGGAGCCGAGTACAACGCAGGCGCGCGGTCGTAAGCGGATTTTGTCGGAGGAAGACGTAGATGACATCCTGGATTGGATCGCAAGGGACTCAACTCATACGCTACGGGAAATGTACGAGTACGAGCAGAAATCGACAAGGACATTTCGAAGACAACAATCGCACGGTACCTAGACGGTCGATTGATAACTATGAAGAACATCTATCAGGTTCCCGAGGGAATGAACAATGAGCGGAGCAAAGGGATACGCAGGGAATTCGTTCAGCAGTTTCTCCAACTTGAGAGCGATGGCAAGTTCTTCGTTTGGATTGACGAAGCGAACTTCAATGTTTACTGCAAACGTACTCGTGGTCGGGCGCCCAGGGGAGTGAGGGCCTGTTGCAAAGTTGCCAACAGCAGAGGCCACAATTTGCATTTAATCGGTGCACTCACAATGGAAGGGAAAGTGTCGATAATCACCCGGAGAGGCTCATTCACAGGTCCCCTATCTCGAATGGCTGTGAAGCTATTTAGACAACCTGAAACGAGAGATGGAGCTCCGGCAGGTTGTCGTGGTATGTGATAATGCACCATGTCACACACGACTGGAAGAACTGTCGTCAGTAGATGGATCCGATGGAGTAACCATACTGAGATTGAGCCCATACTCTCCGTTCCTCAATCCGATCGAGAATGTTTGGCAGGTAGTGAAGGCCAGAGTGAAGAATGAGATGAGAGTGCACTACGAGGAACTTCTGGCCGGGAATCCCCAGAAACTCATGACGCAGATGGAATGGAGGTTGCAGTTCCTTGAACGCATTGCCAGAGCAGCCACCAAGGATATCAGCGTTGTGGGATGTCGTAATGCTATTCGACATATGCGTGTACATTTTCCTAATTGTCCAGAAAAAAGGACATGTTTTGATCACGTTGCTGGCCTATTTTTTACGTATCTGGTTGTATAGCACGTTACTGGCAGTACGTAGGGACGTGTGAGTATTCGCAATGTTTCAAAATATGTTTGCACATACGTAAGTTTGTGTGTTCGTACGGGAGTTGAAGCGATATCTGATGTCAAGCGCAGGGGAGTGACACGGGACTGGCTTCTAGTGATCCATGCCCGAGTGATATGTTCAACTTATGGTTCTTTTCTTGCTGGTGTTCGCTGTGCCGTACTCTTTCATGATCAACCTGAGATAATGTAGATACAGTTTCTTTGTTCGGAAAACTAGGATGTTTAAAAAGCGTTTTGTAGGACCAAGTGAGCTTGCCGGGTGAAGCAACCGTCAGATATATCACAGTATGGGATATCAGCGTGGGTAGTTGAATAGTAGTGAATAAGAAATTACTGCGCACGTCATGCCAAGCCTTTCCAAAAGTGAGAGGAACCTATAGATGCGAGTTCGCAAACACATCCATTGCCAGACAAGATGTCGTCATTGAAGCTGAATGAATGAATCGCGTGTTTAATAGAAACCATCACTGTGTGATGTTTGTCCGCTGTATTTGAGTGCACTGGCGCGTTAATTCGTTACCCGATTGGAAGCTGGTCTGTCAAGTTCGGAACCCACATCAGCCGGTTCGGAAGCTGTACTTTAGATTTAAAAGCAACCATTCCTACAGTAAGCCCAATTTAATTTGCGTGCCGCAAAGGCCCGAATAGCTGTCCAGTACGACTTGGATACTGTCTTGATTGTTCGGATGAGATCTCGTTTGACCCAATAGCGTGCGTAAACAAATGGGGGTGCAGTTGGCGTAAATACAGTGGCGAAGAAACTACTTTTGCTGTCCGTGGCGGACGTACAATTGCTGCCGCTCTCGTAGTTGTAAAGTCCGCAATTGAAATTGCCATTCAATATTTCGTTTCACATAACAACAATCACAGATCTAACTTTAGAGTGCTGTCTTGAATGCAGCTATTTGAATTGTTAAAATACTCATGTTCAAAATGTACAGTTACAGTTTTAGTGCACTACTTGAAGACGCTGGCATCCGAGCTGAATAAGCGCTTATCGAACGCAATTGTACATCACTGGTCGAAAATTCAGCAGACTGCTAGCAGCGAGTATGTCTTAATGTGGCAAATCAAATCGCCAACCTGAGCATTGGGTCACTACGCAGTCTCAGGAACTTATAGATGGCTGCCAACGTGTTCCGGCTGATAGCGAACACAAGGAGACCCGCAAAGATTTCGAAGCGAAACTGGTTTCCAACCTGAAAACAGACTGGGAAGCCTGGTGGCCGAGTGGTCTGCACGCCCGGTTTGCAATCATAAGGCCAATGGTTCGAATCTATTTTCCTGGCCTGCTTTGTCACCCTAGATGTCTTCTCGATGCTCACCCATTGTCTGAAAAACCCGTCGAAAAAACTATCCCGTTGACTAAGTGTTACACTGAGCCGACACCGTGGACAGGATGATCAAATGTCACGATAACTGGTCAGCGCTTGAATTCTGGTGTCATTTGAAACAACGTCATTGCCTATCGTGCAAGTGCGAAATACTGCCAAGCAGCCTTATTATGTACGGCACATATATCTCTCAACACGACTTGGATGCGCAAGAATCCGTTACTTCAACTTTTATACCAATTATCGAAATGATTCTACGTTGTTAAACGTGGTACTGACAGAACATCAGATACGGACAATTGGAATCGCAGGAAATGTAGCTTGCGAAAGCGCAAATTGCTCGCACTTAAGGTTTTCAAACCGCAGCAGTGCGAACATCAGAACGCTATAAACTACCCACTCCGAAGATATCTTCGACGCACAAGGACACGTAAATAATAATAGTGTCGTTCACATTCACTATGTGGTGTATTCCCTAGCTCGCACCCTTGATCCTTGGATTCACTGTGCAAAGTTTTTGACTTTCTTTGCAAAATTTTGCTCCTTCTTTGCAAAATATTGGACCTTTTATGCAATATATATGCAATATATGTCACCCTGCTCCAACAACTGACGCAAGGTGAAGACGTGGGCAATGCAGCAACGACCTCGACGAAACCCAGCTTGCTCTTCATGAATATGGCTTTCACGAGTGCCAGTCAGTCTGTGATGGATGACAGCGGTAAGCAATTTGGAGGCGATGGAGATCAGACTGATTCCTCTATGGCTTCCGCATTCCGATCGTGAGCCTCCCTCAAAAATTGGGACTATGACAGAGCGGCCCTAGTCGGTTGAAACAGTTTCCTGCTCCCACAGTTGGACTAGTAACTCGTGTAAATCATCCACAAGAGCAGGTCCCCCGAATTCGAAGAGAGCTGGAGGAACATCAACAGTTGCAGCGGCTTTATTTAACTTCAACAGTTCGATCTCACGTTCGACTTCTGAGCGAGAGGGTGGGTCCAAAGGGACAGCCCAGGGAGCGGGACGAACAGTGGCCGGCGAGAAATCTAACCATTTCGACCGATTAAATTGCCTTTCAAAGTGCTCAGCCCAACGCTCTAAGCGTTTTGATAAGTTGTGGATAGGCTGTCCACTCTCGTCACGTATTGTTTCACTAACACCAGGTCTCCTGCTGCCCGTTTCCCGCATCAGACGGAATAACGTATGATGATTACCAAGGGCAACGGCCATTTCCACCTTTGACGCACGATGAGGCCATCAGGATTCGCGGACTCTCTTCAGGCTAGCACGGAGTTTCGCCCGGAGCTCTTTGCGAGTTTCATTGTGTTCGCTTCCAGCCGGAATATGCCGGCGAGCATCTATAAGTTCCAGAGACCGCGAAGAGACCCAATGTCCATGTTCGCGATTAGACATACCACATGAGGATTTTCCTGCTGCTAGTAAGGTCTGGTAAATATGAGAGCAGTGAGCTTCAATTGCATCCAGTGAGCGTTTATCCAACTCGCATGACAGCGTACTTTGATAGACATTCGGAACAGCTGGCTTCGCCAGTTGGCCAGTGTTAATGTGCTCACAACATCGTCGCGGGCGTCCGCCAAAGCGCGTCCGCAGGTCAGTACATACAAGTGCATGATCAGTGTCCACACCTGTGCTCCACCGAAAAGGAAATGAAAATGTGGCAAGATGAGAAGGACGTCAACATAGATGCGCCCGTCAATGAACTTGTTTACTGGACCTAGTCGACTTGCAGTTCGTTTGTGGACGCGGTCGATTTCGGAACAGTGTCACGTTGCCGCCTTTGGAGCGGTAGATGATGTGCCATAGGCTAGTAGTGGCGGCACCGGTGACTCATAGTCATCTTCCAGGTTTTCGTCGGATTCAAAATGTGCGACTTTGAGTCAGTCGATGATGACGGCTTGGCTTTTACCGTAGCGCTTTATAATGCACACTCGATGCTAGGGTCGAATGAATTTAAATCACTTCTTATGACCGCTTTTAAAATATGCAAATACAGTCGGCCGGACTGTAGCCCAAAGGTACCAAGCTTATATTGTAATCTGACGGCGCTGATTCAAGGCTACGCAGGTGCAGCGCGACTCTCGCAGTATTTTTAGCGCACGTGCGATCGGTGGTGGCTACACAGGAGCAAAGCGTAGGTACTGCGAACCGGGGTAATGCTGATGCCTGCAAATACAGTCAAGGAGAACAAAAACGCGGGAGCAACGGTTCAAGTTTTGAAGAACGAAAGATTTACGCTTGAGTACCCCGAGTTCGAACGGTAGAGATAAACGATGCTTAGCAGTATGTTGTTGAGCATTAGAAGCGTCTAAGCGGTAAGAGTTTGGAACACAGTAGAAGAAATTTTCAGGAAGTTGTAAGGTTTGTCCTGAGATAAGTTCATCGCTAGACGTTTGGAGGTCGAGCTTGATTCCTGAGTGTATATCCAACAATACCACGGGAAATGCTTCCATCCAGTTGAGTGCCTCAACTGTACTGAGAGACGTTTGGAGCTAACTTTGGAAACGCTCGACCATACCATTCGGAGCAGAAAAGCAGGCGGCAGTGCGATACGTGCCTAGCACTTTGAGCGTCTCTAAGCAGATGATGGGTTCAACCTGAGGGCCTCTTTCGGTAGTGACGGCTAGAGCAAACGTCAGCAGGTAGCCTGCGATGGATATATATATATATATATATATATATATATATATATATATATATATATATATATATATATATATATATATATATATATATATGTCTGTTACCCACTAACTCGTCCATACTGGCTCCAGAAGACAGTTGGTCGTCGCTGAAGGGGACGTGCTGCATTGCCTTAGTGGTCGTGCTAGACTCAAAGAGTGGTTTCATGCACTCAGTATGGAGCGGACTACGGTCTAGCCACCGCCTCGTGTGCGCTTGATTCCCAAATACAGCGTACTTGAAAGAGTGTGGGCCAGCTCCGTTGATGAAACGTGACTCTTATCCACATGCATCCCGGTCTTATTCCTTCGGGTTTACACTGGATAAGGGGGGGTGTTTGAAGCTTTCAGAAGCATAGCATTTTTCAAAGAAATTTCAAGCTGTTCGAATGTACTTTCCACACGCGTTGGATGATCCGATTTTTCAAGGGAGGAAAGATTTTGTCTGAGTCACTGGGAGTAATAGGCAAATGTGCCAACAACGCATCGTTGAGATTTTAGATCAGTTGGAAATGAAAGTTGACACAGAGGTTTCATGTGCTCTGGATCCGGCCTGATTTTGCCGAGAGATGGTAACCGAGGAGATGAATTCCCTCACCAGCGGTGATGGTTTCAGCGTCGTTCAAAGTTATACCGTATTTAGCAACGTCTATCAAGAACTTCTGCAGGTTTCGATTTTGCTCGTCCGTAGTTAAACCACACGTAGTAACGTTGTCCATATAAGCTAATGTATTACTGAGATCTTCCGTTTTTAGTATCCCGTCGATAGTACGCTGGAAACAAGTCACACTATTAGTGACTCCGAATGGGATACGGGAAAACAGGAAAAGGTTGCCGCATGCTTCAAAGGCGGTGTACGGCTTCTCGTGCTCAGCGATCAGGATCTGATGATAGGCATTTTTCAGATCCAGTGTACACCATGCGGCATAAGGAGAAATCGTTTCCATCATTCTGTTAATTCGTGGCAACAGATAGGCGTCTAGCAATGTGAAACGGTTGATCGTTTGGTTGTAATCAACCACTATCCATTTTTATGATTGGTACTTCAGTAACCAGTACCTGTTCTCCCCAGAAAGAGCTTGATGAACCAATGATGCCGTCGTTTAAGAATCGCTGTATTTCGGCTTTAATAAAATGTTCATCATCAATTGAATATCGAGGAGACTTTGTGGCGAACGGTTTGCAGTCAGAAGCCAAGTTCGCAAATAGTGGTGATTTGATGCAAGCTGCAGTTAGTCCACATAGCGAGAAAGTGCCGCGCCCCCCACCGAATATTTCAACTTTATTATGCAAGCCAAGAAAGTCATGGCCGAGTAATACATCAGCACATAGATTACACAGAACGGAAAGCCGAATGTCATTGTATACAACGTTTAGGTAGCAAATCCGAAAATTGCAATATCCAGTAACGGTGCAGGACAAAGAGATGTAAGCCATAGTGATTTTGGATTCACAAGGATAGACTTTCCAGTGGTGGGAGTAAACGACGGATTGAGATACATAATTATCAAAGCTGCCAGTCTCAATTAGGGCATGAAGTTCAGTGTTGTTTACGAATATTCCGGTGTTGTGTGAGACAAGCAGCTTGGAGCTGCAGCTGTCAAAACAGAAGATAAACATGGATGTAACGCTGAAGTGATGGATGAAGTAGAGGATATGGATTTACACAGAAGTTTGAGATGCCCCGTTTTTCCACAAGCTTTGCAAATGGCGTCTTTCGCAGGACAGTTTAAGTGAGGCGTTTAGGATATGCACAAAAATAGCACGTTGCCGTGGGCGCCGCTAACAAAATCGGTTCACCCTCAGCTGAGTTAGTGAAGTGATGATGAGTAAGTGGAGAAGAATGCGTCGAGACACAGGAAATGGTTTCAGTCCCATAAAACTGTGATTCTTTCAGAGCAACCTACAGCGACCTTGCCATATCATAAGCAGTTTGAAAATTCAAGACTGGCTGCTCCAAGAGCCTCGTTCGAATGCTGTTTGACTGTAAGCCGGTTATGAGAGCATCACGCATGGCGTCGTCGCAATATTCGTTAGCAGAGAGAGAACGATAATCGCAGTCATTCGATAAAAGTTTGACGGCCTGCACAAACTGATGGATATTTTGTCCACATTCCTGCTTGCACGTAGTGAAAAGATATCGAGCAAAAAAGCACATTTTTAGGACGCACATATAAGGACTGAAGAAGTGAAACAGCACTTCGAAGGTTTTGCATTCAACGACATGCTGATAGACGGAAAGAGACAGAAAGTTGACAAGTACGCCCAGATTATCCGAGTCGTCAGAATGAACTCGCTTTAGAGAGACCTTGAACGTTCGAAGTCAGTACATCCACTGTTTAGAGGCAACTGGAGCATTTAAATCAGTGTCGAATTTATGAGGACGAAGATAGCGGTCCATTGTGTTGTTAGACTAGTAAATTGATGTGTTAGACGGAGATAGCACAACAGACGGAATAACATGGAGTATGAAGTATACGCTTTACTGGTCTAACAACAAAGGTGCATCAGCTGAAAGGTAAAAGAGTTGATTATGATATGACATGTATAAGGGGGTAAGTGTATGCATACGACAATGTGCCATGCTTTGATGACGTATTCCACATGCGGTCGCACATAGGGAGTGAGCATTTGAGGGAAGATTGAGGGGCCAAACCGACCGGACGCTCTGCGAAGAAGACCCAAGTGGTGAGTGTCGGCTCTCAACGCCTTCTCGGATTGTTTCGAGCAGCCAAGATCGTCCTGTACAAGTATCCCAGGTCACACATGTGAGAAACTTACTGCCAACTGCACTATTCAAGCTTGTACGCGCTCACCGGTTGATAATGCTGGTAAATCACCTTGCAAGTGACTGTGTTAAACTAGGGTACGTACCCCGTTGACCACGCATGAACAAAATCCAGGTCACTTTTGAGAAAACCATGATTTTTACTGCTATTAATATTTTGCCATATCATAGGGTCATCTGTGAAAGACAGGGAATTTGAAACGATAACTCTTGCCAGGTTAGTGATAACCACCAGGATTAAGTGCGGTCCCAGTACTAAGCCCTGTATACATATATGCATGCAGCCGCCGCGCTTCCGTTGTGCGTCCCCTACGCTCGTCTGTCGGAAGCGCCAATTAGGTAGTCATACAAGTACTTTGTTGCGCAAGTTGGTGGGCATATTTACAACAAGAAAACACTGATCGATGATTGGACACACACACACTATACGCGTTAGCTAGAGGTGGGAAACACCTCAGCTACTGTGCCGCAATACCTAAAAGAAAAAAGGGAATAAAAAGCAACGGGTGCAAGACAGCTGAGCTACCGGTAACAGATATGCATCGTGCCGGTAAGCTACCAGCCGGCTACTATGCAGCAGAAAAATATAATTTACTATGCAAAATTATAAAATGCTAAATAATGAGATCATGGTTGGAGGAGGAGGCTAAGAGGGATGGGGTGGGACAAAGAAACTCACACCACGAACGCCACTGAGGTCGGCTCCTAGCCATATCAACAAGTGTATCCAGCCAAACGTGTTCATCGTCTTTCGGACACCAACCAGGGAGCCAAGACACTCCAACTGAGGCCAACTTCGAAGTGAGGGCCTTCGATGATTGGACGGTAACCATAGTTTTCTCGCAGGGTGATGTCATGAGAATTTGGCCATCTCAGTGATTGTGAACAAAATTAAACATAACCTAGTGGTAAGGCCACAGATGTTGCTCGGCTGTTAGTGTCTTCATTGCCCTAAAACAGTCGTTTTGTCTAACTGCTTCTTGAATCTATGGAGACAGGGGAAATGACTCCGCAAGGACTGAACACTAATGCTAGGACCGATTTTGACAGATTGCGATGGGCTGTGGGCAAACAGCGAAGCTTGATTGTTACTTACAAGGAATGAGTAAGATAGGCAAGAAGGTGTGTGCCAGATATGTAACAGGCTTGATCACGTCAGTGAACAAACAAAGATGCCGATCCCCGTTTTGTTTAAAAGTGCGACAAGGAATAGCAAGAAAGAAATTTAGACAAAGAACCAGACTGAAGCATCAGCAATCAAAACAAATAAAAAATGTGGTGGCGGAAGTGCGTCGTAGCAAAACGTTGTACGAATCAGATCAAAGGTCGACTATGAATAGAAAGACTTAAAACTGGTTAAAGTGTAGAAAAAAATAGAGTGATGTCCATCAGATTGGAGTGCGGATCGAAGTCAATAACCACAAAAGACAAAGACCATCAGTTAGCTAGTTTCCATTTGCATTGAACGGCCAAGAGTAGGTTCCAGAATAACGATATCCAGCTCGTTTACGAAGTAAGTCACCCGATTCGGGGCCGTCGCGGCTGGAATTAAAGAGGAAGATAAAACGGATTATGGCGGGATTATGAGATAATGAATAAGGGCTGCACAACCAAGGAAAGATAGATACAGGAAAACGCGTAGCTCAGCGATAAAAACACTTGTCCAGAGCAAGCGGGCTTGTATTTACATGGACAAGCACAAAAGGCTGGACGCGGTGGTTAGGTTTCTTGATAGTCGACTAATGAACGGCGAACTGCGATCGAACTGAAAGATCGATCTGAAGAACCCGGTGGTATACAAAAACCCCAAGCGTCGATCATGCAAAATCACATGAGAAACGGCTCAGTGTCTCCAAAAGGAATGCAAAACGCAGCAAAGCCAACAACCATCGGCTGTACACACAGAAAGAAAGCTGGTTGACAAACTATGGCTGAGTGCTTCTCTTGGAGTCAATACGTAGATATAAGCATGCCTTACAAATAAAGTCCAACAAGACGTTAAATTAGACTGTAACAGGTGACATCGAAACTGGACTAACTAAAAGCGATTGTTGTGCTGACAGGCATATCCTATTGGATCACACCATCGCAGTGCGTGTGTGTGTTGAAAACTCGATATGCGTTCAGTTGGATATATGTAAACTACATAGCTTTCAAGGACAATCGTTCATTTCTTTCTATGCGTATACATGAGCCAGTGCTTGTAATCGATCATCAATGATCAAGCATATCTGTGCGATTCTCTAGAGAAGCGTCACTAAAATGGGGCAAAAACACAGTGGTAAACAACAGTTACGCAAGCTCACCTGCCAAAAATGTATGGTTGTGGTTGAATTCTATTCTCTTCAAGATAATCAAGAAGCGGAGTCAGTATTCGCCACGCTTCCTGAAGTTCATCGTGGCGGACAAAGTTGGTCTGATTGCCACAAAGTACATCAAGGATCAGACGCTCGTAGGCATCAGGAAGTTTGAGGTTCTGATAGGAAAACAACAGTAAGGAAAGTGTATATAGCTACTGAGCCACACTAAGACCGTAAGGTGCCTAAAAATATCTCCGATGGCCAACGTGACCGAAACAAGATAACTGCAATAAAACTAGTATGGTGCGACTCGTCAGGGTTGAATATTGTAATGGCATAGAAGCAGGTGATATTTGTAGCTTAAAGTAGCGGAGTTAGGTTAAAAGATCTCAGTGACTGAAATGCGAAGGCGGTTTACAGGACGGGCATATTTCGCGTGTAAGTCCATCAATAAATCTGTGTGCTGTGCGCCAGTCACTGAGTGGGATGGTTACCGAAGCGGCTGCCTGGTTATCCGTTTCGATTTCCAGTAGGAGCGGGTGACGTCGCAACATCCTCAATATAACAAATTAGAGGCTCTGGCAGGATATAACGCCTAGCACGTAGTAGTATACCAAGGTATGTGTGAAGTACGAACTTGCCATGGAAATTCCCATGAATTTGCACAGCAAGTGCTAGATAAAGCTTAAAAATCCTACACACGAAATACTAGCAGGGAACAAATGGACAAAATACTGGACAAATTTATTCGAGGACCTTAGTTGATGGTCCTAGATGACAACTTTCAAAAAGCCACGGCAAAAAAGAGCGAGGATGTCATTAAAGATGCGTCCACAACTCGGGTGCGGTTTCGGACGATACTTATACTGAAGGGATGAGGCGCGTATGCCAAGGGTCACCGGTTCGAATCTGCGTATGTGCGCGCAATCTAGCAGCATACTCAGCCCAAGCACGACCGGTAATGGTCAGGTGGCAGCGAAGTGCTGGTGCGCCGCATCGGCGTACTGCCGATGCCCTAGACTCAGATGGATTGAACTGAGTATCAGCGAATCCTTAGCGCATCGTAGTACATGCAGGTGGATTCTTCGAGATTACTGAAGGTGGATACTAAATTCAAGCGGCTTGGGATGAGAAGAGCAATTATCACAAATGTGAAACGTGATGGATCTCAGGATGGAACAAGTAGACATTTCAGGCGTGTAATGAAAGTATGTACAGAGGTAGAAACGAGGTGTGCTGATTGACACATTACGGTGATGCAGATGAAGCAAACAAAACAAACGGAATGGAACAGAACGCAACCTGATAGCGTTTGGAGTAGGTCAGATCCAGTTCGGTTTGCTCTGTGTTGAAACACATACCAGGAGTCTTGGTGACCAGTTTAGCGTAGACGGCTTCATTTGGCTGCACACGAATGACCAATTCGTTGCGTAACACGGTATCATAATCAAACAAATCTGTACAGACCTCCTTGAACTGAATGCGCACCTCGGCCTTTTGTTCGTTCAGCGCTGCAAGGAAAACACAGAGTAGATGCATGAATTACAGTATAGCAGGAAACAATATCTAATCAGTAAAAGTAGGAATTGCTGATAATTGACAATAAGCCAGAGGTCACCCGGCTTAAGGGAGCAGTGGGAGCTCAGTAGAAAGAGGATAAAAAGTACAAATCAAGAATCCATGCATTCGGCGCACAAACTGCAGGTGGTGATAAGTAGATCAGCGGAATAAATCTGTTTGTCACAAGTCATCTTACAAAATCGACGGCGGATGTTTATCGGGATTAGTCTGGGTTGATTTAACTCCAAAAGCGGAATTTAAGGCCATTATTAACCAAGGGTACGGCAACGAGCAACAGGGTTGTCATACTGAAACAGAAACGGAGTGAAAATTGCGACATGGTTGAAGAAAGTTCAGTGGCAGTAAATGAATCGTGCCGAGATATCAGTTGAAACAGCGGTATACTGATGGTTGGATTTAGCGAATCAACAGAGTCGGGCATAGAAGTGCGGTAGTTTTGGATGTCTTGATTTAGACAGTATGAATATGACCTGTAAGAGAATTAGAAAAATGTACGCAAGAGAGAAGCATTAAATGTGAGAGCCCAAAGTAGGGAGCAAGGAAGAGAAGGAAAACAGTCCCACTGACCTCGTGGCCACACCACATTCGAAAGAAACCCCCGATAGTGGCTCATCTCAATGAGTCCCAAGCCAGGAGGGTGACGTGCAATAGGTCAACAAAGTTATCTGGATAGCTCATTCGTGTCATTTTAATGGTTGACCATGTTGGAGCTTCAGATAAATGAGCTTAACAGTGACGAACAGAACACCGTAGGGAAGGCGGCCGTTAGGCTAACGACGGGCGTAACCGAACCAGTGAGGGGTGAATCTAGTTCAACGGACATTGCAGTATCAGAGGGTTTATGACTAAACACCAGCGTTACTGATGCGGCGGCTCCAAACAAATTTGGGCAATACTTCACAGGCACCAGGTATTAATCACAACCAATCTCTTAACACCTTCAATATGCTGTGCTCATTGATTTGATTCTAGCACCAACACTGCAGCGTTGAACTTATAATCGATAAGCCTATATTACACCATGTAATAAATGACAGATTTTATAAAAGTCACTCAAGCTCTGTGACTTTACCAGCAAATGTGACACCGCTACCTGGTCAAGTGAAACGATCAATCACTACGCGTGCCGTGACGCGTGGATCGGTGGCATCGACTCATCGCTGCATTACTGTTTAAAAGAACGAAGCATACATTGAAACGTTTGTGCACCAAATGCGTCCGGTTTCAAGAGATCCGCATCATTATCGATGTGTAAATTTGACTTTAATCGGAGAGACAGTAAAGACAAAAACAAAAAAACATTCACGGACATGTCGCATTTGTAATGGTGTGGACGGACAGACTAGTCCTAACGAACTCCACAAATGTGGTGAACTGAGCGGACAGATTCCCGCGACTTTCCACGCACTTCAGAGTGTTGCAGTGGACAGACAGTGTAACGGGAAGCAATTGTTCCGACATACTCTCAAGAGAAAGTTGCACGACAAACCGATGTGAGCAAAACAAGCAGGAGCACAATTCATACCAGGGGGTAGCGGCGTAATGAACTATGTTGAGTGAGAGCGCTGTGCGACGCGTTCAATGACGGAGAGGAAGCCAACACGACCCACTGATTTAACTCCTACGACAATAAGTGAGCTCCTGAAATCTGATGCAGATGAATAGTTCAGAGATAAAAATGATGAGGTTAATCAGTCGACAATTTTCGTGGGGCAACTTTTTGTTTCATATTAAGGAGAAGAAAAGCAAGTGGCAACCACAGACGGATGGTTGATGACTGTGCTTATATAACAGTGGCGAACACATTAACTAAACCGGTCACCAGTGAATAAGCACAATCCGGTAACGCTGTAGGAGGGTCGTCAGGGTCAGAGTCCTGCTGGATCTCATCGAACAAGCAGGACCGTGACATCTGCGTCCTTGGCAAGTAAAGGCGACCCAATGTACGGTTCCGAGATGGTGAGGGACCGACTGAATTGTTGTTCAAAGTGTCAAATCTAATATCCAATCTGATGTGACTGTAAAATGCTTATTCCCCTTTCCCAATTACTGCATCACTACTAGGAACCCAGTGGACGGATCGAAACAGCGCTCGATCACCACAGTTGGCACTGGCTATCTCATAGGTCCTCTTCAACTACCAACAATCAAGGTGAATGCTGAGACTCATAGAAGGTCGCGAGAGTGTCACGGACGCTTTGAAACTCGTTTCCGATAGCATGCACCACCAATAGGCGAAGCAAGGTGATATAGAGACATAGCTAGAATGGGATAGTAGAAATAGACAATGCAACCGCTTTGGGAGAATAAATGCCCGATCGATGCAAGAATTACGAAGACGCTAGTCCGGGCAATCGGAGGACGAATTTCGATTGCTTTCAGCACGAATTAGCAGCGTTCTACGCGTAGGATATCTATCACACGAGATGAACAGTAATGATTTATACTGACGACCACACGCGCAGTCAAGTTGGGGATGATGCGAGTGCATACGTAAAATATCGTTCGACGATGAACACTACCGCGCGCCCGTGCATCGCAGGGGGAGCAAAGGAGGAGGGCAGTCGGGATGGATCGCTGTGTTGGTTAGCCAGATAAAAGAAAATGGATAAAACGTTTGACGCTGGTCCACCTTAGTAAGAGAGCAAGATAACTGAACACGCGAACTTCAATCAGAAGAAGTTATTGGGAGGATTAAGACGGCATCGCATAAGTGAGAAGTAACAATTGGATATTCCCTGTAAACCGCACAAGCAAAAGAGGGAAACAAGGCTGGAGGCGAAAGAAGAGATTTCAGACGTAATTCACCTTTGCCAGCGCGCAAAACGAAGGGAACATTTTGCCAACGATGGTTATCCACTCTCAGCACCATACATACGTAGGTTGGAGTGATGGAGTCTACAAAAGGAAAACCGAGGAAAGTGAATTAAAAATACATCGCAAATTGCTGAAATATTTACAATGAGGTACATTTAAAAGATGGACGACGAGGGCTATTGCTTGTGAATAGAGGTGAGCGCAGTTATTCAGAATGTGTCCAGGTAATGCATCTAAAAACGGCTAATTAAAACATCTGGAGATCCAAAAACGTTTTCCTGATGAGCCCACCGATAAAGAAGTTGTTCGGTTTCTACGCCTACCTAATAGGTAACAGAATAGTACTGCCAATTTCCGAATGCGTGAATAAGCGTTTCCCTACTAGAACTGGATAAGTAAACGAACCAGAAATTCGGAAAAGTACAGCTACTAACGAGTAAATCAATTATGACCGAAGCCGCTTTACGCTAACACGCCCAGACAATTGTCAACCGCACCCATCATCGCCGAGCGATGTATCCAACAAAAAAGCAGGTGCGCGTCAAGCGCGAGCTTCAATAACAGCCATAGATACATAGAAAAATCTCACCTGGAAGATGTCTGTAGGAAACGGTCAGCAGAGTAAAAAAACAGGTCACATAGTCAGAGGAGGGTGAGAATTCCACTGCACTCGTAGGCCGAGAGATACGAAGAGGCGTACCAACAGGAAACCCTGAGTAAACTGACCGCAAAGATCACACGTGTCCCGATAGGTAATTCACCTCATAGATACGCGTAGGGAGACGGCAAACGTATCACAGAATGGGAAAAGCATCGGTGGAGCAACAAAATTGTGCATGAAACAATAAATCATCAAACAGATGAAAAACGATTCGTTCCACAAGCATGTGACACAAATGCAGCCTTAGTCCGTTGACATGACGGTCAACGCAGTACAAACTGCAATATATAGGTGTACAGCACTTGTATACATGCTTCGTAATTCGACGCATCTCGGCGCGATGCGTTCAGTAGAAAAAACCTCATGCATAATCGACGCAAATAAATGATAATCTAGGGAGTGAGGCAAAGAAACGCAGAAAAATCTCAGAATAAAGAGAAAGAATGAAGGCAGAAACAATCTATCCACAGTAATGAAATCATTGGCTTCTCGCCGTGGCACAGTGAAAACAGTATCCAAATAATGGTGTAATAGATTCCATGCGTACCACATAGTAAGACACCTGACGTCAGTTGTGCATCCAACTTCAGACGTCCTAGCTGTGGATGGATCTCGGAGACATCGATCAGTTTGATCAAAACACAGAAACAGATTCCAATGGGCAGTGTGTATCAGCGTGCTCCCAACGCCCTGAAAGGACGAATAACAAAGAGTACTAGAATTGACCGTTGATAAGTGGGATGGAGAACGCCAGTGCTGTTGGGAACAGCCGTGTGGTATTCCAGCTCATTTGGAACACAAGTCCAAGAGAGCCATCAATCAGTGAAGCAATAACCCACAAAGAGGGACATTTGATCCAATCTCATGGTCTTCGACTAGCCCGCTGGGCAGAACATTTTGGGGAGCAGTTCAGCAGACCTGCTGCGACACTGCCCTCTGCTGAATTACCTGAGCGCACGCGGAAAGTTGATGTTACATCTCCCAGTTTGGAAGAGATTCGATATGAGCTTTCCGTTTTGAAACGGAACAAGGATCATTGACCCGACGACTTTGCTCCATCTTTACTGAGAGATGAAGGTGATTTTGTTGACTGGACTTGCTGTTTTATTGAACACGATTAAGGACACTGAATAGGTGCCAAAAGTTTGGTGTCTGTCAATTGTCTTGCTCATGGCCCAAAATACCAAAGAACAATTTTACGAAAATCATCGACGCATTAGTCTTCTTCTCATTGCCTCCAAACTTCTCATTGGTATTATTCTTCATCGACTTACTGGCCCTCGTCGTGTGAGCCGACTAACTGAAAGGGAGGCTAACTTACGCCATGGTCCTGGTGGCATCGACAGTAAGTTCACTCTTCACCAAGTGGTAAAGCAGAGACACTTACAGGCAACCGACTATGATGGATGATCTGGAAGCCGCCTTCGACTCTGTTGATCGTGCTGAATTGTGGCAGAGCTTCACTGTGAAGGGAGTGCTCGCAGGAGACCTTTCCATTATGAGGTCTCTCTACCGTGTCTAGAGACTGAGTAAGGATGTAAGAGGAGCTGTCTCCTTATTTCCAAGATAATTTGGCCTTGCCAGAACTGTCCTATATCTCCTTTCCTCTTCAACTTTATTATCGAAATAAGGATAAATGACTGTACTTTCAGATTTCCAGTGGAAGTTCCGCAGTGCTACCGACTGAGAAGCCTTGAGTATGGGAACGGCATAGCTCCCCTTGGGTTCGACGCTGTGGCTATGCAAACAATACTGGATAGACTGGTGTGTATGCTGCACTCTTGGGCACGTGCTTCGCAGTTTAAAAGTACGAAGTACTGTTGCAAGACCGGACCGATACGCACCTGTTCTATCTATTACCAACAGCCACGGCAGGTGGTGAATCGGTTCACTAATTTTTTATTACACACTGAGATATATAAAAAGGCGAGATACAACCCATTGCCGGATACAAGATAATATGGCAAGTAATACGATGCTTCGTATTATATTATGCATCGCGTGTGGGAACGTGGCTACTATTGGAACATAACCCGGTAGAAGTGGGATAAAAAAAACTCACAACACGACCGCTATGTCAACAAATATATCCAACCAGTGTTCATGGTCCTTAGAACTCCAGCCCTACAGTCGGAAGACACCAACTGACGCTAACTCCGAAGTGAGGGACTTGATGTTTGACTTCTGAGCGAGAGAGCGTATGCAAAAGGACGGCCCAGGGAGCTGGGCGATCAGTGGTCGACGAGGAATCTGAAAGTCCGGCCAATGCAACTGTCTTTCAAAATGCTCAGCCCTACGCTTTAGCTATTTCGACACGTTGAGCATGTGTTGTTTATTCTCATCACGTATAGTTTCACTAAAACCAAGTCCCCTGCTACACGCCTCCCGTATCAGACGGCATAACTTCCGGTGGTTATCAAGGCGGCGGCCAGTTCCATCTCTGACGCACGGTGAGACCACTAGAATTCCCGACATCACGTTGGGCTAGCAATGAGTTTTGCCCTGAGGTCTATGCGGTTCTTATTGTGTTCGTTCAAAGCCGCAATGTGCCGGCGAGCATCGATAAGTTCGAGACCCAGTGTCCAGGTTGGCTTTTAGACTTACCACATGAGGATTTGCTTGTTGATAGTAAGGTCTGGTGAACATGCAACCACTAACTCTCAATTGTATATACTGAGCGCTTATTCAGCCCGAATGCCAGCGTACCTTGATGCGCATTCAGAACATCTGGCTTAGCCAGTTGGCTGGTGTCAATACGCTCACACGGTCGTCAAGGGTGTACACCAACTCATTCGCAAATAAGCACATACAAGTGCAAGGTCAACCTCCACACATGTGCTCCAAATCGAGTGATAGTTTTGGACGCAGCCTCTTCACCGGTAACTGGTCGCGACATGATCAATTTCTGTGCAAGACTGGTTTAAGGTAGGCGAGTGCCGTGTCGGAAGTTAGTGCACGCAAGAAATAACCGAGCATCCTCACACAGGTGGAGTAAACGTTCTCCGTTATCATTACGAGAGCATACACGATGTTCGTCGCCCAAATGCAGCTCATTAGCGGATAATTTCTCAACTTGAACATTCAGATCCCCAACCAGCACAACAGAGTCCGAGCTTCTTCTGTGGCTAAGGAGCTCGTTCAGTTGGCTATAGAAGTCGCCTTTTACCGAGTCATCATTACAGTTTGTGGGTGCATTTGCAGCGATGACGAATAGACACCTATGAGTCTCGCGCGACTTCGAAGCTTTGAACGAGCCAGCCAATCGGACCGCACATAATCGGCTAATGATTGGAATCTAATCAACCAGAGCAGCTTCGGCCCGGGGACTCAGGGCAATACCAACACTGGCTTGGCCGGTGCTAGAAGCTGCATCATTACCGGATAGGCGCAATGAGAAAGGGCTGCTGGTGTCACCTAAAGGGGATCGCAAAGTGAGCACTGAGCTCGAGTTTTGTAGGTGGGTCTCCGATAAGCAGCAGATATCGATCGAGAGAGTCCCTAAAGTTAGGGCAAGTGCTGTCTGTTGACCGATCTGAAGCAATGTGCCTACATTGAGGCATGTTAATCTGAAGGCTGATCGAGGGCTCCGAATGGAAGTCGATGAGCTGAACCTGGCCTCACGCTTGGACATGGACTTGTCGACAAGGGAGGAATGACACTCCGCGTTCGCATATGAGATGAAACTAAAAGTCTATCAAAGCAAGGTGGGGGAAAGCCGAGAATCAGGGGGTTTAAAAACTGAGGGGATATAAGTGAAGTTGGAACGGGATGGTAAGAGTGAAAAAGCCTAAGAGGGGGAATAAGAAGACGGGAAAGATTGAGCAGTAGCATCCAAACCCCTATCCACCCTGCTCGATGCAGTTGATAGGGCACCGTTGATTATCCTCTGCGGTGGCCAGAGCATCAAGAAATTGTTTGATGAATGATTCATAGTACTGCGTGAGCAGGATACTGTCAGGTTGCCCAGGCCTAGACAGGAGAACGATTTGGGTTCTCAACCAAAACCTTTGGTTCAAAAACCTGACCGCAATGCAGCGGGTTTGATGTTCGGCTACAAGAAGTTTGTTTTAAGGAATAAGGAGCCAACCTTATTCCAACGCCCAACCCGGAGGGTCAGCAGGCTGACATTGTTTGGCCTCTAACCTTTGACTAATCTGGTATGTGTGGCTCAGAAGGGACAAAAAAGCACCGCCCAGCACAGCTCAATGGATCGCTGAGGCACACAAACCATCGCACCACGGTAAGGTCTGGCCTCTGCAATGGACTGTAACATACACACAAATAACCTACCTTCTCAATCTTTCTGTTCGATAGAGCTATCAAGCATCCTTGGCTGATGCACTTGATAGTTACCCAAGGTAGGAAATAAGGAGACAGCTCCTCTTACATCCTTACTCAGTCTCTAGACACGGTAGAGAGACCTCATAATGGAAAGGTCTCCTGCGAGCACTCCCTTCACAGTGAAGCTCTGCCACAATTCAGCACGATCAACAGAGTCGAAGGCGGCTTCCAGATCATCCATCATAGTCGGTTGCCTGTAAGTGTCTCTGCTTTACCACTTGGTGAAGAGTGAACTTACTGTCGATGCCACCAGGACCATGGCGTAAGTTAGCCTCCCTTTCAGTTAGTCGGCTCACACGACGAGGGCCAGTAAGTCGATGAAGAATAATACCAGTGAGAAGTTTGGAGGCAATGAGAAGAAGACTAATGCGTCGATGATTTTCGTAAAATTGTTCTTTGGTATTTTGGGCCATGAGCAAGACAATTGACAGACACCAAACTTTTGGCACCTATTCAGTGTCCTTAATCGTGTTCAATAAAACAGCAAGTCCAGTCAACAAAATCACCTTCATCTCTCAGTAAAGATGGAGCAAAGTCGTCGGGTCAATGATCCTTGTTCCGTTTCAAAACGGAAAGCTCATATCGAATCTCTTCCAAACTGGGAGATGTAACATCAACTTTCCGCGTGCGCTCAGGTAATTCAGCAGAGGGCAGTGTCGCAGCAGGTCTGCTGAACTGCTCCCCAAAATGTTCTGCCCAGCGGGCTAGTCGAAGACCATGAGATTGGATCAAATGTCCCTCTTTGTGGGTTATTGCTTCACTGATTGATGGCTCTCTTGGACTTGTGTTCCAAATGAGCTGGAATACCACACGGCTGTTCCCAACAGCACTGGCGTTCTCCATCCCACTTATCAACGGTCAATTCTAGTACTCTTTGTTATTCGTCCTTTCAGGGCGTTGGGAGCACGCTGATACACACTGCCCATTGGAATCTGTTTCTGTGTTTTGATCAAACTGATCGATGTCTCCGAGATCCATCCACAGCTAGGACGTCTGAAGTTGGATGCACAACTGACGTCAGGTGTCTTACTATGTGGTACGCATGGAATCTATTACACCATTATTTGGATACTGTTTTCACTGTGCCACGGCGAGAAGCCAATGATTTCATTACTGTGGATAGATTGTTTCTGCCTTCATTCTTTCTCTCTATTCTGAGATTTTTCTGCGTTTCTTTGCCTCACTCCCTAGATTATCATTTATTTGCGTCGATTATGCATGAGGTTTTTTCTACTGAACGCATCGCGCCGAGATGCGTCGAATTACGAAGCATGTACACAAGTGCTGTACACCTATATATTGCAGTTTGTACTGCGTTGACCGTCATGTCAACGGACTAAGGCTGCATTTGTGTCACATGCTTGTGGAACGAATCATTTTTCATCTGTTTGATGATTTATTGTTTCATGCACAATTTTGTTGCTCCACCGATGCTTTTCCCATTCTGTGATACGTTTGCCGTCTCCCTACGCGTATCTATGAGGTGAATTACCTATCGGGACACGTGTGATCTTTGCGGTCAGTTTACTCAGGGTTTCCTGTTGGTACGCCTCTTCGTATCTCTCGGCCTACGAGTGCAGTGGAATTCTCACCCTCCTCTGACTATGTGACCTGTTTTTTTTACTCTGCTGACCGTTTCCTACAGACATCTTCCAGGTGAGATTTTTCTATGTATCTATGGCTGTTATTGAAGCTCGCGTGGAAAATGAAGTGTTACACACTAATAGCATTAGCTAACTTAAACAGTTCGTAAGTATGCCTCCGCCTCAGTACCCAAGGAAGCGACAAAATGCGATCAACGTATGCCCTACCAAGGTGGGGACCATTTTTTCTGACATTGATTCGACTGCCGTTTGTAGGCAGTTTCCAGACAGTAAGAGAAAGATTGATACCACGATGCCTTTCGTTTAACGCCCAATGATACGTCTTGAGACACGGTTAAGCTAACGCTTGAGAGATACTCGTAACACGATTGTTGTTTCAGCTATTACAATTCAAAGAAGCTAAATCAGCGCTTCAAATGAACTAATGGATGCTTTAGAATTTCACCAAAACTTCAGAATTCTCAAGCTGGTCGAACATCGAACTACAAAATCAGAATGCAATCAGAATTCGACTCGTGCATCCCGCTCTTCAGTGAAAGATGACAAGTTGGTTGCCTTGTTATCGACTCATCGCAGACAGTCCAGGCGAAAAGATACCACAAGGTTAAGTGCTCCGCTGACTACGGCATGCGTATGCGCGCGCAACTCTGACCGAAATACAGGTGTGCAGTCTAAGGGAAAAGAGAGGAGTAGAACGATGAAATTTGACACAGGATTTGTGATGGTGGCTGAAACCTGGGGAGAAGGGAATCGTCTGCCTTAATGCGTGCGATCAAGCGATCGACCGATCGAGTGAGTTTTTGACAACACAGCTAAGTGTACAGAACCTTAGAATTTAGAATAGAATGTTTGTGTTCTGATCCGGTGTTTTCTTGCTTTTGACGCGGCTGGGTGACGTTAGTAGGCAACAGGGTTGACGCCCTAAAATCCGAACAGGAAACAATCAATTGACCGCTCGTCTTCAGTTTGATCATGCAGTGCGCTGAAAACAGGACGGATGTGATATGAGGAGTCAGCTAAATCAAATGAATGTCAAAGGAGAATCTCTAACGATTCTCAAGTTTTCATCTATGGACGCAGCTGACTAGGTTCGCAGAAACGGAGTTCATTCCGTAGTAATCAATGGGTAGAAACATCCAGGATCTGATACGTAAGCGTCAGTGGAGATCCGGAATTCGTGACTAGAGAACGAGGTAAGCAAGCACCACCATGGGAGTTCGGTTATGACTGCTGATTCACCACTACTAATTTGGGAAGAAGATTGTGACGAAGTGTCGTGATGTGAACCCACAGACTTCACATGCTCTGGTGTGCTACACAGTGTTAGGCGTGTGCAGCATAACGCTTCGTGTACGGCGCTCAAGTGGGTAATGGGTATATGTCGCCGACACCTGATGAAGAGCAATGATCATCGAAACTAATTCACGGGCAGACAATGAATCGATTGGGGTAACATTAACAGTTGAGTGCACCGAGCGCGATATGCCTAGTTCGCGGTGAAGCTGAGTCGGGATAGTGATGAAAAGAGTGTGGCTATAAACACCCCGTCTTGGTCATTATGGTGCGATCAAGCAAACAGCCAATTTGATAACAGAATACCCCGTAGAAAGAGGTGAAGCGGACTAGAAGCAGGGGCAAATACCGAATGCTACTTAAATGTCAAAGATGAGAGAGTTATGAAATAGACAACCATGATGAAATTTACTCATCTTTTGGCACCGTTGGGTCATCCTTGTAGGATCTCGAAGCCGGGGGACCGTTAGCATTAGGATCAGCAACATACTGGCCAATGACCACATCTTCAGGTGAAACAGGAGACACACAGCGGAGCACTTTGACCTAGAACGCATAAAGATGGGTCATAGAAATGATGTTCCGCTTCAGATACTTCACAAGGAAAGGCCATGTTGGCCATGTGAAATGAACTCAATTGAGTGCAAAAGTTGTTCGAAAGAGTAATGACACGGTTTACAGGTCAGGTACCCCATCTAAGATGGTTGAAGTAGGTAGACATGGCCTCTCAAAAGGACGATCGACTACATGTATTCGGGTTGAATCACCGACTTCGTTACCGATGGTGAATGCGTTTGCATAGCGCGACATGGTTCTAGGAGAGAAGTATCAGATTAGGAGTAAGTTGCCATGTCTTTGAAGAGATGGATGGTAAGTTTAATGTTGCGCACACTTTGTGTCACTGAAAACGTCTTATGTTCCAATGTTTGCACACTGATGTTCGGGCTCGAGATAGTTGGTTACCAATTCGATAGTGCACTCTGGTGGTAACCATAGTGTATCTGTGATCGTGCCGATGACGCTTGCATGGAACGCGTAAGACTGGCCAGCACAGCACTGGCGTTCTGCGGACGGAAAACGATTGTCAAATCGTTCTCCAATAGTTCGTAGATAAATGACTATCAGCCAATGATGGTGTATACACCAGTATTCTAGATAATCAGATAAGTACAAATAGCCTGACGAATATAACGTGGGCCACGCAACATAATTCTCCGGACTCAAGTGAATGGGTCTGGGTTGATAAACCAAATTGAAGTGATCAGTAACAACACAACTGGCAGACTGCAACAATGTATGAGAGAAGATCACTCATGATCCTACGCACGACTATCTTAATCGAGTCGTATGAGACTTCAAGTAACTAACTGTTATTACTCAACATGAACGGAGATAAGACGAAAAAGGAGCATTCGTGCACATGTGTGATAGGGTAAACCGACGGGGACTATGTGAGGAGTGGGGTCCAATTACGTGCATCCCCAAAACAAGACAGGTCTTAATAGATCCGTGCATCAACGAATACAACCGGATTTCTGGTGTAGTCGGTGGAAGGTATGTGAATCCAACGCACTAGATTCCGTAATACTAAATTTTAGCGGTCAAATTTTTTCATGGGATATGATGTACAAAGGAAGGAGTATAATGATGACCTGTGATTAACGGAAGGAGCTTGAACCATAGTTAATAATTTACCGGTGACCATGAGAATGTGCACGCCCGACAGCGCAAAGTGGAACGGGGAGGGGCGTCGAGAAATGTGGTCAAGACAGACATAATTACAGTAAGGAGTGAAGTAGATGCGGGTGTGGTTCACATGAGAATGAGAGGGGGGAATTTTAAGACACGAAACTTGGCAACGCGATGAAACGAAGTTCCAGTAAGAAACATCGTGACTCTTAAATGATCTGAACTTAGCTTTGAAAAATAGGGAAATCGAATCGGAAGGAAACAAGCGAGCTGGAGGAGCAAAACTGAACGATACGGTTAAGAGGACTATGGTGAACTCGCTCCGGAGAAAGTCGTCAATCCCTTGGTGTCAAGGAGGCAACTGAACCTCTGTAAAGAAGCCACATCCGCATGCGAGACGAAGAGGTGTGTTGCAATGCGAATTGCAGTAACATAGAAGCCTCCTTATTATTACCAGTATGGCCAGTAGATGTTGATTCGGAGTGGGGGAGTAAAAAAGTAACTGATCCAAAGGTGGAAAATAAACATGCGTCCAAGGTACCGACAATGACAAAAACAAACTGATCTGAGTGTAAAATGAGAACAAAAATTGGGGTTTCAAGGGTGTGTAACATGTTGAAATAAATTAGTGAAATGTGATGATTACCTTCTCATCACGGATGTCATCTGCCTTCAGAGTTCGAGGAGTTTCCATTGCGATCAGGCATAAAACTTGCATTAGGTGATTCTGGACAACGTCACTGAAAAATTAATCCATACTGCAGTAACGATGGCATGAAATCAAAGCACACTGGTAACTGAGAGCACAATAATCGGGATCTACAGATGAAGGAATTACAGAAGATCTTCAGTGGTGGAAGATGAAAGGTGAGAAGACGAGCAGGTGCCGATCGCGTGAGTTAAACATGGGTTTCACGATGAAAAGCATAATATTTGATAACGACGAAGCCAATTCGAGAGAAAGTGAAATACGAAATGCAGAAGCCTGAGTGATCGCACTAACGATAATTTACGACACCACAGTGGGGGGGGGAGCAAACATGTTGCTTAGGTCTCCTGGAAGTGGTCTCAACCGAAAACAAAGATTCGAGCAATCAGCATACTCGGCATACTGGATGAGACACAGAGAGCACTTGCTCAGCTGCGAAACGGCAAGTGTGCCGGAGGTGACGGGATCCCGCCTGAAGTCTTCAAACACGGCGGACCCGCGTTGTTGACTGCGCTGCACCACTTGGTGCAATGTGTATGGATTGAGGAGGAGGTGCCTCCTGAGCTGAAGGATGCCCTTGTGCTACCACTTTACAAGGGCAAAGGTAGCAAGCAATGTTGCACGAATTATCGTGGCATCAACCTGCTGAGTTGTGTGGGCAAGATGATTGCCCGAATCCTGTTCAACCGCCTCGTCAATCAGGTTGTGGAACCTAACGTGGCGGAAGAGCAATGCGGATTCCGTTCGGGTCGCAGCACTATAGATATGGTGTTTGCGGCTCGTCAGTTGCAAGAGAAGTGCAGAGAACGACACCAGCCATTGTAATCGTCTTTTGTTGATTTCACCAAGGCATTTGATACGGTGAACCGCGAGGCGTTGTAACTGGTGTTGGGTAAGTTTGGTTGCCCGCGTAAGTTTGTAAGTTTAATTGAATGTCTGCACAATGATATGCGAGCGAGGGTGCAGCTGAGTGGAGAGACCTCGGATGACTTTGCAGTTGTCTCTGGTGTGAAGCAAGGCTGTGTCTTAGCTCCTGCCCTGTTTAATATATATCTTCATGCGATGTTGTCCTGTGCTTTTGATGCTGTTTGTGCTTACGGTGTTCGTGTGGAGCACCGTATTGATGGTGGGTTGCTGAACACCCGTCGTTTCGGTGCGAGAACCTTAAACTGTGAAACAACTATCCGTATGTTGCTGTTTGCTGACGACTGTGCATTGTTTTCACACAGCGCGGATGAGTTGCGGTACATGACTAGTGCTCTGGCTTCGACGGCCGCCAAATTCGAGCTTACATCAACACAAGCAAAACTGTCTGTCTCTTTCAGCCTTCACCGGAGGTGCAATCTTCAATTTTAAGGCGAATCAGCATTGGTGCTGAAGTATTAGAAACCACCTCCCGCTTCTGCTACCTGAGCGTATGATGTCGACTGATCAGCAGATACACGTTGAGTTGCGTAATCGCGTGTCGAAGGCGGCAGCGGCATTCGGGAAGCTTGAGTACCGAGTGTGGAACAACCATCAGCTTACCATTGGCACGAAGCTGATGGTGTACAAATCCATGGTACTGTCCGTTCTTCTATACGGCAGTGAAACGGGGACGATGTACCGTCGGGATGTGCGATATCTCGAGCGATTCCATCAGCAGTGTCTGCGACGAATTTTGCGGATCGGCTGGGGCGACAGAGTTGCAGACACGGAAGTGTTGCGCCGAAGTGGGATGTATGCAGTGGACTGCATACTTTTATTGAGACACCTGAGGTGGATCGGTCGTGTGAGCCGTGTGGATTCGACGCGGATACCGAAGCAGCTATTATATGGTCAACTGAGTATTGGGAAGCGGCATGTGGGGAAACCAAAGTTACGTTACCAGGACATGATTAAAGTGAGCCTCACACGTTCTAATCTTGATTGCAGATCATGGGAATCGAAGGCGGTTGATCGGCGTGCATGGCGCGATCTGATCACGAAGGCAGTTGCCGAGGTGCAGGAGAAAGCCTTCACGCATGCAGAGAAGAAGCGGCAAGTGCGGAAGCGGCAAGCACCGATGGGTTGTATTCCATCGACATCAAGCGCATGGTGCTGTAGAACATGCGGTCGCGAGTGCCTTAATCAGGTAGGCTTAGTGAGCCATGAGCGAGGCCACTCGGGACTACTACCGAAGCGACGACGGGTTCTGCAGAGGACGTAGGCAGAACGGGCGCAGCGTTTGTAGGTACGCTGCATTCTGCGTCAGAAAGTTTCCCTGGGTCTGAATGGCCGCGTTTACAGGGCTACAGTGAAGACCATGCTACTCTATGGGAGTGAGACTTGGCCCCTTCGATCTGAGGTGCACTCAAGTCTGAGCATTGTTGTCTACAACCCATTGTTGGTGTCGGATGGCACCAGCGTGTCCGCAGAAATGATGCGCAAGTGAGTGCTAAACAGAGGTAATCATGCTAGTGTCTTAGAACAACAGAGAGCACTGAATAAATTGCGTTGGCTTGGGCACGTACTACGTATGCACGATCACAGCCTATTGAAAAGAGCCATGATTTGTTTGTCAGAGGTAGGGTAGCGTAAGGCTCGAGGTATACAAAAGCTGACTTGTCAGCGGTAAATGTAGTCACTGGCAACAATACCTGGCTGTTGGTCTGTCTCGCCTTCCAGGCTGGAGTCCACATGATTCGCCTTTAGGTTGGCTCGAGACATTACAGGACATAACTCGCAGCCGGCGTCAGCGGGTCTTCCTCTCTCCTCTCCTTGTCGGCCTCTGTTTAAAATGTGTTCGGTGCTGAGTTATCTGCGAAGCAATGGCTGAATAGGATGAGGGTCCGTGAAAGTCACAAGAAAGTTATCTCGCTGATGCCGTTTTATGTATGCACGAGAGCCAGCTGTTTGGAACCCTACGCTGTTGATAAAGTGTAGGCAACTTAACCGTGAAAGTTTTCTTAGGGTAATAAAGTTTTAAGCTAGACCAACCTTCGTTCCACGGGCTCCTGTGGTTGTGTGGCAGAGGAACATCAGTTCTAATCGTTGATGTGCTACTGATGTTGTTTGTTGACCAACAATGAGTTCCGAAATTGTCGAAAAAATGTGGGATGATAACATAACAATGATAAGTATAAGGCTTTCGTAATATACACATGCTGAGTGGAAACAGTATCATGAGAACGCGAAATACTTAAGAAAAAACCCTCAACAATGAAACAAATTGGATTAATAACCATTAAAAACAGCTTTCAGGCTTTGTAAAGCTATTTTAATAGGTCACTCTATCGGATGTGGACCTGAAGAGGTAGCTAGGCTAGCTTAGTGGTGACACGAGGTCGGTGCAGCAGTTGGCTCAAACAAGTTTGGCCCCTGATTACAAATGGGTACGGGATCCCATAATAAACGAATCTGATTTTAGCAAGAAACGCTCAGAAATTGGAAAAGTAACAAAGATGTGAATAAACAATTCGGAAAAGTGCTCACCGGATAATCCCATATTCGTCAAAATAACCGCCCCGACCTTCTGTTCCAAAGGGCTCCTTGAGTGTTATGGTTACATTATGAATATGTTCACAGTTCCATAGAGCGTGCAGAATTCTATTGGTGAATCTGGAGAGTTAAGCGAAATAGAGTTGCTAAAAGTGGATATACCGGTGTTATTGGGAAACCCAAAAAAATGTAGAGAATGGAAAATAAATTTAATATAATCGTGAGAGCAACTAGATTGACGAGCGTGCGGGACAAGAAAACGCTCAGTTTACCAGACAATATAATGCGACGTAAAACCGAGACGCAGCATGTGGCCAAGCAATGAACAACGTCTATATAGTTAGTAACATAATGCCTACAATATCTTACGCGATGGTACCCATCGTCGTCATCCGTATCAGGGTGCGATAACGACGTGGACAAGGAAGTGTAATGAAATCAAAGAAGGGAACAGACGTCATCAGCATCATCAACACACGTTAGCTGAGAGTGAGGAACACACCGCAGCTAATGCGGCACAATACCAAAAGGATAAAAATTAGGCAATGCATACCAAAATACTTAAAAACCAACAACATTTGAGATTGCTATTGGAGGGGGAAGCTAAAAGGGAGGTAGGCACAAAGGGACTCACAACACAAACGCAAGACGTCAACTCTCAGCTAATGTATCCAAACAAACATGTTCATCGTCTTTCAGATCCCAGCCAGGCAGTCAGGAGACATCAACCGATGTCATGGTCGAAGTGAAGGTTTCGATTCCTCTCGACCAAGTAATCGTTTGGGCTTCCTTCCTCTACTTCAATCCACATCCCCGGCGCGCAAACGCACGTCGCGGTAGTCGATGCGCTGGCATGTGCAACACGTGGCCCAACGATCGGAGCATGGTGCGTACTGTAACGGTGCACTTGCTCTTCCTGTTGCAAATACGGGGCGCCGAACACATGGAAGAGACGTTCGACCAAGGAAGCCGGTTTGAGAGCCTATTTAATCGCTATACGGCCCGAGATAACATGGTGATAGCTTGCTTCCTCTTATGTCACACCGTCACAAAGCCAGATGGAGCGTGGAAACATGGATGGAACCCCGCATGAAGCAGATCTCCAGGGGACGGTTGCCCGGATAGTCGTAGTAGTTCACTCGAACACTTCAATAATTGCTGTTAACTCACTCCCAACTTCTCCATCTTTAAACATTTTTAACCGATTTTTAACACCCAGAATACCCATTTGGGACCTGTTATGGGTGAGTCGAACAAATATCCGTCCTCGGCGATCCTGTTGTACCAAATGATCACACTACCTAGTTTCACTATATCTTGCAATGGAGAACCATATAACTTACACGTGTCATGCTTCGTGTACTCGGGGATCAGGTATGCAGAAATAGCGAGACAAAGCGGAAGACGCCTAACAACAAAACGATAACAATACAAGTAAGCAGTCTCATAATGCAACGTGTAAGTCACTCTTCCCGCATTTAAATGGCCAACTGACTGAGTAGTTATGTGGTAACGAGTAAAGCAGAATGCAGACGAGAACACGAGTGCGACGTGCTGAGTACACTCAAAGACAAAGTCGACTTCGTAAATCCCATCGGACTCAGTGACGGCTACTCACTGGGTGGTCACAGATATGGTCCCAAAATCTCCTCAGTAGAGAATTACTATGGGTGAACCGAATAAACAGTGTTATCCTAGAGGTCAGAGCGAAGAGTTCAAGTGCCATCAGTGTGCCCCCAAATGGGGATCAGAAGCCAATTCGAATATCACACGATGTGTCAAATGCTGATACCGAGGAGTGACCGTCGTGTGACGAGACAGGCGGGTCTAAAGTCAAAAAGTAACTGGCCTGCGGTTCATTCTGAGTTCTGCAAACATACAGCTGCGTGAGGGCAGCAGTGAAGGGCTGTGCTACTCTTAACCTATGTTGCACTATGCCCAAGACTTTCGCATAATCCCACTGTTATGGAACCTACTAATTGACGCTAAGCCCTTATGATCACTTGGGATTTCGATCCAAGGCAATGCAAAGCTATCTTCAATTGCCAGGTTCGGAGGTTGTCCAGCACTTGTGTATTTGTACACGCGGTGAACACTTCGGTCACCTTCCCCACATTGCAATAAGAGAAATTGCGCCAAACAGCGTTACAGGGAATGGAAAACGGAAGACCAATAGCAAAATCACCATCTAATCGCAGCGCTAATCGAAACAATGATCAACTAGACAGCTTTCCGCAGTTGCTAAGAAATGGACTAAAGGGTGTGAACAGAAGGCCTAACAATACTGGCTAACATTCGAGCTGGAGTGAGTTAAAAAGAGGAGATTAGTTGTCTACGAGCTGGGATGTCTTTGCGAACAAATAATACTGAGACACTGTTAACGATGAGTTCGAACGCAAATCAGCGTACAGCACCGTGTTAAGTGGAACATTATTCGATGCAGCATCACTGACGACAAAGGTAAAACGCACCGTAAGATGATGAGGTTTTGCACCATCTCCTTCCCCAAATAGTGGTCGATTCTGTAGATCTGGTCTTCGGAATAAAGTGCAGCCAAATGGTCAGATAGCTCATTTGAAGACGCCAAATTGTGCCCGAATGGTTTCTCAATGACCAAGCGAGCCCACGCCGAGGTACTAAACGTAAAGGAGAGAAAAAGGTATAGAGCAACCACAAGCAGCTCTACGCTCGAAAAATGGCTTGTTAGATAAAAATGAAGGGCGGGCCTAGGAGGCAAGTATGGAAGATAAGGCCACTCTGAGTGAAGAAAGTGAGGTAAGCACAGAGAACTACGCAACGTGTTATTTCAATCCAGCGATGACCGCCTACTGTCCCTAATTTGATCCAGTCACGTGGAGCGAACATATTCCAACGAAAATCAAATAAATCATCATTCTGTGGTGTCGTCTGCCCTTCTGCGCAATAAAAGCGACTCGTTTCTCGACCGGGATGTGATTTTCGATGAAAAGTGGGTTCTTTAACACAATCGAGGACGAACCCTTCTATTGTTGGACAACGATCAAGCTCCACAACACTTCTCAAAGCCGAAATTGCATTCCAAAAGAGGTTTTGGTGACTGGTTGGTGGTCTGAGGCTGATCTGATCCATCACAGCTTTCTGGATCCAAAGGAAACCATTACAGCGGAGAAGTATTGTTAACAAATTGTCAAAATGAACTGAAAACTGCAACAAAGGTGCACGGCACTGGTCATCAGAAATCGGCCAATTCTTCTCTATGATAATGTACGGCCGCACGCCGCACGCCGCACAAACTACCCTACGGAAGCTACACGAGATGGGCTATGAAACTTTGTCTCACCCATCATGCTCCCATGATGGTCACCAATTTTTCAAGCACTTGAATAACTTCCTCCGAGAGAACCATTAAAAGGCAATGCGATGCTGAAACTGCCTTCGACGATTTCGTCACCACTGGCACTCCGGAAATTTTATTGAGTCGAAATAAATAGACCTGGTTTTCGTTGGCAACTGTGAAACAAATCGAATGGTTTTTATTTCGAATAAATGCTTTATGTCTGAGCCAGGATATATACATTTAAAGTTTGAGATTAAAAACCGTAATAACCTAACTACCAAACTAATACTTCACGAGGGAACCAATTCAAGTAACCAAGTGCATGTGAAGAGACAATATAGTACAACTACCAGAATATAAGTGTTAAGAATGGTGTTGAAGCATCACGTGATTAATATAAAGGTTGTGAGTACTTCTCAAGTAGCGATGGTGAATCGAAATAAAAAGAGTATAATCTTGTTAATCATCGATGGTACATCAATAAACTGACTTTCGTACCCCATTTCAACTGTAAGCCGATTAATAATTGATCAGCTGACACCGAAGATATCAGAAACGAGTGGAAGTTAGGACGCAATGATCGGCGCTTGAGTATTCTACTGTGAGCAAGTGCAACAGCTGAGTTCTCTCGTTAAACCCAATCAGCGGCCATGAATAAAAAAATATTTCATCCATTCAGAACTGCTTCGAGGCGTTTCCGAATAACAAGGCAATTGCACTTTGACAACGGCAGTGTGATGAAAAAGATCTGCCCATGGAAAGAAATCCATATGCAGGAAGCCATTCGAATTAAACCTGAGAAATTGTGCGTGGATTTACATAACCATCCTTACCGTAGGTGTGCATCTCCCCAAAGTACACGGGTTTTCAGCTTGCGTGCCTGCAGTAATGTTGCAACCTTGCTGGTTGGAGATTGTTCCAGTCCAGCGAGTAACTCGGCGGTGATATTCCATGGAGTGAGGGGTTTATGACTCGTAAACCTAAGTAGATTTATAAACAATAATGCATCCTGACGGATGTGGCTTCCAACTAAGTAAAGCACTACCTCAAGGATTACAATCGGGCACATGTGCACTAACATTTGAAGGAGGATCGGTCCGTTACTGATAAATTATCAAACTAGAGTTGTATGAACCGGGAAATCACTCATCGACTCCCGACAGATATAATGTTCCGACATCGCTCATTGCCTTCTAGGTAGGCTGTTCGGTCAAAAACTGAACGATGCTCCCTAACTCAACTCAATAGTTAAGCTGGAGCAGTGGTAGTATCATACGCTGGGAAGAACCAGGAAAGTAATTACATACTACTATACCGCTCCAGCATCCCTCACGTATCATCAGACTTCAAATGTTTGTTTTTCAACAGTTTCTTATTCCGTGGATCCAATTGTGACGACAATTGCACCGAATTCCACAAAGTTCAACCAGTAGGCCTACTTCTGCACCAATTCAACAACAACGTTCAATGTAAGGGCAGTCTTGCAGACTAATCAAGCCGGTTTGGTGCGTAACTTCGGGTCCCTTGCTATCTCCTTGGTTGCTCTATCCGAAAATGGGTTGGAAGACAGGGGTGCTGTGATTCTGCTGATATCTCTGGTGACACGGAAGCAAGTATGTCTGTTTTAAAAATGATGCTGGTAGAACTGAAATCATATAAGCGAATCGATTCACTAAAAACAGTCAAATGTGCGGGGTTCGACTATTGGCCTTGTTTAGACACAAAAGGAGCAGTGAAAAAATGTGAGATTCACCGATGCCTTAACTGATTACAGAGGCAACTCGGTCAAGAGTGATCTGTGACAGAAACTTAGCAAGCATATGAATAAGGCAGACAAATCGGGTTACTGAATACCGAACACTGTATTGTGGGAGCAAGTAGAAATTAAAATCTGTACAACTTCCATCGTAGTATAGTCAAAAATGTAAGATAAAATATATTTGTCAACCGTGGTAAGCTAATCGTTCTTCAAGTTCTTAGACAGCATTTCAAAAGGTCTGAAGTACAGTTACACTGTGCTCATAAATGTAAGATATCATAGCTAGTGTTCAACCTTTCACTGAATTGAATGGTGGTGAAATGTAAATCCAAAAACGTTTCCAACTGTTGCACAGAGTTGGCCACCACGACTTGTTTCGGCAAACTGTACCAAAAATTTAGCGGTCTTCGTTCGAAGCACAGGAGGTGAGGTAATCGTTTTACATCCGGCACCAAAACCTTGTAATGGTGCCTGCGTGTGTTCCATGGCGTTCGTAGGTGAAGCAGTGGCCACAGCATGGGACGTCGCCTAGATGTATTAGGCGGAAGGTCATGATGACATCAACTCGCACAAGATGCAGAATCCTAGTTTCTCGCGCCAAACTTCGTACGGTAACCATTGTCAACTTGTAATGACCCTTGACGCGTTTAATCTTCCGTGTCTCGCCTAGTATGATTGGACAGTAGGCAGGCGAGCCGTACTCGAGTGCTGTTCGTATGAGGGAAGGAAAGAGGCGAGTGGTGGTCTCTTCAGACTAAGTACAGAGGCTGCGTCTGAGCACCCAAAGCATGCGTAGTCAATTACGATACAGTCCATTCGTATTGTCAACGGACTTCAAATCGCAGTGGGAGAGTACACCTGGGTCCTTCAATGAACAGGTGGGATGTAGCGGTTGGCCGTCAATGGTGTAAGTTCGATCGTCATCAAGCTACCCTAGGCTCATGAATACCAACTTGTTGGTTGAACGTGCGGCCTTCCGCCGACTACATGGAGAGACGATTGAGGTCTTGCTGAAGTAGGACGCAATCATTGGGATGCTAATCACTCTCCAAACCTTCAGATCGTCGACAAACAAAGCACACGGCGACCGAAGAAGCTTAGGCAGATCATTGGTGTGGATTAGGTACAGAGTGGGACCAATGCCGTGCCTTGGGGAACGCCATTTGTAGAGGGATACCAGACAGTTAGATGGCCGTCGACCAGTACCCTTCACTTCCGTCCAAGGAGAAAGTCCTGGGTCCACTAGTGCAGTGATCCACCAAGACTGCACACCGTCAGCATGTGGGGGAGGACCCTGTGGTTTAGCTTGTCAAACGCTTGAACTGAAACGGATGTAGACTACGTCGACAAAGTTCCCTTGGTTCGCTGTGAAACTATTCATGTTTCGTCACCTTTAAGTTGGTAATAAAGAGCGGCCTGGCATGAAACCGTGCTGTGCACGCGTCAACAGATCTTTTGATTGGAACAGTTGTAGTAGACTCTTCTACACGATCTTGACAATCTTGTCTAGGTGTCAGACAAATCGGCCTGAGGTTGTCCACTTTCCTGGGGTCACGGCATTTCGGAACCGGCTTATTCACTGAGCATTTCCACTCGCTCGGTAATGAACCTTCGGATAGTGACTTGTTGACCAAGTCAATCACAACAGGTGTGTTGGCCGACAGGGACTTAAGAATAAGTGGGTGGAGTCCGTCTGGGCCAGCAGGTTTGATACAGTCAAGCTTGGCGTGTAAGTAACGCACCACCTCAACATCGCAAACCAGACTGTCGGGTTCGGTAAACGCGGCACAAGCCGAACTCGGTAAAGACACCCCATTAGTTGCAAACAAAGAAGCGAAGTGCGCCGCCAACATGGACGCACGGCGCGCTGAAATAAAAAAATAAGGATGTGTCAGCTGTAGGCCGTAATGGCGCTTCCCTGCCGCGCGACCACCACCAGTCGAGCGCGGGCTGAGTATACCGCTAGGACGCCCACCCCTAAGCGGATTCGAACCGGTGACTTTATGAGTGCAAGGCAGGCTTGCAGAACACTCGGCCACCTGCCGACAGTGTGCTGCAGGTTAAGGGCTGTTTGCTGAGCCGTCTACAGATGGCAGACCACCTGTCCGCTTGAGGCGTTGCTTCACGTAAGCAAAGATCCTCTTCGGAGCGGCCTTTGCGGCGGCTGCGAGCAGCTCTTCAAAATGCCGGCGCTTGCTCGTTTTTGTAGTACTGCTGCCTCTCGTACACCTCGTAGTCATTGGAAGGGCTGGAGAGGAATTCCCCCACAATCTGTGAACCTCCAATCCATTTTACCATACTCCTTGTCAAACCAAAGCGGCCTGACTGGTCGAAAGTTCCGACACTTCAATGATACAAACGGAGAATACAGTAAAGTAACTTCCACTTTTATAACAGTCCAACAGCCTTCCAAAGATGTAGCTTGCGGCAAAGATCAATCCACTTGGTTCGGGCTTCGAGTTATACTGTCGAGTAGTAGTAAGCTGGCTTCAACGGACGGGAATACGGTAAAGGTAGATCCATACTGGCTATGAGCCCTGAGTGGTCGCTTGTTGCGAAGGTCTCTAGGACCTGAACGTCATAAACACGTTGTTCACAGCCTGTTAACATTAACTCTAGGCAAGAGGGAGTTAAAAGTGTTATTGGTGTCAGCTGACACGTGCTGCTCGGTACCATTTTGAAGTACTAAGTCCAGGAACTTCGCTTCAACCTCGCAGTGTCCAGGCATGAGTGGAACTTCAGACCAGCGTACTCGAGGACAATTGAAATCACCCATGAGTAAAAATGGGGACGACTCACGTGGATCCAAGCATGTTGCAGTCAATCCAAACGATGGCTGAAGGGACCGCAATCAAATGCACCAACGAGCAGCTCCATCATCATCATCCTCATCCTCATCCTCATCCTCATCCTCATCCTCATCCTCATCCTCATCATCATCCTCCTCCTCCTCCTCCTCCTCATCATCATCATCATCATCATCATCATCATCATCATCATCATCATCATCATCATCATCATCATCATCATCATCATCATCATCATCATCATCATCATCATCATCATCATCATCATCATCATCATCACATCATCATCATCATCATCATCATCATCATCATCATCATCATCATCATCATCATCATCATCATCATCATCATCATCATCATCATCATCATCATCATCATCATCATCATCATCATCATCATCATCATCATCATCATCATCATCATCATCATCATCATCATCATCATCATCATCATCATCATCATCATCATCATCATCATCATCATCATCATCATCATCATCATCATCATCATCATCATCATCATCATCATCATCATCATCATCATCATCATCATCATCATCATCATCATCATCATCATCATCATCATCATCATCATCATCATCATCATCATCATCATCATCATCATCATCATCATCATCATCATCATCATCATCATCATCATCATCATCATCATCATCATCATCATCATCATCATCATCATCATCATCATCATCATCATCATCATCATCATCATCATCATCATCATCATCATCATCATCATCATCATACACGTCAGCTAGAGGTTGGAAATACCTCAGCTACTGTGCCGCAATACACAAAGGAAAATAAATGCAACAGTTGCATGCCAGCTGAGCTACCAGCAACGGATAGGCATCGTTCCGGTAAGCTACCAGCCGGCTAACAAGCAACAAGAAAAATTACTATGTTTTAGGCTATGAAATGAGACCGTAGATGGAGGGGGAGGCTAAAAGGGATGGCGAGGGACAAAGAAACTCACAGCAGGAACGCGACTGAGGTCGGTTACTTGCCATATTAGTAGGTATATCCAGCCAAACGTGTTCATCGTCTTTTGGACCCCAACCAGGGAGCCGTGACGCTCCAACCGAGACTAGCTCCGAAATGAGGGCCTTCATTCGTCTAGACCAAGTCATCGCTTGGCCACTCCTCCTCTTCCATCTACATCCTCGGTGAGCAAACAACGCACGTCGTGGCATTCGATGGGCTGGCATGCGCAACACGTGGCCCAGCCTTCGGAGCCTGGTGCGTGAAATGACGGTGCTGAGAGATTCAGTTCCTCTTCCTCTGCCGTAAACAAGGCGTCGAACACGCTCGTTACTCACGCGGTGTTCCCATCAGATGTGAGCCAAAATGCGAAGGCACCGATAGTCGAACGTAACTAGCCTCGTCATGTCCGCAGATCTTAGGGTCCAGGTTTCGCGACCGTACAGTAAGAGTCGAACGTACCGCTGCATTGTACATTCTACCCTTCAGGGCGAGAGTAATGGCGAGCAGCTCCTCGTGCCTGATGTGGATCGAGCACCACAGCTGCTCACACAGGCCATCATCGCTTCTGTGGACACACAAAACTCTTCCATACAGAGAAATCCAAATGGAGAGCAAGACATCACCGCGGTCAGTCGATAGTCTATCGCAGCGGAAGCATGAGTAGCCAATCAGTTCGATTTCCTGGGCAATCATTTCAGAATTCAGCCATGTCTCTGCGAGCCCCACTACGTCTGGCCGCTCAGATGCAATGAAACGACAGAATTCATCGCGCTTGTTCGTAAAATTCTAAACGTTGTTGAAGGCTACATGCAAGCCGCAGCAGGAACCCCTGGGCGTGCTTGAAGTATGAGCAAGCTAGTTATCCTGATTCGTAGAATCTTTGAAACGACCCGAAAATTCACGTTACGAAGACTTGTTTCCCTATCACCATTTCGTCTCTTCACCTCAATGATGACAGACTTGAGTCGTTTTCGATTCACCAGATCTAAGTCTGGATGAACATGGAGCTTCAGACCTTTCAACATATTTAATCGTGACAGGATCAGTCTAGGACTGACTTCGTCCACAAAGGTATTTTTTAATGATCGCCTTTACTGACCACCATTCTTTTCAAAAAGGGTAATTTGTGTCACTTTCGACCCGATCTCAACCATGTCGAGAAGTCTATCAATTAGGCTCTTAAAAACCAGAGGTCATGATCGCAGCGTATCTGGTGAGTTGGATCACTGGACTCAGGCGTGTGGAAGAGCACAAGGTTAAAATGCCTCTGGCCGGCTAAAATATACCTTGCAGGTCGAGGATTTTCTCGAGCTTCACGTGGGCTGGCCTGCCGTTAGTTTGCAAAGGTTGTACTCCTTTGATCTTTCTGCATTTTTCCTTGTGCTTTCTACGTGTCTGTAGTATACAGGATTGTACACACCGGGACATATGTGTCTTTAGGATATAGCACAGGTAAAATATTCGTTTCAGGCGAAATTGCGCCGCTCGCAACGGCGGAACTTCATGGCTGTGAGTTTGCACGGGACGAACAATAAAGCTTATCTAAAACCTGGAGGCGCTGCGGGCTAGCTTGTTGGACCATACACACGGAGCTGTTCGTAACGGAATGATTCACCCTAAAGGCGGCCTGCAACTCTGCTCTACTTCCCCCGGCTGTATATCGTTTCGGCAATTCTTACACAAAACTTGAATTTAATCATGTCGAATTTCACGGAGACGTCAATAATGCTCATCTGATAGTCCAATGTACAAAAAAAATTTTAACGTGACACATAACACATGTGAGCGCATTTGCTCGACTTCCGACAGTCTTGGAAGAGGCACCTCAAGTGGTTATTTCGGTAGTATGAAAAACATGAGACAAAATGGCGACCAATTGGGGAGCACAAAGCGATAGTGAGATCTCTGAAGTTAAACGGAGATAATACAAGCATTTATGGTCGAAAAAGCCAGGATAAAAAATGAAACTGAGTGATATTGTAATTTCCACAAAATAACTCCAGTGCGCGAAGAAAGGTAACAAGAAATTATCCATAAATTAACCAGGAAAGAGTCATCCAAAGGCTGCAATCGCTAACTGAAGGTTTCAACGCGAACAGTGGTCTCCTACTGCCATGTGAAATGTCACTCCAGCAATCATCAAGCACTCAAATAATGGATAAGAGTTGAACACTGTGGGACTAACTGTGCCTCAAGCAATAATTTCATGACCACAAAGAAACGTTTCGCCGCTTAGTGTCGTGCTTCACCAACGCAAG
This sequence comes from Dicrocoelium dendriticum, assembly GCA_944474145.2. Lineage (NCBI taxonomy): Eukaryota > Metazoa > Platyhelminthes > Trematoda > Plagiorchiida > Dicrocoeliidae > Dicrocoelium > Dicrocoelium dendriticum. Next base: position 70,949,040 of record OX104065.1, on the reverse strand, counting down.
TATGGTGATTAATAGATCAGATCACAATAAGTTCAAGATGATAGGGCAATATACGGACTGTAAATCTGTACGGCCAATGTGAATTAATCGCACTAGGCGTGAGTTAATTCGATCATTTGCATGAGATTCGAGTTTCTGAAAGTAAAGCAGTGTAATAGAAGTTTAAACATACTAGCTGGGTACCCAAAAAGCTGGGCTATCGGCTTGCACAGGAAAACCTAATACAGGGATTTTCAGTAAAAAGCATAAATCAATTCCGGCGAATTAATCAGTGATCCAACTAGCCAAAACTTGAAAAACAGGGTATCCGCTTGCTCCTTGGAATGGTTACTGAAATAGCCTAAGGAGGAAAATTGTGATGTACTACACTGCTATCTCAGCCGGCGAATCAAACAAAGTCTGCATAGTGATCGAGGTTAGGACACAAATATTTCGGATCATCAATCAAAGCTCGAACAGTTAGATGCCTTTATCTAACTGAGTAGATATATTACTGCCGCTGATACTACCGGAGAGCTGGTATTTATGCTAACCACCAAAGCCCGATAGACCTTTCTGATTTGAAACGTTAGTTTTAGAGGGAAGGATTTATAATGCCACTGTCCGTGTGGTGTTGTCATATGGGCACGAATCCTGATCGATTCGCGTGTATGACACGCGTCCACTTCCGCCCTCGAAAATGAGTCTTCGCGGAGGATTATTAGTGGGTCGTGGAAACACTGAAATTACAAAGATGAAGATAAACACAGTGTCTTGAAAAACGCGGGTATCCTATTCAGTCCGTCGCAACGAGACTGGACCTTAACGTGGTGCGACGGCTTGAGTACCTCATTGACCCATTGAGCTATACTGGGTGATGTCTCCGAGCATCTTGAGAGCTACTCCTACCAGGTTGGTCAATGGTGAGAGGTCAGACAAACTCAGTCTCCTGATCTAACAAGTTAGGGGTTTGAAATGAAAAGGCGTCAACTTCTGTAAAAGTAAATCATAGCCACCTCCCCGCTGTCTTGCGGACAGGCTTTTGAGCCAAAGGCTTTGGATGAGGACCCTAATCGTCCTCCTGTCTAGGTCTGGGCGCCATGGCAGTATCCCAGCCCACATACAACCATGACATCTTCTTCAAACATAAACTTCATCCTGCATCGACCGTCGCGCAGATTATCAAGGGTCGCCTTATCTGCTGCATACAGCAGGGCGGATAAGCGAAAACATGCTACTGATGGCGCCTCCTTTCTTTCTTTTTCACCTTTTTCTCTTACTCCCATTCCGACCCCATTACTAACCTTCCTTCTATAATTCCCAGCTTAATTGACAGCAACCGAAGTGCTACTGGAGTAGAATCATAAGCAACCACGTTCCCACAACACCTATCTTTCGCCCATCGGCAAAAGTCCCTTATAAGGCCACGCTGTCCCATTTCCATGGCGACATTCAATGTTCGCACTCTAAGACGAACAGGTCAGCAGGTTGCACTCACACGCACCTTGGACACACTGGGTATTGATGTGTGTTGTGTGTCCGAAACTAGGATTAATGACCCTAATGGGGATATTGAATTGACTGCACTCGGCTTATCCTCTCGTTATTGGTTGCACACATCCGGAGACGCCGATGCGGCACTCACGGGTCAAGCTGGTGTAGGTATCATTCTTAGCTCCAAGGCTGAGTCATCGTTGGTTGATTGGATTCCAGTGAACAGCCGTTTATGTGCAGCGCGTTTGACGACATCAGCTAAGGTGAATTCGCGAAGTAGTACAAAACGCTATTTGTTTGTGATTTCCGCTTATGCTCCCACCGATTGCAGTCCTAATGCAGTCAAGGACACTTTCTATCACGAACTGAAAGGGCTACTACGCAGTGCTACTAGTTCAGATATTATAGTACTTGCAGGGGATATGAACGCACAAGTAGGGCGTCTGAGCTCTTCAGAAGCTCAGTCAGGTGGTAAGTATGGACTTAACTCTGAACGGACTGACAACGGCGAGCGTCTGCTGCAACTGTGTGCGGAGCACCAGTTGTTTCTTACTAGCACTGCTTTTAGACACAGTTTGCGCCGAAGTGCCACTTGGCGTCCACCTGTAGCTAGCCAGCGATGGACCAAAATTGACCACATAGCCATAGGTTACAGGTGGCGCGGTTCCATTCTGGATTGCCGCTCGTACTGGAGTACCTGTGTCGACTCTGATTATGCCTTGGTATGCTGTCGTTTCTCCATGAACTTTACCAGAAGGCGCACAAAGCGTCTCTCCCGATTGCCAACGGAGAAATTGTCCCAGCCCTCGGTCAGGCAAGCCTAGCAAGAAGCCATGCATAGCGAACACTCGTTGTCTTGTCCTAATGACACTGAACTTCAGTGGAATAGGATCTCGGCCGCTATGCACGACGCAGGAGCATCTGTTTGTGGCACTATCAGTCCTCCCCGCACCAGTCACTGGATATCCGAGAGGTCCGTGAACCTGTTGGAAGCTAGAAGACACCTCCCGGCTGGTTCTCAACACAAAGTGACCAGACGGGCTATTAGGCGTGAACTAAAGCGAAGCGTACGTGCTGACAAGGAAGCCTGGTGGACTAGCCGGGCTCAAGAAATGGAGGAAGCAGGAGCAGTAGGCAATTACCGGAAGCTCTTCCAGCTAGTCCGCACCACTGGTCCCAGAAAACCAGGCGTCAGTGAGACAATCAGAGACAGCGCACCAGCGCTGATACCCAATAAAGAGCGCCGTATAGCTCGTTGGGCTGAACACTTTGAAGATCACTTCAGCTGGCCTCCTGCTCCCGGAACTCTTCCTACTCTGGTGATGCACGACGTGCCACGGACGGATAGTTTAGAGCCTCCGTCGAAGGCCGAGGTCCAAAACGCGATCACAGCCCTCAATCGTTTTCGTGCTGCTGGCCCGGATTCCCTCCCACCTGCACTATTTAAGGATGGAGGTGAGGTCCTCTGCAGGTCACTCACCTCCCCATTCGAACGCATCAGGAACGAAGTGTGTCGGCTAATTGGAGCGAATCGAATATAGTGGCAATATACAAAAAGGGCAGTCGCAGACTGTTCTAAAAACAGGGGTATTAGTCTAACGCCAGTTGTGACAAAATTACTGGCCTCGATTCTCGTTCGTCGCCTCACTGCAGAACGGGAATCTCGGATAAGGGAAGAGCAGGCCAGTCTTCGCCCTGGAGGTGGCTGTATAGACCGTATATTCACTTTGCGGCAGGTGCTAGAACAGCACCACGCATACCGCAGACCGACAATAGCTGTGTTCCTCGATTTCAAGTGTGCGTTCGATTCAGTCGATCGACCGATTCTCTCCGAATTACTTGCGCGGAAAGGTGTTCCCACGAAATATGTGAACATCCTTCGTGCTCTATACTCGAACACTACACGCCGCGTCAGGGTCTACGGTGGCCTATCGGATAGCTTTCCGACTACAAGTGGCGTTCGTCAGGGCTGTCCGATTTCCCCACGTTCGTTCAAATTCGTCGTGAATTCTATCATGGAGTGTTCCCTTGCGGAATCTCAAGATGTAGGCGTTGAAGTGCTGCATGGTGCAAGAGTAGTTGATCTAGATTATGCGGACGATATCGTCTTGCTTTTCGAGAATGTTGCGGCGGCACAATCAACTCTGAATAGCCTGTCTAGAGTGGTCTCATTATTTGGTATGCACTTCGCATCTTCAAAGTGCAGTGTTGCTGCAGGACCACCGGCCACTTGATGACCCCTTGACGCTTGCTAACGAGGAACTCAAGATGGTTGATCAATTCACTTATCTTGGCAGCTGCATCAGCAATGATGGGCGCATAGAAACTGAAATCAGCTCACGCATTGCAAAGGCCAGAAATGCCTTCTTGGATCTGCGGCATCTTTGGCTACAGAAGGGAGTTCCCCTTCGTCTGAAAGGCCGTGTACACAAGGCCACAGTGAGGGCCGTCCTGCTCTATGGTAGTGAAACTTGGCCCCTTCGGTCTGAAGATCTGAGGCGTCTTCAAGTCTTTGATCATCGTTGTTTGCGAAGCATTGCTGGTGTCGGATGGCACCAACATGTCCGCAACAATGATGTGCGTAGGCGAGTACTAGGTGGTGATAATCATGCTAGCTCCCTAGAACAACAGATAACACTGAATAAGTTGCGTTGGCTCGGGCACGTGCTACGCATGTCTGGTCACCGCTTACCTAGGATGGCCTTGTTCAGTCTACCAGGTGTAGGATGGCGCAACGCTCGAGGTGGACAGAAGTTGACTTGGCAGAGGGAAATGAAGTCACTGACGACCAAACTGGGTGCCGTTGGTCCGTCTCGCCTTCCGGGTTGGAGTCCACATGACTCGCCTTGTGCTTGGCTCGAGACTTTACAGGATATGTCTCGCAGTAGACACCGGAGGCGCGTCTGCTGTCGTCTCCTAATCGGATTGTCTGTTTAAAGCGTGTTTGGTGCTGAGTTATCTGCGGTGTAATGGCTGATTATGACGCGTGGCAGTGAAAGCCGCAAGGAAGCTGTCTCGCCGATGCCGCCTTATCTTTGCACGATAGCCAGCTGTTTGTGACGGTATGTTGTCTACACAGAATGGGCGCCTTGACCCTGAAGGTTTGCTTAGGGCATTAAGGTTTTCAGGTAAGTCCCCCTTGTCTCCCTCTTCTTGTTCTTTATTTCATAATTCCTCATGGTTGTATGGCAGCGAAGCATCAGTCCAAATGGCTGATGTACTGCTGTTGATGATGATGATGATCCTTTTCAGTAGACTTGCTTCACTGCACGCAGCAAGAAGGCCCGGTCACGTCCCAAGTAAGCGATGCGAATACCCATCACATCGTGCTCCATCTGCATTGGTAAGAAAAAAGGGCAGCGATTTTGCGACAGTTCTCCTTCTTAGTAACGGTATACCATATAACCTAGGACTTCTTGTTTACCTGTTTATGGTCCCACTTCCAGTCCAGGCAGGGGATGTGAGGACGAAGATCGGCGGTGAACCGCAGAACTTGAGGGTGGTGTGTAAAATGACTCCGTGGGGATTCGTGCAAATATTTGCTTGAATTTAGCAATAATTCTTGAAAGTAGCAGTGAAAAACAAAATATCAAACGACCCATAAACCTGCAGTTGTGTGTCAAAACAGGTCGGCCGGTGGTCGAGTAGTATGTGCGTCTAGTTTGCAATCATGTCACCGGTTCGAATCCGCGTAGGGGCAGGCGTCCTCGCGGTATATTCAGCTCATACGCGACTGGTGGTGGTCGCGTGGCAGCGAAGCACCGTTACGGCGTACAGATGGCGATTTCCTTTACTTACTTAAGCTAAAACAGAAAACTGCTGCTCAAATCCAACTAGGAAAGGCCAGTTCCGAGCTACCGCCTCATGGATTTGCCACTTACTGTACTTTCAGAGCATGATCCGTGCAACCTGATAGCAAAATGAACCAAAACAAGCCCCTAGTTCCATCGCTGAACACATGCTTGACTGCCCCGTATGTGAAGACCCGACTGAATCATTTAGAATAATCAACCAAAAGAGCGCCGTTAGCCATTCTCAGTTTACCAGGACTTCGGCGATTCGGCAGCTGAAACACACTCCATGTAAACAGAAAGAGCTGGTAGCCAGCCTCGCAATGCCAAGGTGAGCCTAACAGCTACGTTTATCTAACAGAAAAGCTGACCAGCGTCAAATGAGACTTGACCGTCATCGGTTCACTAATGATGCTACATTTTAATTGTCCCTGTGTACAAAGGAACTAATCCATAAGGTACATATAAATGGCTGACAGAAAGACACGAAATAGCTGAAGTCAACTTATGCCGGCGTTCTAGTCATTTAAAAATTTATGAAGGAGAAACGTTGTAGGAAAGAAAAGAGGGTGTGTAGAAAGATAATAATTCGCTTCTCAATAATTCCTGCACATACTGACCACTGGCGGGGCTGATGTCAAAAATTCATCCAGATGGGACGCGTATCCAACCGGCTAAGTCTATCAAGCAGTCTCCTTACAACTACCTGCTACAAACCGACTGGCCACCTTGTGACTGAACAAAGCAGTAAGAGGATGGAAGGGCCCGTGAAGAAAATGTCCAAACAATCGTAGGCGGTTATAATTAAAAAAAACCCAACTCAAACGGTACCAGAGGGCCCGTTGTTAGACGACAACTGGTAAACTACAGCACTCTTTCAGTGAGCTACCCATAGACGAACAATACGTTGTAGACACCGTGGCTGAAACATGAGTCGCCTTTTAAAGTTTTCGTGCGAAGTGGATATTTATTTGATAGATACAAGACACCAGCAATGCTGCAGTATTGTGGTTGACTGACAATGTCCTCCCATAGCCATCCGAAAAGGTGTGTTAATTACTTGCAGAGAGCTCGACCATCATGTTTGAATGGTGAAGAGAAGCGAGAATCCGAAACGGCAGAGTAGAAAATACCCAGAGCCTTGGCCTCATTAGACTATGGCTGATTGTGTCGCTAAGCAAATTCGCCGTGATCCGAGCCAGACGGTACTAGCTGCCGCAAACAAGGGCGCCGGCGCTGTCCATGATAACCTCACAAAGTGAGCATGCCTTGGGACCAGTGGCGCATATAAGCTGGGTGAATCTGTGGCGCTTTCCCGTGGTATTTATGTGCTGCACCGCTTCCTCCATTTGGAGTCCATTAAATCCTTCAAACTTCCCGGTCAGCTCGTACCTGATATCCCACTCTGTGGCAGCGTGATCGGTACCAGCAGGGGTACATTTTCTGTACTTCAGTACGCTCAGCGAAATTGCAGATAGGTCATAGCCCGCCGGATGACGATTATCAGTGGCAAGAAAAAAGCGCGGCAAAATTTGATTGCTTTGGGGAAAGAAGATGAAAGCGTGTTTCGCAGGGCGTCGTTATATGTCTGCCAATCCGTAAGCCGTAACAACTCGCGCTATACCAACAACGAGGACAGCCATAAGTGCTTCGCTGCGAGGGTTAGATAGAATGCACAGCGTACCAGGCCATGCTCAGAGTCGATGCACGCCAACAAATAACGAGTGGTAGCCAAGAATGGGATCAAATCATGTGAGGCCTATGGTACGGTGCTGAAACCAGTTGAACATCAGGTGCCAAACCGGTGACAAGTGCGTCTGGAGTCGGTACTAAGCAGACGCAGCAGAAAGTTTGACAGCGCTGTAATAGACGTTTGCCACGCGGATAACAACACGGTTGCGGAAAGCAAAACCATATTCGTGTGATAAAGCTGAGCATTAGCATAGTAAATCGGACAGAGTATGCATCTTCGGTAGAACCAGGTGGTTGAAGCGTGGGTAAAGAATACTAACAAGCCGTGTATAGCGCTGCGCAGTGCAAGAATTGATCGGCGATGTGAAACGAGTAGTACAGAGGAGGCTGCCTACCAGAATCCAAGTAACTAACGAAAAGTCATCAGGAGGGTGAGCAACGTCTACCATAACGCATCTGTGTTTGTCATCAGTAATTCTGAATGCAAGTAAGCAGCTGAGATAATGGGCTAGGTGAAATTACCTCGAAAACCAAATGGGGTATGAAACGCAGGTGAGGAGACGAGTCGTAGGGCCAGTTCGAGAAAACCCGGCGCGTGAAGGAAAAACTTGTTAATTTATGTGAATGAAGATTGGATGCAATCAATTTAATCAAATATCGTGGAAGGAAAGAGATCAACGAGTCTACGGAACTATTGAGTGTGAATGACATTTTCAATGGAAGCGCAGATACCGTCATGTAAGCAGAGGACGACGGCAGCAAAGTTAGTAAGGTGAATCAATAATAGTGTAGAAAAGGAATACGAAAAAGAAAAGGGGGTGCAAACAGCAAAATACTTGCACTTATCTGCACCGTAATACCTTTGAAAATGTGCGGTGATCGATGCGGGATAAGGCAGGGAACTGGTGGAAGAACCACGACCGCATGTGGTCAGGGATATTACATAGGCAACTAAGTCTTGAAAAGAGGTTGATTACGGTCTATAACCTTTGATCCAAAAGTCTGACGACAAGATAATAAGACAGTCCGTGGGAGATAACAATATAACAAAGTCCACTAAGCAGCACACACTAGAATAAAACTGACTATCACATGGAGACTAACTTCTTCGGCAGGCAGTATTCGTGAATATTCCTCGCTAATGGAATGTATACTGAAGGTGGAGTAGCAAAATAGAAAATTCGGTTCACGTTTTCACCCCATGTGGATTCGATAAACTGACTCAGTTCTTTGAATCCTTCAGGCTTGGAGTAATCACCTTTAAGGTAGAAATTCTTTGTCCAAAACTTCTCCAGCCTTTCACTGTGAGCGGATGCAAGCTGAAAGCGAAGTGAACTCGTTTGAAATTATGATCAAATCGGTTTTCGTATAGCGAACTAATAGACATACGTATATAACACACCTTCATATAAGGTTCAGTTGCTGCACGTATTTGTTGAACGCTCAGGGCCGATCTAGCATACCCAACAAAGTACGTGTTGTGTGGTAGCAAATCGTCCCGAAAGAGCCACCTAACGCGTTAAGAAAAAGTGCTACGAATACGCCCAACTTACCACACAGAAGGATATGTCTTCTTTTTCGCCAAGTCCCCCTAGAAAGTTTTAAATGTAGCCACACAAGTGACATACCGAAGCTCCAAAAATGACGAAAACATGGGCATGAGTTTCATCTTCCCTCAAGGTGGATCTGATCAAGTCCAAACACGATAAATTAGACATAGTCTGATGGGTGGCAACCACCTCTGAAAAAGAGACAAAACATTTTTTGACTTTTTTGCAGGAAAGCCATACATATTGGTAGAATGCCTATTGTCAAAAAATAAAACCTAGGGTATTTTGCCAAATAAGAGAAGAAGACCCGTAACGAGACAGAAAAGGATAAGAAAGTGAAGTGGAGCCAAGCGAGAAGGTGAAACAGAACGTGTTCCAGAACCTAGAAAAATGGATTCTACTTCAAAAACTGAAAGTGTGAGCCCAGACTGAACAGTGTGTGACAGAGTGAACTCAGCTTAGATGGCAAAATGTGAGTCAGGAAATTGGCTACAAGTAGCTCTGTCATAATATAAATCGTCGAAACGACACAAATTAACCATCATCATCATCAACAGCAGCAGTACATCAGCCATTTGAACTGATGGTTTGCTCCCATACAACCATGGGCAACTATGAAATAAAGAATAAGAAGAGGGAGACAAGGGGGACTTACCTGAAAACCTTAATGCCCTAAGCAAACATTCAGGGTCAAGGCGCCCATTCTGTGTAGACAACATACCGTCACAAACAAATGGCTATCGTGCAAAGATAAGGCGGCATCGGCGAGACAGCTTCCTTGCGGCTTTCACTGCCACGCGTCATAATCAGCCATTACACCGCAGATAACTCAGCACCGAACACACTTTAAACAGACAATCCGATTAGGAGACGGCAGCAGACGCGCCTCCGGTGTCTACTGCGAGACATATCCTGTAAAGTCTCGAGCCAAGCACAAGGCGAGTCATGTGGACTCCAACCCGGAAGGCGAGACGGACCAACGGCACCCAGTTTGGTCGTCAGTGACTTCATTTCCTTCTGCCAAGTCAACTTCTGTCCACCTCGAGCCATGTAACACCCTACACTTGGCAAACTAAACAAGACCCTCCTAGGTAAGTGGTGAACAGGCATACGTAGCACGTGCCCGAGCCAACGCAACTTATTCAGTGTTATCTGTTGTTCTAGGGAGCTAGCATGATTATCACCACCTAGTACTCGCCTACGCACATCATTGTTGCGGACATGTTGGTGCCATCCGACACCAGCAATGCTTCGCAAACAACGATGATCAAAGAGTTGAAGGCGCCTCAGATCTTCAGACCGAAGGGGCCATGTCTCACTCCCATAGAGCAAAACGGCTCTCGCTACGCCCTTGTATACATGGCCTTTCAGACGAAGGGGAACTCCCTTCTGTAGCCAAAGATGCCGCAGATCCAAGAAGGCATTTCTGGCCTTTGCAATGCGTGAGCTGATTTCAGTTTCTATGCGCCCATCATTGCTGATGCAGCTGCCAAGATAAGTGAATTGATCAACCATCTTGAGTTCCTCGTTAGCAAGCGTCAAGGGGTCATCAAGTGGCTGATGGCCTGCAGCAACACTGCACTTTGAAGGTGTGAAGTGCATACCAAATAATGGGACCACTTTGGACAGGTTATTCAGAGTTGATTGGGATGCCCCAACATCGTCGAAAAGCAAGACGATATCGTCCGCATAATCTAGATCAACTACTCTTGCACCATGCAGCACTTCAACGCCTACATCTTGAGATTCCGCAAGGAAACAAACCATGATAGAATCCACGACGAATTTGAACAAAAATGGGGAAATCGGACAGCCCTGACGAACGTCACTTGTAGTCCGAAAGCTATCCGATAGGCCACCGTAGACCCTGACGCGGCGTGTAGTGTTCGAGTATAGAGCACGAATGATGTTCCCATATTCCGTGGGAACACCTTTCCGCGCAAGTAATTCGAACAGAATCGATCGATCGACTGAATCGAACGCACACTTGAAATCGAGGAACACAGCTATTGTCAGTCTGTGGTATGCGTGGCGAAGCTGTAGCTCCTGCCGCAAAGTGAATATACGGTCTATACAGCCACATCCTTGGCGGAAACCGGCATAGAAACACTGAAACCGGATGGAGTTACAAAACAGTAATCAAAAGTAACTTATTTCCATATGACTACCGATAACTTGGTTACAATATGTTAACCGATGTCTGTGGATAGTGATGTGGTTGATTCCGCTCGAATCTGCTGTAAAGGTAAAAAACCAACAACAGTGGGTCGATACCAGTAATACATCAGCATAAACGAGCAGAGGGGAGAATATGGTAGGTCCAATTACGTTGATAGCCAGGTAGGACATGAATTTTCTCTTAGGATACGAGGTACACGTAAACTCCAAGAAAATCCAGTGCTAGTGCAGGTGCGGTCTGCTAATTTATTTATATGAAAGCGGAATACAACCAATGAAATCCAGCATGGTGGCGTGACAGTGATTAACTATTGTACAGAACCACTAGGAAGAATACATAGGACAAAGGTTGATCGAAACATGGGGGGCAAGGGATGAAAGGTTAATGATGCATATCAAGAATCGTGTGATCGAAGCATTTGAGAGGAAGGGGGTGAGTACAAATAGCAGAACATTTGCACGCATCTACATCGCTGTAGTAGGCAGTAAGCCTGTAGAAACGGCGTGGTGTGTGATGTTGAATGAGGCTGTAGATTGTCGGCCGGTGACCGAAAGTTTTGCACACCCGGCTTGCTATCCTTAGGTGAACGGTTCGAATCCGCGTACGGGCGGACGTCCTCGCGCGACTGACGGTGGTCGTGGCAGCAAAGTCCGTACATTGTGCTGGCACACTGCTGCTGATGACTGAAGCAATAGCGATTTCGTGTGAGGTGACACTGTCTCGGTAACCAAGTCCTTGTAATCCGAGGCCGCGCGTACGAGCCTGCGTAGGGCGACTCTCCCAGTATCCTTAGCCCACGTGCTTCGCGGCTGCGAAGCCTCGGTACTGCGTACTGGAGTATTCCTGATGCTTTTCTTCTTTCACGTATAAACCGTCCATAGTAATTGGCCATGCCGAGAAAACGGCGTAGACTCCCAACAGATTAAGGCGATGGGTATTCTATGATGGCTCAGCTTACCTCGGCGAGGGCTAACACTGTAACTGTCAATACTGTGACCCGTAAAATAGGTGTAAAATTGGTCATAGACGCATTTGTCGGGGTTGATGGTTGTGACCTGATGCACGAAAACTTTCTGAAGGTGTGGCATGTGTTCCAATGCAAAGTACTGGTGTCTAATTCGTTTCTAATCTATATCAATGAAGTGCCTCAGCTTCTCCGGTTGCACTGTGTCCTGCTTGCAGATGATCTGAAGATTTTGAGAGCAACTGATGCTCTCAACGTCTGTGACGTACTTCGGCACGACCTCGACGGCTGGTTTATGTGGCATGCAAATGTCGATTTGCTGGTCAACCAGTTATTTATGAACAGAGTTGTGGTGATCAGTAGCTTCCGCTGTGCGTTATGTAGGTAACCCACGTTTGTAACACCACAAGCTGCCTCAGCCATGTAACATGATTGATGACACTTTGTGCATTTGCAAGCCGCTTTTGCCAGCTTATTTAGTGGGAAGCTATCAAGCAGAACAGCCAATATCGTGTTCGCTGGAAGACGCTTGATCCAGCGTTGGCGAAGTATGGAATCATTTAAAGCAAGAAAGCTGACACGTGACGGCAAGTGCGGAGGGAGCTGAGACGGTGTGCGATCACCAAGCTCGACACCTGAAAGTAGTAGCTACGATAGCGCGCTTTAAGATGTCTGCTTTAAGCATGTCATAAGGTAGGTCAATCGGCAGTGCATCGAGAATATCAGTGATTTCTGAAGTTGAGTGAGAAATTGAGAAATAACATATGGAAACACCGTAGACTGCGAAACAGAACATGGATTCTACTTGAATGAAATAAATACGTGGGTTGAAGAAATCGAAAAAGAGTAAGGCAAAGGCAACGAAATTTTCGGGAAACTGTTTACAGGTTGGCCAGTCATGGTGAAGAAATACGTGGTAAAAAACGGAATCATCCTGAATTAAGCCAAAAGTAGTCGAAGAACGAATAGGCTAGCATGCAGCATAAACCCTATGTTATCGTCCGCTAGAAGCCAACTGATGATTAGAAGCAGGATGTAACATGTGTCCGGTCAGGGATTCCGAGGGCTTCCGCCTCCGATGCGCAAGTAGGTGGTAAGGGACCTGTGGTGCTGCAATACAAAACAAATACCTCGCAGCTGGCTGGAAGAAGTTATCACAGCCAACTAGTAAGAGAGCATACAGCATGTAAGGTGTGACTGACCAAGACCTCGTGGCGAGCTAAAGGCCGTTGTCACAAATGCCGATCGCCCAGCTAGCACGAGAGCCATGCAACAGTCTCCAAGACAGTCCCTGGAATTCCAGTGGCAGCACTCTGACAAACGATGAGACCTTTGACAGCCCTCTGAGAGTCCAAAACAGCTGCAAAACATTATGTTTAAAACTGTCGGATAAAATTTCCGCGACGCCTCTGATATGCCCTGTGTGTAGCCCTCCGGGAAGAAAGATGACTGGGCCGCGATCACGAAGTCATTTATTAAGATCACGCTCGAATATATATGGAGTATATACACTATTTACAACAGTCTGTCTCAATGGCTCATCCCTGTTATTGGCATTGTGTCGCTGGCTCCCTTTCCATTGGTTTATGCTTGCTCGCGACGTTCACTCTGTCTAAATCCCCTTGGTTTTCGTAGGCGATGTACGATTGACGGGATTGGGCCCGCGAGCTTCTTCCCTCGGTCCAATGCCACAAGCTTTGGCTCAAGGGTGCACGAGTATGCGCTCCTTCGTCTGCTGGCGCCTAATTGGTCACTTGTACGTTCAGTAGATAGTTGCATGGTGGTCGCGATTACGGGCCAACTATTTCCTGATTGGCTGACCAATCTGCTTCCGGCAACATGCGCACTCCTTATCGGTCTGGCCTGTGACGTTCGATCGGCATTATAGCGTTTCCAATCACCAGCATTTCCAGCCTCCATCACATCCACCCCTTTTTCGTTTTTTAGGATGGCGTTACAATATGTTCCGTATTGCCTATCACTTAGTGTGCGTTTACTGTCCTGGGCTTCGGTAGCAGTATTCCTCTCCGGTTATTGTAGCTGACCCTCTCTTTGCGGTGTTCAGTTCTAATGCACTCTTCTCAGTTGCACCCGATTCCGTCGAATGAGATTGCCCCCAACCTTGACTTTATAGCTACTCTCTCCATTCCGGCCTTCGATCACTCCTTTCCGCCAGCATCCACCGGATTTCGGTAATGGCTGCACCAATTTTCAAGAAAGGCGCACGCACTTCATGTGCAAATTATCGCGGGATTAGTCTTATCTCGGTTGCCTCTGAGCTGTTGGCATCCATTCTATTCCGTAGACTATCCCCAGTACGTGAAGCACACTACCGTGAAGAACAAGCTGGTTTCCGTCCTGGCCGCGGATGCGTGGATCAATTCTTCAAGCTCCGCCAACTCCTTGACCATCGCCACATTTATCACTGGCCCACTATCGTTGCATTCCTAGACATACGTGCCGCCTTTGACTCCGTTGATCGACCCGCTTTATGGCGTTGCTTACTAAAGAACGGGGTGCCAGAGAAATATACCGCCATCTTACGAGCACTTTACCTTCACACATCCGGCAGAGTGAGGGTCTATGGCAAGCTTTCCTCGCAATTCGCTGTCAATAGCGGTGTGCGACAGGGCTGCCCTATGTCCCCATTCCTCTTCAACGTCGCAATCGAAGACGTTCTGTCGAATGCCCTAGAAGGTTTCCAACATTTTGGCCTAGAGCTTCTACCGGGTGAGCGCGCGACCGACTTAGATTATGCTGATGATATCGCCTTACTTGGTGACGATCCTCAGGGTATGCAACTCATTCTGGATCGTTTGGCGGTTGAAGCATCTAAGTATGGCATGAGCTTCGCCCCATCGAAGTGTAAAGTACTGCTCAAGGATTGGCTTTCACCTGCACCCGTGCTCACTCTCCAAGGTGCACAACTTGAACAGGTAGATAGTTTCGTCTACTTTGGGAGCTGTGTTTCCGCTGACAGCACTATCAACAAAGAAGTTTCGCATCGTATCGCTAAAGCTCGATCAGCATTTGTCAATCTGAGGCACTTGTGGCGTCGTCGCGACGTCTCATTCTCACTAAAGGGCCGAGTTTACAGCGCGTCAGTTCGCTCAGTATTGTTGTATGGGAGCGAGTCCTGGCCGATTCGCGTGGAAGACATGCGTCGTCTTTCTGCGTTCGATAACGGTTGCTTAAGGAGGATCGCTCGTGTTCGGTGGCAACATCGAGTTACCAGTAATGACGTTCGACGTCGCGTCTTGGGGAATGCAAGTATTTCCTTCAGCAAACTGGTTTTGTTGCGCCAGTTAAGATGGCTCGGTCATGTTCTACACATGGCACCTGAGCGTCTACCGCGTCGCGCTCTATTCGCTCGTCAAGGACCTGGCTGGAAGCGACCGCGTAGTGGTCAGCCTTCCACTTGGCGGCAGCACATGAAATCGCTGACGTCGCGTCTAGCCGCTATTGGACCCGTACGCCTTCCAGGATGGGGACCCAAAGATGAGGAGTGCCAATGGCTTAGGACTCTTGAAGACATGGCCCGCAACCGGAATCAGTGGAAGGATTGTGTACAGTGTTGTATTGATTCACATGTTTAATACTACCAACATTGAAAATGACAAAAAAGAGAAAAATCGGCGTGTGACAAACAAACTAAAAATGTTTTGTTCTGTATTTTTGTCAAAATATGCCATTTTCTTGCGGCATATTAGCTGAAGTGTGTTGCCCACCTTCAACTAGCATGCCATGACGATTATGACGCAATGACAGTCTTTTATCTACTGATTTCCATGGCTTTGTTGGCTCTATGTCTAGTTACTAGACTGCTGAGATTACATACATACATTACAATGGCTGCACCCATGCTCCTTCTCCTGTACCTAGTGGTGGGAGGCTTCTCGATCCGCGATCATAGTACTTTTGTTGCCTTAGCATTCTGTTCCGCAGTCGGCCGTGTAGGACATCGGATGGCACTATCTCGGGCTGCAGTAGAGTTGTAGCGGTCGGTGTTAGCGTTCCTGTTCGGCGACTGAATAGACGTTGTGCAGGACTCGCTCCGATATCAGTAGATGGTGTATTCCTTCGGTCCAGCAGTATTATGTATGGAACTTGCTGGGTCTCCTTGACTTTGGTAAGCACTTTCTTCGCCTCCTTCACTGCGGACTCAGCCTTACTGTTTGATCGGCTATGGTATGGGCTGGTTAGCCGGTGACGAAAGTCCCACTTCTTGCTGAATGCACGAAACTGCACCATTAAATTGCGGCCCGTTGTCTGAAATCACCACCTCGGATATTCCATGCCGAGCGTATTGGCACCGCAACGTGTTCAAAACGGATTGCGTACTAGTCGTCGTAAGCGATTCAATCTCGAAGTAGTCATTAAAATAATCTACCATAATCAAACAGTTCCTTCTATCGTGAGAAAAAAATGTCTAGTGCAATCATGTGCCAGGGTCTGTCAGGAACGTCACGTATCATCATCGGTTCTTTTGGTTGGCGTACGTCGTGTGCTCTGCATGCTACACAAGTGGAAACGCAGTCACGTATGTGGCTGGTCATTCCGGGCCAGAACAAGAGCTCTCTAGCTCCTGTCACGCAGTTGTTGGTTCCTAAATGTGCACAATGTATCAGCTCCAGCATCGAACGCTGAAGTGTCTTTGGAATCACTATCCTGTTGCCTTTGAACATTAATCCATTCTGAGTAATGAGTTCGTCACGAAAATGGAAGGATGGAGTCAGCTCCTTTGGTAACTTTTGCTTGTATTCGGGCCATCCGTTCATGATTGTGTGCTTCGGTAGTCTACACAATTCGTCCTCCTCAGTGTATCGTTGGAGATGCTGCAAGCGTTCCTCAGTGACGGCGATCAGCTGTGTTGCATGGACAAAATCTGGGTCTTCTTCCTTTCCTGGCGTGTCTGACAGGTGCGCTCTCGACAACATGCCCGCAATGTGCATCTGCGATCCTGGCCGGTAAACAATCTCTAGATCATACTTCTGAAGACGAATAAGTATCCTTTGCAGGCGGCGTGGAACAACATGGAACGGCTTGCTGGCGATCGACACTAGGGGCTTGTGGTCGATAAAAGCGGTGAATTTGCGGCCAAATGTATAGTCACTGAAACGCTGCACGGCGTAAACCAGTGCAAGGATTTCTTTCTCTATTTGCGCGTAACGACGCTCGGTCTCTGTCAGCGTCCGGCTGCGAAAGTCAACAGGCCTACCGTTCTGCATGAGTACGGCTCCGATAACATACTGACTGCTCTCACACTGGATTTGGAGCGGGAGTGCTGGGTTATAGTAGGCGAGAACAGGGGACGCTCGTGAGCGATTCCTTTATCTTCTAAAATGCTCTCTCCTGCTCCGCGTCCCAATGCTACTTCTCACTCTCATGAGTCAGTTTTCGAATTGGTACAATTACATCGGCTAATCTGAGCAAGAAACGACTTAGGTAATTCACCATCCCATTCAGCCTGCTAACGGCTTTCACGTCAGTAGGAGGAGGTATCTGTTTGATGGCCCTGACTTTCTCTGGGTCTGGTTTCAGTCCTTCGGAGCTTAGCACATGTCCTTGAAACACCACTTCCGTCCTACGCAACTCGATCTTCTCTCGTTTCAGCTTGATGTTTCTTTCAAAACGGCGCTGCAAAAATCGGTGAAGGTTCTGGTCGTGCCCCTCTCGCGTTGTGCCAAAAACCAAAACATCGTCTGCTACACAGAACGTTCCTGGTAAATCGTCTAAAGCCTGCACCAGTCGTTTCTAGAATATCTCGCTAGATACCTTCAGTGCAAACGGTAAACGAAGTCAGTGGAAACGCCCGAAAGGTGTCCCAAAGGTAGTAAGGTAGCTTGACTCTTCGTCAAGTAACACATGCCAAAAAGCAGAAGCAAGATCGACTTTAGGGAATATTCTAGCTCTGGATAGCACCGGAAGTACGTCATCTAGCGTCGGTAGCGGCGCTAAGTGGTTTTGGATCAATGCACACGCGTAGTTCCCCAGATTTCTTACTAACGATCGCCACCTGGCTAACCCAATCCGTGGGCTCCTCAACTTTGGCTATTACACCCAAACTAGTGAGACGTTGCAGCTCGTCCAAAATTTCTCACGTAAGGCAATAGGCACCTTTCTGGAAGGCAACACTACCGGCTTAGCGGATTCGATTAAAGATAAATGAACATACAATTCGAATCTCCCTACGACCCCGTCAAACACGCTTGGGTAGCCGTCAATAATATCTATGTTATCTTCACACGAATGGACGAAACTTTCAAGGTTAAAAGAGACCAAACCGAGACTCCGAATAGAAGCAATACCTAGAGTGGGCATAAAGTCTCCTGAGGCTATCAGAAAATCGAGTTGGTGTGCTGTACCGCTTTCCGGATTGATGGCCCTCAACGTGGCGGTACCCTTCCGCACCAGCTTTGAACCATTTCACATTCTGAGGCAATTCTGCGTCCTGTCACATGTCCTTCCCACACAGTGCTTATCAAGTAAGATATTGACAGCTGCCCCTGAGTCCAGTTGGAAGCGCACCGGTCGTCCTCGAATCAAAAGCGTCGCGAAAGCATTTGTGTTCACCATGATTTTCCAAGTCGCTTATCGAAAATGCTTGTAACTGCTCCTTGATGCTCTCGACTACTGGGCTGGCCTTAGCGGATCTGCAACAGCGAGTAAAATAGTTCCTCTTGGAACATTTTGTGCACGTTCGACCCTAAGCTGGGCAGCTTACTTTGCTTCTTGGAGGTACACGACCGCAAAACTGACAACTCGGAACCTGTCCTTCGGGTGTCTGGGGCGGACTATTTCTGATTCTGGATACCGCGCACAGATCGGTGTTTGTTTCGACTCTCACATGCTCGAACTGCTGCGAAGTCCTTGCTTCACTCAAGCAGACGTCCACATTGTTCCAAAGACAGGTTTGTTTGTCTCAGAAGGCGCCGACTGAGCTCATCATTCTTTATGCCAATGACAATACGACCACGTATCAAGGAGTCTCGCATGCGATTGCAGAAGTTGCAGTTACGCGCCAACAGTCTCAGTTCTGTTATGTAAGTCTCGAACGATTGGCTCGGGGATCGATCGCGAACAGAAAATAAACACCTCATATGTTTCATCTGCTTGTAATGCGCAAAACGTCGCGAATCTTCTCAGCACTTCCGTAAATATGGCAGTGGTAGGCGTATTGTCGGTCATATGTTCATGTATACGGTGGATGGCAAAACGGGTAGCCCGATTTTTGAAATCGCTCCTTCTTTGGATTAAAGGCCGCAAGCTAAGACTATGCTTTCGATGTGCGAACGGGCCAGAATATGAGGAATACACGTGTGCTGTCATAGTGATATACGTGATGGAACGTATACGGATAATCCGTTGAATAAATCTTGCGTTCGTTTGGGGATAGCCTCATTACGATATCCTGACGAGTTTAAAGGATGTAAGGATGCCGAATGCATTCGGGTACGCGGATGGTATCGCGAATTCGCGTGCTCACGGGATTTCGCGCTGTGACGCAACCCAGCAAGCTAGATGCAGTCCCTGAATGACGCGGGCTAAGCATTCATCATCATCACCATACACGTTAGCTAGAGGTGGGGAACACCTCAGCTACTGTGCCGCAATACATAGAAAAAAAAGCAACTGGTGCAAGCTGGCTGAGCTACCGGTAACGGATGGGCATCGTTTCGGTAAGCTACCAGCCGGCTGCTGTGCACCCAAAAAAAATTATTATGCAAAATTATATAAGGCTAAATAATGAGATCGTGGTTGGAGGGGAAGGCTAAGAGGGATGGGGTGGGACAAAGAAACTCATAGCACGAACGCCACTGAGGTCGGCTCCTTGCCATATCAGCAAGTGTGTCCAACCGAACGTGTTCATTGTCTTTCGGACCCCAACCAGGGAGCCGAGACGCTCCAACCGAGGCCAACTCAGAAGTGAGAATCTTCATTCCTCTGGACTAAGTCATCGCTTGGCCACCCCTCCTCTTCTTCCATCCACACCCCCGGCGCGCAAACAACACGTCGCGGAAGTCGGTGGGCTGGCATGCGTAACACGTGGCCCAGCCATCGGAGCCTGGTGCGTGAAATAGCGGTGCTGAGCGGTTCAGTTCCTTTCCTTGAGCCATAAACAAGGCGTCGAACACGCTCGTTGATCACGCGGTGTTCCCACCAAATGTGAGCTAAATTACGAAGGCACCGGTGGTCGAACGTAACTAGCCTCTTCAGGTCCGCTGCTTAAAGCGGCCAGATTTCACAACCGTACAGTAGGGTCGAACGTACTGCTGCATTGTACACTCAACCCTTCAGGGAGAGAGTGATGTCGCGCCGGCGCCATAAGTGGCGAAGGTTAGCACAAGCGCCCCGAGCTTTTACTATATGGTTCGTGATTTCATCTTCAATCACACGGGCGCTGATACAACTTCCCAGGTAGTTGAATTTTTGAACAACTTCTAGCTGATCCCCACCAAGGGTCAGCGTAGGAGGCGGTCCAGACCAATCTTGGAGAAACACTTTGCACTTCAAGGGTGCGAAGCAAAGCCCGAAGTGACGGACAGCTAGTGCTAATCTGTCCAGTGCCGCTTGGCACGTTTGTGAACTGTCACAGATCAGGGCAATATCATCAGCATCCTCTAAGTCAAGAAGTTGTTCTCCTGGGAGTAGCTCCACACCTTCTAATTCGTGTCCTGTGAACGCGATTTCCATGACATCGTCAACAGCGAAGTTGAAGAGGAAAGGTGACAGCGGGCATCCTTGTCTCACGCCGCTGGAGATATTAAAGGGCGACGACAACTTGCCGTAAGCCCTCACTTTGCCCGAGCTACGCGCATATAATGCTCGGATAATATTCACATACTTCTCAGGTACACCTTTCCTGAGTAGACAGTCCCAAAGTGCATGTTTATCCACTGAATCGAATGCACCTTTGATATCGAGGAACACGACAACGGTGGGCCGCCAATATATGTGACGGTGCTCCAACAACTGACGCAAGGTGAAGATGTGGTCAATGCAGCCACGACCTCGACGAAATCCAGCTTGCTCTTCACGAATCTGGCTTTCACGAGTGCCAGTCAGTCTGTGAAGGATGACAGAGGCAAGCAATTTGGAGATAATGGAGATCAGACTGATTCCTGTATGGCTGCCGCATTCCGATCGTGAGCCTCCTTTGAAAATTGGGACTATGATGGAGCGGCTCCAATCGGTTGGGACAGTTTCCTGCACCCACAGTCTCACTAGTAACTCGTGTAAATCATCCACAAAAGCAGGTCCCCCGAATTCGAAGAGGGTTGGAGGAAGATCATCAGGTCCCGCGGCTTTATTTAACTTCAACAGTTTGATCTCATGTTCGACTTCTGAGCGAGAGGGTGGATCCAAAGGAACAGCCCGCGGAGCAGGGCGATCACTGGCCGGCGAGAAATCTAACAATTCCGACAGATTAAATTGCCTTTCAAAGTGCTCCGCCCAATGTTCCAGGCGTTTTGATAAGTTGTGGATAGGCTGTCCACTCTCGTGACGTATAGTTTCACTAACATCAGGTCTCCTGCTGCCCGTTTCCCGTATCAGACGGAATAACTCACGATGGTTACCAAGGGCAGCGGCCATTTCCATCTCTGTTGCACGACGAGACCACCAGGATTCGCGGTCTCTCTTCAGGCTAGCACGGACTATCGTCCGGAGCTCTTTGCGAGTTTCACTATGTTCGCTTCCAGCCGGAATATGCCGGCGAGCATCTATAAGTTCCAGAGACTGTGAAGAGACCCAATGTTCATGTTGGCGATTAGACACACCACATGAGGATTTGCCTGCTGCTAGTAAGGCCTGTTGCATATGAGACCAGTGAGCTTCAATTGCATCCAGTGAGCATTTATCCAACTCGGATGACAGCGTAATTTGCTAGGCGTTCAGAACAGCTGGCTTCACCAGTCTGCCGGTGTCAATGCGCTCACAACATCGTCGCGGGCGTCCGCCAAAGCGCATCCGCAGGCCAGCACATACAAGTACATGATCGGTGTCCACACATGTGCTCCAAATCGAGCGACAGTTCTGGATGCAGCCTCTCCAGCGGTAACTGATAGCAATGTGATCAATTTGCGTCCATAGCTGGTTCGAGGCTGGTGGGCGCCAAGTCACCCTCCGGCGGGTGCTGTGTGGGAAATTAGTGCTCGCAAAAAATAAGCGAGCATCCTCACACAAATGAAGTAACCGCTCACGGTTATCATTACGGGAGCCTATACAATATTGGCCGCCCAGATGCAGCTCATCTGTGGATAATTTTCCAACTTGAGCGTTCAGATCCTCAGCCAGCACTACAGTGTCCGAGCTTCTTCTGTGGCGAAGGAGTTCGTTCAGTTGGCGATAGAAGTCGTCTTTTACCGAGTCATCGCTACAGTTTGTCGGTGCATAGGCAGCGATTACGAATAGACACCTATTAGTCCCACGCGACTTCGAAGTTTTGAACGAGCCAGCCAATCGGACCGCACACATCCGGCTACTGATTGGAATCCAATCAACCAGAGCAGCTTCAGCCCGGGGACTCAGGGTAATACCAACACCGGCTTGGCCGGTGCTCGAAGCTGCATCGTCACCGGATAGGCGCAATGAGAAAGTGCTGCTAGTGTCACCTGAAGGGGATCGCAGAGTGAGTACAGAGCTCCAGTCTTGCAGGCGGGTCTCCGATAAGCAGCAGATATCGATCGAGAGGGTCTCTAATGTTCGGGCAAGTGTTGCCTGTTGACCGATCTGAAGCAATGTGCGAACATTGAGGCATGCCAGTCTGAAGGAGGATCGAGGGCATCAAATGGAAGCCGATGAACTGGAATGGACCGCTTGCTTGGACATGGGCCTGTTGACAGTGCAGGAATGACGCTCTGCGTTCACCTGTGAGTTGAAACTAAAAGACAAGCGACTATTGAAGCAAGGTGGGGGAGGGCCGAGAATTGGGGGGTGAAAACAGGGGGATAAAAGTGGAGTTGGAACGGGACAATAAGGGTGAAAAGGCGCAAGAAGGGGAATAAGAAGATGGGAAGGCTTGAGCAGTAGCATCCAAACCCCTATCCACCCTGCTCGATGCAGCAGATAGGGCACCGTTGATTATTCTCTGCGGTGGCCAGAGCATCAGAAATTTGTTTGAGGAAAGATTCATTGTATGGCGTGGGCAGTATACTGTCAGGTTGCCCAGGCCTAGACAGGAGAACGATTAGGGTTCTCAACCAAAGCCTTTGGTTCAAAAACCTGGCCGCAAGGCAGCGGGTTTGGCAATGGACTACAAGGAGTCCGTTTTAAGGAATAAGGTGCCACCCTCATTCCAACCTGGAGGACCAGGAGGCTGAGTTTGTCTGGCCTCTAACCATTGACCAATCTGGTATGAGTGGCTCTGAAGGTGCAAAAGCACCACCCAGTATAACTCAATGGATCACTGGGGCACACAAACCATCGCACCACGGTAAGGTCCAGCACTGTGCTACAATGATTCAGTTCATTAATTTATTGCAGGAGTTTCAAAAGAACTGCCCTATCTTTAAACGCTTCTATATCACGGTCTATAAACGATATCGCTATAGGCGATTACCTACCGATCAAATGATAAAAAAAATAAAAAAATTTTTCAGATGAAGCATAGGTAGAAAGAAAAGATTGGATAGAAACATTTACGTTACGTGTAACTTTTAATCTTATCGATACGGCGGGTTAAGTATTGTAAGCGTGTACGACTGGAATCAGCATAATAAATAGTAGGGTTGTAGTTCGAGGGAACAATAATGCGTTTGGAGATAAACTCCATGGCATGGCCTTTGACGTTCACTTTGTACGGGTATCTGTCGAATAAAGATAGTAGATGTGGTGAAGGTCATTGTCCGTAGTAGTCATCGACCATCACGAGCTCCTGACCCTGGTAATTCTCCGACCACTGTGTCGCATTCTTCCGGTAGTTGGAGGTAGCCAGTGCACATTGGTCCCACGCGTGCTTGGACTTTCCCCGGCCCGTTGGTCCCTAGTGGCATTCGACGATGGTCTTGAAATCACGTGGCTTCTGCGGAACGGCTAAGTCAAGGGTCCAGATTAGATGTGAATGGTAACGTGCAATGGGGGGGGGGGGGAATGTTTATGTGCAAGCTCTTCTAGGGACTTTACTTGTTCCTGTTCCGCCGGGATGTTGCACAGACTTGACTTGACGTCGCTTGAATCTGAGTAATGTTGATCCAAGGTTCGTTGATTCTGCTGTCGAGTTTCCGACGGTACTCCTCTGCGGCTCTGGGATTGTGGGCAATTTTGTGGTGGTAGCCAGGCAGCAGTTGTTGTAAGGTGGTAGGTGGCACTGCATTGGGGAATCGGAAACAGAGATGAAAATGTGGGGTAGTCTCGGGGGATGCTAGTTCCTCCTGAAACATAAAGCTGAGCCCTCATTTAGAAAATAGTGCAACGACCTCTTAATGGGTGATTGTTCGGTTGCTGAGAGTGCACAACCAGTGGCGAGCGTGTGGAAACATTGAAAACTTTTGCGCCGTACGCACCCGTACATAAGAAATCTAGGATGCGTGGGTCACCGATGGCGTAGTCTAATTGCTTTCCGCCCTGTTGTCGTTGACTGACCTTTACGAGTACGTTTGATATCGGAAAAAGGCGGGTAGTCTGCGCACCAGGCACGCGACACTGAGCAGAAATGTTGTTGCACGAGTCTCAGTTGGCCAGATTACGTGATGCTTGTTTGAACCTGTTCCCTTTTGTTATTCAGTGCGACCCTTGCATGTCCGTCCTGCCTCGTCTGGGACAAAATGGAGCTAGAGAGGGTTTTATGGGTGGGTACGAGGGGTTGCGGGGACCGACATACCCCGAGCGTCTACTTAGTTTGGGAATGCATTCAATGTACTACTGAAGACTTAGAGGAGACCCAATCCTAATCTATCGTATCTTAACTATGAAGGTTGGTTCAGAATAATCTTGGCCATTAAGTCCCGCTAGATTGTCTGTTCTACGCGGTCATTCCTTGAAGCTGGACAAGCCTGTAGTGACCTGGAGATTCCCCCGTATGACTGTGTGAACTATTCTAAAATATATCCATAGTATAGCTTCCTTATGTACTAGGGAATTAGGCGGTCTGCCTGTTATAACGTTGTTCCCGTTTGTTGGAAACATGAACAATCTCCGTCTTTGGCGCGCGACTCGACTGGGAACGACGCTCCGTCCACGCACTCGACGCCCAGCTACATCCTCCCTAGCTAGCTCTCTTCTGGCGCCCTATTTTTAGCACCAGCTAACTCTCCTCCCGTCCAATAAACATCTTTCCTAGCTTACCTTTGTGTGTTCTACCCACTGCCTTTGGTTGGCCGTCTAGTCTCGTGCCGAATATATAGCGCACGATCTTCGCGCTATAAGCCCCGGTCCAATCGGATTAGGGCGGAAATCCGGTTATTACGTAGAGTCATCGAACGTTGGAACATGCTTCCAGAAAGTGTTATCAGGGAATCTACGGTTAAGGGGTTTGAGCCGCAACTTGACGCTCTTGGGTGGCAATGCGAAACTTTTCCTTTTTCCTGACTAACTCGCATCCTTTTACTTCGACTTCCTGTTCTCTACTTTTCTTGTCTATAGCAAAAGCTCGAGGTGCTTTTGCCAATCTCCGCCACCTGTGGCGCAGACGCGACATTACTCTCGCCCTGAAGGGCAGAGTTTACGACGCAGCCGTCCGTTCAACTCTCCTATATGGCTGTGAAACCTGGCCCATCAGGTCGACAGACATAAAGAGGCTCGTCATATTCGATCATCGCTGCCTTCGCAGCTTAGCTCATGTCTGGTGGGAGCACCGCGTGGGCAATGAGTGTGTTCGACGTCGCGTATTTGGTGCAGCAAGAGCGAGTGAACCGCTCAGCACCATTATATCACGCCCCAGGCTCTGATGGCTGGGCCACGTGTTGCGCATGCCAGCACACCGACTCCCGCGGCTTGCATTGTTTGCGCGTTGTGGGTGCGGTTGGAAGAGGAGGAGGGGAGGCCAAGTGATGACTCGATCGAGAGAAATGAAAACCCTCACTTCGAAGTTGGCGTCGGTTGGTGCATCCCAACTGCCTGGCTGGGGTCCTAAGGACGGTGAACACGTTTGGTTGGACACACTTGCTGATATGGCTTGGAGCCGACCCCAATGGCGTTTGTGTTGTGAGTTCCTTTGTCCATCCCTCTCATGCTTAGCATCGCCCTCCAATCACGATCTCACTTGTTAGGCATAATATGACTCTTTTACGGCAACCAGCTGTTAGCTCTCAGGAACGATGTCCATCCGCTACTGCGGACTCAGCGGGCGTGCCACCGTTTGTTTTCCTTTCCTTGTCTTGTATTGCGGCACAATGGCTGAGGTGTTTTCCACCTCCAGCTAATTATCAAATCACTAGCTGCCATTAGCTCGCCTGCTGTTACGGATCTATTCAACAAATCATTGTCTGAGGGCTCATTGCCAAACGACTGGAAGCGCTCGGTGGTGAGGCTGATCCCGAAAGGTGACGACCCCAGTAAGGTGGATAACTACAGGCCAATTTGTCTTATACCAGTTTTGGCCAGTGATCGAGAAGATAGTAAAAAAGCGTCTAATACATCTGTTGCAACCGAAAGAACTTCTGACACCGGCACAACACGGATTCAGGATGGGATATTCTTGTGTTACTAACTTACTTGTGACGAGACAGGAATGGTTGCAAGCATTGAACCGGGGAAAGTCCGTCGACGTAATCTACATCGACTTCAGCAAAGCATTCGACAAAGTCAATCATGAATTGCTTCTAGACAGATTAAGGTCGTGTGGTGTCGGAGGATAGTTACATCGATGGAGCCATGAATTTCTCGTTGGAAGAAAGTGGAGGGTACAGGTGGACGGCCATCTAACCGATTGGTATCCCTCGACCAGTGGTGTACCTCAAGGTACGGTACTGGGACCCACTCTGTTTCTCATCCATATCAACGAGCTGCCCCAGCTTCTACGGTCGCCGTGTGCACTGTTTGCGGATGACCTCAAAATTTGGCGAGAAATTAATACTCGCGATGACTGTGACATTCTCCAACACGACCTCGACCGCCTCGCAGTATGGTCTGCTGAAGTCCACCTACCGGTCAACCCGGCAAAGTCCCTATTCATGAATCTCGGGAAGGCTGTTCACGGACGAACGTACACCCTAGACGGCCAACCACTGCATCCCACACATGCCGTGAAAGACCTAGGTGTACTCTCACGCTGCGACTTGAAGTCCGTCGACAACACCAACAAACTGTATCGAAACGGACTGCGCATGCTCTGGGCGCTGAAACGCAGCTTCTGCACTTGGTCTGAGGACGTCGCCACTCGCCTCTTCTCTTCCATCGTCAGACCAATGGTAGAGTACGGCTCGCCTGCATTCTGTCGGATCACTCGCGGCGAAGCGCAAAAGATCGAACGAGTACAACACGTCACCACCAAGTTGATCCCCAGCTTGAGAGGCTTATCGTATGAAAACCGGTGCATGAAACTTGGGCTATACACCTTGTCATATCGCCGTGTTAGAGTGGATCTTATCATGACCTACCGTTCGGTCATTTCCCCATGCTGAGGTCGTTACTTCACTTGCGAGTACCATGCACCACACGTGGGCACAGGTACAAACTCGTGGTACCTGATCTGAAGAAAATCCCACGCCCCCTGTGTTTCGAGCGGAGGGTTGTACACGCCTGGAACAGTCTGCCAGAACACGTCGTCGAGGCCGAATCTGTGCAGAAATCCAAATCTTTGTTGGATGTACACTTCGCTAACATACGTTTCAGAGAACGGTTGCCACTTGACAACGATATCGCCCACTTGTGACTCACTGTGTGAACAAGCATTTTGTGTGCTACAGAAGGAGTTGCTGAACCATCTCAGGATAACCACCGGACGTGTTTATTTTTTTTAATGTTTTTTGATTATCACCCGATGGAGTTGTACAGAATTATTTTCTACTTGCTCCAAAATACAGTATTCAGTATTCTCTACTTTTCTTGACTCATTGGTATTATTTCTCATTTCAAATGAGCTTTCTTATTCTGTACCTTCGATTTCTCTTCCTATCCTTTGCGTACTTCACGTGACTGCCACAGCAGGGACTGCTAGGGCAGGAAACGTGGGCAGTTACTGGTTGGTCAGGGTGCGATACGGGTGACCCGTTTTAGCTCCTTCAATAACCCTGTGCACTTCATCAATTCCTGGCTCAACGATCCACTCAAGATGGAACACACAGGATTGTCCTATCGTTTCAGTCCAACCCGAACTTGAGACGCACTATTCAGGGGACTGGATATTGAGTTGTAGGGTTTAGGAGCATGGTTACAATCCTCATAAGAACCGGGGTGTATCTGTTAACCCAAAGCTTGACACACCGGTTCCTATAGTATTATGTTATGTTACAGTATGTGAGGGCGCCGTCAAATTCAATTCGTAACGAAAAAAGTGTGGAGGATTCATATTACTCTGAAACGGGATAACCTATAGCAGGCACACATTGAAAAGGCGTGAAGGCTCGGAAATTACTGGTGATAATGAAATTTTTCAAATATGGCGTTCAACAAGTCAAGATACTCAATTTCCTTTAACAGGGAATGTGTGCTACAAGGGAATTAAAACATAATCGCCGAAAACCTCTATGGTGATGGCTTAACAATGCAAGGAGCCAATGTGTTTCCGTAAAACCTCATCTTGCACCCCGATGCTTGAATAACACGCAGCTGAGAAGACCTGACGGTATGGCCGTAGACGTCACTGAAGCCTGTAAACGGTCGGCAGTTGATGTAACCAAGTACACTGGGAGAGCTCTCTATGCTCACAAGCATGAACGGTTTTCTATCAATGGCGACGTTATCCGGCCTCCTAGGTGAAAACGCAGCCCCATTAAGCTGGAAAGAGAGGTATCCTTTATTGTCGAAAAATTGCAACTGCTGGTCTCCTGAAAGTGCACGCGGTTGCGTGTACAGCATACCGAATTCCTGGAGGCGCCGTAACACATGCGAAACGGGCTTAACCGCGCTGCGTATCAATCTCTTTATCACGCCGATTTGTGAGTCGAAAGGAAAAGCAGAGAAGTCATCTAGTGAGTTGTGAAGCGCCACACTATCCACTAAGTGCCTTAAAAATGAGCGTTGCTCGTCATTTCTCAGCTTCATAAGTTCCCACGCGAACGTCAAATGCGTCTGGTGATACTTGGGGTGGCAAAGGAGATATACAGACAAATACAGATCCAGAAAGTGCAAGTAGTAATCCCGGTAAAGCACCGCGGGAATAGCATATAGCAGGAATTGCCGGTATCCAGCGATCTTCCAATGACGGTAAGTGTCCACTCCACAGCATCTGCGCTTAAAATCTGTACACCAAATGCTGTCGTTCACCACAACCAAGTTATCCATAACCCACAGGTGCACAATGCGACGCATAACTTTCAAACAGACTGCATACATGTAGTCTATCGAGAAAGCGTTTACCTCTCTCTCTCTCTCTCTCTCTGAAGAGTGCGAATGGCGATGGCGTCCTTATGGTTTGAGCGGATCGACGTTGCTGCGTTTTGGGCAACCTGTTTCGGGAAGTTGGCACCGACGTATTCAGCTGTCGTACTCTGCATAGTCTTTGCTTTTACACATGCACGCACATGTAGGGGTGTCACATATCACAGCGCTGACATCCGCGTCCGTGTTCAAACCATTCGATAACTGGAAGCCGTTGATTTGCATGCCGCACAGTTCCTCAATGAATGGTTGCAAAAAAGGCATCAACACTATCCGATTTACGAGGGCCTCAAAAGAGACCGATGAGAAATGAAAGGGATTTGGTGAGAACAAAAGCACGACATAATGGCTCAAACCTGCGTTCTGGAGGAACTGAAGGGTGAAAATCTGTAAATATTAACTTGGATGCGAAGTTCGCAAATGCGTTTCAAGCGTTGACCTTGCAATGCGTAGACCAACCCGCGTCTAAGGCCAACATGTGCGTAAGTGCCAGGTTCTACACGTGTCAATTCGGTAAACCTCTGTGTATTCAATGGCGATTTATAGTTCTCGGAAGCGCTGAATGACAGCGATGAAGGCCACATATTAACT
This sequence comes from Dicrocoelium dendriticum, assembly GCA_944474145.2. Lineage (NCBI taxonomy): Eukaryota > Metazoa > Platyhelminthes > Trematoda > Plagiorchiida > Dicrocoeliidae > Dicrocoelium > Dicrocoelium dendriticum. Next base: position 70,919,322 of record OX104065.1, on the reverse strand, counting down.
CGTTCACGGCCAAAACACGTGGCTGATGCCGCGCAACCCAACGGCGAGTGAGTGCACGATTTTGAAAGTTATGTTTGCAACGGAGGTGGATGTCGCGTTTTCGTCCGCTGTCTCCATCGGCTCCGATTCGTTGTGGATATTCATAGCTAAAGCGATGCATAAGTCTTTGGAAGACGTACTGAAAATATGTCATAACAGCGACATCCGAAACGGAACTCAAGAGGTTGGACAAGGTGTTGGTGTCCGTCCGCATATCCACATGAAGGCAAACAAATCACCTTTCACTGAATATGGAGGACTGCAATTTGTGCATATGCCGGTCATAGACAAGATAGCTGAGTAAGTCGTCGCCCCTCTCTGCCAACTGTTTCAGCAATCCCTCGAAGTCGGCTGCCTACCCAAAGGCTGGAAAGCAGGTACCGTCTTTCCCAAATACAAGGGGGGAAACCAACAAGACTCAGCCAAGTACCGGCCAATATGTGACACCAGTCGTATGCAAAAGCATGGAACGAATAGTCAAGTGCGCCCTCCAGGTACACTGTGTGAATCTAAACCTCATCACAACATGGCTTCCGGAGAGCACGCTCAGGCATCACTAACTTACTCATCGTCAGGGAAACATGGGCAGAAGCCATAGATGCCCGAAAACAGGTTGACGTAATATTCATTGACTTCAGCAAAGACGGTGGCCGAGTGGTCTGCACGTTTGCTTTGCAACCATAAGGTCAACGGTTCGAATCCGCGTAGCGGTGGGCGTCCTCGCGGTATACTCAGCCCGCGCGTGACTGGTAGTGGTCGCGAGGCAGCGAAGCGTCGTTACGGCGTACACCTGACATATATATATATATATATATATATATATATATATATATATATATCCACACGTACGACTGCTACATAAACTCCAGGGAATTGGCATTACAGGAAATCTCTCCTGCATTGCCGATTTCTTAAGAGGTAGGACAATGCGCGTACAAGTGAACTAAACCCTCTCTGCACCAATGCCCATGACTAGTGGCAGTCCCCAAGGATCAGTGCTTGGACCGGAGCTTTACAAAACGTACATTAACCATCTGCCGACTGCACTTCAAACCGACTGCTTGATCTACGCCGATGACCTCAAGCTATGGTCAACAGTATCCAGCATGGAGGATGCGGACAGATTACAAGGGGCTCTAGACCAGCTACTCGAATGGTCCATCAAGTGGGAACTGCCAGTAAACCGAGATAAATGCGCAGTTCTCCCAACGGGTAGCACTGAATCGTACGGTGCATACCACATTGGTGGGTTTCTCCTCAGGAATACCATCCACGAGAGATCTCGGGGTTATCGTGACTTCTGATCTTAGGATGACGCAGGACAAGTTGAAGGTGGCCACTGGAAGGAAACTGGTGGGTGCTTTAAGATCATTCGCTCGAATGACTCCTGAGGTTTTTCGACCTTGGTTCACTTCGTACGTCCGTCCAGTCTTAGAATATGGCTTACCAGTTAGCTATCCGCTTTCTAAGTTTGAATGCGCTCTGCTGGAAAAGGTTCAGAGACATGTATCGAAAGCGGTTCTGGGGCTTCGTGATTTCCCGTACCCCATTCGACTCCAGCAGCTAAATCTGTTCCACCACGAGCTCCGCCATCGCCGGGGTGATCTCGTCTACACTAGGCGCATCCTCCGAGGGGAACTTGGAAGTGAGTTACAACAATTCTTCAGGCCCAACACTGACTGTTCCACACGAGGTCACAAATGGAAACTGTTTAAGCAAAGGATAGAATTCGCATGGACGTCACCCTATCCACTAGATTGGTGAATGATTGGAACAGCCTACCGGAAGAAATTGCAGACGCTCCATCTGAGGAAAGTTGCAAGCGGTTAATAGACAAACATTCCCTGAGAATGCTGGAATCTTGCGGCTGTCACTGCAATTGCGACGAACCCTCGAGGAACGTCGTAATGCAACGACACGCATCAAACCCAGTATGATACGGAATCGATGGGGCTGACAAGGGATTTCACTCCTGCTCTACAACTCAATGAATGAACTCAATGAAGATGAACCCACACTGCATGCGTGAACCGCTCTTGGGCACGCCTTCGTAATGTTCGGTCCGAATGGAAGGTAAAAACGCAATTTTTAGGGCTGGTTCGTGCTCGCAGTGCTATATGCCTAAATGGTATGAATTTGTTACCCTAGTCAACAAACTTACAAACGTGATAAAAGTGCTACGCCGAAAACAGCGAGAGAAAACCAGTAGATTACCTATTGTTGATGCTGAGACAGAGATTTCAAACAACCGTTGGATTCTCACCTGAGCGCGCTGGGATTCTGCTGTCTCAGACAGCTACAGTGGTTCCTGCGGAACCTTGTGCCGCAATGACTCATGCCATCTTTGCAATGATTGAGAAGTGAACTGACAAAGGATCTTCCTTCTACACTCTATCATTCAATGATCCGATGTAGGTAACCTCCACGGGACGAGCGGAGTTTGATGGAGCGTTTGATCGCACTTTGAAAAATACTCGTCATGCGGGAAGTCTGCAGTACAAATTTGACGTAGCAGCGGTGTAATATTCCTTCGGTCCGGCGTTCTGAGCGCTTCCGTGTCCAAGTAGTGTGACAAGCTGCAATGCAAAATAAATGCCTCGTAGACGGCTGTACGCTCGAGCCGCCTAGTAAGAGGCCGATGTAAAGGAAGCAGCTAAGGAAGCACGGAAGAGGAAAGGAAGAGTGTCGGAGAGGAATATGAGGGTAATGATAACAGAAAGCAAAGCCCATCGACCTCTTACCTGTTAACGAATTACCGTGATGCCCGCAGACCGGCTACATTATCCCCCCTCTTAGCAGGCGCTGTCCTCAGCGCCCATAATGGCTCAAACTGGCATCAATTTATGTACCTGCAAGAGGCAATGAGCGCGGTATAGTAGGCTCGGAAGATTCAACGACAGGCAGCACGATAGTAGAAAGTTAATTATTGCCTCAATGGCTACAATCTAGCTAGGGTGGACTGTTGTCGTGAAATGGCAGGGTCGCCAAATTTGTAATATTCCTTTTGGTCCGGCGTTCTGAGCTCTTCCGTGTCTAAGTAGTGTGACAAGCTGCAATGCAAAATAAATACCCGTAGGCGGATGTACGCTAGAGCCGCCTAGTAAGAGGCCGATGTAAAGGAAGCAGCTAAGGAAGCACGGAAGAGGAAAGGAAGAGTGTCGGAGAGGAATATGAGGGTAATGGTAACAGGAAGCAAAACCCATCGACTTCTTATCTGTTAACGCGTAACCGTGACGCCCACAAACCGGCCACAGCGGAGTATATTCCCTGCACATAATTCTAATGTTTTTGTTGTTATACAGCTCTGGATGAATGCACATTCATTCTTCTGAAACTGAGGGAACATCGATTTTTACGCGCACAAATACGTAGATTAAGTTAGGTGCAATAATGTTAATTATCTATCTTACTACAAGTTCTATATATCACCAATGAAAATGGCTTTTCATGTTAAAATAATACTACAGTGTTTACTTAGATTGCCAAAAAGTTTTCATGGATTTGCCTTTATGCTGTACTTTAGAAGACGATGCAGCTCATATTCAAAACAAACCGCCATCGTGCAAACAAGGGATCCCACGGACGACGGGAGTGGATAATTTTGACATGAAAAATTGGCCTGGAGGGACTGTGTTCCGGTACAGCAGTCAATTGCCGATGCTTTAATAACTGGCTTTGAAAGAGATGTGTATATGTCGCTTTGTGTTTAAGTTTGTGCAAAAACTGGAGGTTGGTAAGATTTAATAGTTGTACAGTTCGCTTTTCTTCCTGGCGATTATAAAAAACGCATTAATCAGACAAGAGATGTGAACACACCTTATCCAAGCAAGTAAGTTACTGCAAGTAAACCTTTACATACATGAAACAGTTGCATTAACAGTTAATTGCTCCATAAAAAAGCCGTTCACACCACTTGTAGTTACCACTTGCCTGCTTTCGATTATGCCGTGAACTTCAACTACACCTGTAAGCATCATTTCAATTTATCATAGCCGTTTTCACGAAGCAAATCCATGTGGCATCACTTTCTATTTCCGACACCTTAATATCAAAAACATAAGCATATAATGTGCAGCCACTCAAACTATCTCGGGTATTTCCGAGGACAATGAAGCGAAACCCTTTCCCGCCAGTACAGAAATTAGCCCTTCCCGCGGACGACACAAGTCAAATACGAAGTGGCGCGCAAACGCGATATTACTTATACAGACAGCTTAAAACAAAAACGTTTGATTATGTCGCTGTATGGTTTCTTAACGGTAATAATCACACTTTGCATCTACCTATTCAGCAAACGGACGGACGAATGCGCCATGAACGAGCACTGGGATTTTGACAAGGTAACTACGGTACAGAATGCAGACGGTAATGGACGATGCTATAGCAGATGTACAGGCGGTTTTTCAGTCCACTTATAAGCATCGTGGAAGGGAACAGCATAGCGTGGTGGTCGCGTGCAAAAGCGCCGAACCGGAGGCATGGGTATGCCGGCTTTTGTACTTCTTCCGGTGGCACAGACTAGACTTAGTACGAATCGATGAAGCTTGCAATGGTTCCTACGAAATGTTAACATGCAAGAGTTGGGACTTTGTTGTTCTACGCTTGAATATGCACACGAAGGCTACTCAGCATTCCAAAATCATTATTGCATCTTTTTCCATGTTAGGATGTAAAACTATGTTTAGATTACAGCTTATATCCATTTATTCACTATAAAATTCGTTCCTAAAACCCTCATACCATCGCTTTCATTTCCAATGTGCTTCGCTTTACAGACAAGCATTTTGTCTAGGGCACTTGGATTGCACCCACACTGATACATGCATGACTACTAGGTAAGTTTCATCTCACGTCTTTCATTATACGGATACTTAGGACTTGGCTTTCTATGGACACATACACCTACAGCTTCATATCTACCCCGTTGTTTGCCCTTGTATACGAAAGTTCGCATTTTTCTACAACTCACGGAAGAACCAATTAACACTGCATTCTTCTGCTTTTCGGAGTTCCTTCAAGCACAGCATTAATATTTCATAGTATATATAGTTTGGAAACGCGTTCAAGGCTTAGTGGAGACCTTATCCTAACCTACCGTATCTTAACTATGAAAGTTGATCCAGATTTAGCTTGGCTATTTAGTCCCACTAGATTGTTTGTGCTACGCGGGCATCTCTTAAAGCTGGACAAGCCGCAGTTAGATAAGATTAGGACGGAAATCCGGCTGTTACGCAGTCAACCAACGTTGGAACATGCTTGCAGAAACTATTATCAGGGAATCTACGGTTAAGGCGTTTGAGCCGCCACTTGAAGCTGTTGGTTGGCAACGCGAAACCTTTTCTTTTGCGGACTAACTTACATCCTTATACTTTGATTTTCTGCTCTCTAGTTTTCGTGACGCATTGGTATTATTTCTTATTTCAAGTGAACTTGCTTATTCTGTATCTTCGATCCCTTCCTATCCTTTGCTTACTCTACGTGGCTGCCACAGAGGGAACGACTAGGGCAGGAAACGTGGGCATTAACTGGTTGGCCAGGGTAAGATACGGGTGTCCGGTTTTGGATGCATCACTAACTCTCTGCACTTCATTTATTCCTGGAGGAACGATCCACTCGAGCTTGAACACGCACGGGATTCTCCACCCGTTCCAGTCCAAACCGAACTTGAACTTGAACGTAGCCTAACTAAACATATATCTGGAGAACACATAATTAATCTTTGCGGACGTACAACGGTGCGTACTCAAATTCCCACCAGTGGCATACTCGTCGGTCCTTATTTGGTGCAAGTGAAGTAAACATTTTGTTACCTAAGGCCGTCACTTTCTTATAACTGCGGAGCCGAGAGGCAAGAAACTCCTTTACATACGGTAATGTAGAGCACGGCGTACAGCAAGTTACAGCAGAACCTGCCCTTCCTTGGTTCATTTTAACCCGACAGAATTTTGAGCAGGAGCATTTCCCAACTTTCGCTGATTATTACAAGTGAGTGTGAATGAGGTTATAACCTTACTATTTATGCTAACCAATCAGTCTTGGTAGGTTACTTACTACTTTCGGCCGACGAAGACACAACTCACAGCTATTTTCCCTCAAGTTACAGCACTTTTGGTTTTAAGCTGCTGAGTGGGGATGTTCTGCTGACAAACGTCTAGTCCTCTCTTGAAGTTTTCTCTGTCCAGGAATTAAAAATAGGCCCTGACCGACTGTTCTAGTGGTTTACTACTCTGACTAATATAGCAGCTTGGAGACTAGTGTGGAGTGTCCTCGACTTTACTAGCTTCCACTTGTGGCTGCGTGTCCAGCAGGCTACAGTAAAATGGAAGAATTGTTGCAGCTCACGTACTAACTCTTCTATTAGTATGCGTCTACAGCTACAAATATATTTTGGTCACTATTTAGAGGTCCCTGATAGCATAAGTCCATGAATTGTCCACCTCTGTCACCGGCCGGCCGTCACTGCCGCGTTCGATGAGCGGCTTGGACGATCAGTGATCACGAGGCCGCGAAGTATGTGCGCACCGTGGAACACGAATACAGCGAACCAATGCACTGTGCTTATGTTGCTACAGTTTCAAATGGACGCTGATGGAAGCAAGAATTGGGTGCTTCACTAAGTGTATAAATTGACAGTCGCATATGTAAACAGCGTACAAAATGTAACGGCAGTGTTCTGTAATTCCTTTCAACTGCTGCTTTAGAGGTGTCAGCGTTGCTATTTTTCTATACGTACTTTGGCTGTAGTCCAGTTGGATGATCTCCATCATTTCGCCGTGTAACCAGAGGCGCATACTGCGTAGTTACAGCAGTGTAAGCTAGGGTGAAACCATTTCTACTTAACGGGTAAGTTAAATTTTATGGAAAATGGTTGCGGTTGTGGAATATTAGTGTACCTACAGAAAGCGATGCATTGCACGTGGGAAGTGGTAATATTGCTTCAAACTTACAACAGCTTTCTTGCAGCACCTGTTGCTATAGCTGTCCGAGGCGCTTCTCAGAGGACATCTTTCTATACTGGAGGCGCAGGCTTGCGTCACTCGCGTAATATTTATGTTGGAGATAGACTGAACACAGTGAATAGTAAAAGGCAGATTGGATGCCTTTTTGTCAGCTTCATCACTGCCCAATCAGGGAGGATAATGCGCGTTTTGGGTAACAGTGTTCCACAGTGGGTCTTTACATGATCTACGGCAAGGAAACGAACCCAGAAACCTAAGTAAGTATAAATCCGTAGGCTTCTTTACGACGTTCCTCGGTGGAAACGCTGACCACTGCCTCCGATACGTCGTTACAACTATGCACTACCAGGGTGGATAAAATAACACCTTAGCGGAATTGAAGCCACTTCACGTTAAAGAGTTTCCAACTGTGCCCAAGTGTCTAGTTGTCTCGGTTGCTTTTGATGGACGACTGATGGGCACTACTCAGTTCAGCTCCGAAAATGCGGCTTGTGTACATTAAACCTCCGCGACGTTGATGGTAGCCTATAGCGAACAGGTTCATTTGTGGTGTCAAGCAGAATACTGTAGAGCCATATGTAGAGCCTCCAATTGTAGCTCGTTACTAATCTTTCTTAATCAGGATTCGCTTGAACTTAGTTCGTTGGCAGCTTGCTGCCAATCAGTGCTCAAGAATAAAGCCCACATAAGAAAAGAACAGTATAATGTATACCTCGGCGGCCAAACGCGGGAAGGGCCTCTTAGTAGCCCAGAACATCCTGTTAGCTTCGCTGAGTTTGTTTAGTTTATCCCGCGTTCTTTTAGATCGGAAGACACAACTTGCCAACATCCTTTCTTACAGCTTCATGATGAGAAGAAAGCCACTGATTTGGTATGCGCCGAGTTGTTCAGAAGCGCTGATGGACAGGACAAATTATTTGTCCAAGGGCATACGTAACCCAGGGCCCTTGACCAGTCGTCTAGCGTGTTCCGGGTCACCTGAATCTTGTCCGCCCAATGGAGACCGTCGACCTCAAACCACGGCTTCAACTAGTCGGTATAGATAAGGCAAGCCGCTTGCATCGAAATTGAAAGATAATTACCGAAACGTTGTATAGTTTCCGGTCATATGCTGAAACATTAGGCAACTTCCTGGATCATCGGGACGGGTGAAAAAGCGACTCCGTTCGTCTGCACTCGCATAGTATGACGTCACAGGAAATCAATCTCAAAGGTAGGCTTTCTCTGAAGCCCCAAATCAGGTGCGCTTTAAGTAGAGCCGTCCGTTAGGGACATTGTCAACCGCACTTCTAAACACAATATAGACAACCTCCTGGCGTCTGGCAGCATCTGACAATCTTCGTCCTTCCGTTCCAGCGTCGTGGCGTTTATCAAAGTACTTGCGTTCTCTCCGGAGCCCATGCCGGCTGGACGAGATATCATTTATGCTTTCGATGTGCCATTGAAGGAAGCGTCGTGGAAGCCACACCATACCTGAAGTCAAACAGACGGACCGATAACCAACGAGCACTCGCCGCCCAATGCCATTGTATATAAGCCGTTTCGTCATCATTTTACACCTTAGCCAGAGGTGGAAAAAACAGCTACTGTGCTGCAATACCTAGAATACAAAAGGAAAAAATAGCCGGTGCAAGCCAGCTAAGCGACCGGTAACGGCTAAGCATCGTTCCGGTAAGCTATCAGCCGGCTGCTGTACGGCCGCACGAAGCCGGATTTAAGTCTGGAGGCAGACGGGCGGCTGCAAGATAATGGATATGTCCGCCAGGGAGGAGTAGCGATGTACTCATCTACAGTTTTGAGCAAAGGGGGATGTAAACCATCGATACTTGGTGGCAGGACAGATACTGTGAGCTTATTGGCAATACGTCGCGGACCATGCAGAAGTCCTGCATTAAATTACGCACCTAATCGTCAGCCCTCGGTAGCTTAGTGGTATAGCAGCGGATTGGTAATCCGTGTGTCAGGGGTACGATTTCCTGTCGAGGTAGCTTATTGTGCAACGATTTCTGGTGACTTCCACTTTCTACGAGAATAAGTAACCTCCAACTCAAGAAGCAACGTACAACCCACCGTACTGATTTCAATAAAAACAAGGGAATAAGGGAAGGGGTTGGCGGGGCCAACACATATGCACATGGAAGCGGTAAATTCAGTGAATAGACCGCGGAAGACCGCGAAACAAGCAGTTTAGCTTTAGCCGTAGCTGTAGCCCAAAACTGAAAAATTGACGACTAAACATGCATCCTTGGTATTGCATCTGGGGTTGAGGTTTTATCAGCTTCAATGATGCGTGCATTTGTACTCCTGTGTTCGGCGCACGCTGCTTGGATTTTTAGAAATAAGGCAGCGTCCCAGCTGTATAAGCACACTTAAGGGTATACTGGATGACCCGCATAAGTTCAGGAAATATGACATTGCGTACACTGGGGTCGCAGTTTCTTTTATGCAAGAGGTTCTTAGCGATGTCACATAGTGCTCGGTCCTTGTACAGAAACTGTCCAGCATCAATGCAAACGTTCTCCCTGGGGAGCGTCGGGAATTATCAATATTATTTGCTTTTGACATAGCTGCGCAATTTTGCAGTGACCACTAGGGGATTGCGGCCATTCGGCATACTCTGGACAAGCTCTGAGGCTTGCGTACGTTGTGGCTACTGCCCATTATGCAGGCCGCGTTCCCTACTACATGTAGGAGAGACAATCCCAGCTTTGAGGTATTAACCGGTAGGGGCGAGTTCCTGCTTGTCTCCAACCAGGTAGACCCAGGCGTGGGCTCTTCATCGTCGTTTCCTTCTGCTGACAAATGCAAGCAGGTCACATATAGAGTGCTTCGAAGGTGGTAGTAAGTACTCCGTGTTTCGAAGTCTTAACTGCTGACACCTTTGTGGAACGTCTTCGCTTTCGTTCGGCTTTATCTATAATATTGGCTACGGGCTTACCCGCGCCGCCGCGTTCTGGACAACATGAAGTAAGTGGGGGGTTGCGAGTAAGGATCGCGTTGGTCGAGCTGTTGCGGGGACAAAAGTAATCCGAGAGTCTTTTGGCTTGCATACGCAGTCGACACCCTACCGACGAATGCAGGGGGCTCAATTCCATGAGCACCGGACATAAGTTAGCTATTTAACGTGGCTAGGTCGCCTTATCTTCGCTGTTATCCCATGAAGCTACACAAGCTTCTCAGTTATCGCGTGGAGTTATCAAACACTGGGACTCGTTTCCAGAAAATGTAATTAGTAAACCTACGGTTAAGGTGCTGAGCGGCAGTTAGATGCTCTTGAGAAGTAACAGGAAACCCGTTTTCTCTCGAGTTTTCCACAGATACATCCGCCAAAACAAGAAGGTTTATCCACTGGGAATAGTCGACCCACTTTCAATAGCCAGCTGGTTTACATGCTTGTTCTTTTCTCCGGGAGATGAAGCACCCACACATCGTTCCAAATGGTGCTCTTTCCGCAATTCTGGAGAAGCTACCACCACGGGGTCTAAACAAATGGGTTTAGCTCGCCTCGTACTCACAGTAGAACAATTTACTCACCTGGAATAATGTATTTACATGGATCCACTGTTCCACAACCGGAGACTGACAATTATGGCGTGATTACATTCACTACCTCAAACATTCCGATTCTCCAGTCACCTGGAGCTTTTCTGATGTCATTTCACGGACAGCACTGCGCACGCATAAGCGGCTTTTCCGATGATTTTTCCTGGAGCTCTCACTTGGTTATGTAGACAATTACACTTACATTTGAAGGAAATACTTGTCCACTTCGAGGAGAATAGCATTTATTCCTGTTTTGGACATATTCAGACACAAGAAACAACTGCACTCACCGTCCCTATGACAAGTCCAGCATGGATAGCTGGACACGGGTTGCGAGCCGGACAATATAATAGAAAAAGCCGGCCTCTATTAACAATATGTTTACTCACCCGCATCATTATCATTCGACTCTGCTACTCTTTTACATCATTGACTGGCTTCAACGACTATTGCCGGTTCAGTACTAAGCCATTTGGCCAACCAACGAAAAATTTTGGCTGTCAACTGACTGGGAATAATAGAGTGCAAAATCGGTCTATACGATGTGTGGCCGACTAGCACTACAGTTCAACGGAAGCTACGACAGTGTTCCAGGACGTGGTGGGTTTTCGCCTGGCAAGCGTTCTCCCTATAAAAAGCCACAAATATCCGCTTAACAACACTGCAACGTGGCGGATGTGACTCGCCACAAAATAAAGTCACTGCTATACATTTCACACTGCCGCAGTCCTCAGCCTCCAACATCGAACCTGTGCAAATGATTTTACTATGAAGAATGCTTTGGTGGAGTACCGATCATTCCGGCTTCGTGATGGTCATTGATTGCACTAAACCTTGTTCGGGCTCCTGTGCTCATGGATCACTACATGTCAAATTTACCCCCCACTTGTATCTTGACGCAACAGATTTTGCGCGCCACGGCGCCATTATGATCCTTGGTCTGACTATTACCTGACAATATGCTCGCTCTTATGGACTACATCTTTTCGTTTATTCCTTTCATTGTAACGAAATGTTTTAATATTCCAAAGAAGCTGTGCTTGTATGCATATTTGATCATGCCTTTTAGAGGTGTGTCTCGTTTTACAGAGAATATACTATTTATTTATTTATTTCTTCTATCCTCACCGCAGCAGTCTTCAAGCTTTGACTTCTTATGCTCTGCTTCTCCCCTCTCTTTGCTATGGTCCTTACGTTAAAAGGCTTTCGGTCCGCGTGATCTCCTATTTTCTTTCCACCCACTGCGGGGACTGCCAGTGCAGGAAACGTGTGCAGCAATTAGGTGACAAGAGTGTAGTACGCATGATTGGGTTTATATGTATCAAGAGCTTGGAACACATTATCATTTCCCAAATCAAGGACCTTTGCAATCAGGAACACACAAAGGTTCCATAACGCTGTATTCTTAGCTGAATCTGACCTTCAGTAGTTTAGAAGACGTGGTACCAAACCCCTACCATCCGGCATGTCTGTGTGAAAACTTGCCGGACTGGGTAACTTGTCGATCTGCGATTATAACAAAAAGCTGTGTGAAACCTCAAAGCAATTCGTGACGCAGAAAATCGTCTTGGTGGACTGTTCGGTGGCTTTTGCAGTCCGCTACAGCGCTGTCAGCAATGGTTCTGCTGGCTTACGGTCCAGGACTCATAATGTATAAGGTGAAACCTTCGCGGCATATTTCCAGTATTCCGGTCCCATTTACAATTGAATATTGAGACACGGCTACTGAGCATACGCGATGGTGACCTCCTAGGCGATTCGGGGACGTTTGCTTACAGAAGTGGGCTAACTACGAGTGACACAAATATATAGGTCGTTAAGTGGCCAAGAGGTGACTCAAGTGACATAGAAAAGTCAGTCGCCATTGCAATAGCTGCGGATGTGACCATCAGGCATTGAGGGCGGGCTGCGATCAGGCACACCTCACAGAGATTCGTCGACGCCACCCGCAATGTCATCGCTTAACACGCTGCCCATGTCGTTTTTGCTCTTTAATCTCATAAGCCACTTTACTACCACGTCAACCAGCCACAAACAAAGCCCACACTTACCTCTTACTTCGCTTTCAATGCACCTGATGTGGTGCTCCGCCGTCATCCGCCTTACCATTACTTCACACGCTGCCTCCGGCTTGTTACCTGCACACGGGCGCGAGGTTTAATGAGAACTTGCTACCAATCACGGATAAAGGTTACAAATTATTTAATGTTGTTAGCAGTGTAAAAGCTTACCTCATCGCCGCCCACCATTTCTACAATCTGCCAAGCTGCTTCACCCTCCAGTGCCTGCATACAGGCTGCACACCTTGATGAAAAATCGTAACCACCTGCAGGTGCGTCGTAAATTTACTGCTCTATGGCGGTGCAACAACACCCATCTAGTTCTGGTTTGGCCAGTTTACCAATGTAGCCATTTGTTTAACCCAATGGTACGGCTGAGTATTCTGGTCCATCTAGTCTAGAGACATAAGCAATCTGGTCAACTTCCAGCTTCGCTGCCTTCCCAGGGTAACTCATATCCGGTGAGATCGCCGCGTGAACGATGCGTGTGTTTACGTCGGTTGTTTGGTGCAGCAAGAGCGGAAGGACCGCTCAGCACCAGTATATCGTGCACAAGGCAAGGCTGGTTGGGCTAAGTCTCGCGCATGTCAGCACGTGGACCCGTGTCACGCGTTGTTTACATGCCAGGCTGCAGATGGAATAAGCTAAGGCGATACTACGCACTTACATGGTCAAGCAGAAGGAAGACACTTCCAAGATGACCTCCGTTAGAGTCTCCGCACCGTAGTTTCGGTTTAAAATACCTTGTACATGTTTGGCCTGATACACTTGTTGACATGGCTAAGGATCGACCTCAATGGCGTTAGGTTGCGAGATACTTAATTCCCGCTTAACATCCACCATCACAGTGGTCTCAGTTCACCTATATAATCTAGCACTTGCTGCACGATAGCTGGATGTAGCTTTTTCGGATCCACGCCTATCCATTAGTGATATCGCAGCTGGTACGAATCTGTCGCAATTCGCTTAGATTTGCCTGTTTATTGTGGCACCATGGCTAGGTATTTGCCTCCCCGTCGAAAGTGTATAACCAATGAATGACGAAGCCACTGCGTGTGTCCGCATCACGCCAGGTTAGTGCGCAGCATACATTTAGTTGGCAGCCGTAATACAGCCGTAATACATGGTTGTTTAATGCCGCCTTGCAGTGTGCTTCACCCGACGTAAGTGTATAGGGTCCAAGCAATTGGATTGTTGACCGATGCTACATCTGCCTAGGTTCTGTCCGTAGTTCCCCTATGCCATAGTGCCTCAAACTACGGTGATCCATTTTAAAAATCGTACGTTTCAACTTCGGTACTTGCATAGTCTCCATCCCTCAGTCCTTCGGATCCAAAGTTGACTTGCGCCGTGCTGGGCAATGGCTTCATGGTGCCACATTCCATCCACTTGTCGTTAGCCATTGCTTAGGTCGTCATTCGATATGTGAATAGTCTCCAGCTAACCACGTTTCAGGCAACCAGTAGGTGTGCATGGCTCCCAACAGGGAATCCCAATGAAGCACAGCATCAACAAATAAGGAGCCATGGATCAGGTGGTCATATTGAATTCCGTTAACTGCGCTACGTTCCATAATGTAGGTTCTACACAGGTTGTAAACATGCACCCCTGACACATGGCCTTTGCTCACAACATACACTTATAATGAACTGCGTTTATTTAATACACAGCAGCCTGCACATGGGCTAAACGTATACCTGTACGCCCACTGCAGCTCATACTAAGCGAAGGTGATCCTGCCGATTTGTAAGGGTCAAAAAGCATTACTGTTTGCTGCGCTCTACGAAATATGAATGCCCTGTACACTCATCTTCAAGATCAAGAATATTACTGCATGATTTAAACGACCTTCCCTAGTAGTTCTTCACGCTAGTATAATTTGCGTGACGGCTTCTGTCAACCAATAAGTACATAAATAAGTTGTTTTTCTCGAATTTATTGTGGTACTCCAAATCAAGCTTGATCAAATTTTGAAGGAAGTCATGTTTCGCAAAAAATACTCGGCTATGTATGTAATCGCCTGTGGTCAGAAATTGTACAGGCCGCAGAACTGGAAGAAGTAGTCATGGGGAAGCACAGGTTTCAGTAAATGAAGAAACTTAGAATTTATGTGTGTTTAGTGTACATAGTTACATAGTGCGTTATGAACTTAAAAGAGACGGTGTAGACACAGAGCACTTTTTCTGGTAGGTGCAAAGAAGATAGTGAAATATAACTCTAAGCAACTTGCCCCTGGGTAGTTGTGGGCAGTGGATTTATTTAGTGGCGTGTCATATCCGCCACGTTGCAGTGTTGCTTAACTGCCGTTGGGACGCGTTATAGGGGGAAAGGAGGATCGCCTGGCAAAAACACACCACATCATGGAACCCTGCCGTATTTGCTTTTGAACGGTAATTTACAACTGGCAAAGGACCTTGCCGGCCGCTTTGACCTTCGGTTATTTTCTGGCAAATGACTTTCAATTTTCGCTTGTTTATCAAGTTTACCGGCACCATGTCGTCGCAAAACCATTGTACTTGTCTTATATACGTTGCCACTGTGCTTTCTTATACACCTTTGCAGTAGTCCTGCACTACCTCACGTACGCGGTTTTATGCAGTCAGTGGATATTTATGCGTAATACTTCTACCGTTGGTCCGCAAAGCGGTGGATGGGAAAAATCCGATTTAGCTGCAATGGACACCACCACCATTCCGCAACTACCTATATGACAAGGTAAGTGAGTTCTTCTGCAAACTACTACGCAAACCGGTCTTGGTCCCCAATTTTCTCACTCTTTCATGTGTACTTTGGTCACGGGTTGCGAGTTGGAATGGCAATGAGATGATTCTGAATTAATCACCAACAGACCGGCTACTTCTATTTTGGTTTTATTGTTTCTTGGACAGTTATGTGGCCAGCGATCCATCCGACTACCTGGACGTGTGCAAAATGGTTACCTCTTGTATCGGCAAGGCACTCCCGCGTTAGATCTATTCGTGGTGCTGGTGTATGCCTGGATAGGTTTCAACAAATCTTTACTCAATACTTGCATGTGGTGGAGTACGAACGCTTCACACGCACCTTATCGTGACTGAAAACATAACGGATACCAACTTCCGCATGCAATTTGTTGCCATTTTACGTTGACTTTACAATATACTAGTGCTTACGTTCCTAAACGCAATACATGCGGTTTTCTCCATGACCGAAGACAAACAATCTTGGTGTGACCTGAGTGCAAGTGGTACCAATGACAAAAATAAACCACATTCCATACAAGCTTGTTGAAGCACGGTTTCAGGATACTCCAGCGGGTTTGCTAGTATCGATAGCGCTGACGGCTGTGGGATCCATGTAAGTTCCATAAAGACTGTGCATAGTAGCCGGCGGAGCAAACCAAAAAGCCATGTCAGTGACAATTATGATGCCACTGCTGTGGAACCTGTTAGGTCTGCATAAGCACATTTCCTGAACGTATGTGAAGGCAACTGCTGAGGAATCCCTGGTAAGCTTATTAACGTAACCTCCATGAGGCCTATGGGGGCTAAGTACACACCGTTCATATGGGCAGGTGGGGCCAATAATAGACTTTTCCTTAGCGGCGATACTGATTCCATTGCTGGTGGGCCAAGTGCAACTCACTAAACTCCCGCCGTGAAGGGTGCCGCCAACAACAAATGGCCGGCGAAGCTGTGATCAGTAATTGGTGTGCAACCCGCTAAGGGGGCTTGTGCATGTGGAACGGTTCAAAACTCAAACCAAAAGGTCTGGCCACAAGCATAGTGAGGAATGCCAAAGTCGGTTCTTCACAACAGTTTGATTTCATGGCAGTGGGGAAGAGCGCACGCCGGTTCTTGGCAATGATTCCATCCAATGTCATGGTATTCTTGGTTTTAACCATGCTCCTTTTGTACAAGTAGGTGAAGCGGAGCCAAATGTAGGTGAACAGTATCCGTCCGTGTTTCAGCAGGCCGCGGGAGATATAAAGATTCTGTGCATGTGTCCCAAGATCCGTCAATAAAACCTATGGCGCTTCGGGGCTATAAAGGTTCCGGTTGCTTTACTTGACAAATTCGCTAACGAGAAACGTTCCTTGACGTAGTTATCTGTCGGGTTGACGATCCGACAGACTGTGTTAGCTAAGTCATGGTTGCTACGCAAATATACGTTGTTATGCGCCTGTGCACAGGTCCTAAGCCGTTGTAAGAAGTTTTGCGTACAGACGTGTATACACTTTATCGTTAGAAGATATTCCATCGCTTTTGATCAAGGCAAAATACTTTAAAGGGTCGGCCTTTTGTCTCCCTTCTGGCATGTGGTCCCAGATGAGGAAACCAACTTCATCGCTACGCTTCGGGCCTTTTCGCTGGCTATGTTTATCGTTTGGTTTGAAAGCCTCTGGCGCAGTTTACAAATGCGATGAAGACAAGCTATTGGTGACCTAAATGGTGTAAGATGTGTAGCAACAGACCTAATGATTTTCTGCCCGACGAACTACGCGCATGAAGTCAATCCGTACTACACTTGAAGCAGTGCGTGCAAAGGATTCTAAGGCACAGAGGTGAAAAGTAGAACGCCGGAAAATGCAACCGATTTTTCATAGACACCTTTTCACCGCCGATGGACTAAAGACTGCCTCCGTCTGAGATGGAACGAAATAACCAACAAGTACTTACCTGGACCATGGCCTCACTTTAAAACCAACCAACTGCACCCGACACCACAACCGCAGATGTCCCGTGAGGGTAGCTAGACACGAATTCTTCACACCACAGAAAATATACATAAGTAGAAAAGGTGAGATCTCATACGCTGAAATCCTGCATACCTTCAAATTCCTATTTCTTCCTGGGCTGACCTCAAGGTACATGTTGGAACCTGGCTGTGCCACTTGTCCAGCCAACAGCAGAGTCATTCGACTGAGAATAACTACATGAACAATGCTTCATAAGAAGCTTTGTTAGTTGCACATGACCGTTCATAGCAATCGACGACAGTGTTTCAGAACGTGGTGGGTTTTTGCCTGGCAAGTGTGCTCCCTAAAGAAAGCCACAAAAATCCGCTTATCCACACTGTGACGTGGCGGGCGTGACGCGCCACTACATAAAGTCACCGCCCACTGTTACACACTGAGATAACGACTAGTCATTTTACCATATTATACGCGCAAGTACCACGAAGACACTCTCAGTCTTCATATACTGTCCTCACTCCACCTACGTGCTTTTTTATTTAATCTACACACACGAAACCATTTTATTGGCAGGCCGCTGCTGAGTTTGCGACTCATGAGGGCTTCGACTGTTTCTGCAAATTGTGGAACTTTGGCCACAGTTGACTACATGCGTTGTAACGTAACTGTTAGGCCGCGTAATTGCTTGTAAATTTTGCTCATGACTGAGTTGGTATGGCTCGATGGATCTGAGAATAAGATATTTATTTATTTATAGCATTTTGCTACCCTACGTCCGTTTTAGAGTTGGCTCTACTACCGTATTCTTACTACAGCTGTAGTAGGCAATGACTTATCTGCCCGCTCTTTTCCTTAAAATGAAACGGGCACCAGCGCATGCTTCTAATACGATAGCGAGCGACTCCTGCTTCACAATTAACCCGGCGCGCACCCTTACTCTTCTCTGCCGCCCATTTGACATAAATGTTAGACTGTAGAAGTCCAGCTTGAAGTGGAACACTTAGTATCTTTTATAGTTACTGCCCAGCTCATCCTGCTACCTCTGTTCCTGCTTAGAGTTGCGACCGAAACCGTTTTTTACTACAGCTGTAGTATGCAACCGCTTCCATCCTAGCTCCAGATCTTAACTTTGCTAGCCTACCATGAAGCATCTTACAATGGCTTCTGGCCCCTACTTCCTAATACATCCGGCTTCTACCACCACTTTTCTTTGCCGTCTGCTAGATTTATAGTTCACAATTTAGAAGTCCACTTTGAGGTGACACACTAAGTACCTTTTAATGATGCAGGCCTTATCACTCCGCCAGCTCACGTCCCTTTCAGCGCTGGCATTACCGCTCCATGCTCGCTACAGATGCTTATATACTCCCGTATCTTATCTCCCTTGTTTTAAACATGAAACTGCTATTCTTCCGTACCATAGGTTACGTTAGTAATGGCTCTTGCTTTACAGCTAACTCGGCGCTGACCCCACTCTACTCGGCCATCTGGTTGACTTATAATTTTTACTGTTGTAGCCCACCTTGAAGAGGAACAGTTAGTAGCTATTAGCGATCCAGCCTATAGCATTCCTTTACCCTAAGTTCGTTACAGAGCTGGCCGTTCAACCGTCATCCCGATGCAGCATCAGTAGGTAGTTCGGTCTCTTCTCGCTCCGGTTTTTCACATTGAATGCCTACTTGTATGTACCCCATGTTAAGATAGCTAGTGACACATGCTACTCAATTAACCCGGCCTGCCTTATTACTCTTCTATGCATGTTACCTGACAGCCGCTAAGCGACGGAGGTATACTGACACTACTACTGACCCTTTAGCTTCACCTGCTTTGATTGTTGTTCTTCCTCACGTTTCCCTAAAGCCACCGTAATGCGATGATGCGCTTATTTGTTGGATCCACTTATCCAACTCACCTCACCTGCCATGCTTCTTGTCTATCTGAAGCCTTCGTCACGCATGGTTTCACCTGTCTTTGCTGCTTCCTTACCCCGTTTAGACCATTGAGGCTTAACAGCTTGTTTTACTGCGGATTCTCACATGGTATTTTTAACCTTAACCTGCATAATTACCTTTCCTACAACTTTTCTTAACCCTATCATCGTGAGCCTATGCTAACCCAATTAAGTACTCTGGGCTCGATCCCGCCTCACCCGTACATTATGGTTCTATACATGCCGCCTTGGCTTCGCTCAGTACAAGCTGATTCATCACACCTGCCGTCCTCTTGACCTCTGCTTTGGTTTTAAATAAACTTTGTCTCAGAATTTGTTCTGTACCTGTTTGCCATTTCAAATGTTAGCTGAACCGAATAGTCGCTTATTGCTGCCTAATCCGCTCTTAGCTGAGCTGCCTCGCCTGTTTTCTGACTGCTGCTAGGCAACCGAGGTATGTTGACTCATGTTTGACATTTCCACTGGCCTTTTATCTTCACCTGCTTCGATTGTTGTTTTTCCTCACGCTTTCTCTAAGGCCGTTTTAACTCTATACTACGCTTATTTGTTGGCGCCACTTATCCTACGCTCACCTCACCTGGATTGCTTGTTGTCTGCCTGCTGTGTTCGTTTCACATTGTCTCGCTCCCATTGCTGTTTCCTTACCTCACTTAGCTTATTGAGACTTAACAGCCGGTTTTACGGCAGCTTCACACGTGGTATTTTCTTACCTTAACCAGGATAATTCCCTTTCACACTACTTTTCTCAACCCTATCATTGTGCGCCTATGCTAGCCTGCATGATTACTTTGTTCTTTCTCCAGCCTCACACTGTCCTTATAATTCTATGCATGCCGCTTTGGATTAGCTCAGTGTGACTTGCGTCCCTTACCTTTTGACTATGCTGAGAGTACTGGGAGCTAACCACTGCTCTGTCCCTGGCTATCTGGCACCTTCCACCCGTCTTTCTATTGTTTGCTGCTCCTTCCAAGAAGGTTGTTGCTGACTATGAGTTTCAAAGCTCTGTTTGCATTCTTTTTCGGTTAGTTCTATCTTGATGTGATAACTTGCCGGTTTTTCGTATCTCTTAGCAACAGACATCAACCACAGTAAAAGATAAGTTCAGGGCAACTATTACATTCAAATTTATCCCATTTCCTGGCTTCGCTATTTAGTTTTGTTACTATCGCATGTCACCGTCTTCACTTTGTCCTCACGCATCTTCTTATTCCTGATTTTAGTTATTAAGCAACCTTCGCTTTCGTGGATACCTTAGAGTGTCGCAGGACAAAAAATACGAAATAGTGTCTTTGCACTGCAAATATCATTTTCACCACGTTGTAACATACATGACTTTTACGTTCGCGCTGCATGCTACCATAGGTTTTCTTAGTGGCCTCTGCTGCTCGCCTTTTATTTTCCCTTCACTTTTCCGAAGTCCGAAGCTGTCCACAGAAACCTACCAAGAAGCGCACCTGGCCTGTGGGTCTGCGACGGAATATACCTACGAAGACCAAGTAGATGGTGTATACCTCCGACGCACTCACTCCCTTCCTGATCTATTGACACTGGTCGACTGGATCTGGACGACTGTCCAGGGGAGTGGTTCAGCCATGTCCTGCCTACACAAAGCCTACAAAATACAGGATTACAACAACATACCTGAGGCAAGCTATAACTACCTTACCGGTGGTCCCGCCTATCAAGCGCCAACACACGCGCTTATGGTTGGTCAACAACCTCAGGCTGCTGAATCGACAACGAAACGGTGACTTTCCCGTGGCACCAAAGTGGTGGTGCGTGTATACCTCGTTCCAGCAAAGGTTTAGCGACAGTGCTGCAGGCCGTGGTGGGCTTTTACCTGGCAAGCGTTCACCCTATAAAACCACCAAGGTCCGTATAACAGCAGTGCGACGCGGCTGCGTGACTCACCTCCAGCTAAAGTCCCAGACCCATGATTATCCAGTAAACCACACCCCCATCACGGACGTCACATAACCCTTCTCTCGCTACCCAAGCGATGAATCGCAATTGCAGTGGCGCATATTCAAACTTGATTAACAGATAGTCACCCACTCCCCACCCAATGTATGAACGCACAGCTTTAAGGTTCACGGCTAAAGTGCACCACGTTTTCTACCTTCCCCGACATATAGTCTTACCTTTGAGAAGATCATGTCTACATCAGCGTGTTTTGCATTTCCTGAGAATAAATAATTTATTTCATATATCCCTCCAGAACACTACCTTGGAGGGTAGCACATTGTGTTATTTGGCGCTGCTGCCTAGCTGAATCCGGTACCATTATTCATTTTCTGAGCGGGATTTGCTACCTTGTACAGCTGTAAAAGGTTATCCCTACCATTCCAAATACTGTCCCTAAGTTTGTACGGCTAGTAGTCAGTGGTTTATTTCACGATAGCTAGCAGCTATTGCTTTACAGTCAATCCGAGTCCCTCCAACCTGTTCTCTGCCACCTAGTTAACCAGTAGTTTATACTTTAGAAGTCCACGTTGGAATGAAACTCTTGTTGTATTTTGGCTCCAAAGCCTATCTTATCCGGATAACTAAATTCCCGTTTAAAGTTGCATCTGAAACCATTTGATCGCTAGAGCAGTAATATGCAATCGCTTCTATTCACTCCCCAGTCCTTAACTTTGACACCCTATTAGTCTCTGTCTCATCTTACAATTGCTTCTGGCTCCAAATTTACAGTAAACCTGGCTTCCACAACCACTCTTTTTTCCTTCTGTTTGACTAGCATTCGTCACTGTTGTAGCCTAGCTAGAAGCGAAACGCTTAGTAGCTTTTGGCAAGGCAGCCCATTTTATGCTGCTACACCACATCCACTGCAGAGCTGACCCATTAATCGTTTCCTCGATGCAGCATAAGTATGTAGTCCGGTCACTTCTCACTATTTTTTAACCTGAAATGCTTTGCAATATCTGCCTTTTCTTCAGTGAACAAGTGACTGCTGCGTCTTAAGTAACTCAGCACGCACCCATACGCTTCTCTGCCCTCGCTTTATAAGAATATTTCACTGTAAACGTCCGTTTTTGTATGCAGGATTAAGTACCTTTTGGCGCTTCTGCCTAACTTAAGCCGGTAGCCTTGTCCAATTTAGAGATGGTTTTAAAACCGTTGTCGCTAGAGCCATAGTAGGTATTCTCTATATTCTCCACGCTGTTCTCATCCTTGTACGGCTGTTAGTTAGTACCTTAATTTAAGATACCTAGCGGCTCCTGCATTGCAGTCCAACCGGCTTCTTTTACCTTTTACTTTAACTTCTGTTTGATTTATATGCTCCACTGTAGATGTTTAGTTTGAAATGCAACACTCAGTATATTTTTACTCCGCTGCCCAGTTTACTACGCTGCCTTAGGCTCATTTCAGAGCCGGCTCTGCAAGTGTTCTTTCAATATAGCTGCAGTATATAGTCCAGTCTATTATGGCTCCCTCTTTTAACTTTGAAAGCCTATTAGTACGTTCCACATCCCAAGGTGGAGCGTAGCGCTTCCTTCACAAATAATCTGGCACGCATTTTTACTTTTTTCTGCTGACCTTTTAGGTTGGATGTCCCACGGTTGAAGCAAGCATTAAAGTGAAGCACTTAGCATTTGAAGGCGGTGCTGCCTGTCATATTCCTTACCCCAGGTCACTTCCAGAACTGGCTCTACCGCCGCTTCCTCGCTACTGCTTTTGCGTCTAGTGCAGCCTGTTCTCCCACTTGTTTTCAACACTCTATACCTAATTGTCTGTTTATGACCATATAATAGCCCTCTACACGTGCTTACTAGTAGATCGCGCTGCCAGTAACTTACTCCCGAGCCGCATATTTGAATTCTTTAAATAAATAAATAAATAGGATATTCTCGAATTTGTCCAGACCCACCAAACCAGGCATAATCAACATTTACATGCAATTTTGTTTCGCAACAAACACGTTGCTATGTATGTAATCGGCAGTAAGCCGAGTTATACAGGCTTTGGAAATCGTAAAAGCAATCATGAGGAACAAAGTCGTCAATGCATGACGACACGCTGTGTTCTAGCGTGCGTAGCTTCAACAGTCTGGGCATTACATGTGTAGTGAAAACGATACATGTAGGCAGGAAGTATCTTACTCTTGAACGTGTCAGGAAAATATTAAGTTACCGTTCTAATCGACTTGCCAGTATGTAGTTCTGAGCGGTGAATTATTCAGTGGCGATTCACATCCGCCACGTCGCAGTGTTGTTAAGCGGACATTTGTGGCTTTTGTAGGGAGAAGGCTTGCCAGGCGAAAACCCACCACTTCCTGGAACACTGTCGGAAATCCATTTGTACACTAATGTAAAACTGGCAGAGCAGGTTGCCCACTGATTTTCCCCTCGGTCCTCCGCAGTCAATTGACTTCCAATTTCCTCTGTCAGTTGATCAGGTAGCTTTGGTCGGGGCGGCCATAGTGGCTGAGGCCCAAGGAGGGCGGGAGCTTCACGCAAAGTCATCTTTGTGAATGTCCAGGTGAGCAAAATGTCAGTTTCTGGCGTCTGGCTTTTTCATGTTTATGTATATGTATCAGGAGCGTGAAGGCCTCGTGTCCGACTATCATTACTGGACAACGGTCATCGTAGTGAGTGCATTTGTATCCATTTGTTGTACAGCCATATTCTTTGTATGTGCTTGTGGGTTATGTCCTGTCCCGGGCAAAGTCGCTTTTTCGGTCCAACCCCAGATCCCCAAGAAGTTTCGGACCTCGGAGAAATGGGGTGAGGGACAAACAAGGCCGCAAAGAACAAGCGTGGAAACAAACATTGTTAAAATCCTATGGTATAACATTTAGTGGAGACAAATGACGTACAACGTGCAACAATGATTGTGCTGAAAGTGTCCTTTGAATGTTCTACGAAAGCAATGGCCATATAGGTTGGCTGCTACTATCTAGGTGGAATACAGAGCGTTGCGTCATTGAGCAAAAACGCAGTAGCGGTTTGCTCTGATGCAACTGGTAGGTAAAGTTTATCTTTGCATCGGTGTTCTGTCCGGTTGTATCAGAACTGGCCTGAAGTTCGAGGGTTGATTCAATACACATCGGGCGTCTAGGAATCGTTTAGCCAGCGCGGGCTGCCAAATTTCATGACTGTTGGGCAAGATCGGCCGGGGATCTTACGTAGACCAGTGGCTGAACAGCTATCATGTGGTAGGCTGCAATTATTTAGAAGGGTACGCAACACCATTTTAAGCGGTATCCTGTCAGGTACGTTGAATACTACCGCGTTATTGGCAGGATGAATGCGTTCGCCGACCTCGTGCGTAATGTTATTCAATATTGCACTCGAGGCTAACATATCAGGTTGGCTAGCCAAAGTTTGGACGTTGTCTAGACAGACCAATGGCATGACAGTGTTTAGTAACGTCGCAAGAAATGCAAACTCTTATTTCAGCGAGCTAACTTGGCTTTCGAGAACACGGATGTCTTTCAGAGCTTCTGCTAGTGGATCTACAAGCACTATTTGCAACCTTGTATTTGAGATAGGCCATTTTCAATGACATCATGGGCGGCTTGTTCCAGTGTCTTCTTTTTGGCAGCTGTGGGTGACATACATTTTTACATGATACGAATAATCAGTAAAACATCAAGTAAAAAGGTTGGGTAAAAACGATGAAGCCGAGACGCGAACAAACGGCTTTGGGAAAACAGCTTGGACAAAGGTCCAAATCAGCCAAAAGGATGTAACAGTTAAAGTGTGTTACTTTAACGTAACACCAACCGAACTAGACCGTAGCGATATGCAATGCAAAGTACTACGGGACAATACGCAACGAAAACGCACCGTTTCAAAGTCACAGAGTTCGAACAACCGCGGAAGTCCGCCTTAGCGGGGAACACTTAGTATCACTGGCGCTGCTTCAAATACTATGTTGCTACTACTGATCCCTTTCAGAGCTGGCTCTGCAACCGTTTTCTCGCTGCAGCCGTAGTATGTAATCCCTTGGCTTTTCGCTACCATTTTTAACGTTGAATGCCTATCAGTTGGTGCCTCGTCATACAACAGCGAGTAGTTGCCTATTCAAAATTAAACGGACTCCCGGTATTGCCCTTTTACGCTATCTAGTGGATTTGCCTGCTGTACTGTAGAAGTTCGCCTAGGAGTGGAATACTTAGTATCTTTTAGCGCTGCTGCTTAACGTTTTCCGCCATTGCAGGGCATTTTTAGAGCTTGTTTTGCAACCGTATTCTTGCTACAGCTGTAGTATATAGTCCCGTCTATTCTGGTTGCACCTTCCCTGACACTCCGTCACACACCAGCACCCAGCTATTGCTCTAGCGTCCGACTACTCAACTGGTGACCGTAATGTTCTCATGAGTCTCCAGCTTGGCGTAGTAACGCCACGGGCCGTCATACATTTTCGAACGACAAGCTCTACCACTGTCACCTGGTGGCGCAACCTACAGCTTAGTAGCGTATTTCACTATCTGCTATGCTCTTCTGGTTCCTTCAAATCAGTTACCTGTTAGCAATGGCTGATACGCCTGGTTTCCAGACAGAACAACTGTTGAATACGCTACGCCAGTTCGAACGGCATTTGTTTCCTCCTTTAACAAATATCAGGCCTTGTACTTGAATACAAAATAACAGATCGGCTCTATAACCTAATCGACCATTCCATTGTTGTAACCCCCACAAGCTTACCAAAAACGTAGCAGTTATACCTTAGCATAGATAAATAAATAGGTATATTTCTAGAACTGCCAGAGGCAGTTGTCCAGAATCTACTTCCATTCAGTTTGGAAAAATGTATAGTGCTGCGTCTGAGGCACAAGTTGGTTCATTCTCACAAAATCGGCAACCAAAGCTGCCGACGTCTTCTGGGAAGAAGGATGTGGGAGTTTTATCCAGGTTGACCTTGGATGTTCCAATCAGACTGAGGCGGCCTAAAGGAGGGGCGTCCAACACGGGGGCCTCCTGAATCATACACTCAGACGAATCGACCCTTCGGTTTTTCCACAATTTCTCGGCTCATACATACCACCACTTGTGGAATACGTAGTGCAATTTTGGCAGCCATGGATGAGGAGAGATATCACCGTGGTGGAGATATCTCAACGCCATGCAACCAGAGACGTCAAGGGTCTGTATAATTTGCCGTATGCACGAAGGATTCGAGTGCTTGGGGTCTTCAGCTGACAATATCGGCGATTGTGCGGAAATCTCATTTTGGCTTACCATATTTTGAGAGCTCCCAACCACAGGTGCCGCCATTTGCTAGAGCTCATTCACTAAGCGCAATTTGAGAGGCCCCTGCATCAAGCTGGCACAGTAGCAAACTCGTTTAGAATACCGTCCGAATTGCTTATCCGTACGAGATTGCAGAACGTGGAATGCCCTACTGGAATCTGTCCTATGTACTCCTACGCTGGCAGAGTTCAAATCTAGGGTTGACCGTGCAGTCATTTTGCTGCACCATCTTACATGACCCATTACCCATGGATAAACACAAGGGTCTGTAACAGTTTTCACTGGCGTTCAAAGCCTACATTTCGTTTCAAGTTTTTCAACTCCTGCATGTGTACACCAGAAGGGGACACGATGTTTACCAATATCCACTTTGCCGTCGTTCCGCATGGATTTACCTTGGATTTACAGTTTATACTACGTATACTTCAGTGAGTTCACTGTGTAAACCCCCTTTTGCTAACCATCTTTTACGTTTCGAATTTTCACTATTATCTTCGTACGGGACCTGTTAAGCGTTAGTTTTTTATCCGTTTAGAAGCATTGTTCCATTAGCCACACAGGGATAATTAGTGAGATGATTCATTCAGTAAGTGCATGAGTCCCAGGGAGGCGGAAAACACAATAGGTACTTCTCGTACTTTTCCTATGAGACCGAGTCGGTCTGGAAAAGGGGGAAAATATACTTCTACCTACAGCACATCAACCTATGTTTGTTTACAGTTCTAATCGAAGCAGTTGTCCGTCGATGCAAACCTACACGTGTTTGCATCATGCAGCTAGTTTTCGTTGATTTCTGGGGCTGGTTGTGTAAATCCAAAAAGACTGACGCTTGCTTCAACTTTCTCCCAGTAAGGTGGTTGGTTCCATGCCATATAATTGAAGCCATTCACTTAGGCAAATCGGTTCATTCTTTCATATAGGTAATCGACGCAATTGTCGTCGAAACTGGTGATAATATTCCTCAAACTGTTTGATGACAAGACCCGCTTGTTCGAGTTGTCCAATTCGAATATTTACCTCGTTTGGAACAACCCTGTTTCTGCTATTGTTCCTGCAATTTTGCAAAAGTTAGGGCATTGCAGACGACACTCCCAGTGCTGATATATGTTGTTGCTGTGCGTCCATCGTCCACTTTGATTGGCCAGTCCACGTTACACTGTATAAAGTGACCTGGCCACGGTTGACGCCCAGTGGGTTGGTTTGGAACTACGTCTGTTTTGGGACGAGTCTCTGTGTTCTTTTTTGACTTTCGTGAGCCTTTTGGAACGAGGATACTGCAGGTTGGTAATCATACGTATAACAAGTTAACGTTTAGTTTAACCTACGGGCTATGATAAGAGAAGGCAGACAAATGCGCCATTCGGCAGAAGTGAAAGCCAGAATACTGAGCACCTATGAAGTAGGTGATGATTGGAAGCAGGTTGCATCTGTTTTACAAGTAAACCTGAAACCTGCCGAACTTGGATAAGAAGAATGGAATCGCACGAACATAGAGGAAAACATGGCGGTGCACGTCGAAAGTCACTGACTGAGAGTCACGTAGATTTTATAGTGGAATGGGTTGAATCGGAACCTACGGTTACATTAGAAACTCTTCGTTTCCGGTTGAAGGTGGAATTCGAAGTGGAGGTGTGCATCAGTACCGTGGCTTGATACTTAGACGGTCGGTTCATAACCATGAAAAAGCTGCATTCAATACCGGAGTCCATGAATACGCTTGAGAACAAGAAGCGAAGGAAATCGTACGTCCTGCAACTGATGAAGCTGGAAGCCAAAGGATAGGAGCAATTTGGTTTGATGGAACGAACTTCAACCTGTTTTGTGCTCTCACAAGGGGCCGTTCAGCACGTGGCTGCCGTGCGCAGTAAACAAACATAGGATGATGTGCTGTAGGTAGAAATATTTTTTCCCCATTTCTAGACCAACTCGGTCCCATAGGAAAAGTACGAGAAGTACCTATTGTGTTTTCCGCCTCCCTGGGACTCATGCACTTACTGAATGAATCATCTCACCAATTATCCCTGTGTGGCTAATGGAACAATGCTTCTATACGGATAAAAAACTAACGCTTAACAGGTCCCGTACGAAGGTAATAGTGAAAATTCGAAACATAAAAGATGGTTAGCAAAAGGGGGTTTACACAGTGAACTCACTGAAGTATACGTAGTATAAACTGTAAATCCAAGGTAAATCCATGCGGAACGACGGCAAAGTGGATATTGGTAAACATCGTGTCCCCTTCTGGTGTACACATGCAGGAGTTGAAAAACTTGAAACGAAATGTAGGCTTTGAACGCCAGTGAAAACTGTTACAGACCCTTGTGTTTATCCATGGGTAATGGGTCATGTAAGATGGTGCAGCAAAATGACTGCACGGTCAACCCTAGATTTGAACTCTGCCAGCGTAGGAGTACATAGGACAGATTCCAGTAGGGCATTCCACGTTCTGCAATCTCGTACGGAAAAGCAATTCGGACGGTATTCTAAACGAGTTTGCTACTGTGCCAGCTTGATACAGGGGCCTCTCAAATTGCGCTTAGTGAATGAGCTCTAGCAAATGGCGGCACCTGTGGTTGGGAGCTCTCAAAATATGGTAAGCCAAAATGAGATTTCCGCACAATCGCCGATATTGTCAGCTGAAGACCCCAAGCACTCGAATCCTTCGTGCATACGGCAAATTATACAGACCCTTGACGTCTCTGGTTGCATGGCGTTGAGATATCTCCACCACGGTGATATCTCTCCTCATCCATGGCTGCCAAAATTGCACTACGTATTCCACAAGTGGTGGTATGTATGAGCCGAGAAATTGTGGAAAAACCGAAGGGTCGATTCGTCTGAGTGTATGATTCAGGAGGCCCCCGTGTTGGACGCCCCTCCTTTAGGCCGCCTCAGTCTGATTGGAACATCCAAGGTCAACCTGGATAAAACTCCCACATCCTTCTTCCCAGAAGACGTCGGCAGCTTTGGTTGCCGATTTTGTGAGAATGAACCAACTTGTGCCTCAGACGCAGCACTATACATTTTTCCAAACTGAATGGAAGTAGATTCTGGACAACGCAGTTTAGCGGTTAAACACTGAAAGCAATACTTGTGGTGAAATGCAGTTCTGAAGAAAAGAGTGTCGTGTATCCTTGCGAACAACTTCACGACAAGCTGATGCAGCGCCTAGACCTATGCTCATGAAATCATGGATTACAACATGGCGAAATCATGCCGACCGTTGGCTATTGCCACCATAGTAATAAATTTGCTTTTTTCGCAAACCAGCGCCATAATGTTCTGGGATCCCACTATTAACCCACGAACTTCTTAAGTGAGTAAACGACGAAAATTTTGTTTGTACTTTATTCTAACCACACCTTTTACTGTTCCAAAGCAGCTATGTTTGTAGGTATATTTAGTCGTGCCTTCACTTGTATGCCTCCTTCTAGCGGGAATGTGCCATTTATTTATTTATTTAAAACTTCAGTAGCGTAGCCATTGTACTGACTACTAACGCAAGTGCTTTTTATAATTGCATTGAAGCAAGAAATGTAGATATGTATATTTTCAATATATTGTATGATTAACGTATGCAGAAACAAACGGGGGTAGGTTAAATGTCTCGGTTTGTCGTGCAAGAAATCTGGAAGCGTCTCGGTTTGGCTCATCAATAATCTGGCCACCTTACATGTACCGTACCTAACAGGTGCGTCACCACCGCTGAATCTCACAGTAGAGCATTAGACGTCGCCGTGAAATGCGCCTCTGGTGTTCCAGCAGCGTTGTGTGCAGTTCGCTTGCGGTATCTCATATACACACATATTCACAGTTATTGTGAATACATTTGTGAACACCGTTAGTCTTCTTATCTACGAAAAGTGTGCATTTCAGATACACCATTGTTGAACAGATCCCCAGTTTTATTCCTTGGTTAGTGTCCTCGGAAAGGAAAAGGTAGTTCCTTCTACCTATAATATTCTTATCGCCCCAATCCATTCCGCTGTATATCTTCAATGTGATTTCAGCACATTGTGAAACGTGGCTTCCACTACCGGTTTCGGGTGTCCACTATCCAGGAATTATCTTACTGTCTACTTCCTTCTCTGTGCACATGGCCTTAGCTGTGAAACACAGAGATCGGAATTGTAGTCCTGTGTCCCATCTGTGTCCGTCGGTTGACGATATATCAATTCGGAAGCTAATCATTCTTGCAAACTGAGCAGTCAAGGAATGGCGATGTGCTACCCTATGGTGGGCGATTTCCGATTCCTCACAAACTAGTTTTTCTTATCCACTTTTGTGTTCAAAATGTGCCATACACTTGATACCAACAACTTTTAGCCATTTACTGGAGTTTGCCAGTACTATGTACAACATAGTGGACATTGGCGATCTAATGATAACATCATGTTCTCCAGTGCCTACTTTCGACTGAAACCCGAGCTAGAACAACATACCGCGCAATGTCACTGTCGGTCGTCTCAACCAACTTAATTTTCGGTCACTCCCTAGGTTAATCTCTTCAGTCAAACGGGGTTTCACCCTAACCAGTGCAATCGATACTGTCTCCATGCAGAGTAGATTTCATGTCTGGTCGTCTGCGCGTAACAGTGAGCACGCGGATGGCCGCCCACTTCTGCGTTGTGTGTCTTGATGCCGCGTAAGTGAGTGGGTGGAAGTTACAGTACTGCCTCAACCGTCCATAGATGCCGCGTGCTAGTCCGCACCCATCCTACAGTGAATGAGCTCACGTGTTGTTTACGCGTTCACTGTGCATCACGTGGTTTCTTGGCTGAGCGCTGCACCAACCGATGCAGACGTTCTGAGTACACTTGTACTGATTTGCAATTGGTCAAGAGGATGGATTCAGCTTGATGTGGTTATGAATTGGGTTGAATATTCTTAAGGAGGAGCTTGATTCCGTTAAGGACTGCCTTGCTTTTCGAAAAGGTATAGTGCGCTGCACATTCCATTCTTGCGCGCAGCGTTGTTTGGTGCTAGGGTCTCCGCCTTTCTTATTTTTAAATCTGGTGGCATTGAGCCCCGCGGCTCAGGTGAACTCGGGGCTGTGGTCCATATACGAGGCCTTTTAGCTCGAGGCGTTGACCGCTCTGTTTGCTGAGTGTTGGTTATGCTAAGCTCGCTTCGAATGTCGTAGCGTTTTGCTAACATCGGTTTAACTGAGCTGTTTAAAGGTTGGCTTAGAGGTCCGGCAGCCATTGGCACTTCCGGTTTGACTGATCGACTTGTTTTAGTAGCTGAGCACTTAGTGTAAACCGAGGATTTTCCTTCATTATTCTCGGCCTGGCTGATTTGCTCTGTGTATGGTGTGACTTTACGGATAGCACTAGTCCCAGGGTTTGCAGGTTCTTCCAAGCAATCAAGCGATCTAGTATCCATATCAGACGAAATGTCAAGGTCCACATTACCTGAGCCACTTAGGTGCACTGGCGTCGGAGAGTTGTCACAATTGTCCTGAACACATCTGCTATGTGCAGAACTCTCGGTTAGCTTGTCGTAACGTCGTTGCAATGCCGTTCTCGCTGGTACTAATTTTATGTCAAGAAAGGTTGTGCGGGTCCTAAATTCCCTTTGATGGGAGAGAAACTTAAGAACCGAGATCTCGTTATCGAACTTGACTAAGAGAGGGCATTGGTTTTTCATAACCTTTTTTCTCAGCCTTGTGCAGCACAGAAGATTGTATTTCAAGCCACACACTTTCATCCGTATTTTACGAATGGTGTGCAGATGCAGGCGGTCTTGAACAATATAAATCACTACCTTATTAAGACATTTTAGTCGATCCATTACCTCAATGCAAATCGTATTAATGAACCTTCCGGCCAATTCCGCGTGCTTAGATTCCATGAGGTCCTTGGGTTGCATCATAGTTGCTATGGCTGTCAGTCTAACAGTAAAAGGTTCTAATGTGTTGAGGACCTTTTTGAGCTTCACCACTTCATTTTGAATGTCGACTATTTGGGAACTCAAAGAAAAGATGACCGTTAAGTTAACGGTGCATGGCATAGTTGGGTCAGCTAAGTTACTGCTGCTAGTTTTCGCTTTGGCCGGAGTACGCCCCACTGCTCGCACACCCCTGATAGAGACGTTAAGACAACGTCCACTGACCATGTCCAAAAGAGGTGATGAAAAAGAAGAGATAGCAGCAGAAAACCTGCAAGTTGAACGTTAAAGAATAGGTAAAGATTGCGTTGAAATATACTCTAGCGGCATTAAACGCCTTTAAAAGCTTGAACAAATTGAGAGCGAAACAAAACGGACCTTTTTCCCAGGTCCAGTGCAATTTCTCTTGGCAGTTTGGTCGATGCGTTGTACTTTCCTCTTATCCTAAAGGATATCAATACCTGCACGGAACCTCTTTGAAGACATGTCTGCGCCATTCACTCAGTCACAGAATCAACCCAGAACAATGAAATCCTCCGCATTTGGCAACCCTAACATCCTAAACGCACCCGGAAAGTTAATCGATTCAATACGTGTCACCTGAGTCGTCCGCCTTCAACAGCTTCAATCAGTTGCGATCGACACGGCCATAGGAAACCAAATTGGCGGAACGTGACTACGAATCCCTGCGAGGACAATCGGTCAGATGGGACTTTGTCAATGTCACATCACTGGTTGGCAGTGTTTCAGGACATGGTGAATTTTGGTCT
Source organism: Dicrocoelium dendriticum (assembly GCA_944474145.2). NCBI lineage: Eukaryota > Metazoa > Platyhelminthes > Trematoda > Plagiorchiida > Dicrocoeliidae > Dicrocoelium > Dicrocoelium dendriticum. The sequence continues at coordinate 70,886,237 of OX104065.1, read as the reverse complement.
GGCAAGCTTTCTGTCCACAAAAAGCCACAACTGTCTCTCTAACAACACTGCGACATAGCGGACGTGACTCGCCGTACAATAAAGTCCCTGTCTCAACCATGCTTTGGCAATTTGACTGATGCCATTTTACACAAACTCCGTGCACATATCTGTTCTCATACGGAGGCGCCTACATATATGCTCAGTGACCTGCCACCATCCTTAAAATATTTTTGCAGCTTTTCCGCAGGTTCTACTCACCTGGCCTGCACCGTGCACACATTTTTATCGGACTAGTTCTTCCCTAACAGACTGCATCCCAACGATCTCTGTAATACTTGGCTCTACATCTCGCGTTATGTGAGGAAAGACATCATTCCATTTTCTAGCCAAGTGGGCCAACGCTACTGATTGTACCATATTACTCCCAAGCTTAGGCCCGCTAAGCATGCTATCATGTACAACAATGCACTATGTGGATCATACCCAACAGGCGTGCCTCGCGTTGTCAGTGCTTGTGAACAAATTGGATGAATCCCTTACAATAATAAATAAATAAATAGTTTACTCTCGAATTTGTCGAGACCCACCAAGTAAGGCATGATCAATAATCAATAATAATTGCGACCAAATTTTGCTACTGACGAGTAATCTAAACTAAATAACTTTCCCTAGCTCCAACTGCTATTGATAAAGCGTCAAGTGAGAGGAGGTTATCCCCTGGCAGGTTAACCACTGTCAGTGGCAGTGCAAGAGAGGTGTTGCTACGTTCCATGTTATTTGCAAATTATCTAACGCAACCAGCGTCCTCCACGGCTTAGTGGCTGAAGCTGCTTGCTAGTTGGCACCTGCCGCTAGCGGTCATGGTTCGAGCCCAATTAGGGGGCTGACGAAATGGGCGCCACCGACGAGTCCCAATAAGAGGAAAGGTGTTTGATTCTTTTCCGGACTAAGCTGTGCTACGTGGATTGTGAACAGTTGGTATGCATACATTACAATAAGCAAAACGAAAATCCTGCTACTTAAGTGTAATACGTTATTTATGTACTTATTTAGTTAAGCAGGATAAGTGTGTGCGCAGTACACTTTGGCGTCCTCACCAAAGTTTCACTCGCCTATTGTCGTTGTTATGCCGTCGTTTGACAAGCTTCCTCCTGGGGAATATTTAATATCGTTGCGTCAAGGTTCTCATTGCGGTTGCCAAGACGTGTAAGTGCCTGAGTTGTTCCTCCAACCGTTCTCACACGTGATTCGTATCGTTGTGAAACACGCTGTGTTGTTGTCCAATGGACGACATACACACAACCTGAAAATGGGTTCCGCGACAACCGGGGAGGTTATGTTATTCTGCCAATTTCAAGGAAGGATCACAATTAAGCGTTATTGCTTGCCTACAGAAAATAGCAGCACACAAGTGTTGGTTAAATCAGCTCAATCTGATCATTAGCAGATGGTCTTTTAACTAAGAACAACTGTGTTTCCGGTTACTTTTCTATGGTCAGTTGCGCGTTTTAATAGCTTGGGCGGAAACTCGACGCTGAGTCTGCTCCAGCTCAGTAACTTTGTGCTACAGCTTTGGTTGCCTCGATTAAATTGCCTGCTTTACGTGGTGGTACGCAGCGTGTAACGGTCTTTCCACTTGCTCAGCACAACCGTCAAAACGAACCAACACCGCCGACCAAAATCGAGGATAGAGAACTATATGAGCTGAGTCTCGAAGCTATATGGGTAGAAGCTGTGTTATCGTATACAAACATCCCAAACCAGGCACTAACCTTACATAAGAAAATAGAATCTTTCAGACGAGCTGCTGTCGAACGGATTGCAAAATATGAAGAAATAAACGTTCTTAGCGTCAACAAATTTTAGTACGTCACAGAAGTGGAAACTTCTTTCATAAGCGATGGCAGGTCTCAGACTAGTACGACACAATGCAACACTGAAGTAGCCGAGAAATAATTTCCATCGCGACGCGACCGGACTTTGTTTCCAGTCGATGACTTGCGTACCTTTGTGTGTTATCTAACTTCACCCAGTGGCACCGTCTAGATACCACCAGGATTGCTCACGCTAAATGTGTAAATGGTTATGGGTCGGAAAATCTCAGTCGCACAATCCTCTTCGACGTTTGGTGGAGGTTCACGGTCCTCTACCCTTAGAACAGTCACGGAAGCTGAGATTTTGGAAAACCTCACAGTACGATGGGCGCAGAGCACGAGCGCCACGTAATGTATGTAATGTATGTATGTAGGTATGTAATGTATGTAATGTACCCATGGTGTGGGTAATGGTTTGATACATCCCGCCGCACTTCCTAGGTAAATAATTGCGAACACGCCAATGCTCACACGCAATTGGCTGTGGGCGCCCTAGATCCTGAGAGGCCTCATGCAGGTCCCAATGCTTCACAGCAACCACGCTCTACAGTTGGACCAGCTCTCCACTACATCGTGATGCGAGCTGTTGAGCCAGTTTCTTCGTGGTGCAACTTAAGGGAACCTCCATCTACCTGACTACGTCATTGGTCAGACTCTTGAGTGAAAGGCTAGGGGTGGAACACCTCAACCAACAATCCACTTCCGGAAGGGGCTGCCAAGGATTACAATCTGGCATCTCGAACCGGTCGCCAACACATTTTCCTCTACGTGTAGCACCATTTTCTCCCCGTTTGTCGTTTAAGGGCCTGTCAATGACCGCGTAACTAAAGCTAACGAAAGAGCTTCCCAGGTTTCCATAGTTCGTTTGACGTTCACTCACTGTTTCATAACGGTCAGCAGCCGCCCTATGTTTGCGGTCCACGCCCTTTGGTATTTGTATGTGCTGTGTCTCCGCGATACGTATACAGGATTACTGCTTGGTGACAAAGGTTCCACTTCCTACTGCCGAACCTGCTAAAAACGAGCACAAGCTAAGCGAGTCTGGTGAAACGAAGTAAACAGCTCAAGGTTATTATGCCATCCGTAGCGCCATCAGTAATTATGCAGAAGGCAAGCTACGACACTGTATGCCAGTGCACAGCCGTATGTGTGCTGTTTGCTTTCGAAACTCTATCACGGTAACTAACAACGGTCTGAGGATCTTGTGCATTTGCAGTGCTTCCGTGTAGGACCCAGTGGCTGCGGTTCGGTGGGCATGAAGGAACACTTCTATCGTCAGTCGAAACTACTGAGAATGTGAAGGGTTCTGGTAACATTGATGTCTTAGTGGGTCGCCTTTCGAACTTTGAAGCATGCCTGGAATGATGTTGTGGTGTGCATGCACGCCAAACAAACAGTGGCGATTGATTCATACAACTATGTGCCGACCTCAATGCGCGTATGGGCAGCACTGCTTTCAAGCACTAATGTTTACAACATGTCACATGCGCCCACCGTACCCCACAATAAAGTGGAGCCAGATTGTCCTGTTGCTGTAGGCCACATATGAAGAATCACAGTGCAAGCACGTCAATTAATTTGGAGCATGTGTCTGCATTCGGACCAGGCTCTAGTGTCTCCCAGTTCCCATGCCATTAAAGTGACTTCCTATACATAGGGTACCAAACGCCATCCTAACCCATACCTACTTGCGACCCCCTGGCCTGCCGCACACCTCGACCACCCATCCAGAGGCGTTCAGCCTCGTTCGACACACAAGTCCGCAACGGTTAGTCACACTGAAGGGCGTGCCACGTAATCACCTGTGTTTGCTACTGTATGCCTCATTGTCCCGCGCTTGCGGCACTGGATGTCCCAACCTTGCAACAAAGGCCGCCTGCTCTCTAGCCGTGGCCCATTCATCACCGCTCTGCGCCGTTGGTGCACTTAGATTGGCCAACACGTGCTCCCCTATATATACTGTTTCTAGCATGGCAGAGGCCCACGGCGTTGGCTCGCCATACGTCGCCTTATGAAACCCTGTCCACCTAACCTCGGAGCTTGGTGCGCCTCGGCGCAGCGCGGAAACTGCAGGTAAGTAACCATACGGTGCAACTTAACCTCATTTAGATCACTCTATGCCTAATGTCAAGTGGAGGCCCAAGCCTGCGCCATTCAGCGGAGGTTAAGGCAAGAACGTTGGACGCCTATGATGAAGTCGATCAAGGAACGCATGTTGCATCCGCGTTATATGTCAAGCTGAAGAGCTGCTGAATTTGGAGTAAAACCTTAGAAGCCAAGGAACCAAAAGGAAAACGTGGCGGGGTAAGTCGAAAAGCATTGAGTGACATACATGTGGTTAACCTGGTGAAATAGGTAGCAGCAGATTCTAGCTTTACCTTTAGGAGTTTTTATGGATAGCATTCTAATGTCTGGGTAGCTGTGAGCGTCAGCCCAGTATCAGGGTGGCTTGATGGAAGCCTCTCTACTATGAACAGTTACATTCTTTATCTTAGTCAATAACACTGTTTGAATACAAGCGTCAAAGGAAGTCCTTCAGGTCGCAGCAGATGAACTTGGAACTTGAAGCGCGTCACCCAGTTTGAATAGATATGCGGTATTATTATCTGTTTTGCGCTCGCGCAAGTTGGCGTTTAGCACATGGCACACGCGCGCAATGCACTATAGCGAATACTCGTGGACACCATCTGCAGCTTATCGGCGGAATAACTTTAGAAGTACTTTTGGAATATACCGTCTTAAGGAGGTTATAACAGGAAACGGTGGTTGCAGTGGTGGTGGCATTTGCTTTAGGCCAAGGGCACGGCTGTTCCTGACAGGCGTTTGCTGCTATTTGCCAACACACCAAGCCACGGAGCTGGAACGTGTGTTCTAATAGGACGGTTACCCATCAGGGAGCACATTACGACTCGCGCCATATTCGCCTTACTGAACCCCGTAGAAGGCATTTGGAGTACAATCAAGGAAAAAGTCCTCCGAGCCATGCAGCGAGAATATTATGAGATGCCAATAGAAGCTACAGCTGGTGTGGTTAGTAAAAGAGAATGCAGTGTCCTGTTCCTTAAGAAGGTTGTATCCGAAGCACAAGCCACCTTTACGCAGCACCATTGTAAAATAATGGAGCAACACCACAGTACGAAGTACGTGTGTGCAATATACTTACTAGATTTGTAAACGTCTATTATGTCACTGATATATTATATTTACTATTACCCACAACGTTGATAAAATGCCACATAACGGCACTGTACAAGACAGCTATTCAGGACGTTTGGGTTTCTGCCTGACAAGTTCTCCCAGCAAAAGCTCACATTTAGCTATTTAACAACGCTGCGAAGTGACGGATATGACTTACCACACAATAACTTCACGCCCTTAACGTGCCTTGGCAGTTTGATCGATACCACATACCACAAGTTCTGTGCACCTATCCTCTATTTTGTTTTTAGTTTTGTATATACTGCGTGTTTTCCCTGTTTTTATATCCGTTATTTACACTATGGTTGACAAATGTCGCGCGCCTAGCCTACCCGTCAAATAGCCGGGGAAATCCGCAGAGCCTACGACAGCCAAGGCTAGTCCATCCCAAACACGAAAGTGCAAAATCGTAATCCCTGATCCACAAGCCAATGATTTGTAAACGTTTCCTGCTCTTGAAGGTCATGTGAAAGAGCTGAAAAGTCAATTTGTGTCTATTACGAAGACACTTGACAAGTTCAGGGCTTTTGTCTACTTAACCAAATAACAAAATTTAGCAACTATCTGATGTACTTGCAACTAGTGCATTACTGAGCGATATTGGACAAAATAAAGTGAACGCATGCGCCTCGCCAACAACGTTATTGTGCTCAATCTACAAGACGAAGTTCCTCTCGCTAAGATGCTGCATACACTTATAGATGTTTGCCAAATGCCACATGGTTGTTGCACAGCCATGCGCCTGCGCAAAATCCTTGGCCGCTCTTGCCCAGTCGTGCTCGCGTTTTGCAACCACGACTCCACTAAAAGGTTTATTGACCCGATTTCACCCATACAACTGTCTACTCTCGGGCCAACCTTGACAACCTTGTTCCTCTCTCCCTTTTCTCTGAGGTCGTGAACATCGGAGAGCTTCGGGATCGAACTGAGGAACTGCCTCCGTCTGGGATGGGACGAAATAACCAACCAGTACTTACCGGACCATGGCCTCACTTCCACTCTAACTATTTGCACCAACCACCGATGTCCAGTGAAAGTAGCTGGACACGAATTCTTCGCTCCCCGGCAAATATACATAATCAGAGATGACTTCATGTGGTTCTGCGAAGGATCAACACATTATATTCAATAAGAATGTTTAGTACCCGACCTACCAACGGACAGGACCCAGGAACGCAATAGGCAACCAGTTATTGCATCAACCAGCGGAAAAAATGGGACGCAACCTGACTGCGAATAACCGAGCAAACAGACTTTTAACAAGAAACATAGCCAGTTACAATTTGCCATTCAATGGATTGATGGCAGTGTTCCAGGACGTGGTGGGTTTTCGCCTGGCAAGCGTTCTCCCTACAAAAAGCCACAAATGTCCGTTTAACAACACTGCAACGTGGCGTATGTGACTCGCCACCGAATAAAGTCACAGCCCATAACTTTACACTGGCAGGTCAACTAGCGTCACAATTCTACATAGGATCGTTACACTGGGACTTCTACATCTGTAGATACTGTTGTCGTTTTACATCCTAACATACGTTGCCCTTTTCCTTCCTTGTGTGCGGGCTCTTCCATTACCTTTCAATGGATCATTCAGGTTTCTCAATCTCTTATTAGCTGAGGTCCCGTATCTCATGACAGCCAACTTATTGTTTCGCATTTTCAACATTGTACAGTTCCAATCATGGATATATGAACAATTTTCTGCGTTACTGTTACAATTGCATTGTAATGTTTGTACCGTTGTACATATCTGATCATGCCTCTATGAGCGTGCCTCGCATAGTCGAGAATAAAATATTTATTTATTTATTTATTTATTTTAAAACTGGATAGAATGCCGCTGCAGATAGCTGTTTTATCTAATACAACATCAATTGAATGAGAAAGGTGAACAACACCACCTTCGGGGGCGCAACTGCCTAATACCCAAGTAACTGCAACCTACCGCCTGCGCTTCGATGGTTTATAATGTGTACATGGATATAACGTAAGAACGACAAGTAGGTTTCACCGTGCTAGAGCCCACTGGGAACAAAGAACACATACTTGGCATCAAAACAGGGACTGTTTCAATGACAGCAACAACCGATGCAGGCGAAGACATGACACCCAGCTGGCGTCTGATATGTGTGACACGGAATAAGGAATTGATAGTCTTGACTTCCTAGCAACTTAAACTAACTTCGCCACTGGTCCGACTCTAACCTCTTGTAACCCACACTGACGGTGTTTTATTGCTAAGGCTCCCCGGTTTCCATCAAATGCACAGCAGTACAGTGAAGGTACAACACACAAACGTTCTAGCACGGTCAAGACATACCCTTGCGGTTACCGAAGAAGCAAAATCCCCGGTCGGTTCACACGGACATAAAAAACTTCCACCTCCTAGTATGGACGGAAGCTTACGAATGCGACCGCCAAAGTGTAACAACCTAGTTTCTAGAAGTATCCACTCAACGCTGAAAACCCCTTACTACGTATGCAATTCCGAGCACGTCGGGTTTCGCTACTGATCTTTTCACGATATCACATAGACAATGATCACGTAGATATTTTACCTCTATGTGTGTCTCCAACCCCGCACCTCCCCGGCCTTAGGAACCCATCGAATCTTTACTTCGACCACCACCTGCGATCACACCGTGAATCGCCCAGACATCTCCCGCACACCCGGGTTCATGGAGCGCTGCAAGTTACAGACCACAATCCAAGCATGCCTAACTCTAGGTACGGCGCTACGTCACCTGCCCCGCGTACTGGACGTTAGGTAACTGGCGCTGTCCAGCCTGCTCCATCCCCTTAGCCGACGTCATTTACCCACTGCGCTACACTTGACCACGTGCCTGACCGCTCAACGTAAATTTACACACAACCGAATTCACCTTACCGTCCGCTACAACATACTGTCCCTACCCACGCAAAAATCTTACCTAAGTTTCGCCTGTCCACCGATCCTGCAATTCAACGCATGATTACAAACAAAACCCTCATCTCAACAGGGTTCGCCAGTGGCGAGGTTGGCCGACGTTCAACTCCAGACAAATCAGACCAACTGGTATGCAATTCTGCCGTTCAATGCTGGATTTATCAAAAATAAAATGCACTTTCTTGCACCGTCATCCTTCTGACCAGCCCCATGCGGTGCTGGAAACTGAAACGTGGCACGCAGCTACTTCGTCGGATGCTCCACTGCATATTCCTGGGTAGACGGTTTTCTCTAGCGGACACCAACCAACGTGGCGGTGGTTGTCCTATTTGCGTCAGCCATGAATTCCAAGCGTCATCTTTCCAAACCATATCACTTATAAATAAATAAATATTTTATTCTCGACTATGCGAGGCACGCCCATGGAGGCGTGATCAGATATGTACAAATGTACAGACATTTTATGGCAACTGTAACAGTGACAGTAGAAACTGGTTCATATGTCCATGGTTGGAACTGTACAATGGTAAAAACGCGAAATAATAATTTGGCTGTCGTGAATCCGGGACCTCGGCTAATGATAGCTTGAGAACCCTGCACGATCCATTGGAAGATAACTGAAGAACACGCTCAAGGGAGATATGACAATACCGTGAGATCGTACACAAGTAAAGCAAACGTCCACGGTGATATCGTAGAAAGCAAAAAGACGACAGTATAGGCAGATGTAGCAGTTTCAGTGTACTGAACATATCTAGAATAATGACCCAAGTTTCCTTGCCAGTGTGAAGGTATGGGCTGTGACTTTATTTGGTGGCGAGTCACTTCGCCACGTTGCAGTGTTGTTAAACGGATATTTGTGGCTTTTTATAGGGAGAACGCTTGCCAGGCGAAAAAACACCACGTCCTGAAACACTGCCGCCAATCCACTGAATGGCAAGGTGCAACTGGCTGTTTCTGGTTGAACGATTTTTGCTCGGTTATTCGCAGTCAGGTTGCGTCCCATTTTCTGCCGGCTGATGTCATAGCCGAGTGTTAATTGCTTTTCTGCGTCCTGTCCTGTGCCCGATTGGTAGGTCAGGAGCCAAACATTCTTTTTGAATATGATGTGTTTATCCCCCGCAGAACAACTTGAAGTCTCCCAGCGATATACATTAGAGTAAGTTGAATGGTTATTAAAGGATGGAAGGATAGAATATGGTTTCGAAGAAAGAATCGCAGATCGGCAGGAGTATGTAGTAAAATTGCTTAAGAATATAGGAAACCACGGCCAATTGAGCGGTCAACGCGGATTGAAGAGCTCATAATGACCAATTGAGCTGGCTTTATGTCGCAGGAAAATGTGCCTTCCGAAGTCAAAAGTAGTTCCCCAGGCAAGAGTAATGTGGAAGTGATAGCTTTAGGCAAACTAAATCCAAAGGTTCAAGCGTCGCAAAATTTGTATCCCTGCATGCTAACGAATGATTTGTCCGGTTGGTACGTTGTAAAAGGGTTGGTAATCTTCCGCTCATGTCCGGATACAGGAACGGTGTGGTTTGTTTTGTTGTCGCAACCAAGGACAATTCCTTGGGTGTGTGTCGCCGTACCTGTGACAGACTCGGGAAAGAAGGAAACGAACAGAAACAGCCACAGATACAAAAAGGGATGCGTCTGGAATGCAGTCGCTCAAGTGCGGCGAGGACTGAAATATTGTACTCCTATATATGTAATTGTTATTTAACTATCGCATATAGATGTATATCATAAGTGGCGAAATACGACGAGAAGAAAGCAGAACACAGATCAGTAGAGAATGAAAGATTGTTCCAAAGTAGGAATGAAGATGAAGAAAAGTGAGTTTGAGGGGTCCTAATGCGCATATGCTCAGTCGGTTTGAACCAGAGAGAGGAGGACGAGGTGAGCAGAATATGGAAAAAAATATCACTCAGAAAGAGCCAAAGTCTTAAATTTGTAGAAATGCAAGAAGTCAGAGAGGATAGATGCACGTAAGTTAGCGTCGAATGAGGTAGGAATGCAACAGAAAGCACGAGAAAGAAAGAAAGCGTCGGTAAAACAGTTTCCATTGAGGAGAAGTGAAAAAGCCGCCGGTCTTCTTCAGGTGAAGATTCATCCTTGGTAATAAAAAGAAGGCTAAATAATGCTTAGTGAGGTACTTTAGGTGAGGGTAACAGTGTTGCGTCAGCTGTACCTAGATGAGTTATCTCGTAGTATTCCGAGAGATGTCCGAAAACAAGCGACCGACCAGCCAAAGCCAGGTAAGTCAGTAAGCTGACTTGGAAATCCCAAAGCTGCTGCCTGGCTTCAGAACATAGGAGGCCAAGTTGACGTGCTGATATGCTGCACCTACAACCAACCGCATCTGAATAGTATTGGAACCGACGAATTGGCTAAGCAGTTTCACGAAGTTTCATCCATCTCCGCCCATCATAAAACATTTGGCGGAGACTTCAATATGCACCGCATCTCCTGGCTTAGTCAATCAGCAACATCCAGGTATAGTGTCTTCCTAGCTACTGTCTTCACACGTGACTGCACTCAGCATGTTCGTACACCCACAAGCCAGTCCAAAACCTTGGACCTAATATTCAGCAACGGTAGCCAGCATGCAAGCGCTAGCGCGTTAGCTAACATTCCGGGCACTGACCACGGGGTTGTGAGACTATTATGCAAGCTTCCCAAATTCCGTCATCATGATAGCCCGGTCTACACTGCATTTATGCCTCTCCAGCACATGGCTTGGGTGACCTTCTTATCACTTTTCCGTGCCGCTTCTTGGGACGCTTTCTTCCTGGCAACTAGTACAGGCACTGGGACTTGTAAACTTTGCAATAACTTCACGATTTGACTCTATATTCTAGCCCACTGCAGAGCTCGATCAGCAGACCTCAGAATCCCGATAAGGCCCCCACGCATAAAAGTACCACGAAGCGTAAGTAAATGTAATCTCGCCACGAGGATACTAAGAATTTTACTACGTAGTTCGGAAGAACGAAATACTAGTGGAATGGAGAAACTCGCAATCAGGTACAATCTTTAGTCAGGCGCATGGCGCTGCGTAGTACGAACAAGGCTGTCAGTTGTGTGGCTTATGAGGCATCGCAGTGGCCGAAACGACCTGTCGATTAACTCACTACTGCTTCCTGAGTATAGGGTTATCACTGGCGCAGCAGTTGTGCGTGTTTGTTAACACACGCCTCGGTGCTGCCTTCACCAGCTCTAATGTTTTACCACCAACTAAGATTTAAAGGTTTACAGACAAGCGCATTCACAACATGGATTTAACTTAAACAATAGCAATCGAGCTCTACGCTCACTGAAATTGGCACACGAACCATGTCCTGACGGCGTCACAGATTCCTTAGTATTACTCGGTGGCCTAGATATTCCAACTCTACTTCTAAAAGTTTTCACCCCTCCAAGACAATCGAAAACTACCTAACCAAATGAAAGGGCTCGAAAGTCGTGCCAGGCCACATACCAGATGGTCGCCAAAATTTTAACAACTATCGTCCTATAGGCCACACACCCTTCGCGTCTATACTTATGGAAATGATATTCCAAACGCAGCTGCTTCATTATCTACTGTGGCGCAACCACATCAATAGGTTCCAACACAGGATTTTGCCCGATAATTTTTGCCCAACCTGCCAGTTTGAATCCTTGAACTACCTAAAGCATCCCATGGACGCAGACCAAGCGCTATCCCCTATCTACGTGGACATGAGAAAGTGTTTGACCGAGTTCCACACAATGGACTACTGACGAAACTAGCTACATTCGGTGTCTCTTGCGGTCTCGCTTTTTGGTTTGCTTTATACCTCTCTAGCCGAAAACAGTCAACAAAGCTAGGCAATACATATTCCAGAAGAGCAGCTGTAACTAGCGTATTATTTCAAGGTAATTTATTTGGCCTCCTGCCTTTCCTAGAGCCATTACCACTGCTTATCAACCGTTAGTCGCCATAGGCTCCATTCAACTCCGCGGAAATCCAGAGCTCGCTAGGAGTCACTCCTTCCCTACAACGTTTATTTTTTGGATTGTGCTTCAACGCTCAGCTTGTTTGGGGACCTATTCTGTGTCACCGTTGGATCGGCTGGTAACTCAATGCTTAATCCGAATGTTATTGCTGGCCACTGAGCTCTTGCTCCTGCGGCCGTTAGCTGTCGTTCGCTTTACTCGCGCTAACTCTTCTTGGCAGTAGCTAGTCGTTGTTGGCTTCATGCATCACTGTGCAAATCTGTAGCTTGCTTGGAGCCACCAAGTATGCCAACCTTTATTCTCTTAGGCCGTTTGCCTCACAAGTCAGCTGGTTCAGTGACTTATTCTATGAGACTGTAGGTATCCACTAGTGACCAAACCTTAATCGAATATCTCTACTCGCCCACTGTTACTCTCTATTCTAGCGCCATTTCTCCGCGTAGCAGCAGCTAGTCGCCATATGCTCCAAGCAACGCTGCAGATATCCAGAGCTCGCTAGGAGTCACTCCTTTCTTACAACGTTTATTCTCTTGCATCCTAACGCAGCTGGTCAATGACTTATTCTTTGACCCTGTAGCTATCCACATGTGACCGAATTTCTTAATCGAGTGCCTGCAGTTAGTCACTGATGGGCTGCTTATCAAAGCTTTTATCTCGGTTCTAACTTTCAACACCACTAGCTATCGTGAGTTGGCGTACGCTCCTCCCATCCCTGCGCATATTCGGGGTGTGCTAGGTGCCACCCCTTAACTTTCAACTGTATTCTTGCAGACTGTTTGCATCACATATTTTTGCTGGTTCGTTGACCTATTCTTTGACACTGGTTATTCATTAGTAACTAGAATTATTAACCCAAATAGCACTGTTGATCATTGAAACCCAGTCCATTAGCGCCATCTCACGATCGTCTTACATTCGATACCTAAGCGTCCGTGCATATCCAGTTAATTCTAGCCTGCTTCTATTATTTTCAGCTTCCTATCTTCATATACCTTGTACACAACAGTTATTATGTGGTCTTAGATAAGCCTTATCCCGTTGAGTATATTTAAAAATCGTCACCTCAGCACTGTGGCTTCTGTTTGCCGATGGCAACCAATCGTGATTACATACCCACCTCCTGATCTCCGGTTGAATTCTAAGGCAGCAAGCTAGAACCTAGTGAATTTTTACCGGAATCCCGTTTTCATCCGCAAGTACGTGAAAGTACTTTACCCATTGAGCCGTGCCTTCTGCATAATCAAAAACATCTTTGGAGTAATAGCTGTTCCACATTGTACACCAGTTATCTCAAGTAAATGTATTAAAGTGATTTCCACAATGCTTGGGATCATGATTGTCCTTTTTGGTCTTCCCGGCCTATTCCTCTCTTTCCCTTTCCTCTGAGGTAGTGAACACCTGATAGATCCGGGCATGTATTGAGGAACTGCCTCCGTCGGAGCTGGAACGAAATAACCAACAAGGACTTATCTGGAACATAGCTTCACTTCAAAACCAACCATGTTCACCCAACACCTCAACTACGGATGTCCAGCGAGCACAGCTGGTCACTAATTCTTCGCACCCCAGAAAATATACATAATCAAAGAAGGTGAGACCCCATACACTGGGAATTATACTTACCTGCAAAATCATACCTCCTCCTCGGCTGACCTCAACGTCCATGTTGGACTCTGACTGCGTCATTTGTCTAATCAACTGAGGAGGCAATCGACTGCGGATAACCGCATGTAAACCTACTTCATAAGAAGCTTTGCTAGTTGCACATGACCGGTCTTAACAATTGACGCAAGTGTTCCAGGACTTGGTTGCTTTTCGAATGGAAAGCCTTCTCCCTATAAAAGTCAACAAAGTACGTTTAATCACACTGTGATGTAACGGACGCGACGCGCCACCGCATACAGGCACTGCACACGGTTACACACTGGAGTATCGACTAAACATTTTTCAATATTTTACTGACGTGTACAACAAACTACGCTCACTCTTTAGTTACTGTCCCCACACTACCTACTATGCGAGTTTTATTTGCTCTACCCGCACTAAAAATCATTTTATTGGCACCACTGATGAATTTGCTCCTCATGAGTGCTTCGAAAGTATTGCAAATTGCCAAACTTTGGCCGCAGCCAAATACCTACGTCGTAAGGTAGCTGTTGCGCCACATAAACGCTCGTACATTCTGATCATACCAGATGTGGTATGGTCCGATGTATTAGAGAATAAAATATTTATTTATTTATTCATTAATAATGACCTCTGAAGCCGCTGGGTATTGCACCCTATATATATTTGCCAGGGATATCATTTGTATTTTCATTTCATCCTAGCCGCTTACAACATGGCCTCTCAAACATCCGTAACGATCTTTGCGCTCTCAAATATTGGCGCTATATTGGGGTCTTGAAAGGCTCAACAATGAAGTTCAATGCTCACTTACTGGTGCTTTATCCCACACAACGCCCTAACTCTCGGAGGCATATCCTGAGATAACAGCTCCACCGTGCAATACCACGGTGCGCATTACTCTAGCTTGCTAACCTTTCCGAACAAGTAAGCTATAGATGTGCCCAAGCCAGGTCTACTGTTGGTATATACCGAAGTTAGTACGCCTGGCTGAGTCTCGGCTCAAGCACTACAACGTATGTGCCCGACCGATTTTGAAGTACCGCTAGACTATTACCTCCAACTCAAGTAAGAGTGATAGGATGGGGATCGAGGAAATACAGCATACTTTCACTAAGCGTTCGCTTGGCCATCTACGCTCATGTACCAAGGACGCTGCAAACCTCATGGCCTGGGGCTACACTGGCTGCGCGGGCTTAATGCCAATCTAGTATGCTTTTAGTACCCTCTCAAATCCACTGACTTATGCACAGGCGACTATTTTTCAACCGATGGGTGATGAACCTTACCCCATCCGTAAGAAGCCCCACTTATTTTCCCCTAACACATATCACAACAATGGTTCAAACAACTTCCTCTATAGATACGCGCACGTATGGAACAAGCTACCAGAAAGGGTCCGAGCGCCAGATACTGCGGTGCATTCTTTTCGGCCATATAACTATTACTAAGTGTCCCAACTTGGCGGCACCTCTGGGCAACTGCATTACCAAAGACGAGGCCCGGCAACTACGCCTTGATCTTATATAGGCAATATCCATGCAACCACCTCATACGATATCTCCGAGTATTAAATCGACTGCGTTTCAAGCTTATTAATTTCCTTCTATGGATTTATCCTTTCAGTGTTTGGCAGACTCAATTGTCTCTCCACATCTTCCCAAATGTATCCTTGGCTTTTTCACCTCTCCTTAAATAAATCTTTTCCTTCCATACCTTAAGCTATCCTGTTAGTCCTCTGCTTGCATTCCTCTCCCAATTGGACAGATAACTTTTTGGGTCTGGTCCTGTTCTGGACTTCTTTGCCCAGTCTCTTGCTATCTGGCAGCTTCCATACATCCGAGAAGTTAACGACTTATTATCTGCAGCCCCAACAGTGTCACCCTTATCCTGAGAGACTTGCTGGGCATGCTACTTGCATTTTCATTTAGCCGCTTTTGTCAGGAACTGTTTCTTTTCTGATGGCACGCGTTGCTTTTATTCCCACCTTAAGTTGGCAGTCTAGCCTTATTTTGCTGACTTATCCGGTCTCGACTAAACGGTCTCCGACTTGCTGACCCCTCTGACTTCTGAGAACTGCGTGATCTAGGCTCTGTCGATGCATCGCTCTGTAAGCTTCCATCTAAGAGCATGCTGGTCATGATTCTTCCTTATTATTATAGCCCTTCATACTTCTTATCATGTTCAATTTTGCCGACACACAATTAGTGTTCCGAGATAAATAATACAGTTTTCTCTCTATGAGCTGACATTTGACGTTACATGTGTTTGTCTGTCCTGCCTCCTTGCATCCATACCAAATTTGGACTGGATCAACGCGTTCCTGTCGTCTTTTCTGAGCGATATTTCTTTTCTACATTCAGCACCTCATGTTCTTACCTCTCTGGTGTCCCACAGCTTAGGCGTATCCGCTTTAGAAACCCTGAAATCCTCTTTGCACCTTCTGCATTATTAAGTTGATACAATCGTCTATTCTCCGCTGCCCCTGATCCGTTCGCTGCTCACGTTATTTCGCCAATTAAGCTACATACGTATATGAGGTATTTAACCAAACGTACATGGTAACGGGTACAATCGTTCAGTCATCGTTGAAATAGATAGTCCGCGTTCCGGCTGCATTTCTCGTTTGTCAGCTTGACTGTCTTTGTTCGCGGTCTTGCTTTTCTAGAAGTTATTATAGCTACGGTGTCCGGGACCCAAGGAATCGTACACGGTTGCGACAATACTACAATATGAGGCAAAAACTTTCGCTGTCTAGAAACGAGTGGAAGTTTAGCCGTTGCTTTTAAGACTTATAGACCCGGCAGAGGATTTACTATCTTGCAAGGATGACAATTTTCCGAGGTCAAAACCATTGGAATTAATTCGCTTAACACTATCCCTTTCACATATTTCTTAACTGGAGCTCTCCTGTTGACTTTAAAAGGCACATTCACCTGCCGATATTTGGCCAGAACAGTTGGGTGCGACAATTTTCAATACTGGATACTTTATTTACTTGCTACCCATCCAAAGCTATTTACCAAGCTTTGTCCGTGCATTTGGCCACGGAAAACTACATTACTAAACCATGTTACAAATTAAATATATAGATATATGCCTTTCACTATTGGCAACACTAGTAGACAGGCATAACGAAAACAAGATTCTCTTCTTTAACTGCTTTTGCAAGTACAACACTCGCATTTCCAGCTTCCACTTCACTGGCATGAAAGCTAACCAACGACAGAGAGGCCTCTGTCACACTGGCTGGCTGGACCACCAGCAACGTTCCAGCACCCTTTTTCTTATCTTGGCCGCCCGTGTGTTATTTATCTTTTAGCCGGCTCCAAAGCCTACCATGCGTTATGCGTAATGGCGGGTGAACGAGCAGCTCCCACTGGATTTTTTTACTATTCTACTTCTGGTTTACCTCAGCCCTATTTGCCTAGGGTGCTAGAACAGCGCTTGTCAGGCAAACCACAAAAGAAATAGCCGGTGTGACAGTTTAGTACTAGTTAACATTGCCAACTGCATGAACACCGCAGACACTTGCTCCAGAACTTAAAATGGGAGAGAGATAACTCTAAATTCCTCAAAGAGCTGCACAAAATGTGCAGCAACACAGAGGCATAACAATCCCTCATGTTCGAGCAAGCTCAATCCCCAGAAGTAGAGTTGGTAATGCCCCACCAACAGAGACCAAGTGGAGTTCACGCCCCAAAGCATTTTGCTAAATTTGCCCATACTCATTTCTTTATTGTTAGTGCCAGTCTTCTCTAGCACAATGACATTGGAGACAGCAGCATGGATATGGAACATCGGTTCTGTGATAAAACTTGCGGTGTTTAGCTAAGAAATTTGTGTAGTTTCCAGGCAAAAATGTGTCAACCGATCCGAAAAGTCTCCAGTGTTACTCAGATAGACCTGGCTCGTGCGGCCTTGAAGTAAACTTCAGAATCACTTAGCGGCTTAAAAATAATAAACTCTGTATTCCTAGTTGTTTATTTGGCTCAGTATCCAATGAAATGGTATGCTGCAGTCTTATGACCGTGGGTTAATTATAAGCTCGCCTGAATTCCCATGCAGACATAATATTTCCTACTGCATTTCTAGCATTTTCGCGTAAAATTTTACCTTATTTGCCTATAGTTGCTATGTGTGCCTGCAACGTGTACGTTTGGGCCACCTACGCAGTCTATAGTTGTTGCAGGGTACTACGGGCTAATTAGGGCATTTCTGGATAGCTGAGCCTAATTAGAACATATACCACCCCGCTATTTTTTACGTTTACTTTGCTTTGTTCTGCTCTCTGCCTGCAAAACAGAAAGCCACTTTTAGCGAAAAAGAATAATGAGCTTATTCATAGGCCATCATGCAATTGCGAATAACTCGCATACTACTGCACGTATTGTATTGTTTTTACTGGTAACGTAATCAGCGGTTAAAACTTGTCCTGAGCAGCCTATTCATGTACTACTTTACGCGGTATTCTAACCTTAGAAAAGGGTTTTGCTTTTATGATATTTACTCAGGCTGAAATTTTACGCCAAAAATCCATATCAGCAAAAATAGCGTTCGGCTATATTTTTTAATTTGTATTTTGCTAGTGAAGCACTTCGCCTTAGTATGTCTCTAAACATATCTTTTTTATTTTCATCTGTATTACGGGGTATTATTTTTAACTTTTCGTATCCCGTATAATTCCGCCACTCTCATTTCTTCCTTGTGCGCACCAACAATTTTGGCGACTGAGCGGGCCACAAAATAGTCCAATGGATTTAAAGTGAAGTTGTGGGGAATTAGATTCTGTTCTAAAGAAAAGAGGCACAACTACGCCTCTGCGCAGCTTTCACAACAAAAGGAGGCAGAGCTCAATATCGGCAGAAGGAACCAGAAAAATTTCAAGGTGGGCGCCTGCGACCCCAGCAGCTGTACACCCAACTATGCTCATGCATTTGTATTTGCCAACTAGGACCATATACTCGTACTTTGCCTACTTCTATGCAGTAGCATAGGATTAATGTATAGATTGATCTGAACCCTTAAGGGTGCAGCCTCTAGCCGGTCAATAAATATACCCATTTATTTATATACTGCCTTTTCTCTCTACCATTTTGCGCATATACTGTCGGCTCGTTACTTTCGACGATATAACTTTGAGCTTCGCGTTACGTACGTAAGAACTCCGTATATTGTCATATCTCCATCGATATTGCTCTTTAATTATCTTCTAATGGATCACACAGGATCCGTTATCTGTTATTTTTTGAGGCATTGCAATATATTGCAGACGGATTATTTCCTTGCAAACGGGTCCCGATCTCTGGAGAGCTCAATAATTATTTTACATTTCCATCATCGTACAGCTTCAAGCATGAAACATGAGCAGCATTTTATTGTCCCTGTTACACTTGCTATAAAATGTCTGTACAGTTTCACCTACCTGATCATGCCTCTATGAGCATGCCTCGCATAAACGCGTATAACATATTATTTATTTACTCATTTACGTGTTTTCTCAGTGACACGCCACGATGGCTAAAACGGTATAACAGATGGGTCCATATGCATTACTCACCTGACCCGCACCGTGTAAACAATCTCATCGGACCAGTTCGGTACCAACCTACTCCACTCCAATGGTCTCTGTAGTGCTTATTTTTAAACCTCGGAAGCTGTGAGGATAAATCTCACTCACGCTTGGGGCCATGTGCGCCTGCACAACTGACAGTACTAATAGTAACCTAGATATTGGACCTGCTCATTATGCTATCGTGTACAACGTTGCTCTGTGCTGACCGTGTCCAAAGGCATGCCTTGCTTTGTTGAGCAAAAATATTCTTTTTTATTGGTTTTGTGCAACACTTGGACGTACTACCGGCAACTGTATTCCCGGTAGTAATTTCATTGTATTTGTACTTCGTCGACGCGACTGTGGTATCTGGACTGCTAATACATCGTTGCAAGCACCACGGCAGCTGCAGTGCTCGCAACTTAGTGGACCACGCGTTAACGATTGGTTAACTAAGGAACAGGGGGTCTTCGATGTCGCGGAAGCATCCAGCATGGAGTTGCGGCTACCGTGGACTGTAGCCGGGACGATCTTCCCTGAAATGTGTTGAGAAACGCAGACAATCCTTATAAGTCATCTTATGAGCCAAGCAGAGAACGAGCGGAAGATAGTTATTATCTAGGGTCAAGCACAACTTAAGGGTACTACGTTTCCCAAGCGCGGTACGGCTGTGCAAGTGTAGTGTACGGACTTGCATTTCCACTAATTCCGCACAGGCGGTGCGCCTGTCCGCGGCGTGCAAACCCCACCGGCGTAAGCTCATTTCCTACAGATCGGAACATACAGCGTCACTAACCAGTTACCCAGTTCACAGCTGCAGCAGTGCCTTCCCGTAAATGTCATGGCCACACAGCGCGGGGCAGTTCATTTGCTGATACTGCCATCCTCCGTCAAACCGATGATTCTTTACACACAGCAGCTTTATACAGTAGTCCGGCGGCACCCAACCTCGTGTCATGCCACCTGTGCTGCATGCAACATGAAGCGATTCAGCGCAAAGCAAAACCATGAACCTGGATGGACAACTGCCCACAAGTGCGCCTAAGTAGAAAGCATACGGGGAACAATGAGGCAACGCTTTGAGACGTTCCGCAGCAGCACTTCAATGGAACAACGGTGCAAAGGGAGTAATACTCGGGTGCGAGCGCGAGTGTCCTATTAAGTCTACCACCAAACCACCGTGCGTTGTCAAAGTGAAGCCCGCGCGCATTCAAACTGATACGAATAACCACCTGGGAAGGTTGAATCGGTATGACGCGCGAAATTAAGTTTCTGGCCGAGGAACTAGCGTACATCAATCTGCAAAAGATGGAAAGGTAAACAACAGTTACGGCGTAGTGTGAACAAGGTATGAAAATGGAATGCTTAATTAATGCTATATTTTGTTTTTGGCGTGGCATTAGTTTCGGTTTTAATGAGTAGTTATGTAAGGGCACATAATGAGCGTCAGTACGAAATGTGTATGCTGTAATCGGCGTCGTTTAGCGGGTGTTAATAGCACACTCAATGGTGAGGACTTTTGCAAGCAATTTGCGTACAGTAAAAGATGATATGCTAATGCGGTAGCGTCCGTCTACGTAAAAAAAGACGTGATTATGCAAGGGGAATGCGAAAGTTGGATAATCAGTCTATATATACATACGCCTAGTGGCATTTTATGCGGTAAAAGAATGAGTTTAGCTACACTCTATTTTATGGGGGAAGGCGCTTTTAACAAAAATTAGGTAGATAAATAACCGGTAGACTGTAAATATTCTTGAATGTCTGCAAAGGGTTTTGGAATTGTTACCGTCGGACTACAAATGAAAAACGAGGCGACTATGTGCTTCAGTATACGCATTACATAAAACTAGCTACTGAAAGATCTCAGTAGGCAGTAATTGAAATATGTTGGTTGCTTCATATACTGTCTAACGGTAATGCTGCAATGTGCAATAGAGTTAACTGGCAACTGCGATAAGCTGACCGCTGTAAAGTATTATATCATAGTATATTATTATTATATATATTATTATATTATGTTATTATATATCGATAATATAGCATAATATATAATAATAATATAATATAATACTTCACAGCGGTCAGCATATTGCAGTTGTCAGTTAACTCTATTGCACATTGCAGCATTATATATTGCAGCATATTGCAGCATATATATATATATTATTACTTCACAGAAGGTGTCACAGCAATGCTAACATATGCAATGGATCTGACTGACTGCTCATATAAGCTTGTAGTGACCTGGATATTCCCCTGTTTGGCTGCCGCATGCTGCGCAAAATATTACAAAATCACAAAATTATATTTTCTCGATGTACATAGCAAATTAGCCGCTCGCCTGTTTGAACGTTGCTCGCGTTTGTTTGAGTCAACATAGCATCCGCCTTCGAACGGCGCGACGCTCATCGGCTCCGCGGCCATCTTTGCTCTCCGCGCACGCGACCATACCTTTGTTGGGCGGAACCTGGGATACTAGTCGGTAAGCAATGACACGTAAGACGTGTCAAATACGACAGTATAGAAGTCGGAGGCAACTGAACCCAACGTATATTGTACAGGCTACAAAAATAGAAAGCGAATCAGAGAGAGCGAGGAACGTGCAGCGTGGAACTCACCAAAACGGTTTGTGACAACGGCTGTGCAGTCGGTTGAACAAATGGACGTTTCGAAGGTTAAAACAACCATAAAATCCAATGTTATAAGATACTGAAAGAGCATGTTTTCAGTTGCACTACAAGGGCCTCCCCCTAGAAGGCTGAAGGATGGAAGCCTTCGATGGAGCTGTTAGTGGGGGGAACGGAAGGTGAGGGTGGATGCGACTGTTTGCGGGGGCTTGAGAAGGGCTTCCAAAGTGGGGTGTAGCAGATTTCGCTGGGTCCAGGCTTGTGTTAGTTTTATTTATGACGATCGTGTGGACCAGAGTGCATCATCGGTGGGCTTTCGGGGCGGGCTGGTAGGACTGCAACAAAACTGGCTAGTCCAGAAAAAAGGCCGACAGGACCTTCCCATTGCTGCAGACCCGACGGTGCGCTTGGGAGGTGTCACTCCCCCACCGTACTTTAGTCCACGGTCCTCCTCCCAAGAAGAAATCAAGGCGTGCTCGTCCCACGTAGGAATGCGGGGCGTCCTCGTCCCACGAAGAAATCCGGCGTCCTCGTCGGCAATGCCTAGGCGGCGTTTAGGGACCAATCCTTCGCGAATGTCTGCGAGCGAGGGCGGCTGTCTGTTCCTTGGGTGTGGACGGGGGCTGTGGGACGGTGGCGAGTCACTCCAGGGTTGTGTTGAGCCGGTTGGCGAGTCACTCGAGGGTTGCCTGGGCAGTTCCGGCGGTTGAGTTTCTGGAAGATAGAACTCAGAGGGGCTTGGCAAGGGTCTGGGAAGTGGCTTGACGCCGGAGAGGGGACATGGCATGTATGATAAAAGCAAATACGCTTTTTAGATTTTTTTAAATGTTTTGGGTTTTTTTGTCGATTTTGCAAAACGTTTGTAGGTGAGACGCAGGATAACCATTAAAGACGAAAAAGGCGTGTTAATGGAAATAGCAAACGCTTAGCAACCGCGACATATGATACCTGACTGTTGTGCTTTACACGTCATCCAGCACTCGTCGCACCAACTCTGAAGCGAATAGATGTATTCTTGAGTGAGTGGTAGTACATTCGGAAACTCAACTCCTCGGTATTGGTGGATAAAAGTTACAACATCAAGAAATAAATACGGCATGTCATATTTGTTACCCGAACTACCATCACTGACACAAAGAAGAGTAATTACTGTACCGAGCGCAAATCCTTAGTTAATCCCCCTGGTAATTGGACGCGAGGAAGAGCAATAGATGCCTAAGGAGACTATTTTAGCGGGACCGTTCATGTATGATGATAACTAACCAATTAATGTAGTGCGGACTTCAAAGAAATTTATTTGCACCGGTAACTGTTTGTGAGGCACCCGACCAAGTGTTTCCTGCATGTGCAAGCAAAGAATTAAAATGGCGTATTTTGAGTCATTGTCGTCCTGTATGTAGTTCGGACAGTGCAGCTACCAGAATGTGTACGGTCGTTAGTCAAGGAGACAATTTTATCATCCGTCTATCAGCTCCAGTGATTTGCTGAACTTTCTCACACTTTTTTATCAATTTCACAAATAACCCGGCTATGATAGGTGTGTTTTTGCTTAGCGTGTTATTGTTAATCTGCTGTTTTACGCAGCCCTTGTGACGAGGGCTGATAAATGCAGAGTTCCATTGATCTGCAAAGTACTTGGATCTCAGTGAAACGGCAAACATGTACCAAAAGTGCAGTGAAGTATGTGGCCCTCCCAGTTTCATGGCGGATGGGGGGATGCCATAAGCTTCCAGAATAAAGAACGATTGAATAGAATGTTTTGCTTGGTGGATACTGCGGAGAGCAATAGCACTGTAGCTAGATCCTTAGTGTAATCATAGCGTTACAGTCATGGGTCATGTAGGTGGAGAAGAAAGAGCTAAATGCGCCTGAATGTCGTCCACCAGTTCAGTGCTCAATGAAAAGCGTTTGTTGGTTTTTCGACGGAGAAGTCAGACCAAGTATTTTGCTTTACATGTCATTCGTGGAGTTGATTTATCTTCATGTGTTCTACCAATCAACTGTAACTGTTTGATTTCAGGACTCAGTCGGTGCATCTGTGAAATCATTGTAAAGTATCCTATGCTTTTCTGCGCGCGATCCGTTTGCTGGATTGCTGACTCATCAAACGTTTGACTGCTTTTTTACACGTCACTGATTCGCTCTCCTTGTGCAGCAACGAGGATCACGGCTTGATTAAACTAATGATAGAGGTGTTCCACGACTCTATATGCATTGTTGAAGAGAATGAAGGCATCAGAATCGCAAGACCGGATTATTTGACGGAAGCGTTTCCAGTTAATGCTGCGGCTGGTGTAGTAGGAATAGGTACTCTTTTGTTGGCCATTTTTAGGTTAAGAGTATCATGTTGCCGTCGCTACAGGGATGTTTTCTGAAACGCCTCTCTGTACGACGGACATACCCAATGTAAACATCACGTCTAATGTCTTCATCAAACTAGGGGGCATAATAACCCACTGCGTACAAACAACTCTGACTGAATAAATGAAGGCTCTGTGTATGGACAAGTAGGTCTGAGAATACCAGACTCTCTTTGGTATGTCGAAATCACCTACAATTAACCTTTATTTGTGCGTCGATTCTGATGCAATATCGAAAGCTAAGGTGATACGGACAACATTCATGGTTGATGAATTTGGCGGGTTGCGGATAGATGCAGGTAAACCGTGGATCTTAAGACGGAGAACCAGAGAGAATCACAGACATTTGCCAACGGTGGACGTTCAAAGCGTTTAGCTGTAGATAAGTGATGAAGTTACCTGAGGCATCCTCCACCTTTACTTTTACCGCGATCTTTACGAAAATGGTGCTAAAGGGGGGTAATTGGAGTAAAGTCTAATATATCAGCGGGGTATCACGTTTCAGTAACAAGGGTTGCTTGCAGCTCGTTTAATGTGCAAGCATGCTTAGGAAATATTGTTTGTTGATAATCCATCAGTCGTCAATCAGAAGTAATGAAAACACATACCATAAAGAGTGGAATCAGCTTTCGTGTTATTGTTGTGTAATTCGTTGTAATCGCGGATTATTTGAGCAGTAAATATGTGTGGGAGCATTGGAAAAAGATCCATTGCTAATAACCTTGGGGGTAGGGGTAGTGTGCGGTCCGCGATCGCCGGTGTACCTTATGAAAGGGGAGGGTTGATGTATCAAAGACACATTGCAATTGGCTTTGAGCTGAGCTTATCGGGACATGTGCAAAAATTGCAGAAATAATGGGTGCAAATATTTGGCATCCGCCGCGTCGGTAGGAAGTTTGAATGGCCGTGTTTTCATTCATATATATATATATATATATATATATATATATGTATTATAAATGTTCTCCTGCATTATCTCCTGGCATAACTCCATAAAGTCAGCCACACAAGAGCGTTCCTGCCTCTTGTCTAGTAATATCACTGTAGCCATTCACATGAAGTGTGAAACCAAAGACATGAAAAATGTGCTCCGATAAGCTTGCTGATCCTATATCCCATATGCCTTCTCATTTTCGTTGCATTCCGGATGAGCTGGATCGCAGAAGAAGAAAAGTAACTCCTTACGCTCACATGGCTTGCACTGCAGTTGTCGCGTACTCCTTCAGTTCATGGACGTTGTGACTGCGACGGGATTATCAAACAGTCGTAACGTATTGCGAAAGGTACTACCGTCCAAGCTCTGCGTTTCGTGATAAACTAAGCGCCCAGTTCAAAGTGAAGTCTGGTGGAGCAGAGCCTAGTTATCTCCTAATAGAATACAAATAACAACGTATGAATTGGACACAGGTACTCAAAGTCGGTGATCGACACCAGTCTGGAAGTCACAATCGGCTCACAAAATGGAACGATGTAAATGATTCTGAATAAAGATGGAAACTTTCTATTACATCCAGTGACTTGACTGCTAGCCTCAATGCTTCGTCAATCGCATCACTCGACAATGGAACACATCACTTTGCCACAATGCTGCCGTATTGCTAAATACCACATCAGCGCCGAAGCCAGCGCGGCATAGCCAAGAAATAGTGACGGCGCACGAAGTTCTCTCGGGTAAATCAGGCAAATACGAAAACCAACCAAACGCTGTTCTCTCATTTACCGACGCCTTTGCAACTTTCTGTGAATAATTTACAGTGGGATCCGCGCACGCAAACTCGGACATGGACAACTATTACAGGCAGCCAAGCAAGCAGACATTTTTGTACGCAGTGACATACACTGCTGTCGACGTGCAAGCTATGCCAATACATGTTATCATCAGAAATCAGCGAGATCCTGAAGCCTTGTTGGACGATGACATTGGCTCCACAACGCATACTTACAATGCATTTACAGTGCTTGCAACCGCACAATACGCAGGCAGCGCCTGTGGTGAAGCACAAATATCTGTCAAGTCCATGGTGGTTTTACCCGCAACTTCTTATCATGGTGTCAAACCACATGCTCAGCAGCGTACTATGTTATCGATTGACGGGAGCAATATCTGTGTCTCCAGCCATTTCTGTCTCCTTTGAATGGCACCGTTATGAACACTATTTTCTTAGGGATGTCGCGCACTCGTTCGTTCCCGGTTTTCGCGTTCTCGTTTGAGGGCTTTGCTAAGAACTTCTCCGTACGTCCATTTTCGCGTACTGTAGAGGAGACGCAATGCAGCTTACATGCAATCGCTTCCTCTAAGCATAGCTGCCTAGCTATCGCAAAGATGGTACAAACCGGAGCTCGTTTGCTATTCACAGGGTGGTGTACCATTTAGGTTTCTTTTAAGCGAACGTCTAAAATTGGAAGACGTTTTAAGGTTAGTTCTCAATTGTAAATTCGGTTGGGGGGTAGCAGTTACTTAGCGCCAACAGTTGGTGTTCTGCTTGCTCAACAGTGTGTACAACAACAAAAGTGTCCTTCATGTAGCGGCTATATGAATGCACGTGGTGTATATTACATCCTGATGATCTCTGTATGCAATCCACCCAATCTGCTAAGTATATGTAAACGCCTGACAAAAATACGCGGAATAGCTGAATTCAGATTATCCTGTTGAAATGTTGTTCTTTCTTGCTCTTTTGACACTGACAGTTATTAGTTGTGTAGTTCAGCCTAACGTGCACAAAATACTAACAGTCATAGTCGAGACTGGCAATCACTCTCTCCGGTTTCAACAGGAAAAGGTACTCACTGAACGACACACGGGATGTATTTTGTAATGCCGACGGTGCGCAAAGTGAAACAAGCTTGATATCGGAACGATTTGACAGAAAAATGCATGACAAGCAGTACTGTAAAAAAGCCAAAAATAGATCCTCAGATAACCGAAACTTCATTGATGGAGTATTCAAAGCGGAGGATCAACATTCAATGAGATTTAAACCAAGTAAGAATACCGGGATTAAGCGATCTAAGAATCTTGTACCATGCATCTTTTTGTGAGGGAATTCTTAATTGTCGCAAACATATATTCTTTGCACATGGATGTGGATGAACTTAGGATTGTGAATCCCGGCTGACATTGTAAGCGCCGTGTCCGAAACTGTGGAAGAACCACCGTCCTGGATATGTGTCTGCAAGTTTCGTGTAAGAGTGAAATGATTGTGCCCGTTTCAGAACTGCTTCGGTCAGCCTCCGCCTAGTACACCATGATTTTTAACTTAGCCTGTATCGCATATTAGAGTAGCTGTGGGTGACATCAATTGTGGACAAAATCTGCTTCACTGCACTCAGTGGACATCTTAAGCTGACAGCCACGTACTAAACGTTCAAGGCTGCAACCGTCTAAACCAGTTTTGACTGTGTTCCCCAAGTAGGCCAACATGATACAAAAAGTGTCCGCCAACACACGGGATGTGGCATAGAAAGGCTGTTACTACGCTGGGGGCTTGGGTACCAGGCCCTAAATCACATCGCGCAGACGCAGCGAGTACGTGGAAGGCTTGTCTGGAACTCTGGATAGATGCTTACCCTCTCTGTGCCGCGGTAATTGACTGGATCGTTAGCGTAGTACCCATGCAACATATGATGACTGTCTGAGTGCTGCGATTGTCTAAGTGTTACTGAGTCCATGTTCGTACCCAATACGTCAACTGACTCAGGAAACTTGGCCGCGCGACTGTCGTGCGTGAGTTCAGTGTATATCCAATTGTTACTTGTTTTACTCCTGTTGTACTAAATAATAAATAAACGGTGCATTTCTGGACAGGCGAGACACAGGCAACATACCAGACTGATCATTGTTACAACAAAGAAGGATAGTGGAGGGATTTTTCAAGTTCTGTTAAGTTCTGATTGAATGGTTTGAGGTGCTCAATCATTTCAAGGTAGTAAAAAATGGACGACTTGAGAGTATGAATAAAAGTTGTTATGGTCGTCAAGTCAAGTAAAGTGATACGACGCTTCATGGAACCGTCTCTCGGAGAGCTGCTTCCACACTTCACTTACACCTCTCATCTGGACATGTGCTGTTGTGGCTCAAAGCAGGTAGCTAATGTAATTTTTGGACTCTTTTTCTTGTTCGCTGTTGTTATATGCAATTTTGTCATTATCATGGTGACATATTATACATAAATATGTAAAAAGTTATGTGGGGCCCGGTGTAAAATGTTTAGCTCTCCCATCATACAGCCATCATTTAGCTAATTCGAGTCTAAAACTTTCAATATTAGCCAATGAGTTCGTGGAAACTCGCATTGCATTAGGGTACCACATTTTTTTGGAAGTTTTATCCATCACCACGGGTGATCGGCCCAGTCGTGGCCAACAGTGGTAGGAGAGAAATAAACAAAGAGAAAAGTATTGAGGGAACAGTAATGAGAAGA
Source organism: Dicrocoelium dendriticum (assembly GCA_944474145.2). Lineage (NCBI taxonomy): Eukaryota > Metazoa > Platyhelminthes > Trematoda > Plagiorchiida > Dicrocoeliidae > Dicrocoelium > Dicrocoelium dendriticum. Next base: position 70,857,685 of record OX104065.1, on the reverse strand, counting down.
TGATGGGCTTTTGTCCGAAGTTGTCCGAAACAGCTACGGGCGTCGTGATCGAAAGACCATGGTTCACTTCAATGGGAATCGCGGTCAACATTGAGATTGCGCGTTGCAATCCATCCACACAACGTGTACTTCAAAATGACTCTCAACATTGTCTGATACAGATTGTACAAATTATCACTAGAGACAGAACTCCTCAGAAATGTGCAGATTTCTTAAAGGAATTTTTAAAGAAAATAATTGTGATGAGTCCAACAGTTGTAGGAGATCAACTTTAGGAGATTTGTGATTTGCAATCAATTTTATGGCCCCGAGAAATGCCGTAGGTGCACGAAATATTTTCTCCAGGGAAGAAGAGAAAACTGTATGCAGTGTAGAGCAAGCTTACTGTCGTTCCAACAGTTTAGCTGCATTCGGTAAGATCAGAAGTTGATTTTAGATGAGGTAAACATTCAAAGTCATCGTAAACATGGATGATCCTGGTACGTTTCCTGATAGGGCCCTCAGATGAAATCGGTGAAAAGCAGAATTAATATCTATGTTGTCTTTGTGGAGCACGGAGAACTGCAGCACGAGCCTAAGGGTGAATTTTCAGAAAAATGTAGCAATTGATTAGTATTGCAGAAGGAATATGAAGCAGGTTGCTAGAGTGGAACTCTAGGACATACTTACGTTTTGCTAAGAGTAGACTTTATGGTACTCAGGATATTCTTTTGTTTAGAAAACGACTTTTATCTACTGATGGACATAAGGAGAACAACAAACAAAAAGTACACACGTATTGAGAATTTATCACTCTTGCATCTATTTCGTACAGGGATTCAATTTTCATGGGACATCTCAGTATACTAATCGCTGTTTCTACTTTTAGAAGTGAATGTATAGCGTGTCTGGACTTTATCCCTGACTGGATTTCACGTATGTCAGATGGCAGCCTGTTCCATAATATGAAGTATCGGTTGAGGAGAAAGTTACGGACAGTTTTGTTTGTGTTCACTTTTATTTTGTTGTTGTTATTATTTCGAGTGCGATACATTGGCATTTCTACTCCTCGTACTGTTGGGTGTGAGGCGTGTATTTTTTGGGCAATTGTATCACAGAGGAGAAAAAGGTTAATTTCCTTCTTCGCAGCCACAACGGATAGTGTTTTAAGGCAACTCAAACATTCATATAGGAAAGGGTGGTCAAACAGCCCAATAGACGAATAGTACATGATCGTAGTACACGTTCCAATGCCGTACGTTCACTTACTCTAGCATTACTATAGATGATGAAGCTATAATCAAGCAATAGAGGTGCTTTTATTTTATGCATGATGTTAATTGTTTCTTCCAAGTTGAATATTTTGAACAGGAACCCAATGCTCCGATGAACTTGAGCTTCAGTATGTGCTACGTGTTCGGTCAAGTTAAGGGGGTTTGAGTAGTCGATCTCTAGGTCACGGATACCGTGGCAGTGAGACCATGGTTTATCATCTATAGTAAGCAAACATGCTACGATGTCACATAGGTAGGAAAGTACCCGACATTTATCAGCAGAGAATGTCATCATCCATTTAAAGCTCCCTGAGTCGAGTGCACTAACTCACCCTGGATTTTGCTTAGCATAACACAGAGCTCAGTTGGATTAAAAGTGTAAACAATTTTTATATCATCGGTAAATAGGAAAGGTTTTCCTAGGTAAAGTCAAAAATATCGTTTACATATAGTAGGAATAAAAAGGGTCCCAGAACACTGCCTTGTACCACGTCACTTGTGACAGGCTTTGGCGTGCTTGTTTCGTGATGAATCTAAACAACCTGGGTTCTCTTTGTGAGGTACAGATCAAACGATGAAAGCAGAGGGTTGCCTATGCCATGTGCAGTTAGTTTGGATAGGAGGTAGTTTTGCGAGACACGATCAAATGCCTTGTGCATATCGAGGTAGATGACCATTCCTGATGAACCGCCATCCAGCGCACTAGTTAGGAGATGGAGAAAGTCAATCTGACATGTGATGCGGGATCGCGCACTAATGAAACCGTCTTGTGTTGTTGATAAGATATGCGTCATCATGAAGGCAACAGTTTTGCACTTTATGTGACACTCTACGATTTTAGAGAGTATAGAAGTCTGGTTTGTTGGACAGTAGTTGCTCATTTCATGCGCAAAGTCTGACTTGTAGCGAGGAATGACTACAGCCTTCTTCCAATGTGGTAGCACGGTACCGGTTTTCACCGATAGAGAAAAAAGATTCAGAAGCAGTACAGGAATGTCGGATCCACCGTTGTTTTATCAGTGTTAGTGGTAAATTGTCAGGCCCAGTACGCCATAATGATTTAGAAGAGGGAATAAGCCGATTAATATCGCGGAGTTCAAAGGCAACTGTGCAATTTGTCACCAGTAAGCAGAGGGAATATTTGCGAGATAACCTCAGCAGTGGCGTTAAATGTAGAACAAAAGTAGTTATTAAAACCATTGCTTATTATAGTTGGATTGCTTGTTATTTGGTTACAATGAAGCAGGATGCTTTGGGTTTTCGTACTCTTGTTTCTCCTTTTCATCAGCTTGGTGAGTTTAAGGTTTTTATTATGGCTATTGAGCTCGTGTCTTTCATTCATGCCCCTGATAAGCCGAAGTCTTTCAAGTTCGGCGACGACTGTTTTCTGTTGCAATACTAGGGAGAAGTCATCCGTTTTCAAATAGCAATTTGTAGCCTTGTGAGTTTGCATGCAGAAATTTGTGAGTGGCGACTGGTTTTGTTTTAATGGGAAGACGCCGATAATTCATTGTTATTAGAGTGTCTAGACAAATCACTATATTTTCGTAGAAAGTAGAAGCCACGCTTAAACTTTGCACAATAATCTGCCTCGACGGGGAATCGAACCTCGTAGAGCAGCGGACCGGTAGTCCGTATGTCCGGGGTTCGATTCCCCGTCGAGGCAGATTATTGTGCAAGGTTTAATCGTGGCTTCTACTTCCTACGAAAATTACACTACTCACAAAACCCACCAATAATCTAAATCAACCATCGCCCTTTGAACATCAGGAGGACAGATCATTCGGTTCATTGGGAAGTGACGAGTGAGTGAGCCAAGCTGCAACACCAGGACAGATACTGCGGGCTTATTGGCAACACGTCGCGAACCAAAGAAGCAGTCATGTATTAAATCGCGCACCTGATAATCAGTCCTCGGTAGCTCAGTGGTAGAGCAGCGGACCGGTAATCTGTATGCCAGGGGTTCGATTCCCCGTCGAGGCAGATTATTGTGCAAAGTTTAATCGTGGCTTCTACTTTCTACGAAAAATACACTACTCGCAACAAGCATCAACAAAACTCTCTATATGCTTGTAGAACTCATCGGCAGCCACTTGCGGATCTTTCGTCAGGAAGAAATTTTCCCATTGCAAAGTTCTCAAAAGTGCGGAAAAAGATTCCAGGTGTATGGAAATCTACGGTCTATAGAGGACTGTAGGTGTAGTCCGGATGCGATCAGAAAATGTCTTTTCGAAGGAGGGTTGGACCATCTTGTGATCGCTGCCAAGGAATTTGTCTAGAACAACAGCAGAGACATTGGATAGGCCAAATGTAAGGTATAAATCGAGGATGTGGTTGTCCCTGGTGGGTGAATGGACATGCTTTGCTAATCCATAGATATGTAAAGAAGACAACAGTGTCGAATACTTAGTAAGTGCTGCTCACAATCTCCAATCAATATCAGGCGTATTAATATCTCCTACTAATATTTTGCAGTTAATTGGTAGATCCGTTAAGTAGCAAATCAAGTGTTCCAAGATTTGTAAGTCATCTGTACTGGGATTCGTAGAGGAGTAAATGCAACACAAAATCACCGAGGTTCTACCTAGAGTGAAATGTATAATTATGCTGTCAATATTACTATCTTGAAGAGAAGCGCATAACAACGAGGCTTGAAAGTCTCGGAGACATATATGATGCAACCACCTCCAGGTGCCGAGTTTCGACAAGCAATAAAACTGTAACAATGGTCTATTTTGGAAGCAGGACTGTGGCGTTTCGCTTGTAAACCATGTCGCAGTCCCTAAGATAGTCAGGTTTAAAGAGAGACACCAAGCAGCCAAGAGTGGGCATCTTATTTCGAAGTGAGGGAGCATTGAAAAGAAACGATTAGTGGATAGTGTCTGGGTGAGTAGTACGCTAACTGGTTGAATAAGTTGGGTAGATATCTGGCCATGTGTCATTAAACGTTAGGGGCGAAGGTTTGGGGTAATTTTGACCAGGAATGGAATTTGTTGATAGTGTAGGACTAATTTCTAAATTTACGTTCGGATCATTCTGAGAAAGTTCAGAAGAAGGCTGTAGGCTTGCTGGGGAGGGGTGACACTGGGTTTCCTCCCCAGGTCTCCAAAAAAGACAGTTCATTTAGTCTATGAGGAATGTAAGTAGGATTTATATTGTGGAAAGAGTCAGTGGGCCTACATGTTTTATCCAGAATGGGGGCTTCAGACGTTTTCGGTTTGACGGGAACATAGGGTTGGGCTAGTAATCTATGAAGTAAACTTTGATGAGGGACTTTCCGAATGGTCAGAAGTCAGGGTAAGCGAACATATGTTTTCGATAATTCATCTTCAGGCTTATACAATTATATGCAAATCAAAATGTACAGACAGACATTACAAGTCGTTACTACTGGAGCGAGTTAATTGGATGCTGACAGCGCTGTCTGTTAAGCCACGACAGTCGACCTCGTGTGACCTCGTGGGTCAGAGGTCACCAGCCGTTTGGGCCAGGGCAGTCCCAAGCCTTTAGTTAGCTTCTTCTGAATACATAGCTCCGGTTCATACAGTCTGATCGCGATTGCTTCAGCGGCTTCTAGTAGTCGCTTACGGACGTAGTTCGAGCGGTGCTTTGGGGCCTGATAAATAAGTTTGAATGAATCAGTGAACTTTGTGGCGTGCCCTGTATCAGCTAGGTGTGCAGCTATTGATGAGTTCGCTGTATTTCTACTTCCAGTTCTAAGCCCGACCGGGTGGTGTTCCTTCATTCTCTCAGATAGACGCCGTGTCGTACGACCAATGTATTCCGCTCCACAGGAGCATGAAAATGAGTAGATACACATTGAGTTGGTGTGGACAGGCCTCTTATCCCTTGAGTTTAGTCTCACCATCGGAATGCTAGTGAACTGGATTTGCATCTGCGCTGCTGGATAGGTGCGTCTGAGTGCAAACGAAAGACGACGAGTTAGTAGTTCCGTCGCAACCTCGCCCTTGTTTGGCAGCTGTAGGAAGATTGGCTTACGTTCTACCGTCAAAACTACAGGCTTTCTTTATGTTCCATGTTGGCTCTGATGAAGCTTTCCGTTCGAGACTCAAGGATAAGAGGCTGTCACACCAATCAATGTGTATCTACTCATTTTCATGCTCCTGTGGAGCGGAATACATTGGTCGTACGACACGGCGTCTATCTGAGAGAATGAAGGAACACCACCCGGTCGGGCTTAGAACTGGAAGTAGAAATACAGCGAACTCATCAATAGCTGCACACCTAGCTGATACAGGGCACGCCACAAATTTCACTGATTCATTCAAACTTATTTATCAGGCCCCAGAGCACCGCTCGAACTACGTCCGTAAGCGACTACTAGAAGCCGCTGAAGCAATCGCGATCACACCGTATGAACTGGAGCTATGTATTCAGAAGAAGCTAACTAAAGGCTTGGGACTGCCCTGGCCCAAACGGCTGGTGACCTCTGACCCACGAGGTCACACGAGGTCGACTGTCGTCGCTTAACAGACAGCGCTGTCAGCATCCAATTAACTCGCTCCAGTAGTAACGACTTGTAATGTCTGTCTGTACATTTTGATTTGCATATAATTGTATAAGCCTGAAGATGAATTATCGAAAACATATGTTCGCTTACCCTGACTTCTGATCATACTATGGGATTTTTCCAGATGGTGTTTAACTCGCTAATAAGCATTTCCAACGTGGGCTGGTCGACAGAACTAAATCTGACTGGTGCGGGGTAGGCTTGTATCATTTTATGCACCCTAATGATGTTTAGGATTTGAGATTTCACATTAGCTAGTTTACCGAACGTTGTGACGATATCATGGAAATCAGTTGATTCAGTTATATTGCAAGCAAGGACACTGAAAGCTAATAGTTTCATAGGTCCTATGAGGTAGCTGATAGTTTTATGCGGCGATAGTATTTGAGCTGGCCAAATCGCTGGAACTTGAGGATTGGTTGTAAGTTTGTATGAAATAGAGCGGTTCCGAGTACTAGGCTACTCGGGTTTTTTGGGGGACAAGAGCAGTAAAATCCACCTTCTGAGGGGATGGCGTGTTGGATGCCTGATTTAGGCCCCCAGCTAGTGGAACATTTGGTAGTGGCGTAGCGATTGTAGTTGGTCATCTGTCATCACGGAAAGTAATCAGGTCGCAGGGCACTGTGGTGGTTATGTCCCAATCGACCACCTGAGTGTTAATGCTCTGTAGCTGCCTTACGAAACTCTCCTCTGCATGCGATTTAACAGGTTCGTAGCGACTGTGGCGCTTAGTTTTAAAACTCGAAGGTTTTAGCATGTTCGCTGCACGCAGCGTCATTGGTGGAGATTTGTGAGGGTTTACTGTATCGAAGGAATGGTTATGGGTGTCGACATGAACTGGTAATCTTAGGGTAGGGGTATTAGTTTCGCAGTTGGGAACTAGACTAGTAAATGTTGTACATGCGACCACACTTGAGGTTAGTGAATCGCATCGTAGAGTCGAGTCAGAATCTAAATGCAAGAGTAATCTTTGTAAAGGAGTTCTATCAGCGATTACTCTCAGCGTCTTAAAGGTAGTGTTGGCAACTATTTGATCACGTCTATTTATAGATACACTTGCAGTTAAAGCACGATTAAATTTGAACAGGATTGGACACGAGTGGCGCTGGACTTTTGTTTTGAGTCTTACGCAAAGGCAATCTGTGTCGACCATGTTCCCAGCTTTAAGTAGAATATCCCGCAAGCGGGATATTATCCGGGACATTAAAAACAACAGCTTTGTTAAGATTATACATCCAGCCGACCACTTCTGCGGCCATCGAATTGCTAAGTGATCCTGCGAGTACCATATGCTCTACTTTGGGACTCACTGTCTTCTGCAGTAAAGCCGTTATTAGGCTCTAGTGCACGGAGCACAGACAAGAAGCTACCGCTCGACAACATTTTGACTTTACGTTGGCCAACTTCGTGTTGGATGTTGTGTAAGTTAATAGGCTGAACTGGCAGGGCAGCTGGACATAGTTTTGCTACATTTGAATTAAAAGGTCTCGTAGTTTTAGAATTTTTCGGAGCTATACGAGTCTTAACAGTCACTTTTCGCTTTGGTAAGTTTCACTTAATGTCCAGCGAACCAACAAAACATGAGGCCTCAGCTTCCGGATTGCTTAGATATAGGTTATAAACAGGGAATTTTGCGATTTGTTCTACGCATTCTTCTTCCTATCTTGTACTAAGGTTAGAGCTTCTCGTTTTGACAGTGGTAACGAGCATTTGCTGATTTAGCCCTAAGGTGCATGGATTGTAAAACTTAGTTAAGACAAACTGGCAGTAGACAGTAGACTACAATGACCACCTTGTCAGATGCAAAGTTCCATGCAAACCAAACAGGTGTCAGTCCCCTTTCTGATGACCGATAATCACAAAGTGCACCGGAGTGTTCTTTGGACATGTTAGCTCTGAGGTTAGCACTGCGCCGTGCTGCGAAGCGTCGATCCGTTTGTTCCTGTGCGCGCACACGTTTCGTTCAACCAAACAATGAGTAGGACGACTGACCGGCTTGACAAGTCCGTTCGGTAGTTAGACTTGGGCGATAGGCCAAGGGTTCGCTGTCGTCATCGAAAGCAGGGAGGAAGGATGTAAGTGTTGGTGGCCGCTTTATAGAGCTACCGAGTTGGCTGGAATCGGTTTTGAAAGAAAAGCCTCGTAATGTACTTTCCAACTCTTCTACGAACCTTGATGGAAGTAGTAAAGGTGCAGACTTTGTCCACTTCTGTTTACGCCGAAATGCTGCAGAAGTTGGTAATCAGCGGTAGACCATGATTCGTTGAGAATAATGACCAGGAAGCTTGCGCACTCTGTAGGTCGGACCAAGCCTGGTCGAGTGAGTGTACTCCGGTGGATTTGCGATAATATCCAGATTCAGGAAAGCTGAAAAGGTAGCAGCAACGAAATCTCATCAGCAAGCGATGACCTTGCATTTGAATCCCACACTAACGGATCTTGCCTACAGTAGTTTTTCTTCTACCACTTACGGATTCTAGTTAGCTACGCGCTGTTAGTGCGATATACTAAGAGCACTGCATAAAGTTGATATGAGACATAGGTAGCCGGTGGGTGATCGGAATGTTTTGCCCTTAAACATCATGTTAACTAATGCAGTGAGTAAGGCCTATATCGCATAAGTGACTAGGAACCATTCGCATCACCTCTGAGATACATTATTTGGATCCAATTTGCCATACATGCAGCATGGGAATAGCGGTGGATTCTTTCCCTGAGAATACAAATGCATGTCTAAGAGGCATTTACCACATGCATGAAAAGGAACAGCATTACTCCCGCCAGCACATGACAGAAAATCAAGAGGTTTATCGATGTCCTCCATAGCACTAATGATTTGACCGCGCCGTACCAACTTCACAAGCCAGATGGCGGATTATGTGCATGCCGGGTGGAAAATCGTGTTTCTGGTGAATACCAAACCCTCAGATGCGCACCAACCGTCTTAGATTCTGCAGTAACCTAAATAGATGTTTGGGTTAATGAACAAACAATTAGCGCAGCGTTGCGGAATGTCGGTATTGCATCTACTGGTCTGTCATATTTGCTTCACAATGGCGAATTCGGTGAATGCCTGTTATAGGTGTGACAGATACTTACGTTTATCTGCAATCCATACCCCGCACGCAACATCCAGTTCTTTGAACTCGTGGCCGCTCAATGACCTTCCTTAAGCGCGTGGACCACTTGAGTACACGCCACCGACCACGTTTTTCCCACTTTGGGCAGCAACCATGCACCGATAGTCGAATGCGGCGGAGGACTGACAATCCCCTGTCTCCTGCCACGGTAGCTTGTGTGTAGTGTCGGCTAATCGTCTTATATCGCCTCTTGGCTGCTGCACAAATAATACCTACCTAACATACACAGACGTAATGCCGCCTGCTGCCCTTCCACCGACTTAACAAGCACCCTATCCAATATAGTTTATTCCTACGCTCTGCCACAACAACAGAACCAACCATCTGCTCTTCCAACACCGACAGTGACGACAACGGCAACAAATATCTGCGACTATTTAAGGACCCATAATGCGCTGTATCAGCCAAACAGAGCACTTCATGCACCAGAACCCTTCCTATCCTTCGAGCAAAAGTGCCAACTATTTTACCGAAAAATGTTTTATTCAAAGGACCGTGTACCATAAATCAAGCAAATGAATTACGCCCGCAATTCCCGGATACGTGTCGCACCATCTGGTCGCAGTGATGCGACGTTACGCATCAACGGGCTTCAGCCACCACATTTTTCGGAAACCTCGTACGCCACTCGCTCTTGCTCAGCACGCATTCCGGATCCCCTTTCAGCAGTTCATCACGCCTGGTCCTCATTGCGACCTTCACATAAGCATTGATAACACTTCATATGTCTTTAGTAGGGTTCAGCGACGGAGAGTATGGCGCTAGCCGTAGCAGTTTTCCTGTTCGATACCTTTCCTCCTGCAAGACGCTCTCCATGTGCGTGTAGCACGGGGCATTGTCACAAATCAGAAGGAAAGCAACGTTACAACACTTGGTTACTGACCTGAGCTGTCAATGAGCGCAAAGTGTTATCGCTGCGTTATCACATTGTTCCTCCGCGTGGTGACATAAACACCAAGTGATACGAGGGATGTCATATGCAGTCCATATGCTTGTTAATGTGGCAATTAGTCTATACCTCGCCTCCATTCCCTGCCATGGAAACCACACTAGCTCTCTTTTAGGACCCCAGTTCCCCCAATAATCCCCTCCACTACTGGGATTCCAACCACTAGGCCCATGAATCAACAGATGATCTCTGTATTCGAACATCTTCTTCCTTGGAGTCACTATCACCCGGAGATATCCAAATCACGTATGCCTCGTTGTGGCACACCACCAATAACAATACTAGCGAACAGTCCCCCTTAACCCTCCCTGCATCACCGCTTTCCGTATATTCTGTAGATTCCGCGGATGTAAACACGCGTTCATTACTACCTAGATTGCAACTTCATGTAACTTTCGTCTTTCTTAAAACTCCCCATTTTGCTTTCATTACTGAAACATGGTGTAGCTCAGACGTTAGTTACTCTCAGCTTCAAGTTATTGGCTACCACCAGTTCCGTAAAGATCGTCTGAGCAAACAATGAGGAGAATGCACTATCTACATTCAAAATGATATCACAGTGTTACCTGTTGATCTTCTGACCCTCAATGATCTAGAAGATTGGTTGTGGTTAGCAATCCCTTGTAGTGACCTTATACTGGGTTGCGTCTATAGATCCCCTAGCGCTACCAATCGCCATACTGTACAACTAGTTGATGCTACCAAAGCTGCCTCAAACATTTCTCACAAATATAAGTTTGTATGTGGAGATTTAAACTAACCGCATATTGACTGGACGGCGCCCACAATTAAAGTGTCAGGGAGCCACATGCGAATAATCCATAGCATTCAGATCAACGGTTGGACTCAACTTGTTAATCAATTTACAAGAAGAGCCGACACATTAGATCTGATATTTACCATGGGAATTCCGTCTGTGTTCGCCACTATTAACAGCCCAGTAATGGGCTGCGACCACAGTACTGTGCTCTATAGCATGGATGTTGCAATAGCAGACAAACTGGGAGTGGCTGATAAGCCTACTCGTTGAATCCATCTCACTGACTGGATCATATTTGACAATCTCCTCAGTGCCCTGAGTTGGGACAACTTCCTCTTAACACAGGATGAAATCTTAGCCACGAACGAATTTATAAGCAATAAACACAGTATGTCCCATCCTCTTCTAAAATGGAAGATAGATGAAGAGTTCTCCAGTATTCCTGTCAGCCTGAGTGATATTCTAAGGAGTATACTCTCCATAAAACCGTCATTTCAGACAGGACCCGATGGTATTCCTCCAGCTGTCATCAAGTATAGAGGCAAAGCATTCCTCTGCTGCTGTTAAAAGTCTTCACATTATCCTTTAACAGTGGATATTTCCCTCCGTATTGGATGCTGTCGATAATGTCATCAAAACACATAGGTGGATAACCATGTGCGAGGATGAATTATCGCCCTATTAAGCATACAGCTGCAGCCTCAAAGACACTGGAGCGAATTGTTAAAAATGGTGTTATTCAATTCTTAACAAGGTTAGACCTGATGAACAACGCACAACACGGCTTTCTCCCGAAGCAATCCTTATATCAGACTCGTGTAGAGCATCACAGAACAAATCTTTCCTTCACGTTGCCCAAGTTGACTAATAGTCTGAGCAACCGACGGGTATTCCCAACTTTAACTGAGCGGGCCTAACAACACCGTCCTCCGAATATTCTGCATGGTCTACCTTGGGTACTTCAGAGTGTATATTTTCCATACCAGTCTTGATGCAGTACTCGAAACCATGGGTTTTGGTGCTGTTGATATCGAACGTGATGCTATAACTTTTCCTGAAATCGTAGCATGAAAACTCATTGACGCATCCTCGCTTTTTTCCTCTAGCATCAAGATGCAAGTCGTGTTAGTTTCTCCATAGCTACAGGTCACGAATTATTCCTCTCGCAATTTGTATGGGGCAGCGACTCCAACAGATGACCGTTTTTATAATAGGAAAGCAGTTACGATCAGTAGCTTTAGTTATTGGTGCAATAAAAGACTCGCTAACATGAGTTCCAGTAGCTATCATCACAGATTCGATAATCAGCTTCTTGTTAGTACGGTCTGACAGGCTTATCCCTTGAACTTTAGGTTTTGAAGCAAGCCAGTCTCCGGTTACGTTATACTAGGTGTGTCTAAAATTTTCGCGTAGGGCCACCTTTTGATAGTTAAAAACATGTGGAGCCATATTCCATCTGATATTAAGATATCAATGAAAAATGAGCTTTATTAAATAAATAAATGTTTTATTCTCAACAGTGCGGGATACGCCTAAAAAGGCATGATCATAATAAAACAGGGCGTATAATCAGTAATTGCCCCAAGTGTCCCTATGTAACCAGTAGATATTGGAGTTGTGTTTTATGTATATACGTAAGTGCATGGTTTAGTAATCAGGTTGGGTGAATTTATTATTGTTGTGCTGAGTTTGTGGTTGTGTTCCGTGAATTCGCCAACATAGGAAGGGATAAAATAATATTTTCAAAATGGCTGACGTTCTTGAGTGGAGTAAGATCCTCCGGAAAGGCAAGAAGCAGGGACTTTATTTAGCGGAGAGTCACATCCACACATCACGGTGTTGTTAAACAGATATTTGTGGCTTTTTATAGGGAGAACGCTTGCCAGGCGAAAACCCACCACGTCCTGGAACACAGCTGCCGAACCATTCGCTGGAACAGGATTAAACCGGACCACCCAGCTGGCACAATATGGAGGTTATTCGGCTGCAGTAAACTGGTGAAGTCATGCTCAAAGACACTGGTTTTGATACGCAGAAATCACATACGTGAGAAGCGCTTAGTCTGCTTTTCACACCGTTCATGTTAAAATTGCATTGAGAATGTCTACTCACAAAAGTATTTCGAGCCAAACAAGGTGAGCATAATTTTAGCGAATGTTCGAATCTCTTAGAATCTGTCTTTACCCAGCTAGGGGTAAAAATCGATGACAGAGAGCTGTTTGCGCCGACAAAAGCCGCGGATTTTTTGAATTACCTTGCTGGATTCCATTTTTGCTTCGGAACTACGGTGCTATACTTGATTATACTATGTGAATTGCGCACCAATATTTTTATTTTTATATTCTTTTAGTCTGTGCAACCTTGGTTGATGTTCTTTGGCTACTTTCGGAGACCTTATTGATTGGCCCAACTCCCGGCCGTGTCGGCCATCTTAGAATTATTCCACTGTAATCGGCGATTATGACCCCTGCATCGGTAACTCGAAACTAAGTAACGTTTGCCAATGAAACTTGTGATAAGGTAGTAAAAGTAAGGTTGACTCGTACAAATTGCACTGAACGGTACTATTCGAGATGCGTCAAGGTCTGTAGAAGACATAAAAAAATACAATATGCCGGGTTCACTTTGGTTCTGTTCGAAGTACACGACGGTTACACTAGCAAAATGTGTACTAGCAATAACACAAAAGTATGGCAAGCCAGTTGCCGAAACTGAAGACCGTTTGAATGCAAAAATTGCTTCGCTCGAGCTGACAATAGCGCATCTTGCAGCTCATCCGTCTCCCTTAGTTGCTGCCTTGAAATCAAGGCAAAAGACCAGGCGTTTACACGGCCACGCCGTAGTAGAAACCCTAAGAACCGCAAACAAAGTCGTCATCATGACTGACGGAAGCATGCCTAGCCCCACCGCCCACATCCTGTTATCCAATAGGTCGACTGATGCAACATCGGAAACACCCAACCTTCCGATTGATCAACGAAATCCAAAGCGCTCTAAAGACCGATCTACCTATGCAACCCTTGCTGCTCTGCGTAATCAACGTGTGACCTCAATAGTCTCACCCAATGCAGCCGCAAAGCTGGTCATGGACCAGGCGGAACTACGGAGTCTTGACACTCATGTGCATCAACGTTCCTGAGTTTAAGGCAAAATCCTTAAGGGGAAAAGAGCTGGAATTTCTTTGTGATACACTCGGAGTTCAGCCAGTGCGACTAAAATAATGCGCATTAGTAGACACCTAACCTCGAATATTATGGGAGTCACGACTAATGCGAGTAACATTGGGAACAACCGATGATGTCGAGACGATGCTGTTGTCCGCATACCGCCTGCGGACTGAAAACATTGGGCTACGCATATTTCCGGATGTTCCATGGAGTGATGGCCAACGGGACAAAAATAATTCAAACGAGCCCCACATGGACAGTAGTAAAACATTATTCTCGTTCATGGCGTGCCCGAAGCACCGACATCTAGTAACAAAGACCTACGCTCATGATATGGAAGAAGGGTGCTACATCCGTGAAACGCTTTGTGCGGGCGACGTCGTATTTTAGTCGATTGCCCGTGTCCCCAAACTATAGAGGCATTGGTCCGAGGATACTGAAACTAACAGTAGAGTCATAACAGATGGCGGTGAGCTTAATCGGTAGCTGGTAGTAAGTACGTAACAAACTTCCTTCGGAAATATGAATGAAGACAGCAGTTAGAGGGCCGCATCCATTCGTTGTTCTTGAGGAGACGAGAACTCCTGCAACTTAATATAACCACAGTAACGATTCTGAAACATGTGCGCTAAAATCTGCAGCTGTGGAGATGGATGCGGATAGACTACATACCGCAGGTGCAAGTGAGACCAAAAACAGATTGCATACCAATAGAAATTCGGAAATTCACCTAAAAGACGATTGGGTGCCGACCTCTCATCGGTCGACACAAATCCACATAATTCATGTGCTCCTAGCCAACAACTTTTGACATCCGAGAAGCATTCTTGTAGGTACACCAACGCTCAGGGCTTACTGCGTAAACTTTTCCAAATGCGGCTGCGTCAACGATCAAGAGTCCGCGACTTCATCGCTATAACGTAGACATGGTTACGCCTAGACATAACTGGCATCGAAAACGCACTGCCAGGCGGACCCATTGTTCGACACGACAGACTCCGCAAAGGTGGAGAAATGGTTCCGTACTTCCACAGCGAACAATGTGAGCTCGTAGAGGATTCGGTCAGCGCGGCACAGGATTCCCTTTGGTGACGTCTACGTTTAAAAGGCAACGACACTTGCTTAGTGACGGTCATTTATGCCCTCTTTCCTCCACGCCCGACATGGATTACCATCTGACATCGGCAATAAGGAGGGTGATGAACACAACTTACAATCACGTTCGCATTAGCGCTGATGTCAACATTCACGCTCTGGAGTCCCAAGCAGCTCACGGAGAACAGTTTAAGGACGATCTACAAGGGTTTAACTCCAGTTATCCTTGTATGGTCACATCATCACTTCCACCCTATTCCTAGAAAATGATAAGCCTTCGATACTGGATTGGATTTTTACTAAAGAAGAACTGATGGTCGAGAGGGTGATCGTCGACTTTACCTTGGACCCTATCGATCATGTGGTCCTACTGTTTGAATTCATTTGCTGTGCAGAATATCCCTTAGAAATTTCCGACCCAACAAAAACCAGTATACACAACGACATATTAGCTCGACTAGGTGAGATAGCCACTGGGCCTTTCTGGTAGACGAGGCACCAGCTAGTGCATGGGAACAATTCGTCAGCAATTGTAACTATAATTGTCGAAGCATCAGCTAATAATACCTTCCGCCCGAGAAACGTGGTCTGGTTTCTGTGAAGCAAGATACGCAAGTGGGTAACGGTGCGAAACTCAGCCGGATATATCTGCAAACTCCCTCTTAGCATTGATACCTGGACGGCGTATGCGACTCAACGTAACCACTGTACTTGGCTGACTCGAGAAGATAGAATGGCGTACCAGCAGAAGTTGGCAGTGCGTATGGCCACGAATCACAAGCTTCTGTATCCGCACGTCAATAGTCTACGTAAGGTGAAAGGAAGTATTCCTCCTCTTCAGACAGCGGACAGACCCACATGGACACCAAAGGGGGCAGCGGATCAATTCGCCTACAATATGCTGCAACATTTCAGTTCGCGTACTGACCACATTACCCTATGACAATGATTGTTTCGCCCCAAGAATCACTCATCTATTCTTCACATCAAAAACTGTACTCAAAAGGCTGTTGAGCATGCGTAAGCGCAGCTCTCCTTGTGTCGATGATATACATATGGACTCGCTAGCGGCGGTAGGAGAGTTTAGCCGAGCCGCTGGCTCGAATCTTCCAGTACTACTTTGACGAAATGTACGTGCCCGACATGTGGAAACACGGGATGAGTACTCCTATTCACAAGGCAGGAAGTCGTAATAATCCATCCAACTACCTTCTCATAATCTTGGCACCGGTTCTTTCAAAGGTAATGGAAGATATTATTTCTGATGTGCTAACGGCCTAGTTGAAGAATAATTTAACTACCTCGCACTGGAACAGCATTGCTTCCGATGAAATCGATCGTGTAATACTAATCTAATACTAGCACGATCCAGTTGTACTGAAGCAGTGGACCAGCACAGGAGTTGTTGTAGTCTTTCTGGACTTCTCAAAGGCTTTCGATCGGTTAAACCATGACATTCTACTCTTCACACTTCAGACTTTTGGTATTGGTGATTCACTCCTAAGATGGATCAAATGATGTCTTCTAGACAGGCGCTTGGATGTACGTGTGGGTGAATCGCTGTCAGATCCAATCCAATTTGAATTTGGAGTACCACAGGGATCGGTAATTGAACCGCGGTTATTTTTGACATATATTAACGATATCACACGCCTTACGAGTTTGGGCTGCCTGCTTCATGCATGCCTGCGTCATGCCGGCGACATCAAGGTATGGCGAGGGATCAATACAACAGATATTATCACAGTACTACAAGCCGATCTGGATAGTGTGTGTGCTTGATCAATCCATAATGTTCGTTGATTCAATGTCGACAAATGTAGTGTGTTGCACGTATGGCATCATTTGGTTTACTCTCACAAACTCGGCAACCAGGAGCTTCAAACGTCTTCTGACTAGAAGGATCTAAGAGTATTAATCCATGTCAAGCTTGGATGTTCGAATCAGGCTGAAAAGGTGTCAAGGCGGGGCATCCAGCTCGTGGGCCTCCTGAAGCCTGCATTCGGACGATTCGACCTTATGATAGTTCCACAGCTTCTCGGATCGTAGATACATCCACATGTGGAATGCACAATACAGGTCTGGGAGCCAAGGCTGAGGAGCGATCTCACCACCTTACAGATACTCAAAGCCGAGAAACCAAGAATGTCAGGGACCTATATAATTTGTCGGATGAACGACGGCTTCAAGTGCTCGGGAGATTCAGCGGACAGTATCGGTGATTGCGCTGGGACCTCCTTTTTACTTACCATCACCATCATTATACACGTTAGCTAGAGGTGTAAAAGCACCTCAGCTACTGTGCCGCAATATACAAAGGAAAACGAAAATAAATACAGCAGTTGCATACCAGCTAAGACACCAGCAACGGATATGCATCCTTCCGGGAAGCTACCAGCCGGCTACTAAGCAACAAGCAAACCTATTGTGTAAACTTGTATTATGCTACGAAATGAGATCGTGATTGAAGGGGGAGACTAAAAGTAATGAGGAGGGACAAAGAAACTCACAGCAGAATCGCCACTGAAGTCGACTCCTTGCCATGTCAGCAAGTGTATCCAGCCAAACGTGTTCACCGTCTTTTGGACCCCAACCAGGGAGCCGTGACGCGCCCACCGAGCCCACCTCCGAAGTGAGGGTCTTCATTTGTCTGGACCAAGTCATCGCTTGACCACCTCTCCTCCTCTTCCACCCACATCCCCGGTGAGCAAACAACGCACGTCTCGGAAGTCGGTGGGTTGGCATGCGTAACACGTGGCCGAACCATCGGAGCCTGGTGCGTGACATGACGGTGCTGAGCGATTCAGTTCCTTTTCCTGTGCCGTAAACAAGGCGTCGAACAAGCTCGTTACTCACGCGGTGTTCCCACCAGATGTGAGCCAAACTGCGAAAGCACCGATGGTCGAACATAAGTAGCCTCTTCATGTCCGCTGATCTAAGCGGTCAGGTTTTGCAATTGTACATTAAGGTCGAACGTACTGCTGCATTGTACACTTTACCCTTCAGGGCGAGAGTGATGTCACACAGCCGCCATGGGCGGCGAAGGTTACCAAAGGCACTTGGAGCTTTTGATATACGTTTCGGGACCTCATCTTTAATCCCAAGGGCGCTTATAAAACTTCCCAGGTGGTTGAATTTCTGAACGATTTATAGCAAATCCCCACCAAGGGTCAGCGCACGAGGAGATCCCTGCCAATCTTATGGGAACGTTTTGCACTTCGGTGGTGCAAAGCAAAGCCCGAAGCGCCTAACAGCCAGTGCTAATCTGTCCAGCGCGGTTTGGCACCTCTGGGGGCTGTCACAGATGAGGGCAATGTCGTCTGCATACTCCAAGTCAAGAAGTCGTTCTCCTGGGAGTAGCTCCACACCATCTAAGTCATGTCTTGTAAATGCAATCTCCATGACTTTGTCAATAGCGAAGTTGAATAGGAAAGGTGACAACGGGCATCCTTGTCTCACACCGCTGATATTGAAGTGTGGCCACAACTTGCCGTAAGCCCTCACTCAGCCCGTGCTACGCGCGTATAACGTTCAGATAATATTTACATATTTACCTGGCACACCTTTCCTGAGTAGACCGTCCTAATAGGCACATCGATCAACCGAATGGAAGGCACATTTGATGGCGAGGAACATGACTACTGTGGGCCGCCATTATGTGTGACGGTATTTTGACTTACCAGATGTTGAGAGATCCCAACTACACGTGCCGCCACTGGCTACAGCTGTCACAACAGTAATTTGAGAGGCCATCATCTTAAGCTTGCAGTGCGGTACAGTGCTTTGGATTGCCGTCGGAATATCTTTTCTGTACGTGTTTGCAGGACGTGGAATGCCCTACCGGAATCTGTCGTGTGTGTTCCCACGATGGCAGAGTACAAAGGCCGAATTGATTGCGCACTCATTTCGCTGCACTGTCTCACATGACTTCTTACCCATGGATCAACATAGGTATCTGTATGCGATTTCGCTGGCTGTCAAATCCCCGATTTTGTTCCACCTTTTTACTTCCTGCATGTGTGCACCAAGAGGAGAGACAGTTTTTACCAAAAGCACATTTTTATTCATTCCTTATGAATTTACCTTGGAGTTACAGTTTAAATGAAGTATACTTCAGTGAGTTCACAATTGGAAACGAAATTCTGTAACAATTATATTTACATTTTGAAGTTCCAGTTTAACCATCCCACGGGACCTGCTAAGCATTCGATTTATTAGCCGCATAAAACCATTGTTTCATAATTTGCAACTCAGGGCGTTCCAGTTGCATGTGGTCTGGGGCATTGTAAGTGTACCCAAAGCAAGTGTCGAAAGAAGCCCGGACTCTCTTATAATGGATTCAAATTCCGGAAAGTGCGTTTAAAACTTATTAACCAGGTACGTAATAACAGTGAAAACTTATGCATTTGTGGATTG
Source organism: Dicrocoelium dendriticum (assembly GCA_944474145.2). Classification (NCBI taxonomy): domain Eukaryota; kingdom Metazoa; phylum Platyhelminthes; class Trematoda; order Plagiorchiida; family Dicrocoeliidae; genus Dicrocoelium; species Dicrocoelium dendriticum. Next base: position 70,838,374 of record OX104065.1, on the reverse strand, counting down.
ATGTTGCTTTCTGGAGGACTTGTCATTATTTCCCGTAATGATGGAAAAGTTGTAGTACTAGGTTCCGTTTGAGACAGTTTCTTTGGAAAATTGGCAGCTTATTACTACAGGCTCTGATATGTGAATACAATTGACTTTCTACTATATTTTATCCCTGAAAGCTCGTATTCAACATGTTCAGGTGCCATGTAACATAAACCAAAAATCCAAAATCAGCCAGAGAAGCGGGATTTTTCCTGCATTTTCCAGTTTCTTTGCTAAGAAAGTAGCATTGATGAAGTGCAGTCCTTCGACTGAGCAAGCAAAAATCATTGTGACACCCATCTCCGTATCCACTCTGGATTTCGGCTAGCGACTGCTGAAACTGACGATGCAGCAGGGTTTCAGAGCGAAGATAGTTGCTAGCTTTTATCCCGGCTTTCACAATATGATCACACATAAGAAGTTTGGCACACATAACTTTTTGCCGAATGATGCATTGAAGTTTACTGACTTTGCTTCCTCTTCACTGCCTATGTTGCGGACAATTATTGGTAATCCCTTACCGTCACTAGTCATGGCTGTGGCGCCGTTAGTAATTATTCCAGCGAAATTTCCCATCATAGCTTAAGATCCCTGATTGCAGAAGAAACAGAAGCGAAGAAATCTGTTCTTCATATTTGGCCCTTAAGACAGCACAGGTCAAGTAATTACGCCCTCACACATATGTCAGCGTCAGCTGTTTTCAATAAGATGAGTAGGTGGACAGTGTCAGATACATCAGTGATTTCTTCACAGGCTCTTTTTTTCTTCTAATTGTGGGTTAAGATCGGTGGATATCGTCAGTTCTGCGAACCACCGTGGTGCTCGCCAGGCAAACATTGGCGAACTCTTACTTTTCTCAAAACAAATAGTTTCCACAATTTTCATCGTACATTCACTGAGCAATTCACCTTCAGTAAATGAGTTGCAGTGTTTTGCCATTGGTTTTTCCACATTGTAATCTGCCTTTGTCGCATGTTTATTCGACTGAACGATTCTTAGTTACTTTGTAGGGAGGTTATTTCAGGTTCCAGTTGCTTCAGTTTCTCAATAAATCCAATGGTAGTCAACCTCTCATAGTTAGCATGCTTCGTTTGGTAGTGTTTCTTGATACTGAATTCCTTGAAAATAGTCACACTGTACAAATATATCAAGCACCCACATGTTCAGCCGTTCAACAAAAAATACTCCACTTTCAACTTTTTCTGCAAGAGACGCATCTCGTCATGAAGTTCCTATTTTTGGTCTTATTCTCCATTTTAAAACAAGAATGAAAATCATATAAATAAAATGTTAACGGGTCCCTTTTTATTTTTTCAGTTTAGTTAGAAGCATTATCATAGGAGTTGTAAAAGTAGGGTAGAAAATTTCCGCTTTTTGTTGAATCAAGTGATCAGAAATGTGAAACTGTTATGACAAAGGAAGTGCCTTAAAGTAAATTAGAGAACAATGAAAACTGAGACTGAGATAACCTATAAAACAAAAGGCCCTTCTACAGAACGGAGTAGCTTTAGCTAGTATATATACATGTATATACATACATGTATATATATATATATATATATATATACATATATTATAAGTAACAAACCCACCATTTTCCATTTATTTAAGCCGCCTTTAATAAAAGCACCAGATTGCATTTCTTAGGCGGTTAAAAATAAACAATATTACATACTTGATTTTTGCCAACATCTGACGCCATTGAATTTTGTACTCATGACGTCCTTAATAATTTTGTAATGGATATTATGTCTTCTGTACGGAAAAACCCGTTTGAATTTATTATTTCATGTTGAGGTCGCGGGCCAGTCAAAATGTTCACATGAGCTGCAATTGTCTCGCAGCCCGGACTTTGAACATCCCTACCTTATACTAACCATTGGTCTAACTCGCTACTAAACCGGTCTTGCTATGTACTTGATCCCGTGTATTCTCCTACCATTTAAGTCACCTTGAGTCGTAGTTTCGCATATTACTGTTTTCTTCAGATTATACACAGGGATATCTCTTTGTCAATCCATAGCAATTACTATAATTCGAATATAGTGCAGACGCACGGAAGGCAACGATCAGACGGGAAATGACAGGAAGTGGCATGGATGAGATCAGACGGCGCGACGTAAGCTTACCGAAAGAAGTTGAGAGCGGATCGAGGGACATGAATGGCAGCGGGCATGAGGTGAGAACACTAAAGGAGTTTGTTGAAGAACCCATAAATCAGACGGAAACGCGTCTGTTCGTGCATCCAGGAGTAACACCAAGCAGAGTAACGCGATCGCGACAGCGATCATGCAAATCAAGAGTCACGAAAGAATTTCCTGTCTAGGGTGAGCTCATGCAAATGCCTCCTGTTAGCAACATCTTGTGAATCGGAGACCTCAAACGGATCAGGTAAACCCATTACGTAGTAGGCGAGAGCAACTGTACGCTATGCACATAAAATAAAAGCGGACCAAATTTAATTGAGGATGACGGGCATCCGAATCTATGAAGCACTGCTCTAGCATAGAACAATTGTTTGTGTAGCGTAACAGAAAACTGTCACACTACGATACCGCAACCGCGTTCTCTACATTCAACCCATTTACTGCTCTGGCCTTAGAGTTTTTCATTTTTGCATAAATTGATGAACGAACACTCAAGTGAGCTTTGGATTTCGAAAAGTTTCGTTTACCGTAGATAATATGAGATTTTTCTAACTGTCTTTTGTAAAGACGCGTGCAACAAAGGAAATCAGAATTTGGGGAATTTAGAAGAGAAGATAAAATTGTATTTGCTGAGCAAAGCAACTTTGTTTGCAGATTTAAAGTGACCGTGTTTACTGTTTCTTCAAATGCTATAATATGACAGACACTTATTCGTTATCAACTTATATCTAACACATAATTGTATAAAAAGCATGTTCCATTGTTCATCCTTAGTGTAAATGTTGCCTTCCAGGACACAGACAGATACTTCTATCAAAATGACAAGATCCCTTACAGAATATATTATAGGGTTCCTGTAGAAGAAACAGGTGTAATCAATTGGGACTCACTTAAAGTAGCATTTTATTAAAGATAAATACTTGAAATGAGAAGTACATAAAGTTACAAAACAAAATGTCTTACACCACAA
>OX104065.1:70813945-70835101 GCA_944474145.2 Dicrocoelium dendriticum | reverse complement strand
GCTAGACTCCGGCAAACGCTTGGACGTTGTGTTTGTTGACTTCAGCAAAGCTTTTGACAAAGTCCCGCATGAACGGCTCCTGTTTAAGCTCCAAGGAATCGGTATTTCTGGGAACCTCCTGTCTTGAATCTCCGACTTCCTAAACGACCGCTCTATGCAAGTGAAAGTGAATGACACATTTTCTGCTCCTGTTCTCATGACGAGTGGGGTCCCACAGGGCTCGGTCCCGTATCTTCACCAACGACTTACCGTCCACTCTACAGACGGATTGCCTAATCTACCCTGACGACCTGAAGCTATGGATGGAAGTATCCGGCCTTGAAGACGCCGACCGATTACAAACTACGCTCGATCTACTCCATGACTGGTCGATTAAGTGGCAGTTGCCCGTAAATCGTGATAAATGCTCTGTTCTCCCCGTTGGCTCATCAAACCCATTTGGAACTTACCACATTGGTGGTTCCTTGCTCAGAAGCGCAACCCAAGAGAGGGATCTTGGAGTGATAGTGTCATCAGACCTCAAATCTATTCAAGACACCCAGAAGAGAGTCGCCGCGGCCTACAGGATGTTCCATTCTATACGTATAGGGTTTTCTCTCCTGACCCCGGGACTTTTCCGACTCCTCTTTGGCTCGCATGTACGCCCGATTCTCGAATACGAGCTACCCGCTGCCTACCCTCTCACCAAATTCGAATGTGATATGATAGAGAAGGTTCAACGGCGTGGATCCAAATCCGTCCCTGAGTTGCGAGACCTGTCGTATCCACACCGACTTTAACGACTGAACTTGTTCTCTCTAGGTTACCGCCGTCACCGAGGAGATTTGATATTCACTCGACGTATTCTCAGAGGAGAACTGGGTTTCGAGTTACAGGACTTCTTTCAACTCAACACTGAGAGTTCGACACGAGGCCACCGCATGAAACTGTTCAAACCGAGGAATCTCCGTGTGCGGCTCAATTTGGCCTTATCAACTCGCGTGGTGAATGATTGGAACCGGCTGCCGGATCCTGTTGTTGATGCTGAGACAAAGGAACGTTTCAAACAACTGTTAGATTCTCACCTGAGCGCGCTGGGATTCTGCTGCCTCTAAGACAGCTACAGTGGTCCTCTGCGGAACCTTCTATCGCAATGACCCACGCCATCTCCGCAATGATCGGGAAGTGAAGGAGCTGACAAAGGGTCTTCTGCTCTCTATCATCCAATGATCCAATGAATGTTGGCAGTTCCTTTTTAATGACCCAAATATCTTGGTATTCCACTTGCTTAGCTCTTTCCACTCTCTTTTGCCTTCTGAGTTTATTTTTTTCTCGTTCTTACTTCACGTAACCGGCCCATCAGGGACTACTAGGGCAGGATACATGGGCATCAATTGGTTGGACAGGGTGTGATGCGGTTTTTGTTTTAGGTCCATCAGTATTTCAAAGTCCATCAACTCCTGGTTCAACGACCCACCGAAGAAGGAACACTCACGGGATAATCCTATCGTTCCAGTCCCGCTTGCACTTACACTGGTGAGGTGGGTACTATATCTATAAGATAATGGCGCCAAACCGATGAGGGTCCTGATATTTGGAGAAATCCGCTGGCGAGGTAGACAGAGCATAACGCCATGGAATCGCAAGTAAGTGGAATACTTGCAGGAGGATAATGCGTTGTTGCGGTGTTCCGATGGTGATAAAGATTTGAACCCTATTGTTCAAACCGCTGGAAACAGACAGAATGCCCGGGGTGGTGGTCCGGGCTGTCTACCTATGCCTTGGGGCCTACAAGAATTACATTCTAGATCTTTACCTAGATACGACGATCAACGTCAAACTTATTTAACCCTGTTAGTTAGGTCTCGCGGTGGGACAGGAGAGAATAGGTCAGAGAGTGGAACGATTCCGAACGGAAAGTAGGAAGTGAGCACGGCTGGCGACCTGGAGCCTTTTCACTCTCCTTACATGGTTCTGTGTTTATATCCAAGCTACGGCGTCATATGTATGTTTGTGCATTCTTTTATTAGCGTTGCGAAAGGAACACCCGTATACCGGAACTAGGTGTTTTAATACGTGGAACTGTTCAGTAAAGGTAAGACGCGGTACGCGGAGGGTGGGGTGCTGAAAGAGCAACGGTCGCAGAAGAGGGGCGTTACTTGATAGGAAAAATTCCGCGGCTGTAGCACAGATAGGGTTGCAGAATATGCTTTGCTGGGAACCAGAGTTGTGGAATGAAGTGGCCCAACGGCGTTTCAATGGATTAAGTGAACCACTTGAAGTTGGAGTCTTACGGTATCACTCATAGGTCAATTGGTCACAGAGAGCAGTGAGAGTACGTTCTGAGTAAGCTTCCTAGCAGAGGACTCACGTGGTCCAGAGACCAAGTAACAAAGACTGCCGAGCAGTCAGTTAAAAAGAGGGGTGGTAGCGGTGAGATGAAATGCCGCAGTTGCAACGGAGTTAGAGTTGCGGAACAATCAATCCTATGAACCTACATTTGAAGTTACCAAGCGGCGTGCTCACGCAAAAGGATGGATGAACTAGAGTGGCACTTTTGACTGGTTGAATACACTGGGGAAAGCGAAGCGGTGCCCTTTTACAGGGACCATTTATGCTGGTTTCGGATTCCTTTAGGGTCTGCTGAACTGTGGACGTGGAGAAACAATCCAGTGAACTGACGTCTTCCGTGCCTTTACCTCCAGGTGGACTTACATCAATCCTGTAGCCACTGTACGTCTGTCTCAATAAGCCATTTTAAGATAAGCTTCGGGTCTGATGGATTGTATGGATAGCATCGATTGATTTAGCGTTGACGAAGGGTGTCAATTTGAAAAAAGTTAAACTTGTTACAATTGCAGAATGTGTGGAAAAGCGCAGATGGACCTTCTATCGGAAATCATCGTACGCTCATTCAACTAATGCTGCATCAGTAATACTATGGACGGATGTGAGAACGATGCCATTTTTGAGGAACATGACAAGAACGAGATCAGCGAAGTTGAACATGATGATATTCATCCTGACGTCCCAATGACAGACGACCAGTTCCAGAAACTGTTTAGAAATTCTGACTCGGATTCTAATTTCAAAGGATTCGAGTAACTGTAGCGTTTGGATATGAGACCCTAAAAATTTACCGGCAAGTGCTTTTTTGTCGTTTTTCCCCATGTTATTGTGTGTGTTAGCTTTTGATTCTGTATATTCACTATGTTTCTGTGACTATCATCCGTCGCGAACGTTAAATGTGTAATATACCCAGAGTTTTCGGCGCAAACATGATGAGTTTACTTATAGGCACTTCAAATCCCCGTCTGGAATACCGTTCGTCACCATCGTTACATTCCTGGACATCCGTGCCGCATTCGACTCGGTTGATCGACCCGCACTATGGCGCTGTTTGCTAAGGAACGGTGTCCCAAAAAACTACACTGCCATCCCACGCGCATTGTATTTCCACATCTCCGGCAGAGGGAGAGTGCATGGCAGGTTTTCGTCGTCCTTCGCAGTCAATAGCGGTGTAGGACAGGGCTGCCATATGTCCCCGTTCCTCTTCAATTTTGCAATTGAAAAGTCCTGTCGAAAGCTCTAGGCGGTTACCAAAATTTTCCTCTACAGCTACTACCGGGTAAGCGAGCGACCGACTTAGATTATGCCGATGATATTGCCTTACTTGGTGACGATTCACAGGGCATGCAAACTATTCTAAACCGTTTGACGATTAAGGCATCTAGGTACGGAATGTGCTTTGCCATCTCGGGATTGGCACATCCGTTCCCGTGTTCACTGTTGAAAATACACAGCCTGAAGAAGTGAATGGCTTTGTCTAGCTAGGCAGCCGTGTATGCTGGTTGTACCTTTAGAAAATAAGTTTCCCTTCGCATCATCATCCTCATTACACGTTAGCTGGAGGTGGAAAACAAAGCTATTGTGCCGCAATACAAAAGACAAGAAAATAGGAAAACAAATAGCGGCACGCCCACTGAGTCTCCAGTAACGGATGGACATCGTTCCGGAGAGCTAACAGCTGGCTGCCGTAAAAGAGAGTCATATTATGCCTAACAAGTGAGATCGTGATTGGGGGGTGATGGACAAAGGAACTCACAACACAAACGCCATTGGGGCCGGCTCCAAGCCATATCAGCGAGTGTGTCCAACCAAACGTGTTCACCGTCCTTAGGACCCCAGCCAGGCAATCGAGATGCACCAACCGACACCAACTTCGAAGTGAGGGTTTTCATTTCTCTCGACCAAGTCATCACTTCACCTCCCCTCCTCCTCTTCCAATCGCACCCACAACGCGCAAACAATGCACGTCGCGGGAGTCGGTGTGCTGGCATTCGCAACACGTGGCCCAGCCATCAGAGCCTGGTGCGTGATATAATGGTGCTGAGCGCTTCACTCGCTCTTCCTACACCAAATACACGACGTCGAACACGCTCATTGCTCACGCGGTGTTCCCACCAGACATGAGCTAAGTTGCGAAGGCAGCGATGATCGAATATGACGAGCCTCTTTATGTCTGTCGACCTGATGGGCCAAGTTTCACAGCCATGTAGGAGAGTTGAACGGACGGCTGCATTGTAAACTCTGTCCATCAGGACGAGAGTAATGTCGCTTCTGCGCCACAGGTGGCGGAGATTGGCAAAAGCACCTCGAGCTTTTGCTATACGGTTCGTAACCTCATCTTCAATCCCATGGGTGTTAATATAGCTGCCCAGGTACTTGAATTCCTGACCGACTTCTAGCAGATCACCACCACGCGTTAGCGCAGGGTTGGGTCCCTGCCAATCTTGGAGAAGTACTTTGTATTTCGGTGGAGCAAAGCATAGTCCAAAACGATTGACAGCCAGTGCTAATCGGTCCAGTGCTGTTTGGCATGTTTGGGAGCTGTCACAGATTAGGGCAATATCGTCCGCATACTCCAAGTCAAGAAGTCGCTCACCAGGAAGTAGCTCCACACTTTCTAGGTCGTGTCCAGCGAACGCTGTTTCCATGACTTCATCAATAGCGAAGTTGAAGAGGAAATGTGACAGCGGGCATCCTTGTCTCACACCGCTGGTGATACTGAAGGGTGGCGACAGTTTGCCATAAACCCCCACCCTGCCCGAACTATGCGCGTACAGCGCTTTGATAATGTTTACATATTTATCCGGCTAACCCTTCCTCAGCAGATAATCCCAAAGGGCACATCGATCGACTGAGTCGAAGGCACCTTTTATGTCAAGAAACACGGCGACCGTGGGTTGCCAGTAAACATGGCGGTGCTCCAACACTTGACGCAAGGTGAAGATGTGGTCGATGCAGCCCCGAAGTCGACGAAATCCGGCTTGCTCTTCACGAATCTGGCTTTCACGAGTACCAGTCAGTCTGTGAAGAATGACAGAGGCAAGCAATCTAGAGGCAATCGAAACCAGACTGATCCCTCTATGACTGCCGCATTCCGAACGGGAGCCTCACTTGAAAATTGGGACAATGATGGAGCGGTTCCAATCTGTCAGGACTGTCTCTTGCTCCCAAAGTTTTACTAGCAACTCTTGTAAATCATTTACTAGAGCAGGTCCCCCGAGTTTGAAGAGGGCTGTAGGAATTTTATCTGCCCCTGCGGCCATATGCGATTTCAACAGCCTGATCTCACGTTTGACCTCTGCGCGTGAAGGCTTATCCAAAGAGACGGCCCAGAGAAAAGGGCGCTCAATGCCCGTAGAAGAAAACGATAACTCAGGTTGGTTAAATTGCCTTGCAAAGTGTTCAGTCCAACGCTCCAAGCGTTTTAACAGGCTGTGGATCGGCTGCCCACTCTCGTCGCGTATGGTCTCGTTAACACCAGGTCTTCTGCTGCCTGTTTCCCGTATCAGACGGAATAACTTACGATGATTACCAACGGCAGCGGCTGTTTCCATCTCAGAGGCACGATGAGACCACCCGGTTTCGCAGTCCTTCTTCAGGCTAGCACGTAGTTTTGCCCTGAGATTTTTGCGAGCCTCATTGTATTCGCTTCCAGCCGGAATACGTCGGCGAGCATCCATAAGTTCCAGAGACTGTGTAGAGCTCCAATGTCCGGTTTGTCAATTTTCTTTGTCACATGAAGACATGCTTGCTAACAGCAACGCTTGACGAATATGCGGCCAGTGATCTTCAACGGTGTTTAGTGGGCGCTTACTCAGCTCAGATGTCAGCGCACTTTGGTGCACATTCAGAACATCTGGCTTCACCAGCTGGCTGATGTCAATCTGCTCACATCAACGTTGCGGACGTCCACCGAAACGCACCAGGTGGTCGGCACAGACAAGTGCGTGGTCAGAGTCCACGCTCGTGCTCCAAATCGAGCGACAGTTTTGGACACAGCCTCTCCAGCGGTAACTGATCGCGATATGATCGATTTGCGTCCATGACTGACCCGAGGCTGGTGGCCGCCAAGTCACGCTTCTGCGGGTGCTGTGTCGAAAGTTAGTGCTCGCGAGAAAGAGGCGAGCATATTCACACAGCTGTAGCAATCGCTCACCATTATCATTACGGGAGCCTACACCATGTTGGCCGCCCAGATGAAGCTCATCAGAGGACAATTTTCCGACTTGGGCGTTTAGATCGCCAGCCAACACCACAGTATCCGTACTTCTTCTGTAACGAATGAGCTCGTGAAGTTGCTGATAGAAATCATCTTTTACCGAATCAGTGCTACAGTTTGTAGGGGCGTAGGCCGCAATGACAAACAGGCACCGTTTGTCCCCGCGCGACTGCGTAGCACGGAACGAACCAGCTAATCTAACGGCGCACATCCTACTGTTTACTGGGATCCAATCAATCAGGGCAGCTTCAGCCCGGGGACTCAAGCCAATGCCGACACCAGCTTGACCGGCATTTGGAGCTGCATCATCGCCAGACTGGCGCACTGAGAACGTGCCGCCAGTGTCGCATGTGGGTGATCTCAGGGTAAGCGCGGAGCTTGAATCTTGCAGGCGGGTTTCTGATAAACAGCAACTATCGATCGATAGGGTCTCTAGTGTGCGGGCAAGTGCTGCCTGTTGGCCAATCTACAGCAAAGTGCGCAGGTTGGGGCATGTCACTCTTAGCGAGACTGGAGGACTCCAAAGGGAAACGGATGAACTGACGTTGTCCGCTTGGTTGAACATGGACTTGTCGACTGGATTGGAGCGACGCAGTGCGATTGTGTGTGATTTGAAATTAGAAGACAAGCGACTATTGAAGTAAGCTGGGGGAGGGCCTTGAATTGGGGGGTTGAAAATGGGGGGATATAAGTAAAGTTGGAGCGGGATGTTAAGGATGAAGAAGTACAAAACGTTGGATAAGAAGACGGGAAGGCCTGATCAGTAGTATCCATACCCCTATTCACCCTGCTCGATGCAGCAGATAGGGCGCCGTTTATTATCTGCGACGGCCAAAGCGCGGTCGACATTTGTCAACCTGCAACACTCGTGGCGTCATCAGGATATCTCCCTCTTGGTAAAGGGTCTTGTTTACAATGCCACCGTTCGTGCGATGTTGCTATATGGAAGCGTGTCGTGGCCAGTTCGTGTAGAGGACATTCGCCGGCTCTCGGACTTCGACAACGGTTACTTGAGGATGATTCCTCGTCTTTGGTGGAAACAACATATCTGCAACATTGAGGTCAGATGTCGTGCGTTAGGGAATATGAATATTCACTTCAACAAGCTAGTTTTGCTGCGGCATTTAGGATGGCTCGGTCACTTACTGCGTAAGTCAGCTGAGTGTTTACTCTATCGCGATCTGGTTGCTCGTACAGCACTTGACTAGAAGAGACCACGCGGTGGTCCACCATCCACCTGGCAACAGCACATGAAATGGTTGCCTTCACCTCTTGCCAACATTGGTTCCACACGTCTGCCTGGTTGGGGGTCAGAGGGCGGGGAGTGCCGATGGTTGGAAACAATCCAGGATATGGATCGTAATCAAAATCAGTGGCGGATCTGTGTACACAATTGTTTAGCTTTGAATTCCTAATGCTTAGCGATTGAAAACGACAAAATTTAAAAAAATATGTGCAACATAAAAGATTGCCCCGTTTTCCCTTTTATTACGGCACAATAGCTGAAGTGTGTTGCTCACCTTCAGTTAATATGCCATGGTGATACGTTGTTAAACCTCTTCTTTTAGTGATTTCCGTGGTTTTGTTTGGCTGTCTATTTAATTGACCGCTGCTTATACTACTCCTATTTCTACTACTACTATTGTCATTACTGCTACTGCTACTACTACAACTCGCGGGTGGTACTAAGAGGAGATAGAAGCAGAGGTGTGCAGTGAATTGCTGGGTGAATTTTGGATGTGATTTTTTTCAAATTACTTATAACCGTTTTATAAGTCGACTCATTTCCACTACAGAAATGGAAAATTGTCCAAAAATCATCTGCTTATATTCGGTAATATACGGTAATCGCTGCTACTACCCTTTTTGCATATTGTATTTGTGCTTCATCCCCGTTGGGTGGGCTAGCCCCTTCCTTCCATACCTTTCAAACAATTGAATCAATAGTTGGCAGAAGACTTCACCACCACCATCGTTAAACAGTGCGTATGATATAGAACCTGAAACGGCAGCGGGAAAGCGATTGGGGGCTGTGCTCGTTTGTCGAACCGGTGTCCGAAAGGACTAGACATATTGCCTTGTAACCCTTAATTCTCTTGTTCTGATATGTGTACCCGCAAACGACCTAACAGTGTCTCCATCCTACATGTGATTGGTGGTAGTCGCGTGGTAGAAAACTATCGATGCGGAGTGCTGGTGTACCGCGGATGCCATCTTATGCTATTCGAACCACAGACTCATCGGTCAGTAACTGCAAGGATTGCGCGCCTCCGTTGTAATCGTGAAGTCACGTGTTCGAATCCGCATAGGTGCGGCGCTCTTGCGCAACTGGTGGGAGTCGCGTGGAGGCTAAACTTCGGTACGGTGTGCTGACATACTCTCAATGCCTTCTTTTTCTGGAGACAGTTGGGGCCTCTAGATTGACTGACCATGATTCGATCTGCGCCGTCTGAACAATAGGAGGTCACAGAGCAGGAAGTCAATTGAACTACGGTCAAAATCGCCCAACCAAATGATCCAGACGACATTTCTTATTTGAAATTATGGTTCTGGACCTGCACTTGATTGTCTAGCTGGCGCTTATGCTCTTGGGGCATTTAGTGCGGATCAGCTGAAAGGCTGCAGTAATTGCCCGCTATTCCGATTCCCCCATTTCCTTAGTCCTTTTGGTTCACTAGACTCCATTGCTAATTCACATACTAGGTTGTAGCAGGACTTTTTCCTCTGAATGGCAACTGGTCTGCAAACACTCCTCATATCCGGTATCAGGTGCAATGACGGCTGGTATCTCCACAAACATTACTTACCACATCCTGCATGGTGGCAGAGATGGCGTTCTAATGAAGCCCATTATCGTTAGGGTAGTTAGATAAAAACCCTTCACGCAAGGCCTCCGGCAACTTTACTTGATCAAGGGCTCGTCCACCCACACGGCGCTCTCTGTCTGCCTGCAGTGTTGTACCTATCAGGTTCTAGACCATACTTTCCTCGCTTGGTGGTGTTTCAATGATGCTCCTCCAGCACCCTCCTTTATGGCTTTCTGTGACTATTTCCTTGCATTCCAATCTGTGTGCATTACATGTGAGGCATGCAAGTGAGCTCATTATTGCTATCTGTTTTTAGTGGTACTGCCGCTAACCTGCTTTGATCATCGTCTGTCTACTTGTGTGTATCTTATCTTTTTCGCTTTGTCGCCATCCGATTAGAATATGCAGGGTGTGGCGGCATCTGTAACTGACACGCTAGGTAACATAAAGTAAGTTCTGCTATCTAATTCCGTTCTCTTTTCTGGCCATGGTTACAAAAAGTAACAGCTCAATCTAAGCCTACCGATGCCAGGTATTTTACCACAACGAAAAAAGGTTCGTGGTTTGTTTTATTTATCTCACTTTTAGGGGAAATTTTTGAGTTGAAAGCTGAACTGAATAGTGAGAGAAGAGACAAAAAGAAAGAGGCTGTCAAAAAAGTTATCGCAAGCATGACTGTTGGTAAAGATGTCAGGTGCGTCCACACTCCTCATAATTGGACCACCTTCAGTGCACTTTTCCCCGATGTCATCAATTGCATGCAAACGGATAATCTGGAACTTAAGAAGCTCGTTTATCTTTACCTGATGAATTACGCTAAAACACAACCGGATATGGCTATCATGGCAGTCAACACGTTCGTTAAAGTGCGCGTACATATTTCTATTCCTATCTTCAGGACTGTGATGATCCTAATCCCCTGATCCGAGCACTTGCCGTGCGAACGATGGGCTGCATAAGAGTCGAAAAGATCACAGCCTACTTATGCGATCCTTTGAGAAAATGTCTTAAAGATGAAGACCCTTACGTAAGAAAAACCGCTGCAGTTTGCGTTGCCAAACTGCATGACATTGATTCTCAGTTGGTTGAGGACAGTGGATTCCTTGAGCTTCTACGTGACCTCCTCTGCGACAGTAATCCAATGGTTGTCGCCAACGCAGTCGCTTCAATATCTGAAATCTTGGAAACTACGGCGTCTGACGTCGCCAAGTCAGTGTTGGCTTTCGATGGCCCGGTCGTCAACAAGCTTCTGACGGCTCTGAACGAATGCACCGAGTGAGCTATGGTTGTGTTTTCCATGTCCGTTAGACTGTTCCCCTGATTAACTCGTTTTTTACTTATCGAATACTTTTTTATCAATGACCGTTAGCGAATTGTCTTTTGCGAACTCACTCAGACTTCACCGTTCATTTGAATGGTCACAGAATGAATCTGGGTACCAGTTATCGTTTAATTCTAGTTTTGGTTTGTTACATAGACATTCTTATTACGGTAGACCTTACGCTGTCTAGATAGCGAAATCTCGAAATGGATTCCAAAACGCTGCCAATGTGGATTTACGGCAGCCCCACAGTTTCCACTTCTGGTGAAGGCTGTAAAAGACAACCGGGCGTCCTTGTGTTGATGGTGTGTCCGAAGTTGACCGCTGTAGAAGCGAGAGCCGAAGTCATATGCTGCAACTCACCCGCGCTGTACGCAAATAACGCACAGTCGTCTGTAAACAGCAACATGCAGATGGATGTCTCGCCCCGAAACGACGGATATTCAGCAACCCACCATCAATACGGTGCTCCACACGTACGCCTTAGTACAAGCCGCGTCAAAAGCACCGGTCATCGTGGCATGAAGATAAATATTAAACAGGACAGGCACTAAGACAGCCTTGCTTCATACCAGAGACAACAGCAACGTCTTCTGAGGTTTATCCACTCACCTGCACCTTCGCCCGCATACCACTGTGTAGACATTCAACTGAACTTACAAATTTATTCGGACAATCAAACTTACCCAACACCAGCCACAATGCCTCGCGGTTCACCGTATCAAATGTCTTGGTGAAAACAGCAAAAAGCGAGTACAACGGCTGATGTCGTTCTCTGCACTTCTCCTGCAATTGACGTGCCGCAAACCATATATATGGTGTTGCGGCTCGAACGGAATCCACATTGCTCTTCATGTTCAGTCCAACGACCTAACTGACGAGGTGGTTGAGCAGGATTCAGGCGAGCATCTTTCCCATACAACTCAGCAAGTTGATGCCACGATAATTCGTGCAACATTGCTTGTTCACTTTGCGCTTGTACAGTGGTAACACTACGGCATCCTTCAGCTCGGCGGGCGCCCCCATTTTCATTCCACACACGCGAAACCAATTGGTGCAGTGCTGGGCAGTGAAAGCCGCAAGGAAGCTGTCTCGCCGATGCCGCCTTATCTTTGCACGATGGCCAGCTGTTTGTGACGGTATGTTGTCTACACAAGGTGTAGGCGCCTTGACCCTGAATGTTTGCTTAGGGCATTAGGCTTTTCAGGTAAGTCCCCCTTTCTCTCCCTCTTCTTATTCTTTATTTCACAGGTCCTCATGGTTGTATGGCAGCGAAGCATCAGTTCAAATGGCTGATGTACTGCTGTTGATGATGATGATGATGATGATGATGATGATGATGATGATGATGATGATGATGATGATGATGATGATGATGATGATGATGATGATGATGATGATGATGATGATGATGATGATGATGATGATGATGATGATGATGATGATGATGATGATGATGATGATGATGATGATGATGATGATGATGATGATGATGATGATGATGATGATGATGATGATGATGATGATGATGATGATGATGATGATGATGATGATGATGATGATGATGATGATGATGATGATGATGATGATGATGATGATGATGATGATGATGATGATGATGATGATGATGATGATGATGATGATGATGATGATGATGATGATGATGATGATGATGATGATGATGATGATGATGATGATGATGATGATGATGATGATGATGATGATGATGATGATGATGATGATGATGATGATGATGATGATGATGGTGATGGTGATGGTGATGGTGATGGTGATGGTGATGAGGATGAGGATGATGATGATGATGATGATGATTTGCCAACGCGGATCCGCCGTGCTTCAATACTTCCGTCGGAACCGGCACACTTGCCTTTCCGCAGCTGAGCAGATGCTGTCTGCGTCTCATCCAACGTCGGTTTGTTGACATACATATCTTCATCTCTTGCTGTTTCAGACCGTTAAGTGTAGGCCAATCAATCACTGAACGGTTGTTCAAGTGGCAATCGAAATGCTTTCGCCAAATCTGCACTATGTCTGCTGTCTGTATACAAGCAGTGCCTGAAATAAAATCGAGCATTGTCCTCAGCGGCTGCAACGTGGGTCCATACACCGCCTTCAAGGAGCCACATAATTCCTTATGTTGGCGGCATTCGACGTAGCGTTCCACCTACTTCACCTCCGTCCACCATGCATTTGTGGATGCGATGGAGCCCTCAAGTCAATCGCCGTCACAATTGGCGAAAATGACTTTCCTTCTCGCAGGCATCAGGGTCACCCACATGTGCAGTGTTGGTTACATCCTTCGCCGACACCAGGCGCCAATGGTCGGCCGGTGGCCGAGTGGTCTGCACGTTTGCTTTGCAACCATAAGGTCACCGGTTCCACTCCGCGTAGGGGTGGGCGTCCTCGCGGTATACTCAGCCCGCGCACGACTGGTGGTGGTCGCACGGCAGCGAAGCGCCGTTACGGCGTATAAGCTGACACCTTTCTATATATATATATATATATATATATATATATATATATATATACTCGGAAACTGAGTCTCTATCGGTCCTAAATTAATTTCGTGATATTGAGATCGCACTCTGATCTGTGGTGGATCGTAGTTGTGGGCGTACCCTGTACTGGAGACGAAAGGCCCAATACGCGCACGAGTGCTCCACCTTTAAAAAAATCCTCAGCAAATTTCTCTGCATCATTCATCCCTTGTAGACACCTCATACTACTCTGTGGGTCAAGATGATTCTTGTCTTGATTTTAACAATTTTCCGCAGTAGCCAGTCGGAGCATCAACGAACAACGCAATTCTCACTGACATTGTTTACCGTTTTTCCCATACATCACCACTCATTTTTATGCTGTTTAACCAAAGTTGCCTCTGATCTTTTCATCTACGGTAGCGGTCATACCAAATTAGCTAAATTATGATCCTGCTTCACGCAGCGCTTTCTAAGGTTTACACCATTTTACCTGGCTTGACAGACTAGGCATTCTTGTCATCTCATTTTATCTCGGTTGCTGTACGTTGTGCCCTCGAAGCACCCACACAAGGCATTAGCGTTCTGATGCATATTCCATTACCAGAGCCCAATTGCATGTGCTTTTCTAGTGGCATCGCTCTTTAATCCAGAGTATCTGGCACCTGGTGCATGTTTGGAAGGCCCCGCTTTGTGCACCTTGGCACCTGAAGGCGATTTCCATTTATCTGAGATGCCGTTTACGCCAGACGACAGTTAAGTCGCTCTGCTCAACTAAGTCTCATCTGTCTCAAGGTCTCCAACGCATACAATTGTTTGAATATAGTTGCGGTGGAACGTTACTTGAGTGGGGTGGCGCTACCATGAGGCTCGAAGATGAGTCACAGGCAGTGAAGATCGATTTGGTTTATCAGATCAACAAGTTGGTTGAAAACTTACGCGTTTTCAGACAAGTCTCGTGTATGACCGCCTATCGCTCACAGATAAGCCATTTGGTTCCTTTGTCCGATGTTGTTTGCCGTAAGCCTCTATGGAAATTCATTGATTTAGTAACAAGGAATGAAGTTTGTATTAATTAGATTGAATGCTGTTGCTTGATCTCGCACTCTAGGCTGGAATCAACGCAACTCTGGGCTTTCTTGTAGGCGCTGACTCCTAAGGAGCAGCAGTACTTTGTCATCGTTTCCTAGCCAAACTGTCTGTATACGGTCTTACGATGCCGAGTTATCTGCGTTGTGAAGCTGACTACGCCGCAATACAATGACGAAATTGCCTCGTCGGTAGCAATTATCTTCACGTGGTAACCATTTGTTTGTCGTCGTGTCCTGTTGATAAAGTGTACGGTCCTCTATCCCAGGTCCTTGTTTGGGACATTTGGTTTTGTCTATTTTTATTCTACTTCCTATTTCTCCTTCAAGGGGCGTGATAGCCGTGTGCCAACGCAAAGTATTCCTAGGCTGTTGCTTACGATTATCACACTATGGGTTTTTTATTAACTGCGAATGTCGTTCCCCACTGAAGATTGTATATCCATTTGGAGCATCTCTAGAGCCCGGGTCTGTTTCAATGCCCTTTCTCCTTAACTCCTACTTCTCCCACCTCGGTGTAGCACCTATCTTCTTGGTTGTTTCATCCGTGTTACAGTTTAGACGAGACTAATGAATCACATGCCGACTGATATTGCTTCTAATACACTATGCGACAGGCATTAGTGGCCACTTGTCCGTCTATTTGCAGGTGCCTAAACCGTGTATGAGTTATCAGTCTCTGTTTAATTCGCTTGAAGCATGACAGATGGTTCGATTGGTTAATCGGTTCCAGAGTCCTTGCGACAATCAGAGTTGGCTTCTCACTTGATTTGATGGGAACTAGGTAAATGGCCATTGCCAGTGAACTGCAGATCGTTGCTCTTAGGTATCATCAAATTCCGTTCCAATGCATCCGGCCATTAAGGCCATGTTTTGCCCATCTGCTCTTGGAGTCATCTGCTTGTGGGTTAAACGTAGCATTTCGAAGAACATTTTATCGTGTCCGATGTGTTGCCACCGCTTTTCTAGTCATTCGAACCACTTTGGGGTGTTGATATGTTACATCTATATTCAAAGCGAACCCACAAGTACTGACATTATTGGTGTTTCGATACAGCAGAGTCCTCTGTATTTTTAGACTTGTACCCCATTCGACATTATATGATGCGCTGGGAAGTTACCTTCAGATTGCTGTTTGTCAGCTATCGACAGCTAGACGGTACGTGAAAATCACCTCTAGGTTTATTTCAGGTTGTCTCCAAGCTTAATTGTCTGCTTAAAATAGGTTTATTTCGAAACATCGTGGATAATGGAATGATCATGGGTGACAGGCTGGACGCCTAATCGCAGCCAGTTCTCAACCTATCCAACTAGAACTTGAGAATCTGTCTGTCTGTGTCACTTTGTGTATGTCCAGGGCATCGCGCCACCGGTCTGACCACTTTTTAGAAACTCCACTTATCCAACTGCTGCTCACAAACTCCTGTGAATGAACCACTTATTTCTTTCTCCATTATTTAGGCTTTTGATTTGTCTTTTGTGTGCCCATTTTGGCGAGCACATTTTAACTGGCTGATGTTATCGAGAGCACATCCAAGCAACCAATTAGGTCACGCGGTTGCTGAGTTCTTTTCTTTAACCTGGGGCATTTCTACTTTTCTCATCCTCTTTCTCTTCAGATGGGGTCAGGTCTTCATTTTGGATGCCATCGCTGATTACACACCTGCGGATGATCGCGAAGCACAAAGTATTGTTGAACGTGTCATTCCGAGGCTTGCTCACGCGAACGCTGCCGTAGTTCTGTCCACAGTGAAGGTTATTATGAAGATGCTTGAGCTGATTGATCCGGATTCGGAAGCCGTCTCGGCAGTGACACGAAAGCTGGCGCCCCCTTTGGTAACCCTGTTGTCTGCCGAGCCAGAGATTCAATATGTCGCTCTTCGCAATATCAACTTAATTGTTCAAAAGCGGAAGGATATATTGAAGCAAGAAATGAAGGTAACTACCGCATCTGTTGGACAGGTCTCATGTGCCCTTCACTCCATTTGCTTCATGAACTGACGCACAATCTACCACTCACAGACCTATATTTGTTACCCACTGACATTTATTAGCATCCTGTCACCGCCACATCGCATATATTCCGTGGCTTGATAAGTTATTCTTACTAGTGATACTGATTGATTCGTTGTTCACCAATCCAGTTTCGCATGCTCGTCTTACAGAAGATTCATGTCACTTCAATTATGATCCCAACACTTGTGGAATGAAAAGGTTAGCAGTTAAAGTTAGTGGGGTGGCTGCGAATACCATTGCTTTCGCTCTCTCGAAAATTTTCTAATACTTGATGGGGGTAATCCCAAAGCGCCATCACGAAGTGACTGGACCTTACCGTGTTACGATGAATCACGTACCTAGGTCATCCATTGGGCTACGCCGAGTGACACCTGCTTGCTTTCAGTACGACACGTACCAAATCGGTCAACAGTTAAAGGCGCCTTCAAGTCTTTGGTCATCACTGTCTACGGATCATCCCTGCTGGTGTCGGTTGACAGAAGCGTGTCCGTAACGATGATTGGCGTAGGCGAGTGCTAAGCAATGATGCTCAAGCTAGTTACTTGGAACAGCGAATCGCAGTGAATAAGTTGCGTTGGCTTGGGCATGTACTACGTATGCCCGGTCACCGTTTACCGAGGAGGGCCTTGTCTTTTGTGCCCGCTGTGGGGTGGCACAAGGCTCAAAGTAGACAAAAGTTGACTTGGCAGCGAGAAACGAAGTCGCCGACGACCAAACTGCCTGTCTTGCCTTCCAGGCCGGAACCTACGTGACCCGCCTTGTGCTTGCCTTGAGACTCTACAGGACATGGCTCACAGTCGACACCAGTGGCGCGTCTGCTGCCTTATCCTTTTCGGATTGCCTGTTTAAGTGTGTTTGGTGCTGAGTTCACTGTGAAGTAAAGGCTGATTATGACGCGCGGCAGTGAAAGCCGCAAGGAAGCTGTCTCACAGACGTCGTCTTATCTTTGTATGATAGCCATCTGTTTGTAAAGGTAAGTTGTTGACAAGGTGTAGGTGCCTTGACCCTTATTGTTTGCTTAGGGCACTAAGGTTTTCCGGGAAGTCCCCCTTCTCTCCCTCCCACCATTCTTCGTTCGCTTGTCCTTATGGTTTTATGGCAGCGAAGCATCAGTTCAAATGACTGATGTACTGCTGTTGATGATGATGAAAGGCCATCCAAAGTCAGCCTCTGTGGTTTCCTCATCGGTTTTTTAAGAGGCCATTCTCCGATGCGTCACCATAGAAGTCAATAGTATACGGATTGTAAGGTCATCACGTTTGGGGTGTACCACAAAAGTCACACGTTGTTTCTGATGGTGGGCAAGCACCAACCTGTCTCAGTGGTTTGCTGTCACTCACCTTAAACTAGGCAGGTCCTGGTCAAAAATGTATGGATCCGCCATCTGTCACTTGCGGTTGGCGGTAGTTGCAGGTGCGTGATCTACTACGATCAAAAAACACCTGCGAGTCCTTAAATGCTGCATATGACGGACCTCATTTACACCGCAACGAGACTGTGCGATCTTTTACGGGCTACACTTGCTGTAGCCACCTTATAGATCTGACTATTGGATCAAAGACTCTGGCTAAAGCCCCTCGAGTGAGTTTCGATTTACCGCACTGCTATATGGATCAGAATGATGCATCAAAGGCTAGAGGTAGGGCGCTGTTATGTATCCACTCACAGCAGGATAACCAAGACAGATATTCCAGTCACGGTCCAATCACTTCTCGAATCAGATTACAAAGACTTTGGCAAACAATATGTATAGCCAAAGGTGGAGCCAAAACGTATAACTCATGAGAGAATTATCTAGCTGAAAGATCCTGGATTCCTGCAGCTTCTGTGTGTCTGAAAATACACTTGTTGGCTGCCCACTGGCGGACTGGTAAACTTCAGCGCTAAACGCTCTCATTGGCTAGGCAGTTAGCTTCAGGCTACATCGGGTCAAGCTCCGGGCTGTTAGTGGGAGGATCGGCTCCAAGCGCTGCTATGGGCGAGTTCTCTCAACAACTCCCCCGCGAAAATTGACGTGCGACTTCCTTCTAGGATCCAGCTGCATTCTGACCACGGACCTCCGTATCCGATCAATCCGTCGTCTTGGCTGCATGTTCATACCCTCTGTGGTCACTGGACAAGGCTTATTCGGTCCCTCATGAATTCCATGGTCTATGTCGAAATTGCCTAACCGAATATCCATGGGTTGCGATCGGTCACTTTTGCTTATCTAAATACTTGTTGGTAGCAGTTGGTTTGCGTGTCTATTCCAATTCATGGCGCCCACTCGAACCCTATAGAGTAGTTCTCCAGTTCTGCACCCGGTCGAACCCGTTGTCCATTGTGATCTTCCCGCGTGATGGTTTTTGAGTAAAACACTGTCTTCGGTGCAATAAACGTGCCTGCGTTCTGTCTCGCTGATTGTAACACTTTCTCGTTCGTGTATTACTCTCTTGCGGGCCGATACGCCCCAGAAGCAGTAATGAATTCAGTGTACGGAGTATTCCACTCATTAGCGCTTCTGCTGGTGACAGCTACTTTGATATTTGATGAGTTGGAGTTGATCTATACAGTGGCAGAAGAACATCCAATATATGTTGTGTCTTTCCCCTTCATTTTCAGTGGCATCCGTTTAAAAGTACTAAAAAAGGCTCTCCGTTTGCCCAATGTTTTAAAGATAGAATGGTGGCGGGCGTAGGTGTGTGATACCGTTGTGCCTACTGTATTCGGCAAACTGTGAAGAGGCGAATTGAAAGCCATTGTCGGTGAATAGGGTCTCCGTTATTCCTCTATTGAAAGTTGATTTCACACCTCACACTTCAGAAGTGATTCGACATGTGCTTTCCGTGTTGAAACTAAATATAGCTCCTGGACTCCCTGACCTTCCTCCATTGTTGCTGAAAGATAGTGACTGTTTCTTGACTTGACTTGCTCCTGAATCTAACGCGATTTGGAGCGCTGTGTCTTCAGACTGTTAACTGTCATGGCCATCTTTAAGAAGGGTTGGCGTACTTTATCCGAAAACCATCGAGTCATCAGCCTTGTTTCCGTTGCATCCAAATTCCTCACGGGTATCATTCTCCGATGACAGTATTTCCCGTGAGAACGGAATCACTGAAATCCAGTCCGGCTTCCGCCCTGGTCTTGATTGCACTGACCACTTATTTACTCTTCACCAAGTTTTAGAACAGAGACCCACATACAGATGACCAACTATGGTGGTTTTCCTTGACTTAAAAGCCGCCTTCCACTCTGTTGGCCGTGCCAGCTTGTGGCACTACCTATGAAGGGCGTGTCAGCTAAACTTCTTTCTATTCTGAAGTCCCTCTATTGTGCTTTTCGAGGCCACATAAGGGTCTATGGCACATTGTCTTCTGAGTTCCCCACGACAAGTGAAGTCCGCCAGGGTTGTCCTATACCTGCTTTCCTCTTTAACCTTGTTATCAAAATTATCATGAGTGACTGTTCTTTTAGACTCTACCAGAGTGGAAGTTCTGCCAGGTGACCGACTGCCAAACCTTATGCAGGCCACATAGTTCTCCTTGGTTCTGACGCAATGAGTATGCAAACGCTACTGAATAGACTGGTGTGTAATGCTGCACACTTTGGCATGTACTTTGCACCTTCCGAGTGCAAAGTGCTGTTGCAGGACTGGACCAACGCACCTCCGGTTCTGACTATCACCGAACAGCCACTGGAAGTGGTGGATCGGTTCATTTACCTTGGCAGCTGTGTCACTTCTGGTGGTCACATCACTGAGGATGGTACTTCGCGTATCAACAAGCCCCGTGTGACTTCCCAGAGACTCGACCATCTAGAGACAGCGGGATATCAGTTTGAGAGTGTAAGGTAGGGTGTATAACTCTGTGATAAGGCCACTGTTGCTATATGGATTAGATACCTTGCCAGCGCGCATTGAAGACTTTAAACATCATCATCATCATTATACACATCAGCTAGAGATGGGAAAAACACCTCCGCTATTGTGCCGCAATACATGAAGGAAATACATACATGCATACAATACAATACACAAAGGAGAAGTAGATACAACAGTTGCATGCCAGCTGAGCTACCAGCAACGGATAGGCATCGTTCCGGTAAGCTTCCAGCTAGCTACTAGGCAAAAAGAAAAAAATATTATGTTTTACCCTAGGAAATGAGATCGTAGATGGATGGGGAGGCTAAAAGGGATGGGGAGGGACAAAGAAACTCACAGCATGAACGCCACTGAGGTTGGCTCCTTGCCATGTCAGCAAGTGTATCCAGCCA
Source organism: Dicrocoelium dendriticum (assembly GCA_944474145.2). NCBI lineage: Eukaryota > Metazoa > Platyhelminthes > Trematoda > Plagiorchiida > Dicrocoeliidae > Dicrocoelium > Dicrocoelium dendriticum. Next base: position 70,814,573 of record OX104065.1, on the reverse strand, counting down.
AACGTGTTCACCGTCTTTTGGACCCCAACCAGGGAGCTGTGAAGCTCCAACCGAGGCTAGCTCCGAGGTGAGGGACTTCATTCCCCTGGACCAAGTCATCGCTTGGCCACCTCTCCTCTTCTTCCATCCACACCCCCGGCGCGCAAACAACACACGTCGAGGGAGTCGGTGGGCTGGCATCCGCAACACGTGGCCGAGCCATCGGAGCCTGGTGCGGGAAATAACGGTGCTGAGCGGTTCAGATCCTTTTCCTGGGCCGTAAACAATGCGTCGAACACGCTCGTTACTCACGCGGTGTTCCCACCATATGTGAGCCAAACTGCGAAGGCACCGATGGTCGAACGTAACTAGCCTCTTCATGTCCGCCGATCTTATGGGCCAGGTTTCGCAACCGTACAGTAAGGTCGAACGTACCGCTGCATTGTACACTCTACCCTTCAGGGCGAGAGTGATGTCGCGCCGCCGCCAAAGGTGGCGAAGGTTAGCAAAAGCACTTCGAGCTTTCGCTATACGGTTTGTGATCTCGTCTTCGATCCCAAGGGCGCTGATACAACTTTCCAGGTAGTTGAATTTTTGAACGACTTCTAGCTGATCCCCACCAAGGGTCAGCGCAGGAGGCGATCCTTTC
>OX104065.1:70798288-70813450 GCA_944474145.2 Dicrocoelium dendriticum | reverse complement strand
AGGCGAATTGAAAGCCATTGTCGGTGAATAGGGTCTCCGTTATTCCGTTATTGAAAGTTGATTTCACGCCTCACACTTCAGAAGTGATTCGACATGTGCTTTCCGTGTTGAAACTAAATATAGCTCCTGGACTCCCTGACCTTCCTCCATTGTTGCTGAAAGATAGTGACTGTTTCTTGACTTGACTTGCTCCTGAATCTAACGCGATTTGGAGCGCTGTGTCTTCCGACTGTTAACTGTCATGGCCATCTTTAAGAAGGGTTGGCGTACTTCATCCGAAAACCATCGAGTCATCAGCCTTGTTTCCGTTGCATTCAAACTTCTCACGGGTATCATTCTCCGAAGACAGTATTCTCCGTGAGAATGGAATCACTGAAAGCCAGTCCGGCTTCCGCCCTGGTCTTGTTTGCCTCGACCACTTATTTACTCTTCACCAAGTTTTAGAACAGGGACCCACATACAGATGACCAACTATGGTGGTTTTCCTTGACTTGAAAGCCGCCTTCCACTCTGTTGGCCGTGCCAGCTTGTGGCACTACCTATGAAGGACGTGTCAGCTAAACTTCTTTCTATTCTGAAGTCCCTCTACCGTGCTTTTCGAGGCCATGTAAGGGTCTATGGAACATTGTCTTCTGAGTTCCCCACGACAAGTGAAGTCCGCCAGGATTGTCCTATACCTGCTTTCCTCTTTAACCTTGTTATCAAAATTGTCATGAGTGACTGTTCTTTTAGACTCTACCGGAGTGGAAGTTCTGCCAGGTGACCGACTGCCAAACCTTATGCAGGCCACATAGTTCTCCTTGGTTCTGACGCAATGAGTATGCAAACGCTACTGAATAGACTGGTGCGTAGTGCTGCACGCTTCGGCATGTACTTTGCACCTTCCGAGTGCAAAGTGCTGTTGCAGGACTGGACCAACGCACCTCCGGTTCTGACTATCACCGAACAGCCACTGGAATTGGTGGATCGGTTCATTTACCTTGGTAGCTGTGTCACTTCTGGTGGTCACGTCACTGAGGATGTTACTTCTCCTATCAACAAGCCCCGTGTGACTTCCCAGAGACTCAACCATCTAGAGACAGCGGGATATCAGTTTGAAAGTATAAGGTAGGGTGTATAACTCTGTGAAAAGGCCAGTGTTGCTATATGGATTAGATACCTTGCCAGCGCGCATTGAAGACTTTACACGCTTGGCCCTGTTTGATCACCGGTACTTGTGAAGTATTACCTATGTCTGGTGGGAACACCGACTCAGCAATCCTGAGGTCCGTCAATTGGTTTTTGGCAAGAAGCCTTCTGGTGCCTTACTCGAGAGTTTTGCTGGATTTTAATTGCTTACGTTGACTAGACTACGTCTTCCGTATACCCGTTGATCGGCTGCCACGGCGCGCATTATGTGCCGTGGGCCAAACCGCTAGATGACCAGTCCATGACGTGGCCTAGAGGCTTGAAGAAATTGATTGAGGGACTTGGTCAGGCTGGTGCTTGCCGTCTTCGTAAATGTGGTCATCGGGATGGTGTACACCAATGGTTGGAGACTTTCTGACATGGCGCAGTCATTGGCGCACCTGCATTCGTTTTTGCATCTACTTGTTAATTCTCGTCCCACTTTGATTACTCTAAGTCACCTCCTTCTGGATTCCATTTTGGTTAGATTCTGTTTGTATTCCACTTCATTATCTTACCGTTACTTTTGTTGTTATTCCTGCAATATGAGTCTTTGCAACTGGATCCACCGCACCTCGGTGTTCAACTAAACCGAACCGTTATTGCATGCTGGGCGAAGTCTTCTCATTGTGTTGATTGTTGCACCACTTATTGTACGCCCCCTGCAGTACACTTAAGGCCACTTACCGTAGGGATCAACACCAATAAATCACTGTTGTCCACGCACATGGCCAGAGAAATACGCGTGTACTCCTTCCCACGGTCTCATTGTTAGTAGTCAGGAAGACATTCTTATTTTTCGGATGTCTTGCCAACAAGCGCACATTTCGGGCATGATTTCGCCAGCGGTTCCAGCCCGGTGTTATTATTTTCCAGTAAACGTAACTTCGCGCACTCATTTTCAATTTGTTAATGCCAGCGTGTCCACGATGAAGCACCTGTAGGATTTTTTGTCGACTTTTTCACGAAACGCTTGCTTGTAGATTCAACACCACATCTGATTGGCTGCTTTGGACCTTGTCTTGTCAGACAAATTTCTCCGTTCTTAGTTTATGCATTACCATTACTGTGCGTGTTACATCTTGTGATCCGGATACATGTCTAGCCCATTCCCTTAGTTGTTATCTGTTTTATCAAAATCTCTTCAGGCACTTGACTGCGAGTTAAGGCTTTCCTTTGACTGATAACATCTGATCATTTCAGGCAACCGTCTTGCATCTGTCTACTTGTCTCCTTCATCTGTGTACAGAGTCTCTGTCCCGAAACATCTCGATAAGCTGGTACTCGCAAATATTCGGAACTATCTGAGCCCATCGATCTATCGATTTTCGCTAAAATCCCCTTTACAGTATTACTCGACTTCTGAACACCGCACCACGTAATTCTGTCTTCATGTTGGATATAAGCTTAAAGCGATTGGCTAGGTGTGGGTTGGAAACTCATTTGCCTATACTTTTTCATGGGGTAAAAACACTATCTTTGTGCTGCCACCAGTTTATTAGTGGATAACCTAGTTAATTGAACCATTCGATCACCCGGCCGGACAGTACTAGAGAAGTTACCCAGCCGTTACTTTTCACTTACAGTAGTTTTTTAAACGTGATTGACTCGAGACTGGTAGCTCTGAATAATTTTTCGTGTGTTCACTGGCTGAGTTTGGCAATCGGATTGGTCGCTAAACAGCAAGGTGGTATCCTCAGTGCTACCCGGTGATGCTACGAAAGTGATGCTGTTCTTCGTAAGCTTTTGATCGCTTACAGGCCTATACGGTAATATTTATAATATACTCACATTTTCACATCGAGGTACGATTATTTCATTGATTCAATCGTTTCCGGTTAGCTCAGACCCTTCTCTGTGCACACTCCGTTCTACCGAGCTTCGAGTTGATCGCGTACCTGTGTTCCACTTTTCCTGTAGTCGTTTCTCTCCCTTTCTCTTTTTTTCTGGCTGAACTCATTGCTTCCATAAGCATATAAATATGTTGTTCTGTTGACACTCTTCATTTTTCTCTACTTCGTTTTCCATGGTTCATTAGGTTCGTCATAATAAATAAATTATTTACCTACTGACCCAGGAGTACTTTTCGTTCTCAGGTTTTTTTCGTGAAGTACAATGACCCAATTTATGTCAAGCTTGAGAAACTGGACATCATGATTCGACTCATAAATCCGTACAATATTGGACAGGTATTGGCTGAATTAAAGGAGTATGCCAAAGAAGTCGACGTCGACTTTGTAAGGAAAGCAGTTCGTGCTATCGGACGATGTGCAATCAAAATCGAATCGGCAGCCGAGCGGTGCGTTAGTACTTTGATAGAGCTGATTCAAACTAAAGTTAATTACGTAGTGCAAGAGGCAATCATCGTCATCAAAGTAAGTGAGCAATTTTAATCTTCACTACTAATTGCTTATTGCTTTGCCTCGTTTTGGTCTGATGTTCTACCGCTTGACTTGACCTGTTCGAGCTCACACATCTCCGTTCTCGTTTGTCCATTTCCATCTATACTGGTAGTACCTGAATACCTGCTTCGCCTTCAGACAGTTATAAATTAGGATGAACGATTCTAGTGATAAGGACCGAAGATGAGGAGTGAAGTGTACCTAACTCATTGGCGTAATTTTCGGGGCCAGAGCACCTATTCTTTGCGAACGCCCTACGACCATCATGGGGCACACATGGGCACTATCTGAAAGACTGTACCCTTCCGAGTATTCCCGCCACCTACTCCGCCTTACTCACAGGGGCTTGTGGTTATTATATTGGTAGTGGTTATACCCATCGTTGTCATCGTCGTGGCAACATTATTAATCCACCGCGTCCAAAGAGTGACCTTGAGTATTAGAAAGCCTATTTGTCCATGTGAATTTCCCTTCATTCTGCATCTTTATGGACACACCCCTAGTGATGGCCATAAAAGCTTACCATCTAACTTGTGTGGAGTTATTGCCAAATTGCCAGTCGTTGAGTTGGGTCCATCGTCACACATTGCCGATTCTCATCCTGTGTTCAAACAGCTGTGCCACCGAATGTTTTTTGCACACGACTTCTCTCTTTCAATTGACAGACGTATGGCATATCACCACTCATACGGACACCGTCTTCACCTGTATTGAATGCTCATTGCACTGCATCCGTGGAATATATACGAAAAATAGGATCTTCTATACGGTCCCAATGTGCGCCTGCATTTTAGCCCGCATGCCACTATACAGATATTAAGTCAAGCGGATATTGTTACCAGAGCATCCGAGTACACTGAAAACCAGTCACGAATGGTGTATACATCAGTCGATTTCACTGTTGATATTTCTGCAGTTGGCGAGCTGCGTGGATTATTTCGATTGTGCCTCAACCTGGGGTGTAGCTGCCTTGTTCTTAAACCACATCGAGCTCCACTATATGAATATCGCGGTGATTGTGCATAGCTCCGGCAATGTTCCTTCCGACTAATATTGCCAGGTGAATACCACTATTGTCGTTGGCTGATTGCTTACTTAAGTTACCTTTGTGCTGTGACAACATACTTCGTTTCTGAATCTTCTTGTTCTGCTATCCACATACGTCCCATCAATTAGTGAAGGTCATTGGTCATGGAGAATTCGTCACCTTTCCAGTGGTGTCTTGGCGACTACAGCAGACTTCGAAATCGGATGCATGCTCTCTACGTTTCACTTAGTTCTAAGTCTGCTCTTCACTTGTAGTTGCTCCAACCTATCTGACTTGTCGGAGTAAACACGTGGACGCTTTCTAAAGAGTAGTCCATGTGTCTGCTCCACTTGCGCATCTTGTCTGCATACCGCTTGTTTGCAATGGTCGATGCGCTGTCCACCAGATTCCTCGTTGGCGTTAAGGTAGGACCGTACACTGCTTTCAGGAAGTCATAAAGATTTCTATGCTGACTTCAATCAGCGTAGACTTTCCCTCCCCACTACTCCTTTATGAAACGGCTGGTCTCCATGGTTGGTTACAGGTGTATTCCGCGAAACCCATTCCTTTTTCATGCGTTGTTCGTACTCTCACCCACTACATTATCCCCCTGACATCAGTGCACCAATTTCGCGCTGTCGTCGAAACAATCGAGTTTCCTTGGCTGGACGTTTTTCAGCATATTTGCTGACTGAAGCGGTTAGCGTGGAACCTCAGCCACAAGTGCCGTCATTTACTGTGACTGTCACAACTGCAATCTAGGAGGCTGCCATATCCAGTTGGCAGGGCAGTATAGTCGTTTGCAATGCCGTCGGAATTTTCTTTCCGTACGTGTTTGCCAAGCGTGGAGTGCCCTCTCGAAACCTGTCATCTGCTCTCCCATTCTGGTAGAGTTCAATGCGACTGCATTCGTTTCGCCGCACCATCTTACATGACTCATTTCATCTGCAGGTTTTCACTTTGTGCCTCATGCTGAGGTTGATGTTGCATACATGATTCTTCTTCACCGCAGTTGGGCTACACCGAATTACACTTAAACTAGGTATTCCCAATCCTGATAGAAAGCATTCCACTGTATTTGATTTGCTCAGTTCTGTTATTCTGCTGTATATCCCATGCCAACCTTGCGTGCTTATTTTCCCTCAAATTCTATTTTGTTTATTTGATATCCCCGGTGTAGCTGCGCTTGATGGTAATGTTGACAAGGTGCCTATCTCTAGCACCCTCCACCTCGATTACTGGCTCCAGGAGACTGTGAATCGTTGCTGGAGGGGACGGGGTGCACGGTCCTTGTGGCCGTGCTAGGCTCGAAGAGTGGTTCCATGCACTCAGTGTGCAGCGGACTACGGTCCAGCCACCGCCTTGTGTGCGCTTGATTCCCAAATACAGTGTGCTTGTGTTTGCCTGTGAAGGAGTATGGGTCGGCTCCGTTGATGAAACGTGGCTCCCATTCGCATGTCTCCCGGTCTTATTCCTTCGGGTTTACACTGGATATGAGGTATGTGGATGGAGCTGTGGGTGGTGCAGCGCATACCATTCATGGTCACTTTGTCGGCGTAGGCCTCCTTTGGCTGGCTCCGTGGAGGCCGCAGTGACAGGCAAATCCGGAACTGGGTGCCCCCAACCATATGTTCACCTGGAGGCGGCATAATTTTACCAACATCCCATTTGTCGTCTTTTTTTATGGACTTCCTGTGGATTTGCACTTTTTTAATGCGTATACCTCTGTGATCCCACTGGTGTGAACTTAGTTTTGCTGACACCTTTTCCATATTTTACAATATTCATCATCCTATGGGAACTGTCAATCTCTACCTTTTTTACCCGTATTACACCATTCTTCCTTAATCAGCTAGCTAGTCGGTCATGATTTTTATCTTGCGCGCCAAAGCATCATTGACCAATGAATATCAGTGTTCGTAAGACGGTTAAAAGCAACGCGCCTGCAACTGCGACAAGTGATAAGGAGTTCGACTTTGTCTGGCCTAATACTGTTTTCCTTTTCTGTTTTTTGCGCGGTTTTTCATCCATATACATACATTTGAAGGCGATTAAGAGCCTAGGGAGGGGGGTTGACGGATTTTTTCGCTTAACAGTAAGAGAGTTTTACCCCGCTGTTGTGGTATCCTAGTGTGTCCTGGTTCACCACATTGTTGATGTGTTCCATGAGCCGTTTCTCCTCTGCTTTCATTCCATATGCTATATGGTTGCACGTCGATCGATAAATGTTACGGGTGGGAACACTCAATCATACTGAACGGGCTCGACTCAAGGGACGACTTTGGTATCCAACTGGGCGCGAACCCAGTACACTGTGAAGGCACGCTAGTAGTCATCATGTGGTCACGTTGCACTAAATTCTGTAACATTTGTTTGATTCGGACTGAAGAAGGCGTTTATTCCTATGTACGTCGCATCATCGTTGTTTTTATGCTCCATCCCATGATTCAGCTTGATCCTGTGTGAATCATCACAACTTTCTTCTCTAGCGTCTTTGCCGAATAGACCGTATACCATTGACGGATCCGTTTTGGTACAATCGCAGCACTCAGTGTCTTCCGAACTGCACTCCGTTTTGTGGTCTTTTTTTGTGAGTGTTATTCATTGATGCTTTTTCACCCAACTTGAAATGCCATTGTTCCATCTACTCTTTTCTTTCCAAGGACATTTTCCGTAAATATCCTAACAAGTACGAAAGCATTATTTCCGTGCTTTGCGAAAATCTGGATACACTTGATGAGCCCGAAGCGCGTGGGTCAATGGTTTGGATAATTGGTGAATATGCTGAGCGCATTGACAACGCCGACGAACTTTTGGAGTCGTTCCTCGACGGATTCCAGGACGAAAACGCTCAGGTCCAACTGCAGCTGCTGACTGCCATTGTTAAGCTTTTCCTCAAGCGTCCATCAGATACACAAGTAAGTTTCTCGCTGCGCATTCGTTCATAGCCTCCCGGTGTTGTTGTCCGATAAATGCTTAATTTAAGCGTTTGCATGTCCACTTTGCAACTGTTAATCAATTGACCGGGTAAAGACAGTACTTCTTCGGTTGTCTGACACTAGTTGTTTACCTTTTCTAGCCAATTTATGACTCTTCCGGTCGAAACGTTGTTACTTCTAAGTTGCAGTTGCTGCCCGATTTCAGACTTAATTGCTGTCAGTCTGTACAAGGTGGTTTCTTTCGGTGACTCCCACCAATCTCCAATGCTTCCTCCACTTGTGCGGTCTGTCTTTAGTGATCACTCTCTGGTCAATGTGTGTTTGGTTGCTTGTTTCACTTATGCTTATATAGACTGTTATTTTCGGTACTCAATTCCGCTTTCTTGCACTTTGCGGTCTTACTAACCACAGCTCTAATCGTATCGTGCCGCATGACATGCTAATTTCTAAGCACGTTTTCTAGGCTTCATTTCTTGTTTCCTGACCTCTGTTTTTCTCATTTGTCGTTTTGACATTTCCTACATTTGCTATCAGACCTCTCTCTTCATCGGATCGCTTGTTAACCTACCGGCAGGTGGTCCAGTACTTGTTGATTATTTAGTCTTTGATGCAGCGATGTGACTCACAAAGCAGTCGGACAAATAGTGGTTTAGTTGAAGGACGCCACCCGAATCTTTCGATTTAATGATCTGATCCACATGGCAGTGGCAAACTTGCTCAGTCTGAGAGCATTACCTACTTGAGGTCTATCATCTGCAGCTTCTGGAAATTAAATACTGCTTACCTGTTTTTCGAACGCAGTGTGTCCGCACCTGCGACCATGGTCAACCGCAAATGGGCGTTGGCGGATTTGTACCTTCTTGTCCTTGGGGCGCTTCGGAATGCCATTATGCTCTCCTAGCTTCAGAGGCGGTTCGTAGTACACACTTTGTGTGCCACTAGACCTAGGTTTATTACCCGTTGCTTGTTGCATCCGGTGGGTAGCTTTGAATGTTGAAATTGCATAAAGCCGCAGGAGCAGATAGAATTCCCCTAGCCCTCTTCAAATTCGGGGGACCTGCTCTAATAAATGATTTACAAGAGTTGCTAGTAACTTTGGGAGCAGGAGACTGTCCCAACAGACTGGAACCGCTCCGTCATTGTCCAAATTTTCAAGGGAAACTCCCGTTTGGAATGCGGCAATCATAGAGGGATTAGTCTGATTTCGATTGCCTCTACATTGCTTGCCTTTGTCATTCTCCACAGACTGACTGGCACTCGTGAAAGCCAGATTCGTGAAGAGCAAGCCGGACTTCGTCGACGTCGGGGCTGCATCGACCACATCTTCACCTTGAGTCAAGTGTTGGAGCACCGCCATATTTATTGGCGATCCACCGTTGTCGTGTTTCTTGACCTAAAAGGTGCCTTCGACTCAGTCGATCGATGTGCCCTTTGGGACTGTCTGCTGAGGAAAGGTGTGCCTGATAAATATGTAAACATTATCAAAGCGCTGTACGCGCATACTTCGGGCAGGGTGAGGGTTTATGGCAAACTGTTGCCACCCTTCAGTATCACCAGTGGTGTGAGAAAAGGATGCCCACTGTCATCTTTCCTCTTCAACTTCGCTATTGATGAAGTCATAGAAACAGCGTTCGCTCGAGGTGCTTTTGCCAATCTCCGCCACCTGTGGCGCAGACGCGACATTACTGTCGTCCTGAAGGACAGAATTTACAACGCAGCCGTCCGTTCAACTCTCCTATATGGCTGTGAAACTTGGCCCATCAGGTCGACAGACATAAAGAGGCTCGTCATATTCGATCATCGCTGCCTTCGCAGCTTAGCTCATGTCTGGTAGGAGCACCGCGTGAGCAATGCGCGTGTTCGACGTCGCGTACTTGATACAGGAAGAGCGAGTGAAGCGCTCAGCACCATTATATCGCGCACCAGGCTCCGATGGCAGGGCCACCTGTTGCGCATGCCAGCACACCGACTCCCGCGACGTGCATTGTTTGCGCTTTGTGGGTGCGATTGGAAGAGGAGGAGGGGAGGTCAGGTGATGACTTGGTCGAGAGAAATGAAAACCCTCACTTCGAAGTTGGCGTCGCTTGGTGCATCTCGATTGCCTGGCTGGGGTCCTAAGGACGGTGAACACGTTTGGTTGGACACACTCGCTGATATGGCTTGGAGCTGACCACAATGGCGTTTGTGTTGTGAGTTCCTTTGTCCATCCGCCTCCAATCACGATCTCACTTGTAAGGCATAATATGACTCTCTTTTACGGCAGCCAGCTGTTAGCTCTCCGGAACGATGTCCATCCGTTACTGGGGACTCAGCGGGCGTGCCACTGTTTGTTATCCTTTTCTTGTCTTTTGTGTTGCGGCACAATAGCTGTGTTTTCCAACTCCAGCTAACGTGATGATAACGATGATGATGAGGATAATGATGATGGGTAGCTTTGAATGATGTGGGGTCATCGACCGAACAACCTCGTCGTGGTGCCAGCTAGGTGGTTCGACATTATCCCTTTCCATTCAATGGTTTGACAGTGGTGCTCCATGGCATGGTTGGTTTTCGCCTGGCTCGCGTTTTCCTTATATGTCTGTTAACACTGTAATGTGGCAGATGTGACTCGTCACTAAATGCAGCCACTGCTCCTTGCCTCTTGCAGTGTGACATCATAATTCGAAGGTGCGTTGGGTCTCTGATCCTTTGTGATCCTAAAGGCGTATGAACCACTTGCTTGGTCACCGGCACCCATGGGTTGCGACATCCCCATATCGCCCTGCTGTCTTGTAGGTTAGATCCCTGATCAAAGGCTCGGAGTAGGGACCCCTAAGACAACCTTCTACTTTGGCCTGGGCAACCGGGTAGTATCACACCCATTGACGAGTCATGAATGGAGTACACTACTGCTTTCACTCTTGCTATGTCTACTGTCTATACTGTCTATTTCTCCACCTCCTCTCACTTATTGTCCTACGTCGCGTTCCTCAACTAACCTTATGCCCTCCCTGGTCACCACTTACTCGTCGCACCTGGCTGAAGTAACAGTCCAACTCGTGTTGTTCGGTGCCGAACAACCTCCTCGTGGTGCCAGCTGGGTGGTTCGGGATTTTCCCGTTCCAGCAAATGGTTCGGCGGCAGTGTTCCAGGACGTGGTGGGTTTTCGCCTGGCAAGCGTTCTCCCTATAAAAAGCCACATATGTCCGTTTAACAACACTGTGACGTGGCGGATGTGACTCGCCACTAAATAAAGTCACTGCCCCTTGCTTCATTCTGGCGAAGCATTGTATTCCAGCAACCTTATGCTGTACTTCTGGGGAGCATTGGGCCCCTGTTTGACAAAGGAACAAACAAAAGGCGTATGAACTGAGCAATCAGTCACCGGCTCCCAATGGGCGCGATTCCCTGAATTCGCTCCGCTGCCTTGCGGGCAGGCTATTCAGCCAAAGGCTCGGGGTGGTGTCCCCTAAGTCAACACCCTACTTCGGCTTGGGCAACCGGGTAGTATCTCGCCCTCTGAGGAAACCATGGACATTGTTGTGTTGTGTTTTATTTTATGTTTCTGTACCTTCGTTTGAATCCCATGGTTTCTGATGGCATTATGTCTGTTAACAGACTTTTGCAAATATATATATATATATATATATATATATGTTCGGTGCCCGGCGGCTACAGCCTTATTATTCTCCACCCAAGCCCTAGCTTTTCTTCAACCTGGTTCTCCTTGCGGTCTCACAGCGTTCAATGTTCGCACTCGATGCAGATCGGACGGCAACATATCAAGTCCGCGCCCTTTCGACGCTCTCGGTAGACATTTGCTGCCTTTCGGAAACCAGATTGCAAGATTAGTACTGTGATCAAAATGATCTCTCCGGCAAACCCATATGTTAAATACCACTTGCGCCTTTGCGAGGATCCAGAGGTTGCCGCTTCTGGCCTCACTGGCTTTGGGTTTGCATTGAGTGGCGGCTAAATCCGCTCTGCCTGACTGGATGCAAATCAATAGTCGGCTAAGTGCAGTCAGACTACGTGGTTCACGTAAGGTTAGCAGGCGTTGAGACGCTACGCGCGCCTTATTTATCACCTCCATCTACGCTCCTATAAACTGTAACCCGGATGTAGTCAGGGATTGTTTTTTCTAACAAATGCATAACCTGCGTTTCTCAAACAGTCTGATGTTGTCATCCTTACTGGAGGTTTTAACGCACAAGTGGGACGCTTGCCACCAACCGAGCACCATCTTGGGAGTAGTTTTGGCCTCGGTAGCAGCCGGCCAGACAATGGAGTCAGACTACTGACTCTTTGCTCTGATCATCATTTGTTTCTTTTGAGCGCAGTTTTCGGCACTCGAAGAGACAGACTACTGTCTGTATCTGCTCTCTCAACCGCAAAAATGGTTCTTGTTCGACCCCACAGTGATATGTTACAAATGGCGCGGAAGTGTAACAGACTACCTATTGTATTGATCAACCTGTCTCGACTCCGATCGCACACCGGTTCGGGCTGATTTCCATGCATGTCGGGGGATCGCCCAGATGTACCTACTGCCGACTGAATGTTACAAATCTACGAAGCATTGTGATCCTAACCATGTACTAACCCTCACTGTCAACACTGCTTGCCTCAACGTCTAATGATGATCTTAATTCAAAATAGATGCACCTTAGAGATGCCTGTTTCTGCCAGTATTGCGAGTTGTGGAGTTTCTCATCGAAGTGCTGGGTCCCAGCTATCTCCTTGTCGTTGATGGACAGATACCGCTCTGTCCTGGCCTATGCCAGTTGTAATGAAGAACGCCGATCCCTGAATCGAACATTGCGCAGGGGTTTCCAAAAGGACCATAAAGCTTGGTGCTGTGAAGGTGTTGGAGAGTTGGAACTTGCTATTCGCTTCGGTAATGCCAGTAAAATTTCCCCTCACATCCAAGTCACCAAAGGTATCCGATCTAGTGTAGAACAGTGCGAAGAGGATGGCTTCCTGGTCATTAATCTTCAACGACGGTTAAAGCGATGGGCTGAACATTCTGGCTCTCAGATCTGCTTCCTCTGATGCGCATTGGTTTTGGCTGGTCTATTCCCACAGACCCTCCCTCTCACCAGGAAATCTGGCATAAACTCCGGCTTTTGAAGCGTTAAAATGCACCCGGCCCTGATGGTATACACCCTCTCTACTTAAAGATGTCGGCTGTTTTCTTGTTTTGATGACCCACTGCTTTGTCATTAACAGTGGTCAAAAGACGAGGTTCCATCGATTTGTGGTGAATTGATATTCGTCCCCATCCTCACACACTATGTTCCAACTACAGGGGTATAATCTTAGTTCCCGTCGGTTGCAAGCTCCTAGTATCCATCATACTTCGCAAGCTTTCCCCAGCGCTTGAATCGCTGCAGCGGGAACTACGGGCTCGGTTCCGCCCTGGTCGCGTCTGCATCGATTATGTGTTTACCTCTGTTCTATCCTCGAGCTTCGCCACATATACCGAAAACCATCGACTTTATCTTTTCCTCAATATCCGTGCAGCCTTCGATTCTGTCTGCAGGACTGCGTTGTGACACCGTCTGTTGAGGAACGGCGTTCCCGAGAAGTTCGTTTCCGTATTGCGTGCCTTGTAAAGCCCAATCTCGATTAGAGTTGTTGATGTTACCAGTGGCGTTCGACAAGGACGCCCTATCTCCCAATTCCTCCTCAACTTTCTGTTGTTGATGCCCTCAGCAATGATCTCGAAGATTCCTTGAATGCTGCTGTTGAGCTCCTCCTATGTGGTTTAGTTGTTGATTTGGATTACGCTGCTAATGTCATCTTGCTGGGTGACGGACCATAGGCTGTCCAACTTACACTTAACCGCTTGTCGATTGAAGCACTAGACTTTGACGTACTTTTTCCTATCCGAAGGCACAACACTCAACCTGACGGATACCTGTGCCTGCACTGACCCTTGGTGGTGAGACACTTGAAGTTGTGGCGAGTTTTGTCTACCTGGGAAGCTGCATCACCGCTGGTGGGGCTGTTATAGACGATGTTTTGTTGCGTATCTCAGTAGCTCGTTTCGGTTTCTCCATACTGAGGCACTTGTGGCGCCGCCATGACACGCGTCTCTCCATCGAAGAATAGATTTATTGTGCGACTGTCCGCGCTGTACTTTTGTACCGTTGCTAAATCTGTGCTGTTTGTAACCTTGACATTCGCCGATTGTTCGCCTTCAAGCACAGCTGATTTTGGTTTATTGTTCGTACATGCTCACTGCACCACGTAATCTATGTGAGAGTTATGGTGTCATAGGCGGAGGCAGCCAGTCTCTCGATAAGCACATATCACTGCATCAATCGTGGTGGCTTGGACATGTATTGCGCACGTTTGTTCATCGCCTTCCGCGTCGTGCGCGGTTGTTGGACAGATCTGGAGGAGGCGGCGTGGTGGACAGTCTGCAATTTGGAGAACCGGCATGAAAACTGCGAACCGGTTGTTTTCGACTTCATGGTCGGAGTCCCAGAAATGCCGGGTGTCAAACGTCGGAGACCATGAGAGTCATGGCTCAAGACTGACGTCTGTGGCGGATTTGTATGTCGGCGTGTTGTGGTCATTCTTCTCTCCTCCCTTAATAATCAAACAAACTAAAACACAACATCTGTGAGAGGAAAAGTTGACGAAAATTTGGTCTTTTCTCCTTATTGATTTTCGGTTCCGCCATTTTTCCGTTGGCACAATTTCTGTACCATAGACTATATATATATATATATATATATATATATATATATATATATATATATATATATATATATATATATATATATATATATATATATATATATATATATATATATATATATATATATATATATATATATATATATATATATATATATATATATATATATATATATATATCATTGGCGGCATCCGGTTTCGGATTTGCCTGTCACTGTGGCCAGCCACAGAACGCCTGCACCTCCAGAGGGACCATGGATGGCTTGCCCTGCACCACCCTCAGCTTCATCCACACACCCCATATCCAGTGTAAACCCGAAGGAATAAGACCGGGGGGCATGTGGATGGGAGCCACGTTTCATCAACGGAGCCGGCCCACACTCCTTCACAGGCAAACACAAGCTCGCTTTATTTGGGGAATCAATCGCACACAAGGCGGTGGCTAGACTGTAGTCCGCTCCACACTGAGTGCATGGAACCACTCTTCACGCCTAGCACGACCACAAGGACTGTGCACCCCGTCCCCTCCAGCAGCGACCAACTGTCTCCTCGAGCCAGATGGACCAGGTAGTAGTGTGATAGGCATTTAGGCAACTTGTCAACATTCACATCAAGCGCAGCCATACTGGGGATATCAAGCAACAGTCAATCACTTGCGAGAAATATAACAAAGAAAATAAATCGAGTAATGCATAAGCAAACGATGATATAACTCTTAACTTAATGAGCATATAAAACAAGTTGTCTACAAACGAATCCGAGATAAGTTCATGAGGTCAGAGTATATTTTACGGAAATGCCACAAACACGAAAATGTTATCGAAATTAACTACAATTAGCTTAAGCGACGTGTGTAAGTTAATGGAATAGAGTACATGTGGACATTTATATGAGAAAGAAAAGCATTAGGACAAAATTGAAAACGCACCACCTGAAGTAA
>OX104065.1:70567698-70797789 GCA_944474145.2 Dicrocoelium dendriticum | reverse complement strand
TACCAGGAACACCCACCTACAACTTGGCGAAAGAAATGTGGAGACGCCTCAAACATCTGACCTGCGGATCGCAACATTCCATTAATAATGCCTAGCAATTTCTACAAAAGCTCAAAAACCTGCGAATAGATGATGAGGAAACAATGATATCTTTCGACGTAACTGCCCTCTTTACGTCTGTAAACTTACACATGGCAACAACAGTCATCACAGAACGCCTGAACAGCAGTGAACAACCAATCGGGAACCCAACGACCGAAAACATATGCAAACTACTGCAGTTCTGTCTGTCAACCTACTTCTCTTTCAACGGGAAGATCTACGAGCAATTGAAAGGCGCACCAATGGGATCACCTATATCGGGACTCATCGCGGAGATGGTAATGCAGAAATTGGAGGGAGATGTACTCCCACTCATTAATCCGAAACTGTGGGTCCGATATGTTGACGACACTTTTGTGATTATCAAACGCAATCAAGTTACAGTCGCACAGCAGCTATTGAACCACGCCATTGAAGACATCCGGTTTACAATGGAAATGGAGAAGGAAAACCAACTGCCTTTCCTGCATGTCTTGGTAACCAGAACCATGGAAGGGAGGCTGCAAACATCAGTTTACAGAAAATGGACACATACGGACCAAATTCTGAATTTTAACAGTAACCATCCGAAATGCCACAAAGTAAGCTGTGTGCGGACACTATTTGGTAGAGTGCAAACACACTGCAGTACCACGGAGGCAAAGCAACAAGAAGAGAATCATCTATTTAAATGTTTCCAACTCAACGGATATCCACGAAGCTTCATCCGAAGGTGTCTGAACCACAACAAACCAAACAGACAGTCTACACCAACGACGGAGAGACGCGTTGTTTTACCTTATATGAAGAATATATCCGAAATGGCAGCAAGACTACTCAAACAACATCACTTCATCGTAGCACACAAACCAACTGCTACACTGAAAAAATCTCTGTCGAAACCGAAAGAGAAATTGGAAGCTCATGAGCAAAGCAATGTTGTATATAGACTACTTTGTAGAAATTGCGAAAAGGACTATGTTGGCCAAACAGGCAGCAAATTAACAACACGATTACAAGAGCATAAAAGAGCATGCAAAAGACACTATGCATCTTCGTTAGTCTCAGCACACGTGGATGCAAAGGAACAAAGCTTCGACTGGGCCAACACAGAATTCCTGGCACGAGGTGAAACAAGAAGAGCAAGGGAATTCCTGGAAGCGTGGTTCTCAACACAAGACTCGATCAACATGCATATCGAGATTGACCCGGTTTACCAACCCCTCCGACGGAGAGAACTTAGAGAAATCATGAGACGCCGCTTGAATAGGAACAACCCAAGCGACGACCTCCGCCACGGGGAAATGGGTAGAGATCACGGGACTCAGATCGAAGCCGTCACTTTCGAAATGTCACCTGCACGCCGATCACGGGTCGACAATTCAATCAGCGAGATTACACCCCATATCTCGACGCACTGATGATGCCGTCTCGCATGACGGTGAAACGTTTGCAAACCAATTTCGCAGCTCGGCGAACAAATGAGCAATTGAATTATCAACCCGAGCTACCAGTTTTCCAAAACATTTTAAATAATCACGGGCGTTCAACGCTCCGCACTGCTCGCCGTTGGGAAGATTACGCTTGCAGACAAGCCTCTACAAGGCAACAGCTCTTCTTCCTTCATGAATGCCTGAGAAGGGACATTGTTCCTCGCAGTGTTAACTACAAACCGCCGATTTATCATTCACAAGCGTGGGAAGCCGCTCGGCAATTTGGCAGGCGTATGCTACGGCTGATGATCACCGACGCTCACAATCGACTCAAGAAATATGAACGATGTCTGGACGAACATCGGTCTACCTGTCTTCAAATTATTGGAGAACAACTAACAGAACAACTTGACGCTGCAATAGAACGTCGGGCAACAAACACTAGGACAAAGAAACATACTGCACTTCTCGATAAGTTATCAAAACTGACCTTTGCTAAAGACAGAACTACTAGTGATAGCTGAATCAGAAATTTGTCTAAACGACAAATTAACGAATCGGAACAACAAGTCCTCATCAAGGGACTAAACTATAACTTCAAAGATGCAGCAACTACAGATTTCCTGGCAGCATTCGAAAGCGCTCTACAATCCAATAGAATTGAGGAAGAGACTCAAAAGCCAATAAGACACACTATTGTTCCAACTATAATACGCAACAGGCAGTATAATACCCTAAGTAGACAAGAAAACCAGGCAATAAGATCCTTGAAGTCTGACGAAACGATCATCATGCTGCCGGCAGACAAAGGACGGATGACTGTTATAATGAACAAAGAGGATTACACTGAGAAAGCTTTACGTCTCTTGAACGACACAACGACCTACAAGTGCATTGACACCGACCCAAACTCACAGCTGGCAAACAACTTAAACAAAACGTTGAAACAACTTCAAGAAAAGAACCAAATCACGAAGGAGGAGAGCGAACGCATGACAGCCCGTGACTCGAGCATCGCGCAATTCTATGGACTCCCAAAGGTACACAAAGATGATGCACCATTACGACCGATCGTGTCACTACCAGGAACACCCACCTACAACTTGGCGAAAGAACTGTGGAGACGCCTCAAACATCTGACCTGTGGATCGCAATATTCCATTAATAATGCCCAGCAATTTCTACAAAAGCTCAAAAACCTGCGAATAGATGACGATGAAACAATGATATCTTTCGACGTGACTGCCCTCTTTACCTCTGTAAACTTACAAATGGCAACAACAGATATCACAGAACGCCTGAACAGCAGTGAACAACCAATCGGGAACCTAACGACCGAAAACGTATGCAAACTACTGCAGTTGTGTCTGTCAACCTACTTCTCTTTCAACTGGAGATCTACGAGCAATTGAAAGGCGCACCAATGGGATCACCTATATCGGGACTCATCGCGGAGATGGTAATGCAGAAATTGGAGGGAGATGTACTCCCACTCATTAATCCGAAACTGTGGGTCCGATATGTTGACGACACTTTTGTGATCATCAAACGCAATCAAGTTACAGTCGCACAGCAGCTATTGAACAACGCCATTGAAGACATCCGGTTTACAATGGAAATGGAGAAGGAAAACCAACTACCTTTCCTGGATGTCTTGGTAACCAGAACCATGGAAGGGAGGCTGTAAACACCAGTGTGCAGAAAATGGACACATACGGACCAAATTCTGAATTTTAACAATAAACATCCGAAATGCCACAAAGTAAGTTGTGTGCGGACACTATTTGGTAGAGTGCAAACACACTGCAGTACCACGGAGGCAAAGCAACAAGAAGTGAAGCATCTATTTAAATGTTTCTAACTCAACGGATATCCACGAAGCTTCATCCGAAGGTGTCTGAACCACAACAAACCAAACAGACTGTCTACACCAACGACGGTGAGACGCGTTGTTTTACCTTATATGAAGAAGATATCCGAAATGGCAGCAAGACTATTCAAACAACATCACTTCATCGTAGCACACAAACCAACTGCTACACTGAGAAAAACTCTGTCGAAACCGAAAGAGAAACTGGAAGCTCATGAGCAAAGCAATGTTGTATATAGACTACTTTGTAGAAATTGCGAAAAGGACTATGTTGGCCAAACAGGCAGAAAAGTAACAACACGATTACAAGAGCACAAAAGAGCATGCAAAAGACACTATGCATCTTCGCTAGTCTCAGCACATGTGGATGAAAAAGAACACAGCTTTGATTGGGCCAAAACAGAAGTCCTGGCACGAGGTGAAACAAGAAGAGCAAGGGAATTCCTGGAAGCGTGGTTCTCAACACTAGACTCGATCAACATGCACATCTAGGTTGACCCAGTTTACCAACCCCTCCGCCGGAGAGAACTTAGAGAAATTATGAGACGCCGCTTGAATAGGAACAACCCAAGCGACGACCTCCGCCACGGGGAAATGGGTAGAGATCACTGGGCACTGATCGAAGCCTTCACTTTCGAAATGTCACCTGCACGCCGATCACTGGTCGACAATTCAATCAGCGAGATTACACTCCACATCTCGACGCACTGATGATGCCGTCTCGCATGACGGTGAAACGTTTGCAAACCAATTTCGCGGCTCGGCGAACAAATGAGCAACTGAATTATAAACCCGAGCTACCAGTTTTCCAAAACATTTTAAATAATCACGGGCGTTCAACACTCCGCACTGCTCGCCGTTGGGAGGACTACGCTTGCAGACAAGCCTCTACAAGGCAACAGCTCTTCTTCCTTCATGAATGCCTGAGAAGGGACATTTTTCCCCGCAGTGTTAGCTACAAACCGCCGATTAATCTTCCACAAGCGTGGGAAGCCGCTCGGCAATTTGGCAGGCGTATGCTACGGCTGATGATCACCGACGCTCACAATCGACTCAAGAAATATGAACGATGTCTGGACGAACATCGGTCTACCTGTCTTCAAATTATTGGAGAACAACTAACAGAACAACTTGACGCTGCAATAGAACGTCGGGCAACAAACACTAGGACAAAGAAACATACTGCACTTCTCGATAAGTTATCAAAACTGACCTGTGCTAAAGACAGAACTACTAGTGATAGCTGGATCAGAAATTTGTCTAAACGACAAATTAACGAATCGGAACAGCAAGTCCTCATCAAGGGACTAAACTATAACTTCAAAGATGCAGCAACTACAGATTTCCTGGCAGCATTCGAAAGCGCTCTACAATCCAATGGAATTGAGGAAGAGACTCAAAAGCAAATAAGACACACTATTGTTCCAGCTATAATGCGCAACAGGCAGTACAATACCCTAAGCAGACAAGAAAAGCAGGCAATAAAATCCTTGAAGTCTGACGAAACGATCATCATCCTGCCGGCAGACAAAGGACGGATGACTGTTATAATGGATAAAGAGGATTACACTGAGAAAGCTTTACGTCTCTTGAACGACACAACGACCTACAAGTGCATTGACACCGATCCAACCTCACAGCTGGCAAACAAATTAAACAAAACGTTGAAACAACTTCAAGAAAAGAATCAAATCACGAAGGAGGAGAGCGAACGAATGAGAGCCCGTGACTCGAGCATCGCGCAATTCTATGGACTCCCAAAGGTACACAAAGATGATGCACCATTACGACCGATCGTGTCACTACCAGGAACACCCACCTACAACTTGGCGAAAGAAATGTGGAGACGCCTCAAACATCTGACCTGTGGATCGCAATATTCCATTAATAATGCCCAGCAATTTCTACAAAAGCTCAAAAACCTGCGAATAGATGATGATGAAACAATGATATCTTTCGACGTGACTGCCCTCTTTACGTCTGTAAACTTACAAATGGCAACAACAGTCATCACAGAACGCCTGAACAGCAGTGAACAACCAATCGGGAACCTAACGACCGAAAACGTATGCAAACTACTGCAGTTGTGTCTGTCAACCTACTTCTCTTTCAACGGGAAGATCTACGAGCAATTGAAAGGCGCACCAATGGGATCACCTATATCGGGACTCATCGCGGAGATGGTAATGCAGAAATTGGAGGGAGATGTACTCCCACTCATTAATCCGAAACTGTGGGTCCGATATGTTGACGACACTTTTGTGATCATCAAACGCAATCAAGTTACAGTCGCACAGCAGCTATTGAACAACGCCATTGAAGACATCCGGTTTACAATGGAAATGGAGAAGGAAAACCAACTGCCTTTCCTGGATGTCTTGGTAACCAGAACCATGGAAGGGAGGCTGCAAACATCAGTTTACAGAAAATGGACACATACGGACCAAATTCTGAATTTTAACAGTAACCATCCGAAATGCCACAAAGTAAGCTGTGTGCGGACACTATTTGGTAGAGTGCAAACACACTGCAGTACCACGGAGGCAAAGCAACAAGAAGAGAAGCATCTATTTAAATGTTTCCAACTCAACGGATATCCACGAAGCTTCATCCGAAGGTGTCTGAACCACAACAAACCAAACAGACAGTCTACACCAACGACGGAGAGACACGTTGTTTTACCTTATATGAAGAATATATCCGAAATGGCAGCAAGACTATTCAAACAACATCACTTCATCGTAGCACACAAACCAAATGCTACTTTGAGAAAGTCTGTCGAAACCGAAAGAGAAATTGGAAGCTCATGAGCAAAGCAATGTTGTATATAGACTACTTTGTAGAAGTTGCGTAAAAGACTATGTTGCCGAAACAGGCAGAAAATTAACAACACGAATACAAGAGCATAAAAGAGCATGGAGAAGATACTATGCATCTTCGCTAATCTCAGCCCACGTGGATGAAAAAGGACACAGCTTCGACTGGGCCAACACAGAAGTCCTTGCACAAGGTGAAACATGAAGAGCAAGTGAATTCCTGGAAGCGTGGTTCTCAACACAAGACTCGATCAACATGCATATCGAGATTGACCCGGTTTACCAACCCCTCCGACGGAGAGAACTTAGAGAAATTATGAGACGCCGCTTGAATAGGAACAATCCAAGCGACGACCTCCACCACGGGGAAATGGGTAGAGATCACGGGACTCAGATCGAAGCCGTCACTTTGGAAATGTCACCTGCACGCCGATCACGGGTCGACAATCCAATCAGTGAGATTACACTCCCTATCTCGACGCACTGATGATGCCGTCTCGCATGACGGTGAAACGTTTGCAAACCAATTTCGCAGCTCGGCGAACAAATGAGCAATTGAATTATCAACCCGAGCTACCAGTTTTCCAAAACATTTTAAAGCACCACGTTTTGTTACCATTGCCTTGATTTCCATCTGCTGAATTAATTTTGCCCTCTTCAGACCTTGCGGCACCATACATTTAGCAGACAAAACAATACCCTTCTCAGTAAGCGGTGTCCAGTCATAAGTATTACGTGCCCAAGCCAAAGCAATTTTTGTTCTAAGCAATCAGCTTGGGTATCATTGCCTAGCCGTCGCCTACGCACAACATCCTTACGGACATGCTAAAGCCATCCGACACCAGCAATGCTTTGCATATAACGATTATCAAAGACTTGAATGTGCCTCAGAGCTTCAGACCAGAGGAGCCATATCTTACTCCCTACAGCAGAATAGCCCTCACTGTGGCCTTGTAAAGACAGCTTTTCAAACGTTGTGAGCTGCTTTCTTTCGGCAAAGATGTCGCAGATTCAAGGAGGCGGTATTAGCTTTTATCATGCTTCCACACAACTCATTCTCAGTAATCCACATTCCCCGAAGGATTAAAATGACCGCGAATACTTCCAGTTACTTTTTCTCCTCAATTCAGGCAGGTCAGCATTGATACTAGAACGCACCAATGTTGGTAAAGCTCCCGATAGCATTCTCATTGGCTGAGAATCCTTTTATATAAGTAGGGAATTTTGATGTAATTATCTGAAAGTTCATCGTAGCAGGTTCCAAATCAAATAGTCGTCTACATGCCCTAACAGTATCTAAATGCTATGTCGCACATAGCTGTTGTCTTTCGGGGTCAACCCTGTCGTCTGCAACGTTCTTAACTTGCATGGCAGTGGAGAATAAAACACGCCATATCACATCTAACTTCTAAATCATAGCGGTCCGAAGCTGTCCCCCGTGGCCTAGTGGCATATACTGCTGACTGGCGGTGCAAGCCGCTAGTCGTTATGGGTTCAAATCCTGATGAATGCGCACTACTGATGATACCCAGCATGATGAAACTGCGGTCTAGGACTTATCTGGGCATGTGGAGAACTATTTGATTTGAAAGCTGGTGCACCGAGCTCTGTTACTGATATGATAGAACACTGCCAATATGAACCTGGTTAGGTCTCGTTTCGACCACTTTGCTCAAATACCATACATAAGATACCAAGAACGCATATGCATAAACAGATCGATCGCTATGAGGAGGTTTGGGCATGAATATGCTAAAGTACTTTTTGTTGGTATCGTGTGCCAATGTGAGGTAGGATAAAATCGAATTACTTAGTATTTTTAACACAAAATCAGTAAAACACGCGTCAATCGCTTGCAAACAAAGTGATTGTTCCAGGTGACCTGTAAGAACTCCAGGTGTATTTAAGTGAACTGATATGTTTTTTCTCCAGAA
Organism: Dicrocoelium dendriticum; assembly: GCA_944474145.2. Taxonomy (NCBI): domain Eukaryota; kingdom Metazoa; phylum Platyhelminthes; class Trematoda; order Plagiorchiida; family Dicrocoeliidae; genus Dicrocoelium; species Dicrocoelium dendriticum. The sequence continues at coordinate 70,789,655 of OX104065.1, read as the reverse complement.
CATGCTTTATTGTGTACCTGCACAATCATACGTACCGGGTGCTTATCGGCAGCCATGTTCCTCGGCACGAATATGAACATTGCGCTGGGTAGAACTGCACACCATGTCTGTGACAGGCATGCACTACACAACTACAGCAACGGAAACTATGTTGTAACTCACTTGAGGTTTGCATCGGCCCAAGTATTCCGCTGCTTTCAAAATGCGATCGGTGAAGTGTTCCAGTGAGATAACACCTCGTGACGCTAAATGAGTGTACAAGGCGTCAGTTACCGTTTCCGATGTGGGCTGTGAATCGAGCTGACAGCACATTTGCGTCGTGTCTAGATCGGTAATACACGTGACTCCTTTTTTCTCATTTGTGCAGCTGACACATTCAGCTGCCCCATTTGGTGTCAAAAATCTAGGTAGAACGAATTTCCTCCTGTCCGGTCCCAAAGCTGAAGAAAGCTTCGGCACGGGAGTAGAAGAATCACGGAAACACGCCAAATCTGGTTCCAGGGTTGAAGAGGAAGTTAGATCCAGTTGACAAGTTGAGATAACACGGGAGTTCAATACTCTGCTCACTTTTGGATTCCGAAGACAATTAGACTCGCTCATCGATGGAATCAATCGGTCGGTCGCAAGACGGTCAGATGCCTCTGTGTCTAAGTCTACTCTCGTGGACGCGTCGGCTGATGTTGACCTTGTCAGATCCGTTGATGCTGGGCTTGTTCCGCGCTGCGACGAAGATGGGGAACGATGACAGTATGACGAGACAGTGTTTGCACCATACGGCGAGTTTTCCGGTTGCGAACGAGGTAGACCATGTGAAATCCACGTATCGACCATAGATTGTTCACGTTGAGGGTTGTCATTTGATCTTCTGTCCAAGTTGGTCATTGCTACTGTTCGCATTGCGTCAGGCGATGATCTACCTGTTCGGTGCTCATAAAGCCCACTATCACTTGCTTGATGAGCTGAACGATGAATTGTACCAATTGGGCCTAGATTCCCTTCCTGAGAGCTCTGTCGCATCCCAATAAGGGATGGAACGTCTGGGAACTGAAAAACACGATTGGAGTCGCTGAGAAATTGGTCAATGGACAACATGCACCCGAAGTCACAAGTTTAACAGCACACTCGAACAAAATGTACAAACCAAGACTTGTCCTCATTGGGCCGTTTTTATAGACATTGATGGAACGGAAACCGGAGGCCCTTCTGTTAATGTGGCATACTTAGTTACTTTAATGAACTATGACTTCTCCCCAAATCTTTGTGAAAAACAATTACGGAAGAGATCAATTTTCATAAGCTATATTGTCGTCAGTTGTTTGAATTGCATGACAGGTAGAGTGCTTTGTTCCGATGTGCCCTCAAACTCCAACCAGTACTAAGGCTATTGTCAGGATAAACAGTTAATATTCTACATAATGATAGTATGACTTACTGTAGTTCACAAGTAATAGTTGCTTTAAAATCACTAACTACTGAGACTAGATTGGATCTAACTGCGTTGCCAAGAAAACCCTATCTCACGGTTTTAGAGGTAGCTAAGGGTAAAAACCACTCCGTCCGGAAAGCTGTTTCGAGTTAATGGACTAAACTTTGAGTGGCCAGTAATAAACAATCCTATCTCGAGGACGCTTTGAGGTATGTGGGTTGGGATAGTTGATTCCGCTCGGAAATACCAACATAGTACGACACAACCCAAGAATGCTGGATCCGAGTATTACAAAATAACCGAAAAATTATCTGCGCACCTGCATGCACAACCGCTTGCTGCCAGAACTAGGTCATTTTCCCACTGCAGTGAAGGAGAGTAGTGATATCTTTAAGTCACAGCTTTTTAAACTTAAGATTGTAAACCATATTATACATGCGCTAAGTACAAAAGAACTCAAAATTGGATTGGAAGTACCCGCTGTGTGATTGGACTGCGACAAGCAATCTCTATTCAGACCTCTGTTCACTTTGAAGTATACATTAATCATTACGATCACCAGGGAGTAACATCTCTTTTACGGATCCATCTAAGGCCATAATTTTTGCATGGTCTTCCTTTCAGTAAGTCTAAAATAATCATGTCTTCGACTGCTTACCATAAAAAATGATTTCTTATCATTGGTGGATTTTCCGTTCGTGTGAAACGTCCAGGGCCATTCGTACTCCTTTGATTTATGTTTCCCGTTGTCCTTGAGTGTCGTGCCCGCTTGACGGTGCTGATCGCATGTGGGTGTTTCGGCGCTTCGGATGCTTTGCTGGCGCAAACTGGACGGATGTTGCTGCTCGGTAGTTCGCTCATTTGGTCCGCATTGGTCGACCTGCACTCCAGGAGAAACCGTGCCGCACGACGTCTCATCACCCATACTCATAGATCGCTCCCTGTTTCCTGTCTGGAATGCTGCAGTGTACCGGTTTAGAAAAGCTTTGGATGGGGATATGTAAGCATGCATACTTGTGCTTGGCGCGGTGTTACGCAAATTGTGAAATTTGGCTGTTCTGCCACACGGCTCACAGCCAACTTGGTCGAAGATACACGAAGCCGCAGTTGGTCCATCATCACTCGGTTGAGTGTACACTTGCACCCCATTGCGAATATAGGTCAACTGATCAAATGCACGGTCATCCTGGTCGTCAGTTTCAACAACAACCAAACGGCTACTAGAATCCACTGTTGGTGGAGAAGGAGTGGATACCGACGTCCGCAAACTTTTGTCTTCGGTCGTTTTCGGCTTCACGATTGGTGCGCTTGCTGATAACACCGGTGTACTGCGCCCCTCCGTCGAGTGACCGGTTGAGGCCCAAGTGGTTAGCTGAGAGCGCATGGCTTGTGCACGCGTCAGTGTGAGATTGCTATCCACTGGCTCAGGTTTCAGCATGTTATCAGAGTGTACCGACCTCCGTCTGTCGGTTGCATACTCTTTGGAGGCTAAAAATTTCTGGTGATTCTGCAGTTCTGAATCAAGTGACCCGTTGGATTCATCCTCCTTTGTCTCGGTCGCTGTGATCTCAGCGTACCCCGAAGTGCCTTGTTCGACGGCTGCATAATTATGATATCGGCCGTTTATCAGTACTCCGTCGTCGATGGTGTCACCTGGTAGCAAGTGGTCTAGGAGTTTAGCATTTTGCCAAGAAGCAGCAACTTGAACAAAATTAAGATGATTTTCTGTTTTCACCATCGCATTGGCAGTATCGCCGTCATATGCATATGAACGACCTGAGTGTTGCTGGCATTTCCCCTCTTCCGTCGAGCTACGACCGGAATGTAGAGCGAGTTGGATTGCGGAACTTTCAAATTCTGTTTGTGTTCTTAAGGCATGTCTCGCATATTCTTGTCCCTCCCTTTGACCGTATGACCGAGAAGCCTGGGCTAATTGTAGGATCCCAATAGTGGACTGTTTCATTCCTGGGGAGGCTATGCTCAGAACCGACTCATTTAGCTTTGTTTCACCTGAATGGGATAGTCTAGTTCGCAATTCTGTTAAATCAGGGTCATACTTAATTTGATCATAATGGAGCGTAGTTTGGCTCAGCGACTGCATCATGAGACCGTCAGGAGACAGAAGCTCGGAATCATGCATCATCAACTTTTCTATGGAGACTTCCGGCCCTCTTTGCTCCCGTTTGGATAGGACGTCCATCCTTAAAGGATCCCTGCGTGAATCTGATAGACACCCTGTGTGCATACCAGTGATCGCGGGTTCCGCTCCCCTCTGCCCACTATACGATGGTAATACAAAGGTTTTGGACGCATTCAAACCTTGTGAAAATGGAGTTCCTGGTCTATCGGTTACCCCTCCACAAGTTGTTTGACTGGGAGCATACCTTGAGTGTTGTGGCAATGTAAGGGTACTGGATCCAGTAGAATCATGACCGTACAACGCTTGTCCGATCTGCCCGCTTGGCTGATAGTCAGTGTGAGACGACCGGAGTCGTATAACGTTTACATTGGGTACCGTGGGGCTATTGAGGATGGCGTACGGGTTAGAAAGAGAACTATTCTTGTGGGTTCCGTATTCATCACCTCTACATAATCCACTGTCTTGCCCAATACATATCTGCGTATATCCATGGGAAGTAGACAAGGAGTTCGAGAGATAGGATTTTGAGGAGGACTTTGAATAGGGGGATGAGCACGCAGCCACAGCTGAGCGAATTTGTTCAATCTCGATGGCACATCTGTGTTTGACAGCGTTCGGTTGACGTCCTATTCGACTGCCTGAAAAATAATGCAGGTCACATCATAATTCACATAGAGAATAAACTGGAAGATACTCACCACGAATTCAATGGGATCTTTTTAGCTAAGAATATCTACTTAACGAGTGCAGCTTAATTGTGATCGTTGCTGAGTATGTGCGTGCACTAGCCGGTTTGATCCACCGAGAATAACCGGGTTGGAAGGTTCACACATCCTCCCCCGTATTTGTGATAATTAGACACGTGGTGAGATTGTCTTCGCACACGTGTTACATGGAAGTAGCTGTCTGACCAGCATCTTTCCAAAGTATGCAGTGTTCAACTCTATGAAATCAGTCGCTTTGCACCGGAACTACTCACATGGGTTTGTTCTGGGTCTTTGATATTTGGAGGGTATTATTAATGCCATATATACATATATATGTGGTAAAGTCTTTACACAACGAATGTGATGTGGCTCGCGCTGATCAAGGAAACCGTGAGTCTACGGTTTGAGTTTCGTCCCTTCGTTTCGAATGACAAATGCCCGGATGTTACGGCATGATCTGGTGCTAAACTGGCATGAAGGTGTGTAGTGATGCAATTCCCCAGACCACCTTTATAAATTCTGATTATTTTAAGATAACAGCAAATAAGCACCTGAGAATGACCTGCATACGCAATGGGAGTTGTGTGGTGATAAAACCCTTGAAGTGGCTAAACGTTTCATATAATTTCTCACTATGCATGCAGTTCGTAGGCCAACAGTTGTGGAAAACCTCTCCTCATTATCGGGTACCCGATGATTGCATGATCTGACACGCCCACAAGGAACTATTTATCTTACTGCCAACTTAGAAATGGCTAATATGCCCCTTTCGAATCCTACCAGGCTTCTATCATTACCGGAATGCTGTGTTCTCATGCACTTGCTGAACAGTGAAAAACAAGAATCTGAAGTCAATGTTTCCGTACTAATCGCTTGGTATCCCTACTAACTGTCTCATGTGAAGTCAAGGAGTCGCTGCTGTATATGATTGCTAGGTTACATCACCTTAAGGAGGAATAATACAAGCCAACATACCTTCTCACACAGACGGTAAGCCATTTATCATAGCATAGATGTGTGTTCTAATCATGTTTCACACGCCGAGAGAAATTTCGATCTACCCAAAATAGCATTTAGGAACTCGGGCCTTGTGGGGTAACTAACCCATGCTCTCTAAAAAAAGCTTGTGAATTGTGTGGAATTTATGGTAATCTTGTGCTCAGCCCCTCGCGCCGTTACGGACAGTGAGTTGAAAGGGATGTGACCTGGATAAAAATGCCAGTTTGATGTTCTAATCGCAGGGCTGAACTTACTACCGTAAAGTTAAAGATGCTCACCATCCTTTGACATTCCAACTGCTAGACATCGGCGATATCTGCAACTTTTGCAATTGTTCCTGGTGGCTCCGGTCACTGTGCAGTTACCTCCATTACGGCATGTGTAACGTTGGCCTTCTCGCTCATTGATAGTTCGCCTGAAGAATCCCTGTCATAACATGGTAGAATAGATGGGTTTTATTTTTAAAAAATCTAGATGGCAAAAGTCTTCACATCAAACTACGGTTGACAGACAGCACAACAACATAGAGGTTCAGGTCAAACAATTAACTGACATTGCTAGATAGTGCACTTCTTTCGTTGTCGCATTGACTCAGTCAACCAGTTCTCTTGCCAGTCATCGTGCAGTTTACCTTACTTACTAACTATGATTTGAGTAGTAAGTATGGAAAACGATATCAGGGAATGAACAAAGAGAGATGATCCCAATGAACTACTCTGCCAAGTGGCTCTGTGCCAAGTTTGCATCCCGGTACCTCAGTACCAATGGCTTGAGTCACTTTAGCGAATAGGCTGTTTTTGTGCCAAAAGCTCGCATGACTTAGAAAATATCGGTGGTATGGATCAGTCCCAATAAGGCGAACTGAGCTTAAGCGCATTTCGACACATGGTGGTGTAACCCTGGCATTAGACTTCAAATACTCCTTAAAGACGGCAAACGCTGTGCTCGGTTTGCACTTTTTCAACTAGTAAATTATGCCCATGAGAACGTGAGTACCATGCAAACCCTACTAGTGCGTGCGGCACTTTCATCGTAGACGCGATCTGCAGAAGTTTCCTCAGTTTACATCGACCGTTTCGAATAGTCCCTTCGAGTGTGTGAAAACTGGTGGCGTGTTGACCCGGTATTCTAGCAAAACCTTATACTATGCAGGGGAGAAGTACATGCCGAACCATATATCGCCAAGCGTCAACTATTTGAGTTGCATCCGCATTGCATCTTTTTTCCTATACAACAAAAGACATATCATCTACGCAATTTAATTTTGAACCAGCCATTCAATAGAATCTCTGCTCTATAAAATGAAAAAGATGGTATAGAATCAACCACCGTCATTTAGACCACAAAATAGAGGTGGGAGGGAGGTAAACCCAAATGTATGCCACTTGTCGTGTTGAATTGAGAGAAACGTTTTCCCTAGACGCCTAAAAGATCACGGTGGTACGGTATAGACATATACCGTCGAAAATAGGTAAGCTAAAGGGAATCGAAGGCTGTCTTCAGGTAGAGAGACAGCACGGCGACAGGTTATTATCAATAAAGATGATGTCGTGGCACCTATTAAAGCCTAAACATGTGGTATATTTATTCTCAGCTTTGGTGCAAGGTAGCTTGACTTTCGCCCATTCTTTTCGAACGAGTCGCCACAGTCAGATCCAAGTCAGCAACTTGGAGGCTACTTATAGCAAACTGATACTAGAACTATTTGCGCAGGACTTTCTATGGCCTCATTTTGGGATGGGTAGAACGGTTGACAACTGCCATTCAGAGGGCACGTTCTTCTTGCGCCATGGCATAGAACAGGGAAGTCAAGGTGGTTGTTATTACGTCCTTACCGTTTTCAGTAGAGTTGATGGAAGTTCCTCCATGCTAGATGTATCATACTGTTTCAACAGTGCTAGATCAGCGCTATTAGATTACAAACCATATAGGTCAAACGCCAATCCAAAAACGCACTAGACGATCGTTTCGCACTACCGGGATCCTTAAGTGGCGTACATTCCTTCCGTCCCCTGCTGGAGATCGAACCCATGACCGCTGGTGGCATACACCACTGGCCAGAATTTTATGCCACTGAGTCATGGGGAAGGTAGCTGATCATCATAGAGTGAAACCTAATTGCGATATGACCCGACCCGGGTTGCGCTAGTGGTGCAACCTAATAGTGGTCATGGGTTTAGTTCCCTAGATGGGACCCGGATAATGCATATCATTGGGGAGCCCCAATAAGGCGAAATGACCTTCTGATAATTTTATGGATTGGTAGTTGACATACTTGGCTTGTAATCTACTTGAAATAAACAAAGTAAATCTTAACAAATCCCTCTACTAGTAAGTACAAGCTCATGTTACCCCTCGTCGGTAATAGAACTTGGTACCTAAACATCTCAGGTGGGTCCAAGCGCAGCAAACAATTCCGGTGCCTCAAATTTGTCAGCCTAGTTTCCCGATCGAGGTGGCTGAAATAAAGTCAGCTGCAAATCTCTTTCAACTTTGTTGCACTCATGGAAGCTATTATTGTACCTGAATGTTGAATGGATCCGATTAGCACCGATATTCTCGATGGCACTTACCTCCTCCATCTCGCGAACCCTCAGCACCTACCACCGATCTAAGTCGACTAACTGATTCATAATCGGAAGACGCCCTAGGATGTTAACAACACCTCAGTATTGATGTCACAACGTAACCGTCTTTCGTGCTTCAATTCAGCCAATCAAAGCTCCAGAAACATGTTCACCATTCGGACACATTTTGCTTCCCAGACAAATGACCTATAGTGCCTTTGCATTGCGCACTGAAGTTGATTCGAATCTACATTCAGTTCGCCTACCTTGTTCTTTCAGTGATAATTGGTTTTGAATTCAGAAGGTTGTTGTTGCACCGCAGATTGCGAATGCAGTTTACGAGCGACCGACTTCTGGATTTAGTGTCTAGTTCAGGCAGGAAGATTGAGTGTCAGTCGGCACGCGCAAGAGCATGACCGAAATCGAGACACACGCTGCAAATGGACCGACACTCCTGCACTGAGGTGCAACATCTGTAGCTGATGGTGCTGTAGTCAATATAAGTCAAGGGCAAACTAACGTCCGATAACCGTCATGTAATCCTCTGTGAATGCTTGTGACAAAAACCTGTGATATGGGTTTCAAAATCTTGGTTAGCACGCAGCTGAAGAAAGTAGTCGTTACTATCAGTACAACAAGAGTCGATCCCAAAATGGTCTTCGAGGCAATCCCTTGGCTTTGTAGGACACCAGTTGGAACAAATATGTCACTCACAATGTTCACAATGTTCGCCATTGGGGCCAGTTGGATGAGATGAGCGTTGCTATTAGAATTTGTCTCTGATGGGAACTGGACCGCTAATCTATAGCGGTTGAAAGGACATGAAGCATCTTATCTTCGGAAGCTGCTTGTTGACTCAGATGGGGTATCGAAGTCGAATGTCGCAAAGTTGACTGTTGGCTGGTGTCCAATCTGAAGGATAAATCACTTCATCTGCCGACCGCGGTTCCGACGGTGCACATACTGTGAACTGTGGACTCGACATCATCGGAAAGGTAAAGTGTGTAAGTCCTATCACTGTTGTTCTGTGTGCGTACTTCGAAGAAAGCATACATTAACCCTGTGCAGTGCGGAACCACAAGAAGCGCTGTTCGTTAATCTATCTGTCACTGTATACCAACCTTCATGATCTAATGATACCCAAGGATTGAAAGATGACCAGGCTTACTTGGTCATTTGGCTACTGAAGTCATTTGTGAACTTCTGCTGGCAAACACAAGAACAGGAATCGTGATAAGGAGAGAGAACGAAGGAAGGAAAAGGATTACCGGGGTTGGCAGTGTTTGAGTAGCTGATAGTCTTCCACTGCACACTTCCAGATAGACGTTTCATTCACGGCTCCCTAGCCCCATCCGTTGACTCAACATTCTGACCCGAAACGCAGTGGGATGAGAGTGGATTTGTGTGAAGGACCCCACTCGGAGCATTTGACTCAATAGTCTATGTGAGCAAATATCCTAGGTGTAGACATCAGAACAAGAGTCAGCCAACAAACTCGTTTTCGATGGATGCCCTCAGGCTGGTACACCACAACTGATACTAATAAAATGAGTTAACATCAGACGGGAGTAAAGTTAAAAGGGGGAAGTTAAAAGCTCTAGGTCATTTAAATGACAAGATCAAGTGCTTGGTTCACAAACTTTCAATAGCATATCAGTTGCATGTTTTGTAACAGGGGTTACTGTAATATGGGGCCAGGGAAGAAAGAGAATCTGGGCAAATTGGTTTGTGCACATAGGTCTGGGTTCTGGAGGCGGATGGTGCTCGCTTCGGTTGTTGCTAATAAGCGACATCTTACCACTCGTGTGTAGCATCCAGGTACACGGTAACCTGTAAAGTAGTAGGGAGAAGGCCCAAAGCTGGTGTGTAATCGCAGAGTCCAATGGAACCTACTTGAGGTCTATCACATCCGTCTTGTGAGCGGTCAGTACAGTTCATTTGCGTTGGACCGTAGTATAGTACTCACCTGCGACCACAGTCAACCGCAGGCAGGAGTTGGTGGATTCTCACCCATCGAACTAGGGACTGTCTGGCTTACGGTGGGTGCTAGCAAACCACTGAGCCAGGGTGGTGTCCTGCAGCCATCAGGAGTAACGCATGCAGCTCCTGCTCTACGTCAATCGAGCTGAGCTTACAACTCATGAGTGACTGCCTCCTCTGGCTAAATGTTAAAAGAAGAGAGTGGTTGTTTTCTCTCTAACCTTCAAAGAAAAGGATACTGTAATTGAGCTGGTCTGACCTTTAACCATTGATCCTTGTGGTATGAATGCTTTGAGAGGACTTGGAACTTGTCAACCAGTGAAAGTTAGTTGGTCATGGTAGTAGGGCGACCACCGCATCACGTTAGAGTATTGTCTCAGCACACTATGCTGTGTGCGAATAACTGTCGTCATTAATCCGGACGGCTGATATGTCTCATATGGAAGTAAGATCTTGGAATTGACTAGACTTTTACGATCGTTGCTGTGCAGTGCGATTATCTACAACTATTTCGACCAGCAATTCCGTGCTGGTGCAGCTGTCAAGCACTGGAACACGTATACTGCAACTATTACGAACCAGCAGTCTGGAGCCTCTTGCCAAAATTCGCTGACAGATTAACACTAAGAAATATCTTTTAAGATTAGCGCCATGACACAGTTTACTGTGAAGACAATTATAGCAGATCAACCATTCATAACTAAACTCTCCAATCTCCTTGCATAGTGTGAACGCCACTGTGAAATTGGTTGGTACAGAATAGAAAGCAGCCATAGTTCATAACATGTGCCATGGGGCACAATGTCTCACATGAATCCGCTGCGATTCCTTCAGTGTGGCTTTTCGGCATGTAATCCATCTTAGGTAAACGTTTGATCCGATGAGAGTTAACGAATTCTGTACTCAGTATGCACCATATTCTAAAGTTTTTCTAATTTGTCCACAACACTGGTTACCGATCTTCCCAGTTGAAAACCATCGGATTAAGTCCGAACCCACCTTTGTTTCTCCTCCGTCCATTTTGACTCTTACTGCCTTAGCAAGCTAGTTTATAGATGTTTAGAAAGATCTTCGAAAAAGAAATGCACTACGTTACTCATGGTGCTGTCTAAGTCCGGTTCGTTAACCGATTGTGCTGTCCTATGCGTTGAAGCTACATTTGAGCACATAAGAGAAATCAAAAATTGCGGCACCAGAACGTTTCAATTTACGAGTGTTCATTTATGACATTACTTCCACACTGCAATCAGGTTAAACGGTTGTATACTCACGATGGAGGAGTTACAAGGTTTTCAAAGTCTGCCAATAGGAAGACTAGCCCATGATTAAATTTCTAGAATGCTGTATATAAGTGCATCCCTTGTGAATCGTATCCCGGTATTAACTTAATCAGATGATAAGCTATCTTAGGCATACAGCGCAATACTTGTCATCTGAAAATTAGTAGCATGATTCGCTTGAGCAATAACAAGCAGTCGTACTCATGTAGCCCTTGCGTTTCTACGTTCTCAAAAACGGATCGCATTTGGGTTTCTCCTTATTGGCACACTGCGTTTTGCCGAAACGTGCTGGTGAGTTAACGACGCTGGCGTGGTGGAAGCTACATGTTACTTAATATTGCAGATGCTCCCAGCGGAAGACGTTAACACCGGCTGGTTGGCTATCATCCAACGAGTGGTGAAGTCGCAACGAGCCCCCTGTTAGATTCGCGGGGTTGCAGTTGTCGGCAACCTGACAACTGGTCAAGAAACCTATCCCCCAACAGTGGAAAAGGAGGTGAACCCATTAGGTTCTCTGTTTGTTGTCTAACTGCATACCTGTGTCACCATAAGTCCTGCCTTTGATCCCAACAGATGCCGTTGCTAAGCCATTAATCAGGTTTTTCACAACATAGTGGGTAGCCCTATCATAACATGGTCGTCCACTAGAAATTTTAACTCAAGGATTAGTACAATACGATGGAAATATTCCAGTCGCTGACGATTTTGTCACGGATTACATACCGCAAATTTTCTGATTACTAAAATCAGTAGCTGATTCAGTTAAGAAAGGGAGCCGCTTTGCCTCCAGGGCAAAGATTGACGGAGACAGTACATTTCGTTACGTAATTGTTACTGATCGTCACGGGGTACTGCCTTTGTGCGAATACACCATGACCAAGAGGATGTTTGAAAACTTTTATAAACACCTGGTGAACTCAATGGAGGAGCCATTTTCAGGGCACTTGTTGTGTGCGAATAGCTTACAACGCGCAATCTCAATCGGGACTGAAATTCACATTGGACTGAACTTCAATTACTTCGGTCACTGGGACCGTGTCTGAAACAGCTAAGCAACGGGCACCATCTGCACTCGAGACACCACTGATTTCGTATTTATTTACTTTGATAATGCAGAGAAAGCAGGGTTGCGACTAGGTTAGAGTAGTAACAGCTCATGACTTCAGACTTTCATTTTGCTCTGGCGGTTCATTACTGTTTGTTTTAACGTATCATTTCGCCATTCCTATTAGCTATTTGGAGTTGTTATTTCTGCCGTCAGGTCGCAGTCCTGCTCCGTTCTTGGTGTACGACCGATTGGTTGCTGCTTTGTTCTTTCTGTATTGGCTTTACTTGTGCTCAAGCTTTCCGTACTCTGGCTGGCTTTCACGCCTGTGTCTCATGCCATATAACGAAGTGGTTTCCCTAAGTAGAAAAACCCTTGAAGTTTTGTCCCCGATCGTTCGTGTTCTCACTACCATTAGTGGGTTGAAACGGTGGCGGGGTGCCGACACAACATTTGTGACGACGGATATATTAAACAATTATGGTTATTTCTTTCGAGAACCTCCAGACCCACCTTCAACGGAATCAGTTTCACTCTAAAAACTCTCAGCTGCAGTTATTTGAATTGCTGCCACAAAAACTGAGCATTCAAGTGCAATGGAACAGTAGTCGAGCCTGACATCACGGGACATTGCATCCGAGTGTCACAGGCTGTTCATTTTGAACCATGACCGGAAAACAGTGGGAAGTTAAGATCCCAGAAGAGAAACCCAGTCCTGTTACACAGGTATTCATCGCCAAAACGTGAATCGAAAGGTGCCAGACCGGAAGCCACCGACTGCGTCTTGGAAAGATGATGTGGGGCAGTCTGCGAGAGATCATCATGGTCAGATGCGTGCCTACTTCAAGGTTGCAAGCAAGCCCCAACTTCGAAAGAAACAGGTTTCGTGGTACAGCTAGGTAGACGAGTTCTGCAGTATTTCGCACAGACTTCATGGAAGGGAAAATACCCTACAGTGAAATGCAAGTATGTTCCGGTACCGCTACAACCAGAAATAGTGCATGCTATCTAGAACATTTTTCTATCTATCCGGGCACAACTTGACACATTGTCCGTCAAACTGGTCGAAATGTTTCAGAACCTCTGCAACTGAAAGCCTTTGCTTGTCCGCATACTTTCCGTACTCTGGTTGGCTTTTGCACTTGTGCGTCTTGCTATACAACGAAGTGGTTTCTCTAGGTAGAAAAACGCTTGAAGCCTTGTCCCCGGTCGTTCGTGTTCTCACTACCATTAGTGTGTGGAAACAGTCGCGCGGTGCTGACTCAGTAGACTCGAACCCGGTAACTTCGCGATGCTGGTCGAAACCTCTACCCTTAAATCACAAAGTCATTGGGGACAATGCTTTCGCAACGGTTACTAACTCAATGTGGCCATTTTGAAACGCTCGTTAAGAGTTGCCTGTTCGTAATAATGCGGGTGCTGAGGCCTACACAATATGGTGACTGAAGCCTAGTACCGAACTCACTAGAAAAGGCCGCTTCAATTGCATACTGATTCACTTGACCTGACAAAGCACTTATGTCGAAAGTAAAATGTTTCCCAACAAACGCTCTAACCAATTGTTCACAAACCACTCCGAAGTTTAGCATGTTTTAGCTACGCAGTTCCGCGGTTAACCTCAACCTAACAATGGGGAGCACGTGAAATATCCTCAGAGGCGACAACCTCGGCAGTCTAAGTTTCGTATTCATCTCTAGTATTGATTCGCTGTCATCCTACTTTATTCCGTTGTGGCACTAAAATTATGTATTCGGTCAATTCACAATACATGAAATTAGGTGCATTCAGAGTGTTCCGTTTAAATTCTCCTCGTGCATAATAGGATCGAATGGTCGATACATTAATGATATTGGTGCATTTTTCAACCTGTGTTATCCTTAGGAAACGAAGAAGGTAGTTTATTTGTGGCTGTATTGTGGCCACAGGGTTGTTCTCTAATCTCATATTGTCTGCGATGGTTGGACACTGGCATCTCTGCTTAATGTGCAAGTATTCAACTCCACCTTATCAACCAACCATGGCGTACTACCGACGGTATTAGGAATGTCCGACTCCGAACTGCCCAACAGCCGATGATGCTGTTGAACTAATGGTTCTCCCCTCCATAATCAAAGCCCGGGACACGATGGCCACCTTAAGCTTGTGCTGTTAGCCTTCGCGGTACCCAAAGTTCAGGACCTCTTCGGAGTTGATCATGTTGTAGCCTTGAGAAACACGTCTCTTTTAAAATTGTTATATATTAGTGGGGATTATGGATAACAGCTTAATGCTTTGTGAGTGACAGTAATTGCTAACATATGTCAGGCCTTCAGTAGTTGCTGTAGCTAACAATTAGCGGATCTTTTCCAGTTAAGCCCCGCCACTAAGGCAAAAAGGGTACACCTGAAAAGTCAAGCCCCATCAATAGTGCAAAAAGGGCACGCGTGAAAAGTTGAGCCCCGCCACTGTTTGCCAGCTCCAGTGTACGTAATGCATGTGAACGTGCCCCATAAAAACACTCCTTATCCGCTTCTAAGGTCATTTTTGTCCAAAAAGTTTCTACGTTCGCACGTAAAACCTGACATGAACTTTCTGACGCTTTCGGTGGTCGTTCATGACAAGGAAACAGCAATACGTTTTTTGCAAAGCCATGGAGTGATTCATCATCAACGTTTATGCAGACGAGGACACCAAATGACACTTTCAACTGTTTCTGACAGGTGGAGGTGTGATGCCCGACAGTGTCGGCAAGAAATCGGTCTTCGAAAGGGAACTTGGCTGGAGCGGTCTAGGATGGATTTCAGGACAATAATCGTATTCATTTATTGCTGGTCAAAAAATCTGACAACAATCAAATTCTGCTCAAAGGAGTTATCTATTGGCCACGCGACCGCTGTCGACTGGAAGAACTTTCTGCGTGAAATTTGCGCCTGGCAGCTTTTGCAGACTCCAACGATTGTCGTCGAACCAGGTCTACATGTCGAGATCGATGAAACCCTAATATCACGTCGTAAAAACCATGCAGGGCGAGTCCTTCCCCAGCAGTGGATTTTCGGAGGGATTTGCCGGGAGACTAAAGAAGTGTTCTTGTATACAGTGCCAGATCGAACTGCGGCCACTCTGCTGGACACAATCCAGGCCTGCGTCGCTCCCGGCTCAATTATCATTTCCGATATGTGGGCATCATATCAAGGCATTGAATCGATGATTGGCATGAGTTATACTCATCAAACGGTTAATCATACCGAAAACTTTGTGGATCCAACGACTGGAGCTCACACACAAACCATCGAATCTCTCTGGCACATTTACAAGATGCAGAATAAGCGCCAATGCGGCACACACCAATCTTTAGTGGACAGCTACCTGTGTGAGTTCGTTTGGAGGCAAAGACACCGAAAAATGAACCTTTTCATGCAAATTATTAATGACTTGTCTCAATTTCACCCTCTTCAATAGAGAGTAAAAGTTCAAGTTCCATATCCTCCCTTTTCATAATCTTTTTTGGGTGGCGGGGCTTAACTTTTTGGCGGGACCTAACTGGAAAAGATCCCAATTAGCTCTTCCACTAAAATTGACTACCTAATCTGAAGAAACATTTGTGCCAAAAGTTTTGGATGGTCACACCCCAACCCCATATTAAACCGAATAATATACGGAACGTTCCGAAATTATGAATTCCCGATTAGGTGCAAGCTAATTCTGAGATAGAAATGGCCACCATTTTGTTAAGTCCATCCGTGTAACTACGCGTTAAAAGTTTTTCCATCGATCCATCATCGATACCAGCAGTAAAAATTACCTCGCACCGAACATGTGTCCTGGCCACAAAACTAACTACGTGATGATGTCTGCTAACGAAATTCTGTTCGGCATTTCTACTTTATCAATGGTGGAAAGAGGTGCTAAATGTTAACCTCGTTTAGTGGTGATACACACCCGGTTGTACTGCCAACACTGTAGATTAACCGAGAGTTTCCACTAGCAGTAAGTAAGTAACCCGTTGTACTATTATTGGTTGAGAGGGTTCCACAGTACCTTCCAAGTCAGCTAGTCCCTACACTGCCGGACATGTACTATTCGACCGTTTCGCCCTATCGGAATAATGCAGTAGTGCGCATGCCTCGGTTCTATAAGGATCCTAACTATCTATTAGTGGCTTATGTCAATAGCCATCAGCTTATGCCACTAGGCTATGGAGAACGGTGGTGGAACGATATGGCTTGCAAGATAAGTTCAATATTGCCGGATCTATCCATCGTTACCATGCAAGTCGCGAATGTTGAAGAGAACAAGATTGGTTCTGAGAGTCATGGTTCCCACTAGTAACAACTGTGTAAGACATAGTGTCTATTTCTAGATGCAGCGGATTGTCTAGAGAGTCCCTTGTGGATTTTATTGTCAACAAGCATCTAAACGCGTGTACCCGTTTTTCCTCTAAAATCCTAAACGACCCTATTCATCCACTACATTGTGACTTATCAAAAACATTGTCTGTTTCCTCTTTCCGCTCCAAATTTATGATTTTCTTGTCATGAAATACACCTTACCACCGTTCCATGCTACCGTACTTGTCCCGCTTGCTTGTCGACCCAATCGAAACTATCAGTATGATGCGAAAATATTTGCTCGAGTGATAAATGTTGGCATTTTTAGTCGTTTTAATTTTTCTGTAACAGTGATTTCATATACATCACCATCCGCAGTGATAGTGTACCATGTTAAACATGCACCTGTTTTCATATATTCGTGAGCAGATTATCTTTGATGTAATTAGTTGAGGCTATTTCATAATAGCTTCTGTTCTGTTTTACCATCAAAAAAACAAGTGTAACCATACATTGCACCCTTGTTGTGAAAAACGGAATAGAAAGTGGATCAAACAATTATGCATAAAATGCCAGTATCACCACTTTTCTTTCACAGAAGACGCCGAAAGGTTCCTAAACAAACCGAAAGACCATAGCTAACCTTGCAACCTTCGCAAGTGATCGCTCCAAAATGGAAGCCTGACGACTTCGCTCCGCACACACGACACGGAATTTCTGATATATCTGTTGCGGGAAACACAGCTGCGCCTGCAGAGTAGAAAATAAAAGATAATAAGGTGGAATTGTCTCAACATGCATTCAAACCAACACACACACTAAGGGATGAATACGTCACCGTCTTGGCCGAGTGACTGGCCTCCTGCCACAAGGTCTTTGTGCTGTGGACGCACCTAAGAGAACCAGAAGCGTCCAGTTGTGCCTGTGTGTGCGTGTGTGTTTAACGGAGTGAATGCAACGACCCTGAACACCACTGGCCCAGTTACCTCCCGCAGGATGAAATTACCGGAGCCCCGATCCCCAGTTCACACAACACAGGTTATGGAAACGCTCCAGTTCCAGCCACCAGACAGCCGCTGCGCACGTTGCCGTTCGCTGAGCTGGTGCACACCTGCCCCACGGGTGACTCAGCAGTCTCACCAACTCGCGTATGTCATGACGATTGTGCCACAGGCGTTTCCCCGTTCATATATGCCTATCGAGATTGTGTCGAACTGTGTGATGAAGTTGTGTATATTTGACACTTCGAATGGCTCCTTTTCAACGCAGCCATAGCAGATAAGGTACCAAAGATATAACCTGGCGCACTCAAAGCTCGTTTCATACTCAATATTGTTCACCCACATTAGATACAGCACACTGTATCGCTGCGTCAGAGAGATAATATGGCCAGCGGTTGGACACACTAGTCAGTTTACTGCGTACAGTATTATGTAGAACCCAAGTAACTTGAGCCTGAAGATATATTCTCGTGTTCGAATAACCAATCCCCGCCACTGTCAGGTGTAGTAGGATCACAAAGGCATTATATTTTCCATTCAGTGTCACGGTCTTTATAGTGGATTTACAATCAGCCGAATATGGGAGGTAAGAGTATGCCGTGCGAATACGGCCTCTTTCAGCGAAGCACATCAAATGGAAAGCAAACTAACTCGTTGCCTGAGTATTCGAAATATTCGGTCTCAACCGTAACCAAACAACCTGATGCATGCCACTAAAAGTGGCACGTTCACATTTTACTGTGCGCCCACGTCTTTAGTTGCTTAACCGCAAGGTATTAGTGCGACCAAGCAACTGTTTATGTTTTTGAGCACTGTGCCCCACGCCAACACACTCAATAATTTGACACAGACAGCGCTTACAGTTGAGTAGTTACTGCCAGAAAACCATAGTGGGAAAAGTGAAGACACGTTTCCATGAAATTTGTGTTATTGGAAGCAAGATAAACGGAGTGAAAGGAGCATATTAAAATCTTTACTAGGGAATTTGACTTCACCTGTCTGCTAGCTACGGTCGAAGTTGAGTCACCGTATGTCCTAGGTCAATTGTCAATGATAAAAAGCAGAAACCAAACATGTGCCGCGGGATAATCGCTGAGGGTTTTCAAAAGATAAACACTAGAAACTGCGAATAACCGAAAACAGCGAACTTGCCGAGCAAACCTACTTCTAACCCTATCCAGCTGCACCGAAGCAGTAGACACTGGCACAGCTATTTATGCAGTTCTCCTCGACTTCTCAAAGAAATTTAACCAAATAGACCGTAGCATCCTGCTGTTCAAACTTCAGAGCTTTGGCATTAGAGACACCCTCCTAGGGTGGATCACAAGCTTTTGCTCCATCTGTGCTTGTAGACTAGTGCGTGCATCCCTTGCAAATCCCATCCAAGTAGAATGGGGAGTACCACATATATGCAGAAAACAGGTGGGGCAAAATAGATGGGTCGAGGCGACCGTAAGCTCTCTTTAAGAGCTCCAAGTTGTGGATGCCAGTTTTTGAGGCTAGTGTAAAGTACTCCGAGAAACCGAAGACTTCCTGAACCGACGCACCGAGATTTTGCTCATCAGCCCAATGCTGGAAATATTGGTCACTCAGTTTAGAGGCGAAAACCATTTGGTTTCGCAGAGTAACTACTCGATAATTAGCTACGTTGAACTGAAGACGATTATGGACTGACCATTCATGAATCTTATCGAGGTAGTTTTGAAGCTGTAAGCGGTCTTTTTGAGCTTAGATCGGCCGTTAAACTTTAATGTCGTCGGCATAAAGCAAACAGTTTGAAGTGATTGAGCTGCTCACCAGATCGATAAGGAAAATCAGCAACAGATGCTGCTCCAATAGCGAAACTTGTGGCATACCGCATTCCATTTGGATAGGATGATACGGATTCGAGAACATTCACTTCTAGACGTCTGGGCAAGAGGAAGTTGCGGCTTCACCTTATAAAGGGATCAGCAACGCCGCATACATGAAGCCTCGCTAGAAGGATACAACGGTTCAACCGGTAGAATGACTTAGAGGAACCGAGGTAGACAACACCAATGCCTCCACCATCATCCATTGTTGCAATCCAGCTGTACCATGCTAACAGTACATTGGTAGTGCAAGATCAATTCGGGCTACAGTCGTGGTGCACTTGCTCCAAGTGGCCAAGTCCGTCCAGGCAAGAAATGCCCGCGTCATCAATGATAGCTACCATGACTTTTGAAAGAACGGGTCGGAACGACTGTATCCCTTATAAATTGGAGTTATTGTTCCATGTTTCCCTGTTATGGAAACATGCATCCCGTCAATACATTGCTGGAAGCATCGCGCCAAATGTTTAGATACTTTCTTAGTTGCAACGGCAAGCGCCTTCGGGTGATTACCAGCAATTCCGGGGAGCTGGGTGGACGCATAAATAACAGATTACTCGTAACATTGTCTGCCGCAAAGTGGACATGAGAAAGCTTTTGTGATGTCACAACATGTTTCAATGGGTTAACATACAACGAAATCAATGGAAAAGTTTACGCGTACTGCTGCTGCAGGGTGCTTGCTGATTCTTTAGTGGTCCGTGTTGGTCCATCGGCTGTTATAAGTGGAGGAAATCCTTTTTCACTAGCGAAGAACATTCACATGTTCGTACAGTCATTTGTGATTTGAAATAGTTTGTGTTGCCTGAGTGGTATTTTATCCTTGCGCACAAGTTGAATACAAGGGTTACAGTGGACGATATAATTCTTCCAGGTTAGTTTTGCGATCATGCCTTGCTGCGTTTCGTACCATTACGTATTTTCGTGTTCGTGTTTCTGGAAAGGATGGCCTTGGTTTCCAATGCATCAACGACCATAGTTTTAATCTTGCTGACGGATCTTTCCTGGGAAAAATCCGGTAATCCCCAGGTAAAAAATGCCAGTCAATCGTTTCAGCCAGTCCAGCCAAGTTGTCGTGGCGCGTTATCTTCCGCGTCACTTGGGTATCTGCTCTGGATTATACAGCACAACAGGTATACCTGAACAGCAAGGTCACCTGATCACTGCGGTCTACGTGATTGGATGGTCACAATCTCGATCATGAGTTCTTCGTTGGTAAATATTCGGTCAAGTATGAATGGACTGTATGAAGCTGCATCTGGCGGGAGTGTCGATGTGGCCATAAAGCGGAAAACTGTGGACAAGCACTTATATGTCTACTTTGAGCTGTTATATAGGGGCGGCCTTGGATTCTAGAACGTAGATGTTGAAATCACTAGTGATAAGAATAGGACTATACTTCTTGTTTATCATGCGCGTTAGTTAGAATGTCAAACTGAACTTCATCTGTGGTGTGAAAGATGGAAGGAGGTAAATGACAGCCAGCAAGCAAATGTCGTTGCCGCTCAATCGTTGACGACGGAGTAGCAGTTCGGAAAGTTTGCGAAGCAGGCTCTGCTCATTAATGTACATGTTGGATAGCTTCTTGAAAGTCAAAATCGTTTGACAAGGAGTGTCTGAGCGGGGCGAAGGCAATATGAACCGGTGAAAGCTGGGGGACCAAATGTTTTGGGAGGTTTTCTCTTGAATAGAGTATGATCAAGTCTCGTGTGATTGCAATCCACTTTTGGCCTCAAACACATAGAGTATGCAGTCCATTGGTAGCTTCCTCGGTGGAGATTGGTTGAGCACATAGGTGTTGCGAAGCACGCATAGCTGCGTGAACTTTGCGCAGACTTCTCTCAAGCTCACCACACCACGCTGCGACTCAGACTGTGGAGGTAACAACCGCGCCTTCCTCAGGAGATTGCTGTATCCACCGCATCACAACGCAGTGCACCAACTGTATGCTCTTCAGGACACTGCGGTAGCAACCTCCGCAAGTCGCACTGACCCCGACTGAGGTTTCCTCTGGTTACTATCACTAGGAAGCAACTCATGTGCCTTGGCAACATTCACTCTCTCTCTCTCTTACAGTTTATTTAGTACGCCGCTACACTACTGAGCTAGGAATATGGGGTGTGAAAGACATGGCTTGCCTTTGTCGGAAGCAGTAAACGAATTCTTGTTCTCAGTCTTGCTCTTCTGGGTCCCGATGAAGTCGTGTGGCGTTAGGTGTTTCGCATCCAGCCTCAGTTCGCATGTACCACGTTTGGGAGCTAGGTCACTTGGGCCGTACCGATTCGAAATCAGGGAAGATGGGTTCGTCCTTTCCGACTAGGATTCAAAACAACAATAGTCTCCTAATTCGCTAATGTGGTCACCTTGAGTCTCGGAGGGGGTCGTTTTCCCCATGATGTTGGGTGGATCTGATTCTCTTGCGTTTGCCTCCCTTCCCACTGAACGATTTCACCGCATTCTCGCACCAGTTGTGGGACCGGTTCACCGATGCTTACACCGACCATCGGAAAGTATCGCAGTCCACTGTGTCGACGGTTACTAACGGTCGATTGCTGCATATCCAAGGCTTAAGGCCACCGATCTGGAAGATACCTGCACCGTTGTGCAACTTGTCTTAACCAGACAATGCAAAATGGGCTTTCAGTTTGTCGATATAAATAAATAAAACTTATTCTCATCAGTGTGAGACATGACTATTTCGGCAGGATCGTGCAGGTTCGGTCATGTACGTAACGCATCAAAGAATGATCAGAGAAAAGTAAACATTTATTCCATCACTGTCACTTGAAAAGGCGAGAATATTACATGAAAAATGGGCCGATGGGACAAAATACACGTTATGTGTCATAATGGGCTTTTTACCAGCGTGCGCTTGCACCGGCTGCCGGTCAGTCAGAGAAAAACAAAAATAACCGAACCCAGAAGCAGTATTGATAGGAAAATATTGATCCGAATGAATCTCATGCGAAAATGGAGTGAATTGGCAGGAGAGTTACAGGTTGTATTGAAGATAGACTGTACCGCTAAATTGCGGGCTAAATCAGAGTGCATGCAGAGCTGTAGTTCAGTAAATGAATTGTTTGGTGTCTGAATTTCTCGCCCTCAGATCAAAAGAAAATACAAATACCTTCATGCAAGATGAGGATTCCGTTGTGGATTTGTGGCTAGATTTGTAAATCGCTCAAATGCAGTATTTTCGTGGAGCTCCAAATAAAATGCATAGAATGTGAAAGTTTCGCCATTTAATTAAATATGTCTAAATACGTTCGCAAACGATAAGTAATTCCTTACTTCAGTTCTACAGGACGACGTCCACATTAGTCGAGGTAGGCTTCATGCTTAGGTCAAAGTAAAGCTACGTAAGTAGAATGACTGGGATGATGGCCACATAATGATGAGAAAAGTTAAACCCAGTTGATAAGACCAGAGGGTAAATCCGTCCAACAGATAGCAAGTCGGAAAAGGTTAAGAGCCAACAGAACGATACAAGCATGTCGAGAACGTAGACCCGTTCGCCGACCAACAGTTAGATCAGGAGCGTCCGGCACAGAAAGGAGGATCGTAGCCCCTGACTGTCCATGCGCTACCATGTAGGTATAAATATGGTTGCTGGCATCCAATTCCGATATGCATATCACTGTGGCCAGCCACAGGACGCCTGCGCCTACAGAGGGACCATGGATGGCTTGCGCTGCACCACCCACAGTTCCATCCAAACACCCCATATCCAGTGTAAAGCCGAAGGAATAAGATCGGGAGGCATGCGGATGGGAACCACGTTGCCTCAACGGAGCCGGCCCACACTCATTCACAGGCAAACACAAGTACATTGTATTTGGGGAATCAGTCGCACACAAGACGGTGGCTGGACCCTAGTGCGCTCCACACTGAGTGCATGGAACCACTTTTCAAGCCTAGCACGACCACAAGGACCGTGCACCTCGTCCCCTCCAGCAACGACCAACTGTCTCCTAGAGCCAGTACGGACGAACTAGTTTGTAATAGACAGGTAGGCACCTTGTCAACATGCACAGCAAGCGCAGCCACATCGGGGATATTGAGCAACAGCCAATCACTCGACACGACAAGATGAAAGAAAATAAATCGGATAAGGCATACAGATACGGCGGCATAACTTCACTAAATGGGCGTAAAAAATAAATTGGTTAGGGACAAATCCACGATAAGTTCAAGAGGTCAGAAAATATATTTTAAAGAAGTGCCACAAATGCGAAAATTTTATCGAAAGTAACTACAATTAGCTTAAGCGATGTGTACAAGTTTATAGAAGATAGTTCAGGTAGACATTAATATGAGATAGAAGAGCACTGGGACAATATAGCAAACCCACCACCTGGAATAAAGAGACTCAGCATGCAAGCTCCCGGGTAGTAAATCGAATGCAGCGCACCTATCAAAGCTGCGTCGGTGCTGCCTACGTTCTCTGCAGCACTCGTCATCTTTTCGTTCTTGGCGCCCAGCGGCCTCGCTCTTGGCTTACTTGGTCTGCCTGACTCAGGCACTCGCGACCGCATGTGCTACAGCACCATGCGCTCGCTGCCGATGGAGGAAACCAATCGGTGCTTGCCGCGTATATATATATATATATATATATATATATATATATATATATATATATATATATATATATATATATATATATATATATAATTTTCTTCATTGCCGAATTGAGAAAAACCATAAACCATCAAGCGCCGCACCGGCATATCGTGCAAGAAATTAATCTCCACTATAAACCTCCAACACTGCTCAAGCGCGATTCAGAACCCCGAGTAAAAGCACTCCATCTTGGGCCGCGTAAAAAATCACGGTTTCTGTGGCTATCTACTTGTCTTGAAGAAATAGTCGTTGCTGAACTTCAGCATTTCCCAGATTGATGTTTTATCTCCCTAGGCTGTCTGGTCGTCTCGCCGTAGGGACCAGCAGAACAAACCCACAACCTGTTCAACTGATACGTGGGCCAGTACGATCGTTAATTCGTTTCATACCCCAGTCACAGTGCCACCAGTATGTTATCGAATGTGTAGGATGGCCACAGACGCTGTGTCGAATAAACGTAAGCTGATTCACAGATGGATAAATCCACCTCTGATTTTTGGTCATTCGACCCCATAACTGTACACTCGTAGGAACCGTGGGACAACACCAACCAGTCACGTAGATTAGCGACGAAAACATGTGCACGATTAGCCCGTTCCGTTCATGAGCCAACCGTGATTCTTCCCCTTTAAGCACGTTTCTCTTGTCTTGACAAATGAGGTCCTAGCACAGGGCGAACCTACCCGATTAACTAGGGAAGTGCATGGCCATAGATTGCGCAGGCGACCACAACGCCAAATGTGTGGGAGGCTCCTGTCGCCGTCCTCGGTGGATGCCCACCCTACTGTGTCACGCACCGCAGGCCACACAAGTGCGCGATGAGCTGTACCTTCCATTTACCTTGCGCCGTCTCAGTTTAAGCGATTTATCGCGCTGGTGTGTCGTATACCTGCAGTGGTGTGGTAGGGATGGCTAGGGTGGTATGCACGTACGCAGTGCAGAATGGACTGACATCAGACGTGCTCAGTGATCTGCAACCTAATGGCTTGGCAACCGCATGCGCCACGCCGTCTGGCCGGCTGGATTGTTACAGTTTGACGGCTTTCTGTTCGCACCCGAGAAAATCAAGAAGTTGTAGTCATAACTGCACGTGTTGTGTCTTCTTTGCTCATGTGTACGACAAGAGTGGGGCTGCTTCAGCTAAAACCGACAAGCGATTATTTCTGGATGGGTTCAGTCTCAGAATCCGGCTTACCATTGCCGTTTGACCAGGGCAGCAATGAAGATCATCCGATTCAGAACACCTCTCGTCTGCAAGGCTGAAAACAAGGCCGTGCAACCGATGTAGATGATACAATTGCCTGGCTTGGTCACTTTAATGTTTTCGATCATCATCTTAACGACTGTTTCTATATCAACGCTCTTCGGACGGAGAGTGTCTCGTTTTAAGTAACTATATGTCCACCAAAGTCTTTACATTAACAACACCGGTCTTTAGATCAAACTTTCGCATCGGTCCGCCCAGTTCCCATTCGATTTAAGGCTTTCACGAACCTCACCAATCCCATCGTTATCAGCTAGGGTGTCGTGTCAGTTCGACATTATGGGTGATTTGATTTACTTGCCTGGATCCCGATTGATTTCTGTCATTCGTATGCGAATAGTTTAACTTCGAGGTTGCTACCTTCCACCTGAATAACCAGTCTTCAAACGAGTCCATCAAACTATGCTAGCAAAACAACAATCATTGAAGTACCAGATTGATGGGCAGTATACTGAGTCATGTATTAGGAGGAATGTTCCCGTAGCCACTTGTCCACTTAGCTTAATATACCAAGATATTGGATGGCCTTCTGAAGCTTTTGTCAGTGCAGCGAATCGTTAAATACAATTTGCTCACACAGTGCAACGGCGACTGACCAAGAGCCTCAGGACCGTTGAGAAGTATTAGTTTACTTTCAGGGATCCGTGAGATGGAGATAATGGGCAATACCGGTAACAACGGAGCAGCTTTTTATCTCTAAGTACGAGTCCAAGAAATTTGCAATGAAATGAAACCAGCCCGAGGAGAACAGACAATTAATCCCATCTTAAGCGCGGCGATCCATCTGTTGTACGGAACACTTCGAGAGGTAAATCGGCCGACCCGACGTGTCGCAATTTCTCAACAAAACATCTGAACCCACAGACTTTGATGATCTTGTGAGCAACGTCGAACAGCACTTTCGTTAAGTTGCGATTCACCAACTTTGTCTAATATATGATAAAGAGGACGGGAGTCTGACCTTGTCGCCTTGTTTAAGGCTAGCTAGAGCACTGCAGAAAAGCTAGCAGAATGATGGAGTCAAACCCATAAAACTGTCTTTAAAAGGCAGTATCGGGCGTCGTGAATGGATCGTCGAGTAATTGTTTTATTGCAATAGTCTCCCAAACTTCTCATTCTCATCGCAATGGGGACAATTACTGATCCTTGTAAAAGTGAAATCAGTGTAGGCAACCTTGCAAACCGCTGACAGTGGCAATGACCACATACAGCATTCGGTCAATAAGGCACAAGATTCCATCTGATTTCGTCTACGTTTGAAAGGCGATGGTACCGATTTGTTGACTGTCTTTTACCGCCTTCCATCTTCCACCACCGAGGTGCAGTTCACTTTGGCATCTGCACTGAGGCGGATGATAAACGAGCAGCATAGTCGTTTTCTTATTCCTAGTGATTTCAACATCCAAGCTTTTGAATCTCAAGCTGCCTCTCGAGAACAATTCAAAGCAGATATGCAAGAACTTGTCCCCAGTTTTTCGCTTTGCGGCCACCTAAACACTCCCGCTAGTTACAAAGAGACAAATAAGCAATCTATCTTAGGTCGGATATTAGAAAACGATGAACTCACAATAGAGCAGATGATAATCGACATCCCTCTGGGCCGCCGTGATCGTGTAATCTTACTCTTCAGTTACATCCAATATGTAGACTCTCCACTGGAAATTGCCAAAGTAACAAGAACTATTATACTCCATGAATATTAGCTCGACTTAGTGAGACACCCAACTGGACCTCCAGGATAGACAAAGCACCGGCTAACGCATGGTAGCATTTCGTCAACCAGTCTAACACTGATTACGGAAGCATTAGAAATTAAATATGTCCATTCGAGAAACGTGATTTCGTTTGTACGGAGCAGAGCACGCAAGTGTCTAGTTGTGCAAAACTCAG
Organism: Dicrocoelium dendriticum; assembly: GCA_944474145.2. Classification (NCBI taxonomy): domain Eukaryota; kingdom Metazoa; phylum Platyhelminthes; class Trematoda; order Plagiorchiida; family Dicrocoeliidae; genus Dicrocoelium; species Dicrocoelium dendriticum. Next base: position 70,762,576 of record OX104065.1, on the reverse strand, counting down.
ACTGGTATATATATACAAGATCTCTCTGAACACGGTAACCTGGATTGCTTATGTGATTTAACGCAATAACTACACTCAACTTGTCCGTGAAGATAAAATGACATACCAGTAGAATCTAGCCATTCGTATAGTTTCAAATCACTAGCTGCTATAGCAACAGGTGAAAGACGTGCATAATGTAAAGCTGGAAATTCCCCTTCTGTAGACAGATACTGACCAAGAAACATGCGGCGAATCGTCTGCGACTGCAATATACTCCAAACTTTAGGTGCGCTAAGTAGACACGTAACTCTATATCAAGCGTTGCCCACCACTAACACACGGTAACAAAGATACTGAAAAAGTTGTTGTCTATGCGTAAGCACATCTCTCCCATAGTTGAACATATTCACCTGACGTCACTTACGGTGGCAGAAGAAAACTCATCTGAGCCGTTAGCACAATTCTTCCAACACCATTTTGACAAAAATATATGTGACCGACATGTGAAAACACACGATCATAACTCCAATTCACGAGGAAGACAGGCCATCCTATCCAGCCAGCTACTGTCCTGTAACCCGTCTACCGTCGCTTTCAAAGATCATGGTAACAGTTATTGGCGACGCGCTAACGATCTACTTGAAAGAGTTCACTCACCTTGCACAAGCACAGCATGACTTCCGACAAACTTGATCATGCATTATCAACGTACTGCAAGTCAGATACAGCTGGGCTGATGCGGTAGACACTGATTTAGGAGTTGATGTACTTTCTCTCGTCTTCTCTGGGGCATTGAGCTAATTAGACCATGGTATCGGTCTCTCCAAACTCCAGAGCTTTGTCATCGGGGATCCTCTCCTAGGGTGGATCAAACACTTTCTCCACCATCGGCGCTTGGTGTAAGTGTGCGTGGATCCCTGTCAGATCCTAATCAAGTCGAATGAGGAGTAGTACTACAGGGATCGGTGCTGGGACCGCGACTGTTCTTGACGTATACCAGCGATATAACACGCATCAGAAGCTCGAACTGTCTACTCTATTCCCATGACATCAAGAAGTGGAGGGTGATCAATACAACTGATGATACTAAACTACTTCAAGCCGATCTGGATAGGGTTTACGCGTAGTCAATCCACAGGCTACCTCGATTCAATGTGGAAAACTGTAGCGTACTGCACGTACGACGCCAGCTAGCGTGCCACTATAAAATGGGAAACCAGGAACTTCAGACGCCTTTCAGAGTTTTTGGTTCAGGTCGACCTTGGCTGCTCGGATCAGGCTGAAAATGCATCGAGTAAGAGCATCTAAAATGCAAGCCTCCTCCGTTGTGTATTGGGACGCTGTGACCAGTCGAATTTCCAGGAACTTCTCGGCTCATACACATATCCACATGTGGAATATGCAATACAGGTCTGGCAGCCATGGCTGTGAAAGATCTCGCCGCTTTGGAGATACCCCAACGTCGACCAACCAAGAATGACAGAAGTTTGTGCCACTTACCATATGGACGAAGGCTGCGAGTGCTCGAAGACAACAGCGGATGACACCGACGATCGCGTGGTAAGCTCATTTCGTATTACCAGATATTGAGGGACTCAAACCACAAGTGTCACCATTTGCTGGAGTCCAGTCACAACAGCAAACAGACAGGCCACCATCTCAAGTTGGCAGAGCAGTACAGTCGTTTGGAATGCCGTGGGAATTTTCTTCCCGTACGTGTTTGCCAAGCGTGAAATGCTCTACCGGAATCCGCCATCTGTGCTCCCACGCTGATGGAGTTCGAATCCCGATGCGACTGTGCACTCGTTCCGCTGAACCATTTTACCTGTCTACTTGCTGGTGGCCAAACACGAGTGTCTGTTAGAAATTTTACTGCCGGTCAGACCCCTGGATACTTTCCACATTTTTCGCCTCATACAGTTATTCATCAGGTGACATGTTTTTTACAAATGTCGCAACTGTCGTCAATCCTCATGAATTTACAGTTTTAAATGCGTATACCTCAGTGAGTCCAGCGGTACACACTTAATTTTGCCGACATTCTTTCTATATTTTGCCATATTCACCGGATGTGTGGATGGAGCTGTGGGTGATGCAGCACAAGCCATCCACGGTTATTGTGTAAGCCCAGGTTTCCTGTGACTGTTCTATAGAGGTCGCAGTGACAGGTAAATTCGGAGTCGGATGCCGCCAACCTTAGATATATCTATACACTACTTTCAACCTACTCGAGCGGAATTCGCGTGAAGTGTGCATGGTCTGGTGGTCACCAAATTGGCCACACCTTTTCATAGATCCATGTGTTATCACGGACCTGTGGAGATCTATTGTTCTTCTTCTCGGTAAGATTGACAAGAGACGAGAGCTGCAGCGACCAATGACGACATGTCGTTGTGATGATAACGCTATTGCTGTAACCAGTAAAGTCTGGCCCCACTTGAAGCAGAAATAATCATTTTAAGTGGGTAGGTCATCTGGTCTGCTAATCCAAAATGGTTGGACTGGTTTCACAACGCCAGCACGATCGTCAGCTCACTGATATCCAAGAGTAAGATGGTACCTGATACCAACGATGTCGCCTGAGACATTGGGAAGCGGAGGTTTAGGCCTTGCAGGACTCACTGGCAGTCCAGCTGAATCGAAAATGCACGGTGAAAGTAGAGATAGGTGGAATCCATAATGTGTGTTTTCGCCAGACGCAGCACCATGACTTCTAGAAAACAGTGTGCGACTCCGCGTTATAACCGGTGAGTGCTCCATTGAACAAGGCATTGGACATTGCTTACAGAGTGTGCGGGCGCAACCACTTCAACTATTTCCTGAACAACTTTTCAGCGAATATGCGCTAACAGTAGAGACACATTGTGAAGGACAGGCATGTAGACACCGCAGGACTTGGTGCGACACAGAGGGCGCTCGCTCAACCACGGGGTGAAAACTCTGCTGGCGACTGTCGCAGAACTCGGTCCTTCAGGGACAAACGGGTTTTTCGACAAAGCAGGCTCATCGCAATTACGTTGGAGAAGCTTCAATGTAAATAACTAACTCAGTCCTATAAATAACGAAGTTGCTTCATCCATGAGATACTTCCTTCGAATCAGGCAAACAAACTCACTCCAGCGCTGACAATTACGAAACATCCAGCATACAGGCGAAGATGCGTACGCATTCAATGATCTGCTTCGTTTGCTTGCCTCCTCATGTAAATCCATACTGCTCTTCTGTTTATATAATCCCATCACATCCTTCCCTTTTCGTGATCAGCCGCATCGATATGAATGAAGACTCTTTACACTCTCTCACTCCGCGTGGTCTTTGCTGCCCCTGTACTTGTGACCTCACCGAAAACCATCGTGCGCCTTGCTTAGGGTTCACCTCCTTGTTCCAGGTGTAGCCTCAGCTGCACTTGGTTCCTTCTGATTATTTCACACCATGGTTGACTTCATGATCACCTTCTCCGACCTTCGCAATCATCACACTTTCGTTCCATCGCGGTGAATGGATCGGTCTCAAAATAGTCACTGTAATAGTCCACAGTGATTTAATGGTCTTTTCTGTTGTCAACCAATATGTCCACTGCTACTTTCAGCCATGGTCGAGCTGGCATCTCACGCAACATCATTGGTTCCCTGGCTTGGCATGGCTCGTGGGACAGGCAGGCTGAACAGCTTGATACATGGGCTCGGATTTGCGTTGTCATCCCGGGCCAGAACATCAGTTCGCATGCTCTGCTGACACTGTAGCTGACACCCAAATTGGCTCGATGAGCGTATTCTAGCATTTCTCTGCAAAGCGACGGTGGGCTAAAAACGTGATTTTCTTTGAACAACGAACAGTCATGCACCGTAAGTTCATCCCGAAAGTTGAAGAACGATATTTATTCCTCCGGAAGTTTGTTCTTTGTATCTGACTATCCATACAAAAGCAAGTCTCACAACGTCTTGCGTTTGCGCCTGCCTCAGTGTGACGTCTTAGTTCTTCCAGGCGATCTGCCGTTATCGCTAGATGCCGTACCAAGTTTACCACAGCGAGTGCTTCTTTCTGCTGTTCGACTATGGAAAGACGAACTCTCGACAGAGCGTCCGCAATGAACACTTGCGTTCCCAGGGTGTACACAATACCCAAATAGTATGTCTAGAGCCGCATAAGCATTTGTTGAAGACGTCGAGGAACACTGTGTAACGGTCTACTGGCTACTGATACGAGCGATTTATGGTCAGTATACACGGTAGTCTTTCTCCCAAAGGTGTGATTGTTGATTCTGTCCATCCAGTAGACAACAGCGAGCATCTCCTCTTTAAGCTAAGCATAGCGCTGTTCCGCCACCGTGAGCGCATGACTGTGGAAATCCAAGGGCTAGCTATCCTGCATTCGAACGGCGCCTATTCCGCTCTGACTACTGTCACACTGCATTTCCAAAAGCAGATCTGGATCGTAGTAGCCGAATACTGGTGCACAGCTGATCAAATGTTTGATGATTGTAAATTCGATTTCCCGCTCTTCTCCCGAACTCCCTTGTACACCTATGTGTGTCAGCCACCGGATTGGCGTCATCATTTCAGATAGTCTTGGCAAGAACCGGCTCAAATACTTCACCAAACCATCTAAACGACTAACAGCCTCGACATCCTTAGGTTGTGGCACTTCCTGCACTGCTTTGATTTTCTCGGGATCAGTCTTAATTCCCTCGGATGTCAGGACGTGCTCGGGAAAACTCAGTTTCAATTTCCGGAGCTCAACTTTCTCACGTTCAAGCTTTACGTGCTTTTGCATGCATTGATGCAAAAAGTGGTGCACACTGACGTCATGTTCCTGGTCCGTCGAGCCGTAAATCAGCACATCGTCTGCTATATATGTTACACCGCCTAAATCGTCAACAGCTTGCAACAGCTGCTTCTAAACCATTTCGTTGGAAACTTTCAAACCAAACGGTGAACTTAGCCATGGAAAATGTCCGTAGGGTGTGACAAACGTCGTTAAGAAACTGTATTCCTCATCTAGGACGATGTGCAAGAAAGCCGACGATAGATCGACCTTGGGGAAGTGCTTTGCCTTAGCCAAACGCGGCAGGACATTTTCTAATGTTGGCACCGTACAGTGCTGTCTGCGTAAAGCGTCATTCAATGGCTTGAGATCTATGCACAAACGTAAATCGCCATTCTTGCTCGTAATAATGGTAACCTGACTAACCCAGTCTGTCGGCTCATCGATCATAGCAATTACGCCCAATTGCGTCATTTACTTCGGGTCGAACTTATCATCTAAAGCGAACGGACCCCTACTAGTCCGCAGAGCATTTGGTCTTATTGACGGACCTAGTGACAAATGAACTGAATCTTCAAACCTCCCTCAAACCTGGGCTAAACACGGACGGATACTGTTCACTAACATCTGTCTCCGCTCGACACACCTGCACAAAAGGATCATGGTTAAAATGAATAAAGCCAAGACACTGGATGGAACCAGTTCTGAGAATCGGTGTAAGATCGACCTCGACCACCACGAAATCCAACTGACGTGAGGAGCTGTCTCTGGGATTGATCACTTTGATTGTGACCAAACCGTTAGGCTGGAGCTTGGAACCGTTCCACATAAGTAGGGACTCCTGATCGGGTCGCACACGAATTCCATGGCACCGCTTCGCTGGTATTATGTTGATGGTAGCACCCGTGTCTAACTGGAATCGTACTATATCATCGTCAATCAACAAACTTGTATAGACACACTTCTTTGGTCCCGTTCGCAACAGGTTGCTGATTTAATGTTCTGAGTCAAAGGGTGTTGGGTCACGATTGAGTACATTCACCTTTGAAGACTGGCAGCCACATTTGGCGCAAATTCCATCCCAAGCCAAACATTGATCACGATCCTTCGGGTATCACGCGGCGCAGAATTTGCAAGTTTCATGTATCTTGGTAACAGGCTTCGCAGTTGTGTCAGGCAAGTTGGATACGGCACATAGCTCGGCATCAGGCGGCAACCACATTTGCTGGATGTGGTGTGTAGCTGAGGATTCACTGACGCATATATCAGGACATAGTCTGAGCGATAAATGCCGTTGCTGCAACAGCCGCTTAGTATTATTTTCATCATTGATCTCCAGCATGATTCTATCTCGGATGAGTCTGTCAGCCATGCGATTGCAAAAGTACAAGCACGAGCCAGCATGTTCAGCTCCGTAACATGGTTCTCAATAGTTTCGTTCGGGCGCCTGCTTCGAGTAAAAAAGTGATAGCGCTGATACGTCTCGTTAGTCCCACCCTCGCAGCACTCGCCGAATTTTCGGATGACTGTTTCCAGTTCAGCTGGGTCCTCGTCGTCCTCGCGCTGCATCGTTTCCAGGACACGACGTGCTTCATCTCCGATCGTATGTCGAAACATGGTCAGGCGATACGCCATCAGTTGTTCATTCAAACGCACTAGTGCGCAAAAATCGATCCATTTACTTTTCCAGATTCCCCAACTACTGGCCAACTTGTGTTCTTTCATATTCAACGGGGCAGGTGTTTGTACAGATGGCTGAGCTCCCAGCAGCAACTGAGTGCCGTCCGGCAAAATTGTCTTGGTTATCTCTGACATCGTGTCGCAGAACTCAGTCCTTCAGGGACAAACGGGTTTTTCGACAAAGCAGGCTCATCGCAATTACGTTGGAGAAGCTTCAATGTAAATAACTAACTCAGTCCTATAAATAACGACGTTGCTTCATCCATGAGATTCTTCCTTCGAATCAGGCAAACAAACTCACTCTAGCGCTGACAAATACGAAACATCCAGCATACAGGCGAAGATGCGTAGGCGTTCAATGATCTGCTTCGTTTGTTTGCCTCCTAATGTAAATCCATACTGCTCTTCTGTTTGCATAATCCCATCATAGCGACCAGGCACTATCACCAGAAACCTGAAACAATGGGGTCCCTCTGAGACTCCTGCGTTACACTGCTTAGTGGAACACGTGTAAATACGAGCGTAGATCTCTTTTGCTATGAAGGATGCGCATGTGTCCTCACCGACCGAGAGAAAGAGGAGCGCGCAGCCATCAACAATTTCTGAAATAGGGATTTGCTAAGAGGCGTAAGAGAGTTTCATGTCTGGGTCCTACTAAACTACCTTGTAACTGAATTGATTTAGCGCAACCTGGACGTAGAGCAACGCGGATCTTGCTTGGGCCGAAGCACAATGAACGTTGTCCGCAACTCATCAGCCGCAGTAGGAGTGCCGATACAGACGTGGCCTTGTAATGCCTGTTCACTGGTTCCACAGTGATATTGGTACCGGTCAACCGTAACTAATTTGAGATGCTCTCGTAAGCGTGTTCAATTAAATGAACCTCTGCACAGTCCTTTATGGGTTAGAGCAACGAACATAGAGAAACAGCCAGTTTTTGCCCGATGTCAAGACGTGATGCATTCTAACACTATGGTTTTCAACCTATAAGTAACTATAGCGCAGAATATGAGTAGCTCGAGGTGGCAGTCGAGGCGTTGATTTGCTCACTGACCTGGGCAATGTGGTTGCAGACGTTTCGTCATCAATCTAGGTGGCATATTCATCCGCGTGTAGTAGCAAATGGCCTATTGACAGTAAGTGGGCGCGCGCCCATCGTCCGGATACTGTTGCCAGTTGACGACCGCATGTTGCTTACGCAGAGGTGAACCGGCAACGCATGGTATGGTTGCTCCCTTCCATGGTAGCGGCGTTCGGGCATACCTCTTACATAGGGGGGTTGTATACCTTTTAGCCGCTACCAAGAGTGGAAGCAATGTGCGACTCACAAATTTGGATAGGTGACAAAGTATCACAATGCAAGTCAACCGGATAGACAAAGGTGCTTTGTCAATAGATTTGAAAATAACTGCGAGCTGTACATTCCTAAATCAAACGTGGGTGCAGTTTATGAAAAAACTGATGAGCAACTGTGTTGCCCCAGGCTAATATCTTATAAGTCAGCGCTATGTCCTTCTCCACTGCAGCAGACCTTAGATACAACGCCAGAACGTCACTAGTTTTATAGGACAACTTCACTAACAACGCCTGCAATGTATTCTGCTTATCGGGTGATGCAACAAAGGGCTCCACAATGAAGCAATCCGCAGAAAAAGCGTGTACAAAGTGAGCTGGCTGCTATTTTTGATGACTTGTACACAGCCACCGAATTGAGGGATTGTTATATAACCAATGGTGTTACGGAAACAAAATTGTATGCTGCTGTGACCTGCGTAATGAGAGCATGGCCAAGGTGAGTTTGTGACTAACTAATGTTGGAGTCAATTGCTCAGGTCTAATGATGTTCAATGGTTGATAACTGCGCAAGCACATGAAGAGCGACATCCTACAAGTGCATCATCGCATTGTCCCATAACCCTGTTGGGCGCAAGGAATGGCGATTTGTCACGTTCATTAAATATGTTTAGATGAAGAATAGGTGGGGACACAGGATAGCTAGGATTTCCCGGAAAGCAAGTTAGGCTGTAACCAAATAGACTACACTTAAAAACAAGCCAATTGGTGTGCTCGGGAAATTGCAAAATTTTGAGAAGATGGTTGGTGTCTACAGTCTCTACTGACCGTTTCTTTGTCAAGTCAAATCAAGTCAAGCTTTATGTACCCGAATGGGTGCGTTTGCAGCATTTTGCAGCAAGAATTAACAATTTTACGTAGTCACAACGTGGCTGGCGTTTGTGGCTTTTAGTGGGACAGTTTCCCATCATGTCTGTTTACAGCTGATAGTTCTATTCTGAAAAATCCATCAGGCCAATTCCGAACACTGCACACAGTCTGAGTAGCGGTATAGCAAATTGCTCATTCGTTGTTCACAATGGACGTTGCCTGTCCACTTCATGCTAGAACAGCGACTTACTCCGAATTGACTTTGTTCGATTTCCTATAAGTTTGTACATGCGGACACAGACTGCAATAAGCGAGATGGAATGAGCGGTGTTCGCATTTCGATTGGCACGCGGATACACTTGGTCCAGGGCGACGGTCGAAGCGGGGGACACAACACAACATGCACACAAGTGTCTGAATCACTCACCTGGCAAGACCATGCCGAGACGGAGACATTTCTGATACCGACATCGCTGGCAGTGTGTTCGTGTGTCTTTGTTGATCTCACACACGTTCGATTTGGTACATGTGTATTTGCTAAAATTGTCTCCTTTGGAGCTACGGATAAAAAATTTCTGTGAAAAGAAGGGAGAGGCGGAGGCGAGATAAGGCAAGGCACAGTACTTGTATTCATTTCGGTTACGGGATTAGCACTAATCAAACTGGATGAATGTACAGAATGTAATGTTGTAAGAGGATGGCACTGTCCTGACAAACCACTCGGTCGCAAGCAAGTCAAAAACAGTTACAGAGTTTCCGTTCCACGTTACCTCCACATGTTAAGCCAACATGATAGTGAGTTGAGTATGCAGCTGCATGAAAAACCATTTTATGGCTACTTTTCCCCTGTCTAAGCGGTATCATTACTGTACCATCGAAAGCAATCCCAATTTGCACTCTTTTAATGCAAATAGCAAATAGGAATCCGCATGTCCAATTCACTATACTTAAAACGACATTAAGAAGCAAGACGAAACTTTCTGCCAGGAAGAGACAAGTTACAAACCCTATTGGTAAATAGCCTCTTTGCATGCAACTCAACCTCATGCGACCTTTCGTTAAATTATGTATAACAAATTGCATAGCGTCAATCATTCTCCACTGAGAAGTGTCGTGGAAGTGTGCTTCAGTAAGACATACATTGAACGGGTGATCGAGCGAGTTGCCCTCGAAAGAGGCATTGCAATTGTTGATGCGTTGATTATGTAGACCTTGTACCTTTCTCATGTATTCTCGTGTGTAAGTGAACACAACTGAGACTAATATTGTCATCAACGTGGAACCGGTCCACAAATCTCGTCACGTGCGAGCTCCGGTGAGGAAATCACCGGCTGCTGTGACAGTGTTTGAGAACGGGGGCTAGGGAAATTTAACTTAAGAGATTTCGACTTCCGGGCCTTCGTTAACCACCAACTTGTTTTTCTTACACAGTTCAGCTTTCTGCAGAATCTTAACCGGTCTCCTATTCTGCGGCTCATAATTGCTTACACAACGCCAAGAAGTTAACAGATGAACACCAGAGGTCATATCCGATCAGTCAAGTGTGTAGAACTTATTTAAGTTACTTGTTTACGAATTTTACCAGAACCATGCTTTTCATGCGGGACGATGAATCGACCTCGTTTGCATCTTGTTGCACTGCTGCTTCCAGTCTCCACCGCCTGGCGCTCTAATCCCGAGGGTCAAACTGAAGTCATGATTCGGCTGACGGTGTTTATTCTGCGTTAAATGACGGCCAAATGCATAGGCCAAATATAACTCTCAATGGAAGCATCGCGGTCCACCAAGCGCTTGTGTCCTTGCCTTATTCGCAATGAACCGAGCTTCCTGGCTGATTTGCTACGGTGCACCATATTAGGCCCTCCACTGGCGCCACGCTCAGGCCAGCCCACATTCTGGATTTCACCAATTGCTACCGTCGTCGATGTGTGCCCTACTTGGTCAGCTGCTTGCGCGTCGACTCATAAGCCTCCTGATGAGTGCCCCGTTTCATCGGCTTCTCACCTGACTCAGCACAGGCCCGTCCAGGCTATCGATGGCCCCATGTAGGTATTCCTTCTGTTGGGCCGCAAATTTAAGCCGCTGCCATAGTGGATCAACTACGTCTCGCAATATTCCCGTCATGGTGCAGTACCACTGGTCATCAGGTAAACCGTCCCCTCCATATTCGTGATAAGTGCCAGGGCCAATTTCCAAGTCCAAGGCCGCTGTGCTGGGTAACAGTATTACAACTCAAGGTTGATGGAATTGTCCTGTCATAATCAGAAAGTTTCCCATATTCCATTTATTTATGAAATCCTCATGGCATTCTTGTCATGGGTAACCGACAAACGCTCGTTTTTGTGTATTGGCATAGCATTGTGCAAGGGTTTGTGAGCTTTCCCTAGTGACGTTACACTTTACGTTGAAACTAACGTCACTGTCCAACATGTTGCGATTTTGTGTGCCCGGTACGAGCACTGCGTATTCACAGGTGGTCTCACGCTTACGGTTCGTAGACCGCCGACGGTCATTGCTGCTGCGCCACTGCTTTGGTTACTGGGACCCTCGCTCGTGCACGGTAACTCTGAACATAGATACGGATACTTCACTTCCGCACTGGTTTGTGCAGACTAGTTTGGGTCCCACAATACTACAGTCGTTCGTTGTTCTCATTTCCATAACGTTCTGCTGATTGCCGTCTGTGACATTGCCTTATTCCGTCTTCTGTAGGCCACTTGAGAAATATTCGCGTACTAGGTGTCGAATGATGGGGCCGTTTGAACTGGAAGTCAGCCACCCCGCAATAATTGGGTCGTTAACGCTAATGATCACCATTCTACTACTCCTCAGTGCCTGCAGCGTGCGAGTTGCAACCTCCTCTGTTAACCCTTCGGGCGTCAAAGACGAATGTAACTAATTATGAACTTAGAACATGTGAACGTTGTCTACACCATGTGGAAGGAAGCCCGTCGCGTTAGAGTGGAACCAATCACTATGCTTATCTCCGGCCTTCTGAGTCCGGTGGGGAACTGTCTAGCTACATTGAAGTCAGAAGGAGAAGAGCGAGTGTAAACTAACCTAACTTACACACTATCAATGGGACATCCACCCACCTGAGCCAGACCTCGGAAACACAGAAGAGCTGGCTGCTTTGCTTAAGTGCTTGACTCAAACGCCGGAACAGTACAGGAACTGTGCTTGAAGTGTGTGCTAGGAAAATTTCGGTGTGCCCATTCATGAAAATCCGTGATTATTCTCATGAGTAAGAACATGACACAGAAAAGGACACACACGGCCAATTCAAAGCCCGCATGCACACGCACATTTTTCTTTGCACCACCTGGCAAGCCGTGAATTGTGATGGGCACTTCCGACATTTGCATACTGGAAACGCTATAACCTATGTTTCATGTAAACAACTTGATGTCGGATATGTGACGAATTTCTACATATACCATTCAACTCCCTCTATTACTCTTCTATAATCAGTACACAGACCAAACTGCTTATAATGTCATAAGTGAATTGGCGGCTTAACTTTGGTAAGCTGGTCGCTTGGTGAGGGAGATACCCTGTCCTCTGCACGGCAGTAACGTGTAAGTCAGTGGATAGTGAGCGGCGCTAATCACATCTAGTAACCTATTTGCGACGGTCGTTGACGTCTCCCGTAGCTCAGCGGTCTCAATCACGGACTGACAACAGTCGAGTTGCGGGTTCGAGCCCTACCAGGGCCCGATGGAATGCGCACTGCTGACGATTCCCGAAAGGATGAAACGCGCGTACAGTGCTTTTCCGAGAGTGTGACTGCTGTCTGAGAGAGCTTAGATGTGATGAATTTCTACCCATAACATTCAACTCCCCCTACTACTCTTCTGAAATCACAGTTGCTTTTGTAGTTTTGAAGGCGAAATGAAGCGAAGCTACTAAATTACACTAAAGCCAACCAACAGAAGGAAAAACGTCAATTGCAACGGCCGAATAAGCAACCGTGTACTCAAGAGCGAATCGCATATGTCCATGAAAATAGCATCATGGGACTCCAAGCGTAAAGTGAACATCCATTTACAGTGACGGGCACTGGTCAATCGGAATAACGAAATGAAACTTTTAAACTAATGTCATGAAACAACCGAGAATAATAAGTGCAGACCCAAAAATTAAAGACGAGTACAATAATTGTGTGACAACTAAATATTCCTTTAACGTAACCAAGTAGAACAGCGATGAGAAGAAAAACCAATAGAATGTGTTCTTGCAAATCGCACTGCTGAAAAGGACCTGACGATGAGCGTCCATCAACAATGACGTGTGTGTACCAATCGGGCAAGCACAGTGGAGCGTTTAAACAACAGTCAAGAAGTGGAAAATAGGAAGAATAATGAATGGCTGTTAAGCTCGTTCACAAAAAAGGGATGTCAAATAGCTATTCTCCTAACAATATGCGCGACAGACGGAATGAACTTACTACACGTTCTGCTGAGAACCCGCCATACTCTCTGCTTATTTAACCCTCAATGGATGTAAGTAAAAAGAAGTCGCTCATCCCTGTACTTATACGGTGGTCGACAGCTAATCTCCGCATTTGGTCTGCGCTTTCTGGAGGTCACAGTAGCTTTGCAAAGTCAGCAAATTGCTACAAAGGAGGAGAACAAGAAAGACCCCAAAATTGCATGCATACGACCATCGTTAGGATACTTACTATGGCTACAGCGTGACGTGACCTTTTGGAACTGAGGAGTTCGAATGTTGCCAGTCCCTTACGCACTGCTGTGTTGTGGTGTTTATTGCTGCCTCATCCTACCACCGTGTCTGCGGGGATCTATTGCACACCAGCTGTGGTTCGGAAGAGTAGTACCTGGGTATATAAATTACGAGACCCGGCAGACCGATGATCTGCTCCGAATACGCAGTCCTGATTGGATTAGAATGCGAAATATTCACCCACTCGCGATTTTCGTTGCTGGCTTCCGTGTGCATGCCATGCATGAAGTTCCAACTGAGCTTGTGGAGAACATCTGAAACTGCATATCGGGGATCACTTCGGTAATTTTCACAGCCTACACACCTTGACCTCGACCGTACGAGGATGGATAATGTAAAGCTGCACTGGGCTTCATTTTCTTCCTGTTCATACCACCATACTTCCTATGTGGTTTGACAGAGGGGTGTGGTACGGTCATTGACCGTGCCAGTTGTGCGGCTGTCAGAAAAAAATCGGATATTCATAGCATACGCAGATGTCATGGGTCCCAACCTTACTCTATGTGGCTGTTGCTAGAGTAGATAGTTCATATATGGTCGGTGACAAGTAGCAAATGAGCTAAAATGGGCCGCATTTCCCAGTTTGTTCCGATAACATAATGCTACTTATCTTGTGGTTGTTGATACTTATTTAGAAACGATCCTATACAAATACGAACACAACGAAGACCAGAACGGAGGCATCCCATGCATACGCGCAGTTGGGTGCTTCTGTGCCTATCTATATCGCTGATGGTAACTCGGTCATATGGACTCTAAACTCAATGATCTGCTCGCGAAAATAAACGCACCAGTTCTTCCACACTTGGGAGGAAGGTCATCACTAATGATGAATCTACTCGGGATCGGTTTCATTGGTACTGCATAGCAACTCTGATAACAAGAGGAAAACTATCATGTGACTTAATCCAGCGGCAAAAGTGAAATATCTGGCTCACAGCCTTCAGGGTCAAGACTAAAAGGTGAATGCCGAGCGGCAAAAAGAAGAAAGGTAAGAGAGCGCATTCTTAAAATCTGTAATAGTCAGCCTCATAACAAGGAAGGCAAGACACATGCCGTGTTACCGAGTTCATTTCTCATTGAATTACAAGCAAAAGTATCGCCTTTGAGAATGAGGTACGCGACACTTGTTCATTGTTGCAACAGAAACTAATGCACGTCTAAGTATTCTGAGTGGAGCGTAGTCAGTCTTGATGTGGGCCATTGACTTGTCCTCTTGGGACGTGCAGTAGTGAAGATTGTCGCTTCACAAGATTTTGGTTTAACACTAACACACAGAAACGGTGCGCACCAACAGAGCTCTAATAGGCAGAATGCACCAGTCTGGAAATTTCTGACACACGCATCTGGAAGACCACATGTGAAGGATATGCCACGGGAGCCCGTTTGTGACTGACCGAATAAGAATGCGGTGATAAACGTTCGTTGAAAACGGGTGATCGGAACGTGGCAGCGGGTACTGTCTTAGCATTCAAATGTGCTGAGATTAGGTACCCACTACCACACATGTTAATTCTTTAAATCTTCTATTCATTGCGCACATGCGTATCAGTCAAGCGCGTGTCAACAGACTATGTAACCGCGAGTACGGGGTCGTTCTAAACCAAATCTTTCCAGCACCAAAAAAGAATGAGTACTTTACTAAAATGAGCGCAAAATGAGCGACGGAACTGTGACTGCTCACTTCGACGGGATCTATGCTCATGTGTTCGATTAAGACATCGACGATGAGGTAGCGCATGTCCCACTGTTTATAGAAATCCAGCTGCAGCAATGGAGACAGCTACGTTGGGCGCATTGACCGAAGCCTAGGTGTCAGAATCAAGCACAACCCCAAGTGGGTGCGCAGCCGGATGGGGTCTGTGGCAACGGAATCAGTTGAATCGGGAAACCGAACTGCTTCGGTAATCATAACGCATTTGCTTACCACTGGGCAACGAGTCAATCTTGATGAGTCAAACACATTCGTGTTGCACGATCAGCGGCCCCACATGCTTACACTACTGGAGACCATGGTTAACGATCTCGACAGACCGCCGCTGTGCATTTAAGCAGAGCTGACTGTGGCCTTAAGCCTACCCTGGTAGCGGGAATGCTTGCCTATTTACTATCTCTTTGACATTGTGGTTGTTCGTTTACTTATCACTGTTGCATGTTCCGTGATTGATAAGGAAGCACGAAATGGCGACGACATCTCACAACCATATCATTTAATTTTCCTGTTCGGAATTATAAAGGAAACTTTTTGTTTCCCAGTTCACTGTGAGTACATATTCTTGTATGCAAACCATACATCGCGCTGATTGGAGAGGTCGTATAAGATATCATCGTGGGTGTTAGTCCCGGCGGCATCCGGGAAGCTGACAAAAAGGGTTAGTCGTCGCTTCTGTTCGCATCTCAGCTGGTGTCCTTTACCTCCTAGCATCACTCCCTATGGAGCCGCCGCCGTCGACAGTCCGTTTATCAACCTGCGACTTTCGACAAAAAGGATTAGTACTGCGCAAAGTGACTCATGGGCTTAAACCTTGTGGCATGGGTTCCTCTTTGCAGCCACTGAAACCTACGAGCCAGGTCTCATTGTCACATCGCGTGCACGAAGCATATGAAGGTGGACGCGAAGATACCTTGAAACAAGCATACATGGCATCTCCAGAGCTGGTTGGTTGCGTTGTCCCGGGACAACCAAAATATGTGTACACGCGAAAGTTGCGGTAAGTCCACCGTCACACGTTTCTGAATACATTCATTTTGATCTCACTCTTTACCTACTGAAAGGTGGTACGTGTTCGCTTTTTTGTCAATGATAAATCCATTGTTCAATTGTTCCACTATTTTTCGTCAATAAAATTGACCAACTGGACCCAAGTAGTCCGCAAATCTGCTGTAAAGATTTACCACTAGGCACGATGGTTACCTAGCCACCAACCTTGTGTATACTACTCGGTAGACACTTTGCCTATTGCCTTTCCAGCACCTTATGAACCAGCTCTGGAGATGCCACGTATGCTGGTTTCAAGGTATTTTCGAGTCCACCTTCAAATGCTTCGTGCACGCGATGTGACAATGAGGTCTGGTTCGTAGGTTTCAATGGTTGCAAAGGGGAACGCATGCCACAGGGTTCAAATCCATGAGTCACTTGGAGTAAATCATGTACTGCGAGTAGTTTAATGCATCATCAAGGTGAGCTTTGAATTCGGATAACATAGGGGAGGAGATGACAGAATCCGGAAGTAAATTCTACTGCTGGTCTGCACAAATGGAGAAAAGTTCCGGCGGCATTCCAACCGACCGTACCGTGGGTCTCTCAGTAATGTTTTGTAGCCGAGTTTCAATAAGGGTCGACATGGGTGGTTAGGATCCTTGAGGATGTGATATACAGATATGAGATCCCCCGCAGAAGACAATATGGTTCATTTAAAACCCAGCCCATCAAGGCCGTGATGATGTACCATTTCACTTGGGCTCGGGGAAGGTCACCAGTTGGGATCCGCCCAAACCTCAAAGGATCATTATACAAATACTTCGAAAGCGCTCCACAACTTATTCGAGTAGCAAACTAACCGAATACCACCAGGGCGAAACAATGAACGGACCGGCGTCCTCGATCAAATGGCCTCTAATCGTTGCAAGTTTTCCGTGTTCCGTTGATGCCACAACTGTTCCCGGTAGTAAACTCAAAATGTAGCCAACTTCGACACACGAAGTTGAAATGCATAGTGCAAGCGAGACTGACAATACTAGCGGTGTTATGCGGTTGTGGGGGGGGGCATATTACCCGCCACTTGAAAAATGTGAGGACATAGTTATGTGTTTCGTTACACACTGCACTTTTACCATCGGCAACGCATCCTCAAGTGTACATAAGCCAAGTTCGTGAAAGTTTGTAATGAGTGCTCCGGGCCATAAGTACTATAGATGTGGTGCCCAGACGAGAGAAGTTAATCTCCACTTTGTTTCCTTTTGCAGTATGTCATTCGTTCGAAATCGCTAATATCACGAAGATAATGGAGGTATTTCGTTACTAAACTGAGTACATATCTTTGGCAGTGGATAAACCGACCATTCTTCTGCGAGGAATATCATCGCCACCTGTTACAAATGCATCCTACGGTTTGCAAAGAAACGCGTCGTCTGCCATGATGAATATGACAGAAGTGGCGCTGGAGCGAACCTTTCAGCTCTTGCGTCAATCTTCTGCATCCAAACCGAAGTTGAACGGCCCGTTGTCTTGTTTTCTGTCGGTGTGCATCCCCGTCTACTGAGCCGGATCTGGTTTTCCTCCGGATGAATATCGGCAAACCTACCTTCCTTCTGGTTGCCGCCACTTCAGCCAATAGGAAACCGTTGGAAGCTGACCCTGGTGGCGGATAGCGACCTGCTCACTGATAAAACCGTCCATGGCTCAGCCAAAATCATGTGTGCGCTTGGAATTCACGGTTTCCACTTCTACCAGTTCATGCAAGAGTGTCCAGTTTGCGTAAATTCTGGGCAGATCAGATGCTCACAGGATACGGATTTTCTTTGCTGGTCCTCAATTTACTTACGGTTCGAGTTATCAGGAGCCTGGATAGCTGCCGTGTGAATTAAGTTGTTACACTCGCTATGCTTGTTCAGGTGACATTAGTGAGCACCGAAACCCCTGCCGGTTCGGCTAGGTGTTTTCGTGTCCTATTGTTGTCACGCGACACCAGATAGGTAGTGCCTAGGCAGTGCCTAGCTGGCGCAACGCAATCCACCTACGTTCTTTGAAGAAACTCAGGCACCCTATCTCTGTCGGTAGTCAGAATGGAAGATATACCTGCCAGCCAGATGGACGGCCATCCGTCTCATTTGAGCGTGTTCTGGTCACACAGAAGCAAAAAGTTAATATGGAAATATATGGCGTGCTCTCTCCAGACATACTGTTAAATAAGATTGCACATCTTTAGCACCTCCGTTCTTTGCCTAAAAGGCGTTACTTTTTAAGAAAATCGTAATTTCAATCAGCACGAGTGACCGTTTGGGTGCCCTGAGTGACCAATTTTTGTGCCCCCGGCCGCCCCAATTGGACACTTTTTGGACCACTTTGGTCACAGGAAAATATTTTCAGTCTAGTTTAATGGCTGTATTATTAAGTAATTACAGCTTGGGAATCGATTTCACCTTAATTTGATGGTATTTGCAACTAGGAAAATGCATTCAATGTACATGGTAAGGGTGGGTTGGAAAATAACATGTTGAGTGACCGAAAGTCCTCGAAAAGTGTCCAATTGGGACGGCCAGCGGCACAAACACCGTTCACTCAGGCAGCTCCAATGCGCACTCCAGCGGACACTTTTTGGTCACTTGTGCGGACAGCGTAGATAAAAAAAAAGATGCAGTCAACGATGAGGAAAAAGCTGCAATATGCACTTGAGAAGTGAAAGGTTGACACTATTGACCTCTATCCCAAGTCCAGACAAGCAATAGCCGGTTGTGGACCTGTTAGGCTACCAAGGGTGTTACGGACCACTAATACATGTAGGATGCGCGTCCGAGACTGGACGCAAGTGATTATTCACGGTTGTCGCGAATCTCCTAAGGAGATCTCGAAAGCACAGAGTAACTTCAATGTACTCTGCGTAAGCTTTTACCGTGGCGTTCACATAACACTCACTTTGGAAGGGGTATTTCCGTGGGCTCATAAGTAAAACTGCTGGTGCGTAACCGGTTTGCTATATTGAATAACTATGTCTAGTCCTGGCTGCTTGTGTGGCGTGGGATATACTTGGCACATGTTTTAATATTGCTGTTGCACCGCAGTCAATTGATGGGTCCTACTTACTTTGGTAACCCTGCTTGGCATGAAGCGAAGGTTACGTGTACGCAGTAGGTTCAACGGGTGACCTTGCAAGGCAGCAGCTGTTGCGGTGCCTGATGAATATGCCGATTTGCTGATACGTAATGTGTACCAATGAAACAATACATGTACTTTACACTACAACATAAGTATCTTGGCCACTTAGCTATTCCGTCAGTTAAACACTCTGTGATAGTTCGCTACACCTTTCCAGTGCCTTCTTTCTAATCATCATCATCATCATCATCATCATCATCATCATCATCATCATCATCATCATCATCATCATCATCATACGCGTTAGCTAGAGGTGGGGAACACTTCAGCTATTGTGCCTCAATACAAAGAAAAAAGGAGAGAAAAACAACTGGTGTAAGCTGGCTGAGCTACCGGTAGCGGATGGGCATCGTTACGGTAAGCTACCAGCCGGCTGCTGTGCACCCAAAAAAATTATTATGCAAAATTATATAAGGCTAAGTAATGAGATCGTGGTTGGAAGGGGAGGCTAAAGAGGGATGGGGTGGGACAAAGAAACTCACAGCACAAACGCCACTGAGGTCGGCTCCTAGTCATATCAGCAAGTGTGTCCAACCAAACGTGTTCACCGTCTTTCGGACCCCAACCAGGGAGCCGAGACGCTCCAACTGAGGCCAGCTCAGAAGTGAGGGTCTTCATTCCTCTGGACCAAGTAATCGCTTGGCCAACCCTCCTCTTCTTCCATCCACACCCCACGGGAGCGCAAACCACGCACGTCGCGGGAGTCGGTGGGCTGGCATGCGTAACACGTGGCCGAGCCATCGGAGCCTGATGCGCGAAATGACGGTGCTGAGCGGATCAGTTCCTTTTCCTGTGCCATAAACAAGGCGTCGGACACGCTCGTTGCTCACGCGGTGTTCCCACCAGATGTGAGCTAAATTGCGAAGACACCGGTGGTCGAATGTAACTAGCCTCTTCAGGTCCGCTGCACTAAGGGCTCAGGTTTCACAACCTTACAGTAGGGTCAAACGTACCGCTGCATTGTACACTCTACCCTTCAGGGCAAGAGTGATGTCGCGCCGGCGCCACAAGTGGCGAAGGTTAGCAAAGCGCCCCGAGCTTTTGCTATACGATTCGTGATTTCATCTTCAATCCCACGGTCGCTGATACAACTTCCCAGGTAGTTGAATTTTTGAACGAATTCTAGCTGATCCCCACCAACGGTCAGCGTATGAGGTGGTCCAGACCAATCTTGGAGGAACGCTTTGCACTTCGAAGGTGCGAAGCAAAGCCCGAAGTGACGGACAGCTAGTGCTAATCTGTCCAGTGCCGCTTGACACGTTTGTGAGCTGTCACAGATCAGGGCAATATCATCAGCATACTCTAAATCAAGAAGTCGTTCTCCTGGGGGCAGATTCACACCTTCTAATTCGTGTCCTGTAAACGCGATTTCCATGACTTCGTCAACAGCGAAGTTGAAGAGGAAAGGTGACAGCGAGCATCCTTGTCTCACGCCGCTGGAGATATTAAAGGGCGACGACAACTTGCCGTAAGCCCTCACTCTGCCCGAGATACGCGCATATAATTCTCGGATAATATTCACATATTTCTCAGGTACACCTCTCCTGAGTAGACAGTCCCAAACTGCACGTCTATCCATCGAATCGAATGCATTTTTGATATCGAGGAACACGACAATGGTGGGCCGCCAATATGTGTGACGGTGCTCCAACAACTGACGCAAGGTGAAGATGTGGTCAATGCAGCCACGACCTCGACGAAATCCAGCTTGCTCTTCACGAATCTGGGTTTCACGAGTGCCAGTCAGTCTGTGAAGGATGACTGAGGCAGACAATTTGGAGGCGATGGAGATCAAACTGATTCCTGTATGGCGGCCGCATTCCGATCGTGAGCTTCCTTTGAAAATTGGGACTATGACGGAGCGGCTCCAATCGGTTGGGACAGTTTCCTGCTCCCACAGTCTCATTAGTAACTCGTGTAAATCATCCACAAGAGCAGGTCCCCTGAATTTGAAGAGGGCTGGAGGAAGGTCATCAGGTCCCGCGGCTTTATTTATCTTCAACAGTTTGATCTCATGTTCGACTTCTGAGCGAGAGGGTGGATCCAAATGGACAGCCCACGGAGCAGGGCGATCACTGGTCGGCGAGAAATCTAACAATTCCGACCGTTTAAATTGCCTTTCAAAGTGCTCAGCCCAGCGTTCCAGACGTTTTGATAAGTTGTGGATAGACTGTCCACTCTCGTCACAAATTGTTTCACTAACACCAGGTCTCCTGCTGCCCGTTTCCCGTATAAGACGGAATAACTCACGATGGTTCCTGAGGGCAGCGGCCATTTCCATCTCTGTTGCACGACGAGACCACCAGGATTCGCGGTCTATCTTCATTCAGGCTAGCACGGAGTTTCGCCCGGAGCTCTTTGCGCGTTTCATTGTGTTCGCTTCCAGTCGGAATATGCCGGCGAGCATCTATAAGTTCCAAAGAATGTGAAGAGACCCGATGTTCAAGTTGGCGATGAGACTCACTACATGAGGATTTTCCTGCTGCTAGTAAGGCCTGTTGCATATGAGACCAGTGAGCTTCAATTGCATCCAGTGAGCGTTTATCCAACTCGGATGACAGCGTAATTTGATAGGCGTTCAGAACAGCTGGATTCACCAGTCTGCCGGTGTCAATGCGCTCACAGCATCGTCGTGGGCGTCCGCCAAAGCGCATCCGCAGGTCAGCACATACAAGTGCATGATCGGTGTCAACACCTGTGCTACAAATCGAGCGACAGTTTTGGACGCAGCCTCTCCAGCGGTAACTGATAGCAATGTGATCGATTTGCGTCCATAGCTGGTTCGAGGCTGGTGGGCGCCAAGTCACCCTCCGGCGGGTGCTGTGTCGGAAATTAGTGCTCGCAAGAAATAAACGAGAATCCTCACACAAATGAAGTAACCGCTCACCGTTATCATTACGGGAGCCTATACCATGTTGGCCGCCCAGATGCAGCTCATCTGTGGATAATTTTCCAACTTGAGCGTTCAGATCCCCAGCCAGCAATACAGTGTCCGAGCTTCTTCTGTGGCGAAGGAGTTCGTTCAGTTGGCGATAGAAGTCGTCTTTTACCGAGTCATCGCTACAGTTTGTCAGTGCATAGGCAGCGATGACGAATAGACACCTGTTAGTCCCACGCGACTTCGAGGTTTTGAACGAACCAGCCAATCGGACCGCACACATCCGGCTACTGATTGGAATCCAATCAACCAGAGCAGCTTCAGCCCGGGGACTCAGAGCAATACCAACACCGGCTTGGCCGGTGTTCGAAGCTGCATCATCACCGGATAGGCGCAATGAGAAAGTTCTGCTAGTTTCATTTGAAGGGGATCGCAGAGTGAGTACAGAGCTCGAGTCTTGCAGGCGGGTCTCCGATAAACAGATATCGATCGTGAGGGTCTCTAATGTTCGGGCAAGTGCTACCTGTTGACCGATCTGAAGCAATGTGCGAACATTGAGGCATGCCAGTCTGAAGGAGGATCGAGGGCTCCAAATGTAAGCCCATGAACTGGAATGGGCCGCTTGCTTGGACATGGGCCTGTTGACAGTGCAGGAATGACGCTCTGCGTTCACCTGTGAGTTGAAACTGAAAGACAAGCAACTATTGAAGCAAGGTGGGGGAGGGCCGAGAATTGGAGGTTGAAAACAGGGGGGATAAATGTAAAGCTGGAACGGGACGATAAGGGTGAAAAAACGCAAGAAGGGGAAGAAGAAGATGGGAAGGCTTGAGCAGTAGCATCCAAACCCCTATCCATCCTGCTCGATGCAGCAGATAGGGCACCGTTGATTATCCTCTGCGGTGGCCAGAGCATCAGAAATTTGTTTGGGGAAGGATTCATTGTATTGCGTGGGCAGGATACTGTCAGGTTGCCCAGGCCTAGACAGGAGAACGATTAGGGTGTGACTGCAATGGCATGCCACTTCGGAACGGCTGTGATCCACTGGGAAAGCGTTGCTCTTAGTGGCACAGTAAGAAAGTTTAGGCCCCTAGGGGCTACACTGAGCAGTGCGCACTTCCCACTGAGAAAAACTATGCATGCGATGATCTTATCATCTACTAGAAATGCATTAATATGAGTGCCGTTAATTATGTGCCTATGTGACACATACACAGAGTAGCTGATGCGAGTTACTTTACTATTTGGCAACACTTCCGGTCGACATCAGTATGAGCGAAATTCCTTACAAAATTTCAGGTCTACATTGTGGTTGGCATAAGGTTTGGTATGTCGCGGTGACTTGTTTAAGCTACCCGGCCTCGTACACCTCCACTAACCCATCTGGTACCTAACATCTCATCTCGACTTTCTCGGTCCTCTAGTTTCACTGTCTAGATTGTAACGCTTTAAAACGGCTGGTAGAATGCCGTAATCATTTATGTTCTTGGAGCTGTTTCCCATCCTACTCAGGGGCGCATGTGTAAATAGATGAAACCTTCCAATCAGCTTCGCATAATCTCCACTCACTTTGACAGAAGGTCAGCAACCTTGGACATGCAAGCAGCTATGGCTTTTCACTTCTAGCCCTCAGTTAGCATGCGCCTCCGAATTGGCCAAATAGCAAAGCGCTAAGGTGCTCCTGATACTTTGCTGTCCATTAGTGGTGCTTTGCAACCACCAGAGCAAAGGTCCTTTGAAATTCCATTATAACGTTCGCATTAAATGTAGTTTCTATTGCATGCTCGCCCCGAAAGCAGACATGCGGTATTTTCATGGTAGTCCTTATAGTTCGTCGCCGGCCCAGGTGCTCATGGAATTGCAGATATACGATTAGGGAAATAATTATAATATTTCGTCCTCTCGTAGACACACCGCTAACTGCTGTGGGTTCGTGCTCCCCTCCTGTCCGACGACAACTTTGCAGCCGACACAACAGAAAATAGCTAATCAAACACACGATACCGCACAGCACAAGCAGATGTGTTGAGGGAGCTGTTATTCGCCCGTAATGTCAGCCAGACGAGAAGCAGTAGCACTTAAATAGAACGAAAAAGAACAGTGGCATCCATCGTGCAGAGTTACACGGCACAGACAGATTGTGGTTCATATGCTCACACGACATGTATCCAACTTACTGAATTTGTCAATCGTGTCGTAAAACCTGTCTTTGAACAACAGAAACAGAAGCACTGGCAGTACTTGGTTAACACCGGTACCATGGGATTCGTAAAACCAACAATGAGGCAACAGTAAGTACAGGTTTGTTTGCGATACTAGAACACAGAGATTTTAATGACTCTTTTCTAGTCCTTCAGATGAGCATCCATGGCGGTGAGGAGAAAAGCTATCCATAGTTCCCAGTGGAAGGGCCACAGTAGTCAGATAGCCAGCTATGACCGGGGGCAAACCACACCCACTTGACTAATGAATCCATCACAACTTCGTCTGCGGGCTACTCGGGATAAACACTTCACAACATGATCGCGTAGCCGGGACCAACCATTGTAAATTTCCATGGTGCTAAGGTATACAACGGAAACGTGTGTACTACGACGAATACGATGACACCTAATACGATGATGACTATTACTGCGACGACGACTACTACGAGGACGACTACCACGACGACTACTACGACGTCCACGAATACTACGACGAAGAGGAGTACTACGGCGACGACTACTACGACGATGACCACTACGACGACGACTGCTACTACGACGACTACAATGACGACGACCGCCAAGACGGCGAACACTACGAGGACGACTACTACTACGACGATAACTACGAGGACGACTACAACCACAACAACTATGATGACGATGACAACTATGACGACGACTACGACGACTACTACGACGACGACTATTACGACGATGAGGACTACAACGACGACGACTATTACCACAACGACCACTACGACGACGACGACTACCACCATGAGGACGAATACTATGGCGACCACGACGACTACTACAACGACCACGACGACTACTACGACGATCACGACGACTACTACGACGAACACGACGACTACTACTACTACGACGATGACAACACCTACTACTACCATAGTTATGCTTTTAAGTTACGTACAGTGCTGCGAGTATCTAACCACATATATGGGCCCCAGGGACGCACCGGACAGCAAACTTAACGGGTTCGTTCATTGGACACAGCAGATGTTTTCGTCAGTCCATGATCTTCTGTTGAGCCCTTGATGTATGACGGTACTGCAATGAATTTGCTTTGATCCACTGAGGATCCAGCTCCACCCATCTACATTCCTGTTCATGCGAGTGAGCCGACAACGCATATCGAAGCGAGTTATGAGTCCAACAGATTGCTCTTCTCACCTATTGTCACTGTGAAAGCGTTGCGTGTTCCTGAACGATCATCTTTGCGATACGTGCGTTAGTCGAAGCGGTTAATCCAACTCTGCGTCTACACCGTTGCAGCAGTTCGAGACATGCGCTCCCATCAGCCACCTTCGTCACGGGTTTCGTCACTCCCGACTTGTAGTATGTAACGCAAGCGGTGGGACCGGCTCTTACTCTGCCAAGGTTGCACCCAACTAAGGGACACGTGCTAGTGTATCAACGTTGCTGCAATGCGTACCGATTAGAATTCATCCTGCGACTAACAGGGTGGACAGGTAGCGTGACTCGGATGCTCAGTCCCACACAAAAAACTGACAATTCATCCAATAATCGGTTTTCACCGAGTTCCTCCGGTTCCACTCATTTTTGACAAAACGATCGGATGACCCGTCTAGGTATCCCTAAAACCCAAAGAGCTTCGCTGCTTCGGAGTTTGTGACGAACTACTTCCGCAAGCCATATTTTGTGGAACTCAGCAAGAAAAAACATATTGGTTGGTCACTTTTCCATTCTGTCTTGTTAAACTAGGTAACTGTGCGTCATTCGATCTTGC
The DNA here is from genome assembly GCA_944474145.2 of Dicrocoelium dendriticum. Lineage (NCBI taxonomy): Eukaryota > Metazoa > Platyhelminthes > Trematoda > Plagiorchiida > Dicrocoeliidae > Dicrocoelium > Dicrocoelium dendriticum. The sequence goes on along the minus strand of OX104065.1, from coordinate 70,736,516 downwards.
TAGCTATAGCGGATGGAAGGCGTCCGAAACAGAAGCAAGCCATATGAAACACAAAGTGGCTGAGCAAGATAACGCCTGGATGATTCATTCGTTACCGAGCAACTTGCGAGTAAGTACGAACGTTTTACGGATTTTGTGTTAGTCAACAACCCAGGAGATTTTAAATATTTATGGAACCGTTAAGACACTTAAGCTAATATGGTGACCAAGCATTTATACTCATCATTCGTTGGAATTGTTTGAATTTTTGTCAGAGTACTCAGAGTGTTGTTACACACGCCGGGATCTTATCAACCTTTCACGTTGCGCACAATGACAGCATATACGTTCAGCAGCCTCCTTTCTGCATGTTAACTTCAGCCTCATGATGATTTTGATGCGCGAACGCGTACTATCTACAAGTGGGAACAGGTGGCTCAGTAGAATTTGCAGAAGATTACGGCTGAAAGTCGGAGACTGATGTATTGCTGCATGATACGGGGAGCCCCCATATGCCGCACAGCGGCTCATGACCAAGACGTGAACCGGTAGGTGCCAAACCCGTGACTTCCGGTTTCATGCTGAGATTGTGATTGGTGAGATTGTGAGAGATTTTGTGCGTACAATATGCATTAAGGTCAGAACTACAAGCCAGTTGGTCACACTGAAAACAACTGCCGAGCTGCACATAAATCGACGCATGTTATGACCCAAAACGTACATATCAGATGCAAGTTCAAGAACAGAAGCTTTCTTGGTGAGAAGTTAAAGATTGTTCCAGTTGCATTCCGGGAAGAAATCTCGTCCAGGAGAAATTAGTTCACATTGCAACAAATGATGATCCAGTATAGTTGCACCTTGATGCGGCGTCCGATGTTACAATCACATTTCTAGGCTGACGTGGCAGGGCGGCAATCAACCCTAATCACTTGAAGATCCAAAATGCCAGCGGTGAATGGATGAGGCCAGAGGGTAAGACTGATTGCGAAATTAGGTTTTACGCTATGCACTTTCGCGGAACAACCTGCGTAGATTCTTGTCTTGGCATAGGTGAGAAAGCTCCGCCTTCAGGTTCGGCTAGCTGCACGCAATTACAGCAAGTGTTAGACAAGGAAGAACACACCAAAAATTATTAATAGCTGGTGGACGTTTTTGTCAATATTGAGATCCCTAGCGTCCATTGACGTAATAAAATTGAGTATCCAGTATGTTCAGTTGTACCAAGCTCCCTCAAGAAAGGCTTGAAGCCATGTGTCATCCTTAGGCTCCATTTTGTAGATGTCCTCCTATCCTTTGAATTACGGCTCAAAATTCAAACCAGCTTTGCAAATTAAGCGCCACCACTGAGCTTAGCAAATAAACCCTCTGGGACTGGCAAAGGATACTGGTGCATTTTCAAAGCAGCATTCAATCCCGTAGAGTAGTCAGCACAGACACAAACGATTTCATTAGTCTTCTTGAGGATAACAATAGGTGTTGCCCATGCTGAATAGTTCACAGGTTGGATGACATCGGCTGGCTCCAAACGATCAAGTTCCGCATCAACTATCGGAAGCACAGCGTATGGTACCGGTCTTTCGGGTCGGAATACCGTCTTGACACCGTACTTGAGAGGAAGGCTTGCCTTGGTTTTCGTGCACCTTCCTAAGTCGTTGCGAAACACAGAGGGGAATTCTCTTCGTAGCTGCCTGATCAGATTATTGTTTGATTCATCCACTTCCGAAAAGAACCTCATATGACCGCACCGTAGAGTATCGCAGACTTGACTCGGAGGAATCTCGAACAGGCGGAGCTTTTGTTAGGGAGACAAGTATTACGCATACATATTTTGGAAAACATTCTTAGTTGCTGACTTGTTTCCTTCAACCATCGCTGTTAATGACATTTGTTTAAACACATCTTTCCGCTAATTTTATTGGCTGCTTGTGATCACTGATTTTGCCGTCGGATCGCAATGCCACATGGCTGCTAGCATTCTCTTTTCGTTCGTCCGTGTCTCTTATTGGTGTCTCAGTTGATCACTCTTCATTGGCTTCATTTTGCTTGCATGCTTTTAGCAATATGGTTGGCTGAAATGTCTTTTAATAGCTTACTTTCACACCATACACAAAAATATTAAAAGAAATAGGATCCAATGCATAAAATACTTCCTCGGCAAGTCTTTGCAGCTCTTCCGGTAGTAGAGTGAAGGCATCAGCTGCGACACAACAGCTTCTGGAAGCAGTAAAGTCCATCCTCCGTAATGTACGCGACGCCGTTTGCGCTAGCAGCGCCAAAAATCGTTTCACACTGCAGCTCACCAATGAGATTAAGTTGACCTCCTGAAGCGTTAAGTGCAACATGTGTCGTTCGGCTAATTGGCGGAGCACCAATATACTACCAATCTTTGCTGGAGATAATTGTGATGTCCGAGGCGGTATCTGGCTGAAGACGCACTGGTTGCCCGTTCAGGTGAACTCTGATGTACTTTCTGCGAGCCACATGTCCATCAGAGTAGGCCGCTTGAGCCGTAATATAGCTGCTGGATTTTTAGGGAACATTTGAATTCGGTCGCGAATGTCTAGCACGATTGAACTGCAGTCTGGATTAGCAGAGTGTTTCCTTTATGAGGAGGACAGCTATTAGACGTTTATTTATTGTGAACGAGCTTGATAGCTATTCTTACTCTTCCTATTTCCTATTTCTTGACCGTTGTGTAAACGCTCTACTGGGTTCGCCCGATTGGTACATCCACGTCATTGTTAATGGACGCTCATCGTCATGTCCTTCTCAGCAGCGCCATTTGCAAGAACATATTCTATTGGTTTTTTCTTCTCATCACTGTTCTACTTGGTTATGTTAAGGAATATTTAGTTGTCACACAATTATTGTACTCGTTTTCAACTTTTGGGTCTGCATTCCTAATTCTCGGCTGTTTCGTGACTTCTGTTTAAACGTTTCATTTCGTCATTCTGATTGACCAGTGCTTGTCACTGCAAATGGACGTTTGCTTTACGCTTGGAGTCCAATGATACTATTTTTAAGGACCTACGCGATTCGCTCTTGAGTACACGGTTGCTTAATCGCCGTTGCATTTGACGTTTTTCCTTCAGTTGGTTGGCTCAAGTGTACTTTAGTAGCTTCCCTTCATTTTTCCTTCAAACTATATAAGCAACTGTGATTTCATGTATACACGCCTCCTTCTGGCTCATCTTGGACTTCTTCTTGCAGTCGTGGGGTGAAGGCATCAGCGGCGACAAAACATCCTTATGGCCCCGATTATGACACGTGTGGCAAACATGTTTCAGGAATGGACACAATCGAGCAAAATGCCACTCACCACATCTCCAACAGGCAGTCGGGGGGTTGGGAAGCTCTCTGGACTTTTCATGGCCTGTTCCACTTGGAAGCGATTTCTTTGAGGTGCTTTTTTAATACATTAAAACTTGGGGTTGATTGTTACTTCTCCAGCATAAGCGGGTCATGTTTAAGGTTCAGTAATCGTTGCAATTCAGTAGTGATGATCTGTAGAGTCATTTGCTGGTCTTGTTCAAGTTTACTAAGCAACCTGGTGCGAATCTCTGCATCCTGTGGGGAATGTAGGCCACAGATAAAAATCAGACATTTGAACTGATCTGCCGTGATGGATTTGACGTCGAATTTTGCGTACTCGCGATTGACGATGCCAGTGTAAGTGACGTAGTCATTAGCGTCCAGGTTGGTTATCTTCAGATACCGATATCGCTTGTTGAAGTTGGATGACTGGTCTCCAAATATTTGACCCAAGGATTTGACAGTCTCCTCAAAAGTGCAGTCTCGAGCGTTCTTAGGCAAAATAAAGTTGACATATTTGGAGTGCTCTGCTGTTCCCAGTTTCCTTAATAGCAATCAGATTTTCCAATCGTCATCACGGTCACCAAGTTTTACGCGGAACACATCTACAAAACGCTTGAACCAAGTTTCAACGGTGAGGCCAGCATCAGAGTCGTACGAAAATTAGGTAATGCTGTTAGTGATGGCGTCTACCGATGCGGATGGCTTGACGGTTGTGAACTGTGAACCGGTCTGGATTGGGGGTTGGTGCGTAAGAGTTTCGATCAATCTGAGTTGGGATGCCTTAAGCTGTGCTTGCTGCTGCAGCAGAATGGCCTTGAGCTCGTCAGCCGATATGGACATCTTGATTAGGGTTCAACCCGTCGCCAGCTGAAGCGTTTGTCCCTCGGCTGAATGGACGCTTGATCCCCAATCAAAACCCGTAGTCGCTGTCCTCCCACAGGACAGACAGAAGACCGGATCGGATGAGCAGAGGAACAGGGATGATGTTAGCCAACCACACCGTTTAGTATAATGACAAAATCGGAAGTTCGGGAAAGGTATTTAAATCTCGCACGGAAAACTCTGGAAGGATCAACTTACGGCCAATCAAGGAGTGCCACGCTCTTGCTAATTGGCCGCTTCACCCGGTTGGCTCTCTGTTCGTCCCAATCAGTATGGGTGAGTTCGGCTCGCCTGCCATACCTTGGTTCCTTAATGGCGATGGGCGCCTTGGTTATTCGCTTAACTTATTCCTTCCTAACATAATTGAAATCCGTGGTCTGTTCACAATTGTTTCAGGTGCATTTTCTTCCGGGACCGGAACTGAGGACATAATGCTGCAATCTCGTATCAATTTTTCCATTAACTTCAAGGAGGCCGCTTCGAACTGAATTCACTGTTGATGCAAGACTACGTCAATTCCTTTAAAGTTATTGAGATGTTGCTCGGAGTTCCGTCGCCAAATCTGCTGTGCCGAGCTGCTAAAGTAGACTAGACCCTAGCAAAGAAGAACAAAAAGGTGAGTACGCGGCAAGCAGGAGTATATCGGACACGAAAACGTAAGTAAAATTACCCTGTCACAGGCTGATCTAGCCATAGTCCGATTGAAAACGTATTTATGGATGCGTTTTTCGTCTGTTTCGATCTGATTCTTGGGCATTAGCTAGTTGTGACCTTTCGGCATCACCTTGTTCTGGAGACATATGCTTGTTTTGAACTCTGGTAGAAAGTTTCGTTGGCCAACACTCAAGGAAACGCACCTTCTAGCAAGCTTTTTGCCTTGACATACATTTTCGTGGAATGGACTGGATTATAAAACTGAAATTACGCAATGCACCGCTCAATTAGGTGTGCGATGAAAGAAATGTTGGTGTCCACATGCAGATGTGCAGACACAAACACCATCTGCGTGGTAAGCATATATACCTTTCGATGCTAGGAAGAAACAAATATTGCGGAAATTAGTGAGGAGAGAGGTACTGGAAGAAGGTCTATACTGCTTCCAATTGAAGCGTCTAGTTACAACAAGTCTCAAAGCACCACGCGGGAAGTTACCCGCAGAAAGCTTCATGAGTCCAAGGCCGCCAACCACTTTGGATTTACTAACTCCTAAACGTCCATCAACGCGCTTTGGGAAGTTCGTCATGGAGAACCAAAACAATAGGTGGTATGAGACACGACCATGGAATTTTGAAGTTGATACCTTTGTAGTTACCGCTTCTCCTCAGTAGCATCGAAGCAACTGGATAGCTTGGTTCGTTGTACGACATCGTGGTAAGATGAGGTGCGACAACCGCGTCAGAACATGGACGAGATCGGTCGTGGGGTGCCAGCTTTGGGAGCAGCAGCAACACCGAGGCACCTCCATTACAGCTACGGTCCTTGTGATCGAAATGACCGAGGTCTCAGTAGAGATTGCGTGTCGTATTCCAACCATGTGGCGGGTACTTCAAATCCAACTTTCAACGTCGCCTTTTTTTCAAGTGGGGGCAAGTGTTGATGGAAGTGTAGGTCCAGGTAGACGTACGCAACTTTGCACAGCAACAAACTCACTTTTTGTTTCACCTATCCCCTACCATTTGCTTTAACATTTCCTTTTGACGGTTCCAGTGGCAGCCAAGAGCCGATGCTCACGGAGTTGAGTCACATTGCCTCTGTGACGCCATCGCCGTCTGTCAACTTTCTTTGGCTGCATTTCCTTGTGCGCTTCTTACTCATTCAACACATGAACAATGCGGGCATGATGTAACGAATCCTTGTAGTTCTCAATTCCAGTATGGGTGGTGATAGCAGTTCGCGGGCCGCCTCAGAACCCAACGTAAGGTGAATTGACCGTATATCGGCTGTCCCTTCACGAACGCACGTACCGTGGTTTCTTGCTCCTGGCGGAGACAGACAGGATTCCATCATACATCCCCCACTTCATTGGATAGTGGTATCAGACCCACGACGGCCCGTTCAGCAACTCACAATCAGAACTTGTTCCGATTTGCACACCCAGTTTGCACTCAGGCAAGTTATTCGCCCACTGCGAGAAACGCTTTGGATTGTATAAACTCAATCGCTTGCCTTCAAATTACCGTAACAACTAAGGAACGACTAGGTATTTAGACAGCTACCGGAGCACATGTGTAGGAACGTTCTGTAACCCCGCAACATTGGTACGCTTATCGATCATGAGACCGCGTTGTTGATCCTATCTTGCATTACCTATCATTCTCTATCCGACGAACCATGAAGCCAATCTAAAATGCCGACATCGAAGTGGTCGGGAACACACTGAACCCAACTCGTGGCGTGACCAACGTGACCGAGGTGGTCTATGAAGTAGGCCAATCTACGTGCGAAGCGATGCGCGCACAAGCGCATGTGCATCTCTCATAGTTGATGCGGCCGAATCTATGTGCAATTCGTTCGTGTGCCCGCCGTTGATTGGCTATGTATTTGCTGCATAAATTGGATAGGGGGTGACGGAATCGCAGCAGCAGCAGCAGCAGCAGGTGCAATTGCTGCGATTGCGACGCCACGTGGATTGATCGATACACAGACTAGTTGCATGTGTCACTGTGAATGTTCGGAAACGCAGATTTGGATCGAAAGCCCAGCAGACGCTCAGTTTCAGAACGAAGTTGAGACTGGAGGAAGAAAGTGAGAGTTTTGATGCACACGTACCCTAAATAAGTGGTGTCTTTGGACGCATACATTCCGGAAACAAGGAATATCCATCAGGCTACGTAGGTGAAAATGGTGTGTGTGTGTGTGTGTGTGTGTGTGTGTGACAGGTTGTCTCAGCGCTAAGGACTTCTCAGTCTTTGTACCATTACGCAACTCACTAAGTGTGGTCTTGGAAGATGTAACTGCACTCAAGACGACAAGGTGAAGATATTTGGAACAGTCTTGCCTCGAACTACTAAGGATGCTAAGATGCACTTGTTTCCACATTCACGCCCCACGCTTTCGTAATATGGGTACTGTAAGTAGGCATAATGGAAGATCCTAATGGAGATTGTAATCTGTTTTTAACCCCTCTGTTTCATTCCACAGGGCCGGTTATATGGCCTCCTTATGTATTGGTCGATACATTGCTCCCATTGTTATCTGATTCAGATAGGCGCAGGTTTGTATTTGCGGATAAGCACAGTAGCAGACCCATAACAACGCGCTGGGAGCTACGACCCCAGAGTTGCATGCATGGGGTCTCTTGCGTAAAAGCTATCGGTACCGCCAAACATACGGAATGTACGCAGAACACTGCCGTGGACAGCTCGTGTAGTCAGGTGGTGGTTTGTCAAGTGAACAGTCACATACGCGCGTAACATACACGCGTTTGGCCAGAGACCACCCGGATTTCGGATAACGACATTCACGCGATACGCTGTGCAGCAGTGACCGACAGCCACGGTAGCACGGCGCCACATATAGAAAGGTAGGCAGACTTCCACGGCTGCGCCACGAATCGGCGACGGTGGCAGGCAGGGAAGGAACCGAGGACAACTCCGTGTCACCCCTACGGTCTGCTGGGTGAAATCACACGCATTGGAGGACAGACAAGCATGTAAGTGGGCGGGCTCATGAACAGACGGACGAACGAAATAGTCAGACAGTGAACTGGACGAAAATGGATACATCTGTGTCTCAGGCAACGGCGCAAGTGCTAGCCAAGGTCGGTGAAACCTAACATGTGATCAGAACGCACGTTGGTCAGAGAACGTTCGCCTTCCGCTTTGCGCACGTGGTATGCGACTGGTCGCGTGTCGATTTCGAACTGGATTCTAAGCCTCATTCGATGACTTGATTAACGTCAACCTTGGCTCAAGATAGCGAAGGCGACCACGTGCGTTGTAGTATTGTGATCTGTCCTGTCGTATCTGTACATTAAATGTACCACAGAATGATACGAAATCGTTGATCGCTTTGTATGGTCGAGACCTCCGTCTCATAAACACAGCCATTTACGTACCAGGCGATTTTATTACCAAACCACATAGTATTCTACTGAAAGCCACTTGACGTCCATTGCGAAATGTTGCGTTCAAACCAAACTTCAGTTGCTATCGGCATGGCAATATTCGATAGAACGTTAGTTATCCGTGGGGGCTCAATTACACCACACAATTACCCCCGCATCGGTCATCCAATGTGGCCAAAAGAGTGCGCGCCTTCTCGCGAAAGCGTAGCCTAATAATTAGTAGTAAGTGCTCAGGTGGCATGGGAACACTGTGATTTCATTTGCTAGTTGTCCTCCCGAACAGAGCAATTGTGCGACGAAACATCGAAGTTCGAAATAACTACCACAGTGTTGCTGGCAGTATGCACTTTGCACTTCTATGCATCGAATGCCGCCTCTTCATATAAGAAACTAACGAAAAGACCAACTTGGTTGATTTAATGGGTAATTGAAAAACAGGTAAATTCTTACCGAAAACTTCAGGGACTTTTTTACTGCAGACATTTGAACTTTTTTCCCGACTTTAGTGCTCTTGTCAAGTTATAATGGGCTAAGAAAGTAGATGCGAAAAGTCATTCCAGCCGCACACAATAAACGAGATTATTGAGCTCTGAGCTGATCCACCTGTGAATCTGAAGTGAAAGAATATTATTCCCTACGTGGGAACAGCGATTAGTTCACTACCTACTTCGATTCGCATGGCTGCTAGTGTGTTGGACACCACAGGACTCAAGTGTGCCTCACACGTAAATCACTCACTCGGTTTCAGACAAGAGCGATGCTTCCAATCTATCCCACAAATTACTTCGTGAAATACTACCTGCTATTACCGTATCTGGTTCTTCCCAATATCCGGGGGAAATTTACCACCTACGTCAGTCAATCTGTCAAGAACTTTATGTAGAAGGGAAGAACTTCTTGTGATAGCTTGATCCCCGTTGAGAAATTCAGTCTTCGGATGGTGCCTCAGTGAGCATTTGTCCATGTATACGGGCACACAACTACTGAGTAGATCGCTGTTCACCATGATCATTTACGCAGTGATTCGGTGATAACACTATTAGGAGAACAGCTTAGACATTCATTTTTGTGAACGAGCTTAATAGCCATTCATTATTCTTCCTATTTTCCACTTCTTGACTGTTGTTTAAACGCTCTACTGAGTTAGCCCGATTGGTACACACACGTCATTGTTGATGGACGCTCATCGTCAGGTCCTTTACAGCATTGCAATTTGCAAGAACACATTCTATTGGTTTTTCTTCTCATCGCTGTTCTACTTGGTTACGTTAAAGGAATATTTAGTTGTCACACAATTAGTGTACTAGTGTTCAATTTTTGGGTCTGCACTTATTATTCTCGGTTGTTTCGTGACATTGGTTGCAACGCTACATTTAGTTATTCTGATTGACCAGTGCCCCTCACTGTAAATGGATGTTCGCTTTACGCTCGGAGTCCCATGATGATATTTTCATGGACATATGTGATTCGCTCTTGAGTACACGGTTGCTTATTCGTCGTTGCATTTGACGTTTTTCCTTCTGTTGGTTGCCTCTAGTGTAATTTAGTAGCTTCGCTTCATTTCGCCTTCAAAACTATGAAAACTAATGTGCTTTCAGAAGAGTAGTAGGGGGAGTTGAATGTTATAGGTAGAAATTCATCATATCTAGGCTTTTTCAGACTGTCGTCAATGCCCGGAGAGGCACTGTGCGCGCGTTTCATCCTTTCGGGAATCGTCAGCAGTGCGCCGCATTCCATCGGGCCCTGGTAGGGCTCGAACCCGCAACTCGACTGTTGCCAGTCCGTGGTTGAGACCACTGAGCTACGGGGGACGGCAGCGACCATCGTAAATAAGTTAGTAGATGTGATATAGCGCCACTCACTATCCACTGACTTACATATTACTGCCGTGTAGAGGACAGGGTATCCCCCTCACCAAGCGACGAGCTTACCAGTTAAGCCGCCAATTCACTTATTATAAGCAGCTTGGTCTGTGTACTGATTATAGAAGAGTAATAGAGGGAGTTGAATGGTATATGTAGAAATTCGTCACATATCCGACATCAAGTTGTTTACATGAAACATAGGTTATAGCGTTTCCAGTATGCAAATGTCGGAAGTGCCCATCACAATTCACGGCTTGCCAGGTGGTGCAAAGAAAAATGTGCGTATGCATGCGGGCTTTGAATTGGCTGTGTTTGTCCTTTTCTGTGTCATGTTCTTACTCATGAGAATAATCACGGATTTTCATGGATGGGCACACCGAAATTTTCCTAGCACACACTTCAAGCACAGTTCCTGTACTGTTCCGGCGTTTGAGTCAAGCGCTTAAGCAAAGCAGCCAGCTCTTCTGTTTTTCCGAGGTCTGGCTCAGGTGTGTGGATGGCCCATTGATAGTGTGTAAGTTAGGTTAGTTTACCCTCGCTCTTCTCCTTCTGACTCAGAAGGCCGGAGAGAAGCATAGTGATTGGTTCCACTCTTACGCGACGGGCTTCCTTCCACATGGTGTAGACAAAGTTCACATGTTCTAAGTTCATAATTAGTTACATTCGTCTTTGACACCCGAAGGGCTAACAGAGGAGGTTGCAACTCGCACGCTGAAGTCACTGAGGAGTAGTAGCATGGTGATCATTAGCGCTAACGACCCAATTATTGCGGGGTGGCTGACTTCCAGTTCAAACGGCCCCATCATTCGACGCCTAGTATGCGTATATTTCTCAAGTGGCCTACAGAAGACGGAATAAGGCAATGTCACAGACGGCAATCAGCAGAACGTTATGGAAATGCGAACGACGAACGACTGTAGTATTGTGGTTTACCTGATGACCAGCGGTACTGCACCATGACGGGAATATTGCGAGACGTAGTTGATCCACTATGGCAGCGGCTTAAATTTGCGGCCGAACAGAAGGAATACCTACATGGGGCCATCGATAGCCTGGACGGGCCTGTGCTGAGTCAGGTGAGAAGCCGATGAAACGGGGCACTCAGCAGGAGGCCTGTGAGTCGACGCGCGAGCAGCTGACCAAGTAGGACACACATCGACGACGCGAGCAACTGGTGAAATCCGGTGTGCATCTATGGAATGTGGGCTGGCCTGAGCGTGGACGCCAGTGGAGGGCCAAATATGGTGCACCGTAGCAAATCAGCCAGGAAGTCCGGTTCACTACGAATGAGGCAAGGACATAAGCGCTTGCTGTACCGCGATGCCTCCATTGAGAGTTATGTTTGACCTATGCATTTGGCCGTCATTTAACGCAAAATAAACACCGTCAGCCGAATCATGACTTCAATTTTTCCCACGAGATTAGAGCGCCAGGCGGTGGAGACTGGAAGCAGCAGTGCAACAAGATGCAACCGAGGTCGATTCATCGATCTGATGAACAACCTCGTCCCGCATGAAAAGCATGGTTCCGGTAAAAAATTCGTAAACAAGCAACTTAAAAAGTTCTATACACTTGACTGATCGGATATACCCTGTGGTGCACATCTGTTAACTTCTTGGCCTTGTGTAAGCAATTACGAGCCGCAGAATAGGAGACCAGTTAACATTCTGCAAAGCTGAACTGTGTAAGAAAAACAAGTTGGTGGTTAACGAAGGCCCAGAAGTGCATAATCTTAAGTTTGGCAATTGAGTTTAACGGTGTAGGTAACGGTTATCAAAAATGAACGGTACATACCAATCATCTGCTTCTCGGCTGTGTCAGACAAAGCCACTCACCTTACATGCCTCGCACACATAGGCATTACAATGAAACCCGGCCGAAATGTCTCCGCAGATATCACACGGACGTCGATCCTTTGCCCCAAGATTGCAGTGAAGACGGATCTGACTGGAACTTCGGTATGAACTGTTTGTAATGGTGGAATTCATTGCACTGAGGGTGCCCGAAAGCGGAGACTGTGTGTGAGATTCCAAGTTACTAGGCTTAAACTTCCGTGAAGTGTGTTCCTCACTAGATGGTATCATCGGCGCAGAAGCGATAGCAGTTGTAGCGGAGGAGGAAGGTTGACCAAATACGGAGAATCCAGGAAAGGACTCCATTGAATATGGTTGGTTACCAGCTAGAAAACGGTGTCCTGGTTGGGGCGTTACTTCCCGCGTAGAGGCGTCAATTAGAGGAGTTATCGGATAGGTGACTTCGAAAGGATACCGATTGTTCGGCGAATCCATGCGTGTTGAAAGAGCATGATCCAAAAGACTCGTAGTGTGTAAAGGATCTTTATACACTCGGATATGCTCATGCATTGAGTGCGGATGCAAGGGTAGGAAGGCGCTCTCGGACTTACTTAAGTCAGCTGACGAAGCGGAACAAAGAGGTCTGGATGGCTCAATCAGCGAAACCGAACATCCTGGACTTTGGGGGTAGCGCACGGGAGTGTTGTAAGCTGTTGAGGTAGCTGAGTAGGTAGTTTGGTGTGGAGATTGTTGATGTTGTTGCTGTTGTATGGACTGCGGTGATGGGGCAGATAATCTGTACAACATTACGATGATCGCCGAGAAGAATAGGAATAAATATCGTGCGTCCTCGATGGACGGTAACCCGACCTGTGATTCAGTGATGCCTAGCCCATGTGCGTGGTTTGAGGGACCAGGAGCTATCGGACACAAATTGTAATGAGGTGTGTCTGTCTGTAAAAAGAAAATGGTAAAGATTGGGATACACTTGCATCCAAGTTAACGAAGAAGTCATCCGATATTAATGCATTTCACACAGACGCATGTGGGAGTAGATGAAATGTGAAAAAGATTTATTTGGACTTAGCCACTAGCATTGTGCCAGCGCATTACCAATACAGTCGCATTCATCCCCGCCTTCATCTTAATCATCCGAAGCACTCAACTGATGCATTTACGGCGCAGCAGGAAGAATAGCTCGGTGACTAATGTTGACCTCATCTCCACGAGAAACATAACATATGACTTTTCTTGACGTTTGCAGACGAACGCTACGTCCCTCCCCATCATTTTTCGCCACATAGTACTACCGAGTGTGCAGTACGAGGAAGTCAGATTCTCCGTTTTTACTTGGAACCAGCCGCCTAATATATACCGGCCTCCGAGTTGAGTGATACATCTGATCCACGAGACGAACACTACGGTTGTGCTCATTTACTCTGCTCAGAGGGTGTTCGGATCTTTCATAGCTCTCTTGTCAAGCAGCAGTTATTCCAACGGTGTATGCAGGTCAGTTTCAGACGCGAAAAGTGCAAGTTACCAAACGCTTACATATACCCCGGATTCCACAAACGATGATTGACATCCGAATGACACATCCAAGTTTTATCTATAGATCAGCCCTCGATTAAGCCTGGCGGAGAATGAACATGCTTGCTTCTTAGCATTCCACTTACCAACCTCCGTAAAATAGTAGTTCATATCGTAAGTTCAGCATGTTGATTTGTACCAGACTGGTGAGGCGAAGGCGTTCTCGTAGCTAATAAAGTTTACAAGATTTTGGGGAATTAACTCGGTCAGCGTGTACTTGGAAGACGGAGATGCCTGTTATTGCATAGTTGTTTCTCGTAGACCGCGATTCAACACAAATACGTTAAAGTAAGCGTGGTTGCCAACGGTTGCTCTCACCGGTGGAAGCAGTAAGATCTTCGTAACTTGACCACGCAAGAGACTGGACTAGAATGAGCAACATGGAGAGATGGTCAACACAGCGGGTTCTTGATCTCTTAGATTTACGTGATGAACGCTCAAGCAATGCAAACGAAAATGATCAACTTATAGAGGCTAGGATGTGAAGATGGCCAACTTAGGTTTTACGGTACGTAGACTGGGGTTTGTGCTATGGTTGACTTCAGCTGGGATCTAGATTAGTCCGTCTTACTGGGCCAACTCCTTACACGGTAGGAGTTACGGGGATGATCAACTGCATGAGCTAAAACTACTCACTCGCACATATACTATTAAAACAGGAGCACCACACAGCTTGTTGAGATGAGTTCAAGTTCATTCTCTTCTGGTTTCTGTCTATGAGACCGAGTGCGCAATTCGATCTCATTATCGAGGGTGCGTGCACTATTCTCCCTCAACACCGGATCACGGCTGCGATCGAAACATCTGGACCACCCAACTTGCAGCTTTGCACACATGATCAAGCAGAACTAATTGGGAACTTCAAAAGGATCTTAGGTAACCGAACAAAGAAAGCCGCTGCAAACAGTTTACAGTTTTACTGCGTCCAATTTGTACGTCTACCTCCAAGGCTTTCCAAAGAAGTTGCCACATGAATTAGTGCACAGCACAAAATGGCATTGCGGATGCTTTGGTTACTTCACTGATGTCTTGTTCCTCCCAGCTGCTCCAACCCACGTCGGCAAGGATAACACCAATACCAGTAAGGACAATGGTTCCTATACATTCGAAAAGGGCACTGTCTAAATAGCAGTCAGTCTAGCAAACGAGTAGCAGTCAAGACGAACCAAGACACGGAAAATATCCAGCTGAGTGATCCAATAAGACAGCGATCACATAAAGCGCCAATCAGATGCACTCAACGAGAGGTAGTTGATAGTGTTAGTCTCAGGGAGGAAGCTGTGTTCGCAGCTAATAAGTCCGCAAAAATGATGCATGGAAATAAATGTCAAGTGATGGGAGCAACTAAAATGAAAGAATGCAGTTACTAATTGTCACAAAAATGCGTTTACTCTAAAAACTGACATGTCCAAGAGAGGGACCTATACGCGTAATGCAGTGAACGAGACTTAATGCTTGACAACCAGTGATGGTTGCACTCAAGTGGGTAGCACTGTTAATTCCCAAACATCCCAAAAAACAGAGTTAACTTTTCCCAGCTTGCTTGGACCACATTCCAGTGGCCTGAGTGTCGCTCAGGGCTGCTATCAAGTAATCATGGGGATAAGAAATAAGGAACATACCAGCAGGTGGTTCTGGAGTTAGGACGCCAACCAGTCTGACCGACACAATGATCTTATCACCAAGGTACTCCCCGTGGGGATTGCAGGGTGAAGGTTGTTCAAACCACCAATGAAGCGATTAGTGTCTACTGTCCCGAAAGTCGGTGGTTACAATGGTTGATGAGAAGTCAATTGAAGCTCCGTGGAGGTCCAACATGGAAATGTATAACTAGGTGATACAACTGATATATCTGCCTACCCATATCTACAAGCCAAATAGGAGATTCTATGTGTATGTGGTCACAAGTAAGACGAAATCATGTTCGTGCATACCAACACAACAGAGAAAGTGTCTGTCGATAGACAAGCGGTTGCGTTAGCCGCTTAATCCTAGTCGCCTTTTCACCCTACCGCAAGAACAGTACGTAGACCTCTCAATCGGTTAAGTGAGTTACGGATAGTCAATCGAAAGCAGGACTATAAAAGTGAAGCTGAGCCGAAGCATTGATTGATTGGGGGGGGGGGTAGAGCTCAAGATCTATCTGGGAGGAAACACATCATTGGATATTAAAACACAGGTTGTCAAAATCGGTAGGACCCACATTACCCAACGCTGTCACTTGTGTTTTATCCCTGTAGAAGTAATGCAAATCGACGGAAACTACTACACGCGCTCCTCTGTCGTGCTATAACGGAGCACAACGCCTTTGCTGCGTATGCGCAGCGGTGCGGCGGATCTCACCAAGCTGCTGATGGTTAATTCTGCGGTCGAGTCCCAATAGACGCTTGAATGCTTTAACTGGTGTACGCGATTTTGTTCTGACTGCGTTGCCACATCTGCAGTTAGAGTAACAGATGAACCGATATGACGCATCGTGATACAACGAGGTAATACAATAACCCGCTTGAACCAATAATTGAATTCCGGCATACCATCACTTAGGAAGTAAACGTGTTAGGCTTAACCAGTTGTGCTTCACCGAGGAGAGCGTTGACGATGAACCTGTGCACCGTGTCTTGTCATAAGTGAATTAAATCGTATGCCGAGCAGTATTACAACTTCTCTATAACTTCTAGATATTTTACCTTACGTTCCAATGCGTATAAACTGCGGGATGGCATGTTGCGCTTACTCCAGTTGAGATCGCACGTGGAGACAACTGGTGGACGCGTGGTATTCGAAAGTGTGCTAACTAAGCTTGCGGAGCAACCCTGACTCAATCGTAAAGCTCAAATGTTGTTATGGTGTTTAGTTCGAAATGGATAACAAAATTCCACTCTAGGTCAGAATCATGTGCCCTACCTGGTTAACTGAAGGTTCAAGCATAGAATCCTAGACCGATGCTTGACTGATTTTTTCCGGCCTACTTGATAAGATAACCCTGTTATTTCGCATCTAGTGACGCGATCCCTCATTCGCACAGGTGCCTTCACAGCTTGATACATCTGTGGTGTGCTTGTTTTTGTGTTAGTGCTTGTGTGTCTGTGTGTGGACAAGGACAGAGTTCACACACCGGCAAATTGATCGACACGACGTGCCGGGGGTACAATGTTGTTGTCAATGTTGCTGTTCCAGCTAAGCCCACACTTGTCGCGCAGCGCTGGCAAGTGCGATCGAATGTCATTTGTGGGTGTAACCAAAGTACCCAACATCCAACCGCCGGAAGCACAACCAGTAAGACAGATGACCCTGTGTGTCGGTGATAAAACAGGTGAACTTCAACCGTTCGCACAAGTACGATTGCGGGTCCAAAGGAACAGCAAAATCACGTGACACACTCACAAACGACGGTGTACTAATTTGGACAGTGGCCTCGAATTGTCGTCACTCCGGGAACAGCTTCTTCGGATGATACGGTGTCCAGACGGCGAGCGTGGTGAGTCCGGTAAAGTGTACACCGATCCGGCGTTCTATGCAGCCGGTAAACAGAACTCCCAGTTTTCTGGTTCAGTCGACCAGGACGATTTCTGTTACTGCATTTCCAACTGACCGAGAGTCGTGACACTGCATTCGTTTAGCGAATCGCAGCAGTGGGGATAAAGTACTTAGGTGTACTCAATCGACGGAAAGGCATCGAACTTCGCCCCCCCCCTGACTAATATCTCATCTGAATGTTACGAATCACTTCTGGTATAGATAGCTCTCAGATGTCCTGGTGAGGTCCAGCTAAGTTGCTACTCAGAGCCCGTAAGGAACGGAACTCGCGCTACCGTTCATACAGTGTTTTTCGTACGATTTTGTGTAAAACCCTGTCCAACGTATTCCTTGTTTTGGGTTCCACTGCGAATATCAACAGTTAATGATGAGCTCCATATAAATCAGATATCAATCGGCTTCCGCAACGCGGAAGTCCCAATGTCCTGCATGAGGAACACCCGTATGCCACCTCTGCATACGGCGAAAGTAAGTGCAGTTTATGACACGGACGACAGACTTGGCTACTTAAATTATGACGCCGGCGCTGGGTATCATGTTAAAGCTGAAAACCGACTCACACGATACACTAACACCTCACAAGCACTACCTTGTGACAGTGTGCAAGAGAAGATAATGGTTGTTAATTTTGATATGCAGATTGACGCAAATGTCGCGTTGCCAGCCCTGGGGGAGTGTTCACTAGGTTCGCAGATGAATGACTCATCGGTTGTGGGAACCTGATAATCGTGGTCACAACAATCAGACGACATAAATAACGTGACAGAACGCGGGGTTGACTGCCTGTCACCCCTTCCACCCTCGACGTGTGCGAGTTAGCCACAGTAGTAGCGAAAGACACGGTATTTGGTCACCTGCTATTGGAGGAGCAACTATCGGCATGTACACGTCTGGGGAAGTGATGAACCACCGTACGTGCTTTCAACGCAGGTGCGTAGCGCGTGAGGCCTGCATCATGGGGTCATTCACTCAACGTGAGGCTGTCCGCATGTCGGTTGGTCCATTGGATGAAGCCCATTCATACACCTGAGCCCCTTTGCTCGAATGCAACTGACGCGGCTACACGACAACGTTCTCGATGAAATCAACAGTAGGGACGCCAAGCGTTATTGCGCAACCTCTAAAGTAACCGTAGACCGTACTGGGCATTTCGTGTCTACGCCGACTGCTGACCTGGCTAGGCTGTCTAATATCCAGCATCCAAAAAAGGTACTACCAACCTCATCTCATGCTCGGTGTCTGTGCACGGCATTGTCGACTCGTTGGGAATTTAAAGTGTTCACAATAGTTCAGCGTAGCCTAGTCCCAATGAGATTATTAAGGGGTTTATCCTTCAGTAAACTGCAGTCTGATCTAAACGGTTACTTAGTAAGAGAAGATGAGCTAGTTTAACATCGCATATGAATTTTTCTTGTCACTCAATTACCGGAAAGGTCTGTGTGGGAGGGTCGACGATCCACTGAGAGAAGAGTATGCAATTTGGGAAAGAAAACAGCTGTTACAGAACATGAGTGGGAGTTGTATGTAGATGCGTCTGATTAATTGCTTGCATACGAGCTGTAGATGCCCCATGCTTTGTGTTTTCCCGTCTCAGTTACTTGGTAACGCAACTAAGCGGCCTAACTCCCTTGTAGGCCCTGACTTTGAAAGGACTTCTGATCCATCCGTTGGCCAACCCATGTATTGTTGTAATTCATCGAGATTAACTGTAGTCTCTACCTAATATCTTACATTCTAAGCTTTTCAACTCTCACATTTTCAACCATCAAATTGCTTTTCTTCAGCTTATTAGGATGCTCTACATGTTTCAGTACTCGCTGATCTGATAAGCAGCAGTGACTACTACCTTGGACGTTTTGTATGATCACGGTTGCTAAAGTGACAAGACATGCACCGAAAATCTCATACTTGTCCGGATCTAGGTGGGTCAGGATATGTTGAGTCGACGCGTCTGTTACCATGAGACCACTACTGCATGTTTCCGCTTCATGGATTGTTACTATGTACAGTCTCGGTAGTATGGAGTGCTGGCTTGAGAGAGGCCCTATGTAGATTCAATTCGGGTACACTCAACCAAATCCACGTATTTCACCTCTCTAGCTGATTTTGGATATTGGCGATTATATGTATTTATTCACAACGTCGAGCTAATATGCAGGCGGCGGAGCTGACACGACGCGTTTCGCATTACCTAACTGCATCTGCGAGTGTATCAGTGAGTGTTAACAAGTCACACTGCCAACTGGCTGTGTTGGAGGTTTCAAGGAGCACTTAAGCGTCAAGGTCAGCCTTGGTGCACTCTACGTGGGAATTCCGGATTGAATAAGGGTTATCTAGACGCACCCACTGCCCTGTCTAAATTCTGAATACGCGTTTCCACCTGGGAATGAACGGTTAGTCGGCAACAGTCCAGCACCAATGTGCATAAGCTGTCCGTAAAACCAGACGGTATCAAGGTGGGGGACGTTGTGGCATTGCGTTATTACCACGCCGATTTACCCGGAAGTTGGAGTGTGGACCACCGCCGGAATATCCGCAGTACCCATCGGATTGCTCCACGATCTTGTTCATTCCTTCACTTAGTAAAGGTGCGAGCGGCGTGGTGCAAGCACTGTCTCTTGCTCAAATTTACACTGACAAGTAAACGAGAGACAAGCTTTTAACAGCTATTCTGCCATGCATCTCTTCGAGTGAGCTTAGAGCACGCTCAATTTCTGCTTGACCCAAACTTGTCTATCGCTTTGGTCGATCATTTAGGGAAACATTTGGCAAGGCTGGGATGTGGATGATGGAATATGATCGAAGCTAGTCTCCCTAGTGATCGTGCACTGGGTACTTTTCGTACCCATGTTGAACACGTAAGTGCCATTTGTCCGATAGTCTAGGCGGATCACTTCCCATCCTTGGGATGGCCGGTACCCTGGAGATGAGGGCTCCAAAAGCGCAGGGCGATAAAGCGCTTTCTGTCGTTATTTGCTTTTCGTTAATTAGTAATCACACTGCTTCCAATGTTTTACATAGGACGGTCGTGCTTGTTACTCTAACCATGCTCAGCTGTTCTCATATTCCAACTCTGTCGAAAGGTTTATCGGTTCGCTCTGATACAACGATTAGCCAGCTTTTGTCGCGCATGGCTTGCTTAGTTATGCCTGAAAGCGCTTTGTTGATGGTTACTCTATTATCTCCTCAGTCAATTTAGTTGACTGGGGTGATAAGGTATCCGTCATCCTGGGTCACTACCTAGACCGGCATAGGTTCCGGACAGTTCAGAGAGGGTTAGACTTCCGAGTTACTGCCTGAAACATGTCTCGCGGATTGTTTGTACTTGGTAAGCGTGTATGATTAGGGGTTGGAACTAGCTACGGAAACTCGAAGCAAACAGGTACACCGAATGATCGCTTTACTCGACACCCTTTGTATGGTATAAGCACCTAAGGAAATCAGTGACTAGACCCATGGATAAGTGCCAGTTGCTTTCTGACCAGTAGATTGAGATAAGCTCAACGCATTTTTCAGTTTAAACAGCTGAGCTTTCGTAGATTGTTTCCGTATAGTGAATTGAATACTGCATACCTCCAATGTGCGCTACGCTGGCTGGCAAGCACTTTTAGCCCGGCACAACCCATGCAAACCATGGGAATGCTGAACGGTGTATCAGATCAAAATTGCATGGGCGAGAGATACCCATCCTCATCAGTGAGAAGATAACGCGTTGAGGTGCAGTACCCACACTTTGTCACGATGAGCGTGACAGCGTTTACTAGTTGTGTATCGCGGATAAGGTTGAAATGCATTGCTGAAAGTGTAGAAGCGCTTTGGAGTAAACCTGTCCTGGATCACATGTGACCAACTGACCTGCAGCGAGGAAAGACGCTATACATACATTCCCAGCTGATTTGAGGCCGAACTCTCTATTGCATGTATCAGCCTACGGAAACGCACTTTCTTGAACTGGTGTGAAGAGAAGCTAGGCATATTGCGACAGTGTATTCTGGAGGCTTCCTCATTTTGCAATCTGGTAGGGGGTAAGGTAGTTGTTGCTTATGGGGAACTTACAGAGTTTTTGGAAGATGTATAATTGTTATAATCGGCTTGGTGCACATCATTGGAAATCATGGATCCAGGACTTGGGGCCTATTCGTTTCAACTACTATCTTGGGATTAACCAGCAGAGTCAGGCGTGTGCAGCTGCCTTACTGGCTCGGAAGCTAAAAATGACCTTAGGGGAATCGAGAATAAATCATCTTAAGAACAGTGCTCTGTGCCTCTGTAAGAAATGGTGTGACGTTATCCAGATTTTCTACCTTGTCGTGAGGACCACCGGAGTGTGTTAATTAACCACAATGGACGTACTGAACTTCTAAAAGCAACTGTCATCTTTATCAGATATCATTCTTAAGGTGCCTGGTGTGGGAAAAATTTTGTGTTCGGTCAGTTAGCAGAAATCCCACTACCTAGTTTCAATAAACACACAGAACATCGGGGACCCAAACACTAGCTGAATAACCAGTGCAAATGTTACGGAATACAAGATCACTGAAACAGCTTTGGAATGCTTTCTTACTGTACTGTTGTGTATTTAGCAAAAAAAACTATTTTTCAAGTTACGTCCTCAACGCCGCACAATGTGGAACTCCGGTGGTAGGCACCGGAGGGTCCAGTCAACTGTGAAACGCCTGGGAAGTGTCTTCAATTGGTTTGTGCGTTCTGGCAGCAGCCATCAGTTCCGGTGGCAGACTACACGACAGTAAATACGCTTAAGGGCAAGTAGTCGTTTTGCTCAACTCGGTTTTTGATACACAACTGAGCTTTCACTTATTTAAATTAT
This sequence comes from Dicrocoelium dendriticum, assembly GCA_944474145.2. Taxonomy (NCBI): domain Eukaryota; kingdom Metazoa; phylum Platyhelminthes; class Trematoda; order Plagiorchiida; family Dicrocoeliidae; genus Dicrocoelium; species Dicrocoelium dendriticum. The sequence continues at coordinate 70,714,661 of OX104065.1, read as the reverse complement.
ATTATTTGCGTTGCAATTTTCGTACAACACAACAAGAACACAGCCTAGTATATCTGAAATCCGTCTAAACTCTATACAGCCAGTAATGAGAGACTAGATGTTTCCACCAATGGACCAGTTGCGCGTTGATGAGGACACCATGCACAGCTCATTTGATTGGGATAATTTATGTCAGGCTACTCGTGACACAGAACTCATACAACTGACTATGACTTGCGTCCTTTCCAATTTCTGCGAATACACAGCAGCGTACGCTGTGGAGCTGCACGCAACCAAAAAGAATGTGTCCGCGATCGAAGCAACAATGATGATTTCATGGCTAAGAGTGCCGGCAAACTGTGTTTCAACCTGGTGCTACGTGCGTGTACATCACAATGAGTAACTGTTGCTATACGTCTGAAGCAGTGGCAATTCAGGGTTGGATGGGGAGCATCGTCTGAATGGTTTTGTGAACTCACCCATTCTCCGTCGTTTATTTGTGTTCAATGTTTCCATCACAAATCGTAAACCGCGAGACAGTTATGTAAGGGAGCACATAAAGTCCAAAAGTACGCGGACAAGCCAGGTCATTGCCACCAGACTGTCGGGTGGTTGAGCAGAACTAGAGGGCGTAGTAATCAATCAAATACCGTTTCAGTTGGGTTCAGCTCGACGTCTGCGGTATGCACTGGGTCTGGTACGCTGGGCTGCCTACACAGTCAGGTAACATGGTCGGCATGAGCCGTCGGCCGATGGATCGGATGCACGAGACTTGGAGGCACGAACGCACGGGCGCAGCGGTGGTGCTGACAGCCTCCGGAATTCCCGCCTATGATTGGTTCATTCAAGATCGCAACAATGATTCTCTTACCCTTCCATCCATCTCTCATTGGTTCAAGCGGCATCGCACCGTACGCCATTGTATCGGCAACGGCGACACGCGCATGCGTGATGGGGAGTGCACTCGCCAAGTCTCACAATAGAGGCGGATCTGTGTTACCTGTTCGTCGCGACAGGGGCTACATCGAAACATTTCATGCAGACTGAAGGCCGACATCTTTAAGGTCAAACTAAGTACATAGAAATTACGCCTCAGATCGTTACCTCGTAAACTTCTCCATAATGGTGACGGGTACGAGGGACAGTCGCCAGTGGGTGGCAGCCAAAAGTTCTTGCGTTAGGGATATCCGATGAGGGGAAAACGGACGTCGGTATGCTGCTGTCTAGGTCACAAAGGGATGAATAGCCATCCTCCGGTCCATGACAGGTAGATGACACCCCGGTGTTCCGATCGGATGTGGTTGAAATACGCGCGTCTCAGTGCTCGTGGCAGTGCTGATGAGCGGCAAATGTTGGATCAGCTCGATAAGTTTCCAAGAGCACTGTTAACTTGGCCACCACTTTTTCTGGACACTAGCCACAAGGTGGGACTTACCTCGTGGGTCCGACCCTCCCTATGAGACGGCGACAAGCGTATGGTTTTTCCTGAGCCCGGACTACCCTTAGGTGTCAATTATACACAAAAATGGTGTTCTCTACCTTGTTCGTAATGTCGAACCTGTAGTACCAAATATTCCACAGAATTGAACTGTAAATCAGACAAAATTTTAAACGAATCGACTGCCTGCGGCCATCGCGACGTGACTGGACTTTAACGTGGCGCAATGGTTTGCGTGCCTGAACGAACCACTGAGTTAGACCGGGTGGTGCTTTTGCACATTCAGGACCACTCATACCAGATTGGCCAATGGTTAGAAGCCTGACAGACTCGGCCTTCTGGAGCTCCAGCTTGAGGGTTGGAGTCAGGGTGACCCCCCACTCCAAAAGAAGGACTCTATGTAGCCCAGTGCCAAAATCCCCCTACCTTACGGTTAGGTTTTTGGACCAAAGGCTTTGGTTAAGAACCCTAATGGTTCTCTTGTCTAGGCTTGTGTAATCTGACAATAGCCTGTGCACGCAATACAATACAATGAGTTCCTCTTCAGTCGATTACTTGATGCTCTGGTCGTCGAAGAGGATAATCAAAGGCGCACTGTCTGCTACACCGAACAGGGTGGATAGGGGTTTGGATGTTACTGCTCAATCCTTCCCGTCTTCTTATTCCCACTCACGCCATTTTCATCCTTATCGGCCTGTTCCAGCTTCAAATTCACCCCCTGTTTTCACCCCCTGTTTCTCGGTCCTTCCTCGTCTTGCTTCGATAGTTACTTGTTTTTAACTCACAAGTAATCGCAGGACGTCGCTGGGTTCCAGTCGATAAGTCCGTATTCAAACAAGCGGACAATGTCAGTTCGTCCGTTTCCCTTTAGAGTCCTCGATCCTCGCTACGACTGGCATGCCTCAACGTCTGCGCTTTGCTACAGCTTGGCGAACAGGCAGCACTTGCCCGAACACTAGAGACCCTATTGATCGATATTTGCTGTTTATCGGAAACCCACCCTACAAGATCCGAGCTCCGCGCTTACCCTCCCACATGTAACAATGGCTCCACTTTCCCATTGCGCCTGTCCGGAGAGCATGATTCTGTTGATCGACGTGCCCCTTGGGATTGATTGCTAGAGAAGGGTGAGCTCGATAAATATGTTGAGGTCATAAGAGCACTGTACGTGCGTAGTTCAGGCAGAGTAAGGGTTTACGACAAACTCTCACCGCCCTTTAATATCTCCAGCTGTGAAACATGCCTGCCGGCTGTCACTTTTCCTTTTTGACTTCGTCACTGACCAATTCATGGAAACGGCAGTGGACACGACCTACAAGGTGTAGAGCTGCTTCCAGATTATTATTATTAATATTATTACTTTTACCATTATTAATCGCAACAGTCAAGCAACTCGACACAGAGCCAACAGAAAACCATGGAGATCAGCGGATAAGAAGAAGTCATCGCGTCATAATCATCGTGGCATGCTAGCTGAAGGTGAGCAACACAGAAGCTACCATGCCGCAGGAAGAATGGAACATTTTGACAAAAGTAGAACAAAACATTTTTAGTTTGTTTTGCACACGCCGATTTTTCTATTTTTTGTCCTTTTCAATGTTTGAAGTATTAAACATGTGAATCAGTACAATTCTGTGCACAATTCTTCCACTGATTCCGGTTGTGGGCCATGTCCTCAAGTGTGTTATGCTATTGGCACTCCTCATCTTTAGGTCCCCATCCTCGAAGACGTACGGGTCCAACAGCTGCTAGACACGACGTCGGCGATTTCATGTGCTGTCGCCAAGTGGAAGACTGACCACCACGCGGTCGCTTCCAGCCACGTCCTTGATGAGCGAATAGAGCGCGACGCGGTAGACGCTCAGGTACCATGCGTAGGACGTGACCGAGCCATCTCGACTGGCCCAGAAAAACCAATTTGTTGAAGGGAATACTCGCATTCCCCAGGATGAGACGTCGAATTTCATTACTATTAACTCGATGTTGCCACCAAACACGAGCAACCGTCATCGAAGGTAGAAAGACGATGCATGTCTTCCACGCGAATCGGCCAGGACTCGCTACCATACAGCAATACTGAGCGAACAGATGCGCCGTAAACGCGGCCCTTTACCGAAAATGTGACCTCGCGATGACGCCACAACTGCATCAGATTGGCACATGTTGATCGGGCTTTAGTGGTGCGAAGAGAAGCTTCTTTGCTGATAGTGCCGTCAGCAGAATCACAGCTCCCAAGGTAGACGAAACTATCTACCTGTTCAAGTTGTGCACCTTCGAGAGTGAGCACGGGAGCAGGTGAAAGCCAATCCTTGAGCAGTACTTTGCTCTTCGATGGGGCAGAGCTCATGCCATACTTAGATGCTTCAACCGCCACACGATCCAGAATGAGTTGCATACTCTGAGGATCGTCACCAAGTAAGGCGATATCATCAGCATAAGCTAAGTCGGTCGCGCGCTCACCCAGTAGAAGCCCTAGGACAAAATATTGAAAACCTTCTAGAGCGCCCGACAGAAAGTCTTCGATTGAGCAATTGAAGAGGAATGGGGACATAGGGCCGCCGTGTCTCACACTATTATTGACAGCGAATTGCGAGGAAAGCTTGGCATAGACCCTCACTCTGCCGGATGTATGAAGCTAAATTGCTCGTAAGATGGCGGCACATTTCTCTGGCACCCCGTTCTTTAGCAAGCAACGCCATAAAGCAGGTCGATCAAGGGAGTCTAAAGCAGCACGTATGTCTAGGAATGCAACGATAGTGGGCCTGTGATAATTGTGGCGATGTTCGAGGAGCTGGCGGAGCGTGAAGATTTGATCGACGCATCCGCGGCCAGGACGAAAACCAGCTTGTTCTTCACGGTAGTATGATTCACGTACTGGGGATAGTCTGCGAAGCAGATTGGATGCCAATAGGTTAGAGGCACCCGAAATAAGACTGATCCAGCGATGATTTGCGCATGAAGTGCGAGCGCCTTTATTGAAAATAGGGACAATAACTGATTCGCCCCAAGAGGAAGGCACTTTAGGCCAGCTTTTCGCGAACAGCGCAGTCAGCTGGTTTATGATGGCCATACCGCGGTACTTGAACAGGTCCGGAGGAAGTCCGTCTGAACTGGCAGCCTTGGACCACTTCAAGTGTCGAATCTCGGGACAGACTTCCGCTTCACTGGGTGGATTCCGGGGGACGAGCCCGGGTGAACAACTAGGCGTACTGCATGTACTGATGGACGGTGGAGGCCAGTTGAACTGCGAGTGAAAGTGCTCAGCTCAGCTGTCCATACGCCTCTGTTGGTTGGTGATCGGAGACTCATCCACCTCACAAATGACCTCACTGATACTAGGCTTCCTGAGGCCAGTGGACCGAATGAGCTGGAAAAGCCTGCGAGTGTTGCCAGAGGGTGCAGCAGTCTCCATCTCTAAAGCACGCTCAGACCACCATGTCTCGCGATCCTTGCGTAGGCTTTTCTTGAGCAGCCGGTTGGCAGAACGGCGCCGTTCATTGCAATCTGATTCCACCGGTATAGCTTTGCGGCCTTCGAACGGCTCCAGCGAACGAACAGAGATCCTAGTCTTTAAGGGGCGTCGAGCTAGGCCGCAGCTTGACTGGCCGGGAATGGTCATCGCTTTCTGGATACAAGTCCAGTGTTGCTCCACGTATTGCGGCGGATTGCAACTGAGTGCGTATGCCAGTGAGGACTGATAGCTCACCTGGACAGAGCAATCAGTTAATCTGTTTACATCAATCTTGCGGTGCTTCGTGTTTCAGGATCCTCCAAAACACACACAGACAACCAATGCGTGATCTGAGTCAACGAAGGTGGACCAAAAGGACCTGCAATCCAGTACGCTGCCAAGCCATCTGAAGCTAATTGCAATGTGATCAATTTGAGATCATCGGTGTGTTGGCGAAGGGGGACGCCACATTGCGGAACGCTTCTTCGTACGCCTGAAGTTATTGCCTGATAGAAACAGATGGTTATCTTCGCACAATGTGATAAGCCTCTCTCCGTTATCAGAGCGTTTCCTATCGAGCGCGTGGTGACCACAAAGATGCCGTTCGCATGGTAACAGGCGGCGAACCCTTGCACTAACATCCCAACCAAGGACACCGACATCCGACGTTTTAGCGTTAGTCAAGAGCTGATGTAGATCCCCGTGGAATTCGTCCTTGACCGAGCCACCACTGCATTAAGTTGGAGCGTACATGGAGATCGCAAACAAGTTGCGTCTGTCTTCGCGGGGCTTGTTGCTTCTACATGAACCCCAAAACCAAATTGCACGCAGTCGGCTGTTAACAGAGACTCATTCCAGTAGTGCCGCCTAGGCCTTGACAATTACTGCTACACCTACCCCAGCCAACCCCGCTGAGGCTGCTTCTGGATCCCTAGAAAGACGCAGGTGATATCTGTCTTCGTGGTCAGTGGGGGATATCAATGTAAACACAGTGCTGGGATCTTGCAATCGGGTATCTGAAAGGCAGCATACGTCAATATCGAGGGACTCTAGGGTGCGCGCTAGACCGGCTTGCTGTCCAATCTGCATGAGTGTCCGAACGTTTAAGCACGCCAGACGGAACGAGGATCGGGGACGAAGAAGTGCCATAGGTTGAACTCCGCGATTCGCGGCGCAACCGGAATCGCAGTCAGATTGTTGAACACATGAATCGGGTAACGGAAAGTGAGGATTGTTAGCAAACAAACAATTGGCGTGTGATGAAGTCGCGTGAATGTGAGAAGCAGCAACGGTAGCTGATGAGCACTTTGTAATACAGTCCATGATTTGTGAGAGAGCGTGATACTACCCGGTTGTCCAAGCCGAAGTAGGGGGCTGACTTAAGGACCCCACCCCAAGCATTTGGCTAAATAACCTAAGCGCACGGCAGCGCGGCGAATTCAGGGAATCGCGCCGTTTGGAAGGCACTGACTGAATGTTCAGTTCCTACTCTTTTCGTTTGGTAGATCACTACACAGGGGCCCAATGCTCCCCATGAAAGCAGCAGAATTGCTGGACTACAATGCAGCACCGAGATGGAACATTGTCGCCGAACACTTCGCTGGAACAGGGTACACCCGAACCACCTAGCTGGCACCACTAGATAGTTCGGTAAGCCAGCTTGCTTCCAGATTAGCCACCTACTGACTTACAGTATGCCAATTATATTGAAATAATCGGCAGTGGGCAACTTATCCTTGGCCGTTAGCCATTTGGAGCTTCGCTTTGCACCCTCGAAATACAAAGTTGTTCTCCATCCAGTATTGCCAGGGTCCCGCCAGTTCGATGACGCTTGGTGGTGATCATTTAGCAAATGTCCAGAAATTCAAATACTTGGGAGACTACATTAGCAAGTGTTGAATTCACGATGAGGTCATTAACAGTATAGCACAAGCGAGAGGCGCTCTCGCCAATATCCGCCACCAGTGGTGCCGTCGCGATACCATTCTCGCACTGAAAACTAAAGCTTATAAGTCAGCCATACGTTCAAACCTGTACCAATACGAAACCTGGCCCGGTAAGTCGGCAGTCATAAAGATGCTAGTTACGTCCGATAACCGTTACTTCGCAGCCCAGCCTATGTCTACAATTTTACCCGATTGCTTGCATCTACATTTTAATTGAATTGCTCCAGCAGGCAATGCTTTGCATCCATAACTCAAGTGAATATCATCATTAACGCAACTGAATTGCATCCGGTATCTTTCCTCCGCAGTATGCGCGCACAGTAACCTTAGAATTGAGTTAGCCAAAACAGCTAATGACGGTGGATGCTTGAGTTTGTGGTATATGGTGCAGACGCGCAGAGGTTCTAGCCTCCATTAAGCAACAGTGCTTAGTCGGAACCTAGTTTCACGCAGCTTAGAGGCACAAGGTTGCCCAAACACGTGCTGTGACTGGGTGGAGTGTTCAGTGGGAGTAAGTAGACTACCAGGTATGCCTTGCGAACGGCACTAGTAGGGGGGTCGGCGAACACGGTAATGCGACACCACATCAGCCAGCTCACGGCTAGTTTGGCACTGGTGCAGCCCAACCGACTCACCAACGCTCGGGCATTCGACGGTACTGTGTCCGGAGAGCAGGTGCATAGCTGCGAATGATCGGGGGCGGTGGTGCCAAAACGTTATGATAGGCTTGTGAGTAAAGCGACAAAAGCGGCCTGCACAACCGAAATACAGATTGGATGGTGCCCGTCTTGGGTTATAGAGCGACGGTTTGCTAGGAGGGCTAATGCGGAAATACGACTGCGGCAATCTTTTACAAGGTGAGTAGACACTGGTTTGTTACACCAAGCGTCGCTTACCGTCGTGGTGGATGCAGTACACAGACTTGATGGTCTCTTCTTACGGTAGTTGTACCTGCAAACCCCATAATTCCGCGAGGTCGATGACACTCGATTCCCTGCCTAACGGCCTGCGAACACGTAGTCCACTATCACAGATGGCAGCACAATGGTATATAACGAGTCAACAAGATAACGCTGGACATGTCCTGTAGGATACCCGTAATGAAGAGAGAAAAATTGAATAATGAACGTGCCAACAAAATAAAGTGTTAAATGGTGATTTAGTAGAGATATTTGCATGATAATTGGTATACGTCCATTTGGTTGCAACTAATCACTCGCCATAAATTCGCATCTTCGGCGCGAAGCGTGGAATTCGAGAACGTAATTTATACATGAAATCCCCTTTATAGTTCCAAATAAAAACATCAGAAGACGAGGGTCGTGGGATGACAATGTTAGGACGACCTACCAGTGCTCGGGCCGGTTCGGTGTGTCCAGATATCAAGACAGTCACAGGTGTAGGACTGCGGACGATCCGGACCTGTGAGGCCCAAATGTTATGGCGTGCTTGTGAGTAAAAGATGACACAATGGACCTGCGCAACTTGCCACTGAAATGTGGGTTGACAGGTGGCCGCTTTGGGCAAAAGCGAGATGCTTTGAGCGTCGCTCCACTGAGAGCGCTAATAGCGAAATACGACTGTGGAAATTTGGTTACCAATTGAGTATGCCCTGCTTTGTTATAGCAGGCGTCACTTACTGTTAGGCTATTATTGAGCTGACGTAAGTAGGTTCCATCGGAGGCAATGTTCTTCACAAAATATCGATCGACCTCGTGAAATGATTTTATACAACTAATTTTGTTTCTCCTAGACCATGACGCATCCAAGTGTTGTAACAACTTGACTAGCTATCTAAATTTTTGTTTTGACATTTGATGTCCTAGCAAACCTCTCGATGTGCGCGCGAACAAGTTGGCCTCCCCCATCTGAAGAGGCTGAGTCGACTTAAGGAGAGTTACGCCGTCTCCACCTAGTGTATATCCATTCTATGCTTGTGAACGGCAGGTTCACACCAGTATCAAGGAAAGGGTCCAACAACCTTGACCTGCCGTTTAAGCTTCTGCTGCCTTGTAACTTCAAGAAAAAATCATTCATTAAATGATGCTGTCCCAAACCCGCTCGAATGACTCTTTTAAAAACACTCATTATAGTTCGAGATCTACTGTAGATGCAGTGGCCTGCCTCGTTCGTTCTATACTGTCATCGATTTACAACAGAAACGGATAAACTCATACTTGTTTTCTTGGGTATAACAACGCCTTTTGCTGTGCAAATCGCTAAATTTTGCCGAAAGATCTGGTCATTCAAAGAATACATTCGTCCATCATGCAATTGCTGAGCAATTATTTTACTGGACAGGCTAAGACCATACGAGTCAGTGGCGAATGCTGCTACTCACTAAGCACAAACTTGGGTGTTTTCCAGAGGTAAATTCGGTCGCCTTCTCATTTTCTACTTACGTCAGCTCAATAGTAGCCTAACAATAAGTGACGCCTGCTATAACAAAGCAGGGCATACTCAACTGGTAACCAAATTTCCACAGTCGTATTTCGCTATTAGCGCTCTCAGTGGAGCGACGCTCAAAGCATCTCGCTTTTGCCCAAAGCGGCCACCTGTCAACCCACATTTCAGTGGCAAGTTGCGCAGGTCCATTGTGTCATCTTTTACTCACAAGCACGCCATAATATTTGGGCCTCACAGGTCCGGATCGTCCGTAGTCCTACACCTGTGACTGTCTTGATATCTGGACACACCGAACCGGCCCGAGCACTGGTAGGTCATCCTAACATTGTCATCCCACGACCCTCGTCTTCTGATGTTTTTATTTGGAACTATAAAGGGGATTTCATGTATAAATTACGTTCTCGAATTCCACGCTTCGCGCCGAAGATGCGAATTTATGGCGAGTGATTAGTTGCAACCAAATGGACGTATACCAATTATCATGCAAATATCTCTACTAAATCACCATTTAACACTTTATTTTGTTGGCACGTTCATTATTCAATTTTTCTCTCTTCATTACGGGTATCCTACAGGACATGTCCAGCGTTATCTTGTTGACTCGTTATATACCATTGTGCTGCCATCTGTGATAGTGGACTACGTGTTCGCAGGCCGTTAGGTAGGGAATCGAGTGTCATCGACCTCGCGGAATTATGGGGTTTGCAGGTACAACTACCGTAAGAAGAGACCATCAAGTCTGTGTACTGCATCCACCATGACGGTAAGCGACGCTTGGTGTAACAAACCAGTGTCTACTCGCCTTGTAAAAGATTACCGCAGTCGTATTTCGGCATTAGCCCTCCTAGCAGATCGTCGCTCCATAACCCAAGACGGGCACCATCCAATCTGTATTTCGGTTGTGCAGGCCGTTTTTGTCGCTTTACTCACAAGCCTATCATAACGTTTTGGCACCACCGCCCCCGATCATTCGCAGCTATGCACCTGCTCTCCGGACACAGTACCGTCGAATGCCCGAGCGTTGGTGAGTCGGTTGGGCTGCACCAGTGCCAAACTAGCCGTGAGCTGGCTGATGTGGTGTCGCATTACCGTGTTCGCCGACCTCCCTACTAGTGCCGTTCGCAAGGCATACCTGGTAGTCTACTTACTCCCACTGAACCCTCCACCCAGTCACAGCACGTGTTTGGACAACCTTGTGCCTCTAAGCTGTGTGAAACTAGGTTTCGATTAAGCACTGTTGCTTGATGGTGGTTTCGTCGCAACTAGACTGGATCTTAACGTGGTGCGACTGTTTGCATACCTGTTTGATCCATGGGGCTATACTGGGTTTTGCCTCAGGGCACTTTGCGAGCTACTCCTGCCCGGTTGTTCAATGGAGGGTGGTCGGGCGAACTCAGTCCCTTTATTCTCCAGGGTGATTGTTTGAAATTGGATGGTATCCATTTCTGTAAATCTAAATCATAGCCACCTCCCCGCTGCCTTGCGCACAGGCTCTTGATCCAAATGCTTTGGTTGAATGCCCTAATCGTCCTCCTGTCTAGGTCTGGACGCCCTGGCAGTATCTCAGTCTACATAGAACCGTGACGTTTACTTCAAACATAAACTTCATCCTGCACCGGTTGTCGCTCCGATTATCTAGGGTTACCTTATCTGCTACATACAACAGGGCGGATAAGTGAAAATATGCTACTACTGGCGCCTCCCTTCTTTCTTTTCCACCTTTTTCTCTTACTCCCATCCCAACCCCTATTACTAACGTTCCTTCTATAATTCCCAGATTAATTGACAGCAACCAAAGTGCCACTGGAATAGAACTATCTGCAGCCACAATCCCACAACAACTATCGGAAGCCTATCAGGAAAGTCCCTTATATGGCCACGCTATCCGCTTTCTATAGCGACGTTCAACGTTCTCACGCTAAGACAATAAAGTCTTCAGGCTACACTTACACGTAGCTTGGACACATTGGGTCTTGATTTTTGTTGTGTGACCGAAACTAGGATTAATGACCCTAACGGGGTTGTTGAATTAACTGCACCCGGCTTATCCTCTCGTTACTGGTTGGACACATCCGGAGACGTCGATGCAGCACGCACGGGTCAAGCTGGTGTAGGTATCCTTCTGAGCTCCAAGGCTGAGCCATTGTTAGTTTATTGGATTCCGCTGAACAGCCGTTTATGTGCAGCCCGTTTGACGACATCAGCCAAGGTTGATTCACGAAGTAGTACAAAACGCTGTGTTTGTGATATCCGCTTATGCTTCCACTGACTGCAATTCCAATCTCATCAAAGACACATTCTATTACTAACTGAACGCGCTACTACACAGTGTTACCAGTGCAAATATTATGGTATTGCAGGGGGTGTGAACGCACAAATACCGAGTCTGGGCTCTTCAGAAGCTCAGCTGGGTGGTAATTATGGGCTTTTCCGAACGGACTGACAACGTTGAGCGTCTGCTGCAACTGTCTGCGGAGCAACAGTTGTTTTTTGGTAGTTCTGCTTTTAGACGCAGTGGCGCTGAAGTGCCACTTGGCGTCCTGCTGTAGTTGGCCAGCGATGGACCCAAATAGATCATATAGCCATAAGTTACAGGTGGCGTGGTTGCATCCTGATTTGCCGCTCATACTGCAGTACCTGCGTCGACTCTGATCGTATCTTAGTACGCTGTCGTTTCTCCATGAACTTTACCGGGAGACACACCAAGCGTCTTCTCCGATTGGCAACTGAGAAATCGTCTCAGTCCTCGGTCAGGAAAGCTCATCAAGACGCGCTGCGTACCGAAATTTCGCTGTCTTGTTCTAATGACACTGACCTTCAGTGCAATAGGATCTCGACCGCCATGCACTACGCAGAACCATCTGCTTGCGGCACTATCAGTCGTCACCGCACCGGTCACTGGATATCCGAGAGGTCCGTGCACCTGTTGGAATCTAGAAGACACCTCCCGGCTGGCTCTGAGCACAATGTGACCGGACAGCCTATTAGGCGCGAACTAAAGCCGAGCCTACGTGCTGACAAGGAAGCCTGGTGGACCAGTCGGGCTCAAGAAATGGATGAGGCAGGAGCAGTAGGCAATTACCGGAAGCTCTTCCAGCTAATACGCACCACTGGTCCCAGAAAACCAGGCGTCAGTGAGACAAACAGAGACAGCGCGGGTGCGCTGACACATAATTTGGAGCGCCGTATGGCTCCTTGGGCGGAGCACTTTCACGATCAGTTCAGCTGGCCCCCTGCTCCCGGACCTCTTCCTACTTAGGTGATGCAAGACGAGTCATGGACGGTTAGTTTAGAGTCTCCGTCGGAGGCCGAGGTCCGAAACGCGATCACAGCTCTTAATCGTTTTCGTGCCGCTGGCCCGGATTCCCTCCCACCTGCACTATTTAAGGATGGAGGTGAGGTCCTCTGCAAAGCACTGACCTCCTTATTCGTATGTATATGGAAGTATCCCGGCTAATTGGAGCGAATCGATTGTAGTAGCAATATACAAGAAGGGCAGTCGCGCAGACTGTTCTAACCACAGGGTTATTAGCCTAACGCCAATTATGACAGAATTACTGACCTTGATTCTCGTTCGTCGCCTCCCTGCGGAACGGGAATCTCGGATTAGGGTAGAGCAGGCCGGTTTTCGCCCAGGAGGTGGCTGTATAGACCATATATTTACTTTGCGGCAGGTGCTAGAGCAGCGCCACTCATACCGCAGACCGACAATAGCTGTGCTCCTTGATTTCAAGAGTGCCTTCGATTTAGTCGATCGATCGATTCTGTTCGAAATACTTGTGCGGAAAGGTGTCCCCACGAAATATGTGAACATCCTACGTGCTCTATACTCGAACACTACAGTCCGCATCAGGGTCTACGGTGGCCTATCGGATAGTTTTCCGACTACAAGTGGCGTTCGTCAGGGTTGTCCGATTTCCCCACTTTTGTTCAATTTCATGGTGGACTGCATCATGGAGTGTTCCCTTGCAGAAGCTCACTATGTAGGCGTTAAAGTTCTGCTAGGTGAAAGATTAGTTAATCTTGATTATGCGGACGATATCTTCTTGCTTTTGGACGATGTTGCGGTGGCACAATCAACCCTGAATAGCCTGTCTAGAGTGGTCCCATTATTTGGTACCCACTTCGCACCTTCAAAGTGCAAAGTGTTACTGCAGGACCACCAGACACTTGATGACTCCTTGACCCTTACTAACGAGGAACTCGAAGTGGTTGATCAATTCACTTATCTTGGCAGCTGCATCAGCAACGATGGGCGCATAGAAACTGACGTCAGCTCACGCATTGCAAAGGCCAGAGCTGCCTTCTGGAACCTGCGGCATCTTTGGCGACAGAAGGGAGTTTCCCTTCGTCTGAAAGGCCGTATATATAAGGCCACAGTGAGGACCGTTCTGCTCTATGGTAGTGAGACTTGGCCCCTTCGGTCTGAAGATCTGAGGCGCCTTCAAGTCTTTGATCATCGTTGTCTGCGAAGCATTGCTGACGTCGGATGGCACCAGGGTGTCCGCAACGATGATGTGCGTTGGCGAGTACTAGTTGGCGATAATCATGCTAGCTCGCTAGAACAACTGATAGCACTGAATAAGTTGCGTTCGCTTGGGCACATGTTACATTTGTCTCGTTACCTAGGTGGGCCTTGTTCAGTCTGCCAGGTGTAAGGTGGCGCAAGGCTCGAGGTGGACAGAAGTTGACTTGGCAGCGGGAATGAAGTCACTGACGACCAAACTGGGTGCCATTGGTCCGTCTCGCCTTTCGGGCTGGAGTCCATATGACTCGCCTTGTGCTTGGCTCGAGACTTTACAGGACATGGCTCGCAGTAGACACCAGTGGAGTGTCGGCTGCCGTCTCCTAGTCGGATTGCCTGTTTAAAGTGTGTTTGGTGCTGAGTTATCTGCGGGGTAATGGTTGATTATGACGCGGGGCAGTGAAAGCCGCAAGGAAGCTGTCTCGCCGATGCCGCCTTATCTTTGCATGGTAGCCAGCTGTTTGGGACAGTATGTTGTCTACACAAAGTATAGGTGACATTTTACTTCGTTCTCCGGGCTGAGTAATTTAATGACAAACGTTTCACCACTACCCTCAGTGGTATCTTCAGTGCACTGCTCCGTAGAGGAAAATCACAGAGTGTCCTCGGGATATATGGTTTGAAGTTGGCCTCCTCGATTTGTGTCCCGTGACCCCTGTTTATTCGATATTTGATCACCCAGTTTCACGCTTTCTTAGCTGTAGGTACACAGAATCGAGGTCAATGCAGAGGTTCACTGAATGCTCCGTAGAGAACCATGCCTCGAGGAATTCCCTTCCATTTCTTGTCCGTCTGTGCGCCAGAATTTCTGTGTTGTCCCAGTTAACGTTGTGTCCTTCCTCAAAGTGATGCGCTGAGGTGCGTTGACCCTGAATGTTTGCTTAGGGCATTAAAGTTTTCAAGTAAGTCCCCCTTCTCTCTCTCTTAGAATTCTTTATTTCATAGGTTGTTATGGTTGTATGGCAGCGAAGCATCAGCTCAGATGTCTGATGTACTGTTGTTGTTTGTTTTGTTAAATGGAGACTATAACGTCCACGCCTCTCCACCATATACCACTAACTCATATGTTTATCAAGGGTTATTATATTCAGGTTCAGATTGGACTGGAACGATATTAAGATCCCTTGAATGTTTCTTCTTGAGAAGATCGTTGAGCCTGGAAATGGTAAGGTGCTACGAGGTCTTGATGGATTTAAAACGAAAAACCCGAACCACACCCTGGTCAACCAATTACTGTCAACGTTCCCTGCACTAGCAGTCCCTGCTGTGTAGGTCACGTGAAGTAAGGAAGACGTAGAAGGAACATGGAGGATAACGAAGAAGCCAACTTATTTACATGAAGGATAACATCAAAGAGTGAGAAGAATGACAGAATATGAACTTAAAATTTGGAAGATGGATATGGTCAGGCGAAGGAAAGGTTTCGTGTTGCCACCTAAGAGCGTCTGACGCTGGAAACACTTAACCGTAAGTTCATGAAGTGTTCATCCCCCGCCTGAATGGACGCTTGATCCCCGATCACAACCCGAACTCGCTGGCCATCCACAGGACAGAGAAAAGACCGGATTGGACGAGCCGAGCAACAGAGATGTATTAGCGAATCACACCGTTCATTTTAAAGGTGAAATGGAAAGTTCGTGAATGATATTTAAATCTCGCGCGGAAAACTTTGGAAAGGTCAACTTACAGCAGTGCAAGGAACGCCGCCCTTGCGTTAATTGGCCGCTTCACCCGGTTGGCTCTCTGTTCGCCCCAATCAGGGCGGGTGAGTTTGGATCGCATGCCGCGGCGATGGAGTTCTGGCTTGTTCGCATCGCATATTCCTTCCTAACACTTCTGCCTTTGAGTTGTGTTGTACGATTTCAGCTTGGGGTTGACTTGCATGGGTGACACCAATTTGCGTCGCCACTTCGGCCTCTGTGCTGCCAGGTTTCGGGGGGGGGGGGGAACGTTCTGCTTGTTGTGTTGGGGCATGTTGGGAAGTCTTCGCTTCACTCGCGTCGGTCAGTATGTCCAGAGGTAACTGCGCTGCTTGTACTTGTTGTTGTAGTTGTTCGCCAGTTCCTGCCTCTAACAGCTGCTTGGCATATCTTACCCAAATTGCCGCCCCAACGTGGATACCGTCGATCACGTTACCACATTTGTATAGCACATGGCCCATAGCCTATTTAGGATAGTGAATGCGATAATCTCTCGCCAGAACTTGTTGACCAACATTAAAGGCTCGCTTCCGAGCACCGTATCGGATGTTGAATTGACACTTCATCTGATAGTTTCGGGACAGTAACTGATCCTTCCTGAGTCTGAGGGCATCATGCGGCACACGGATTTTCCTTTGAAACAAAGTTTCAGCCGGAGATAGTGCGTTAGGTGTCGGTGGATTCGGAGTTGTGTGATACGTCAGAAGAAATGTGGCAAGAATCTCCCCAAGGTACTTCCCCTTTCACTTTTAATAAGGCACTTTTGAGTGTATCCACAAAGTGTTCCGCTTGCCCGTTTGATTGTGGGTGGAAAGATGGAGAGCTTACATGGACGATCGCGTTTCTGCGACAGAAGACAACAAATTCCGAGGAGGTGAATTTTGTACCATTGTCCGAAACTAACGTATGGGGAACACCGAAAGGAGAAAATACCTGTCGGAGAGCAGAGACAGTGGCTGCTGCGGTGGTTTTCACCATTGGAATCAACTCTGGCCATTTACTGTGGGTATCGACAGCGATGAGAAAATGATAACCGTCAATTGGACCTGCAAAGTCAACATTTACCCTTGACCATAGTTTCGTTGGTATTGGCCAGGATTGCAATTCCGTCTTTCTTGGCTGTTTAGATACATTGGCAGATCGGGGACAATTCTTCGTTAAATGCTCGATCTGGGAATCTACATAGGGCAAATACACATAGCTTCATACCAGCGATTTCATGCGATTCATTCCTGGGTGGCCAGTATGAAATTGTCAGAGGATTCTCTCTTGAAGGATGAGAGGAATGACGACGCGATCTGAGAACAGCAGACAATTACTGACGACTGATGGTGCTTCCTTTCGTTGCTGGAATTGTTGAAGCTCCGGCGTTGTAACTCTCTTAAACCAGCCATTGAGGTGGAAATCGATCACTTGTTGTGGGGTAGAATTATGATGGGTCGCTTCCTGTACCATTTCAAACGTTACTGGTAAGGCACCGAAAATGTCAGACACGACTAATGCACTTGGGGTCCTACGGAGATTTGAGCAACTACCAAATCCTCTGGTTCTTGATGCTGTGTACCAATTAAGCGAGATAACGTATCCGCTTGACCAATGTTGTGTGTAGATGGATATTTGACGACGAAATCGTATCCACGTAGAACCGTGGCCCAGCGTTGGAGACGATTGGCTGTGCAGACTGGAATGCCTTTCTTTGGTCCATGGATTGCGACCAAGGGTTTGTGGTCAGTGAACAGCGTGAATTTTCGTCCATAGAGCATTGTGTGAAATCGCTTGACTGGAAACACTATAGCCATAGCTTCTTTCTCGATCTGCCCATAGTTGCTTTCCGCTGGGGTGAGTGATCTGGCTGCATGTGCCACAGCTTTCTCCGGACCATTGGGGAAAATTTGGGGGGATGACTGCTCCAATTCCGTAGTCTGACCCGCCAGCAGCAACTACGATCTTCAGCTCCGGATTGAAATGCGTTAGCAATAGGTCAGAACACAATATAAACTTGAGATCACCAAATGCGGTTTGACATTCAAACCAAACAAATTTGCGATCCTTTACCAGAAGTTCATTGAGCGGTCCTCGTAGCCGATGCATTTCGGGCACAAAAGGGCTGTAATGGCTGATCAACCCCAAGAATTCTCTGAGCTTCGCGACATTATCAGGGGAGGCATCTGTCTTATGGCGCTTATGTTGGAAGGATCCGGACGACGGCCATCCTTGTCGATGATGAGGCCAAGATACTTTACCCACTTCATGCCGGTATTGCACTTTTCTGCTTTCAAGTGGAAACCGTAGTCGTTAACGCGGTGGAGAACTGCTTCAAGTCTTTCCGTCAGCTCTTGAAAGATAGACACTTTGATCATGATGTCGTCCAAGTAAGCTGCGACTCCTGATAACCCAGCTAACATCGCATCTATAATTTGTTGAAAAATCGCGGGAGTTGATTTGATACCAGACGGCGAACGGTTGAACTTGCAAAGACCTCGGTGCGTATTGATTGCCAGCAACTCCTTTGAAGTATCGTCGACTTTAATTTGAAGATAAGCATCTGATAAATCTGGTTTGGCAAATTAAGCGCCACCACTGAGCTTAGCAAATAAATCTTCTGGGACTGGCAAAGGATACTGGTGCATTTTCAAAGCAGCATTCAATCCCGTAGGGTAGTCGACACAGATACGAACGGTTTCATTGGTCATCTTGACGACAACAATAGATGCTGCCCACGCTGAATAGTTCACAGGTTGGATGACGCCGGCCCGCTCCAAACGATCAAGTTCCGCATCAACAATCGGAAGCGCAGCATATGGTACCGGTCTTTCGGGTCGGAATACCGTCTTGACACCGTACTTGAGAGGAAGGCTTGCCTTGGTTTTCGTGCACCTTCCTAAGTCGTTGCGAAACACAGAGGGGAATTCTCTTCGTAGCTGCCTGATCAGATTATTGTTTGATTCATCCACTTCCGAAAAGAACCTCATATGACCGCACCGTAGAGTATCGCAGACTTGACTCGGAGGAATCTCGAACAGGCGGAGCTTTTGTTAGGGAGACAAGTATTACGCATACATATTTTGGAAAACATTCTTAGTTGCTGACTTGTTTCCTTCAACCATCGCTGTTAATGACATTTGTTTAAACATATCTTTCCGCTAATTTTATTGGCTGCTTGTGATCACTGATTTTGCCGTCGGATCGCAATGCCACATGGCTGCTAGCATTCTCTTTTCGTTCGTCCGTGTCTCTTATTGGTGTCTCAGTTGATCACTCTTCATTGGCTTCATTTTGCTTGCATGCTTTTAGCAATATGGTTGGCTGAAATGTCTTTTAATAGCTTACTTTCACACCATACACAAAAATATTAAAAGAAATAGGATCCAATGCATAAAATACTTCCTCGGCAAGTCTTTGCAGGTCTTCCGGTAGTAGAGTGAAGGCATCAGCTGCGACACGACAGCTTCTGGAAGCAGTAAAGTCCATCCTCCGTAATGTACGCGACGCCGTTTGCGCTAGCAGCGCCAAAAATCGTTTCACACTGCAGCTCACCAATGAGATTAAGTTGACCTCCTGAAGCGTTAAGTGCAACATGTGTCGTTCGGCTAATTGGCGGAGCACCAATATACTACCAATCTTTGCTGGAGATAATTGTGATGTCCGAGGCGGTATCTGGCTGAAGACGCACTGGTTGCCCGTTCAGGTGAACTCTGATGTACTTTCTGCGAGCCACATGTCCATCAGAGTAGGCCGCTTGAGCCGTAATATAGCTGCTGGATTTTTAGGGAACATTTGAATTCGGTCGCGAATGTCTAGCACGATTGAACTGCAGTCTGGATTAGCAGAGTGTTTCCTTTATGAGGAGAACAGCTATTAGACATTCATTTATTGTGAACGAGCTTGATAGCTATTCTTACTCTTCCTATTTCCTATTTCTTGGCTGTTGTTTAAACGCTCTACTGGGTTCGCCCGATTGGCACATCCACGTCATTGTTAATGGACGCTTATCGTCATGCCCTTCTCAGCAGCACCATTTGCAAGAGCATATTCTATTGGTTTTTTCTTCTCATCACCGTTCTACTTGGTTATGCTAAAGGAATATTTAGTTGTCACACAATTATTGTACTAGTTTTCAACTTTTGGGTCGGCATTTCTTATTCTCGGTTGTTTCGTGACTTCTGTTTAAATGTTTCATTTCGTCATTCTGATTGACCAGCGCCCGTCACTGTAAATGGACGTTCGCTTTACGCTTGGAGTCTAGTGATGCTATTTTTAAGGACCTACGCGATTCGCTCTTGAGTACACGGTTGCTTATTCGCCGTTGCATTTGACGTTTTTCCTTCAGTTGGTTGGCTCAAGTGTACTTTAGTAGCTTCCCTTAATTTTTCATTCAAACTATATAAGCAACTGTGATTTCATGTATACAAGTCTCCTTCTGGCTCGTCTTGGACTTCTTCTTGCAGTCGTGGGGTGAAGGCATCAGCGGCGGCACAACAGATTTTCTGGCGACGGAGGTTCCGGTAATCATGTCGATCTCGTTCGAGCAGATGCAGATGCTTCTTCAACAGCAACAACTCCAGTTTGAAAAATCTCAACGACAGTTGATCGAGTTGTTATCTCAGAAGCTGAACATCCAAAGCGAATCCCCTACAACAACCGCACGGCCATCGGTGGGCGTCCTTGCCGCTTCAATCACAGAATTTGTTTTCGATGGATTGAACGGATTGACATTTGAATCCTGGTTCCTAATGTATGAAGATATTTTTCGAGTGGAACTTGCAGACCAAGACGATGCCTGGAAAGTTCGTTTGTTGTTGAGGAAACTTGGCGCAGTCGAACATGAACGTTACACAAATTCGTTTTGCCGAAGAATGCAAGAGACTTCAGCTTCGATGAGACGGTGAAAACGCTGACGCAGATATCCGGTGAGCAGGCTTCTCTTCAATGTTCGCTACAATTGTTTGAAGTTAGTCAAACGCGATGCCGTTGATTTTGTCACACATGCCTGGATCGTAAATCGCGAACATGAACGGTTCAAACTGGGTCTGATGACACCTGATCAATTCAAGAGTCTTATTTTCGTGTGCAGTCTCCAGTCCCACGCAGATGCCGATATTCGAACACGTATTCTCCACAAGCTCGAACAAGAACCACAGTTTACGCTGCAAGAGATTAGAGCCGAATGCCAGCGACTGATTAACTTGAAGCATGGCACAAAAATGATTGAAACTGCCGACCACAGGACAGAACCCCAGATTTGTCGCACAGCTATCCGTGGTAAAGTGATGAACCAGAATCGGTCAACTCAGAAGCCCCCGACCGCATGTTGGAATTGTGGCGCTTGGCATTTTGTGAGAGACTGTAGCTACAAAGGGCATCAATGTTCCAATTGCAAGCGGTTTGGTCATAAGGAAACCCACTGTCCAGTTGCGCACAACTTCAGACGTTCATTTCCCTCGAGATTGCGCACAAACATCAACTTCAGAAGGGCGAAATTTCATGGACCGGCCACAAAGGTAGTTCTCGCTGCATTTCGCACGGAATTCGCAGGCAAGAGAAAGTATTTAACAGTAAAAGTCAATGGTATTCCAGTCACCTTGCAACTAGATACGGCGTCCGACATCACAATCATTTCGCGATCCACTTGGAGGAAGCTTGGAAGACCATCATTCAAGCTCACAACTCTGACGGCTCAGAATGCATCCGGGGAACCGCTGAGATTGGATGGAGAGATTGAATGTGAGGTTAGATTCAAGGAACTACAACTCCGCGGCACGATCTACCTAGTCTCATGCACCGACGTCAATCTTCTTGCAATCGATTGGATTGAAAAGCTGAACTTGTTCAATGTACCACTGAATCGTGTTTGTGTTGAAAGGAATGTCACGGTGCACCACAGAGCCATACCGACTCCTCCGGGTCAAATCATCTCTGAACAGCTTCAAACTAAGTATGCGTGTGTATTCCAGTCGGAACTTGGACACTGTAAAAAGATGCAGGCAAAACGTACTCTGCTTCCGGATGCCGGACCAGTGTTTCGACCTAGACGTCCTGTCCCTTATGCTTCCCAAGCACTTGTTGAACAGGAACTTGATCGATTGCAACAGGCCGGAGTGATCGAGCGAGTCAATTTTTCACCGTGAGCTGCGCATATTGTTGTGATCAGGAAACCGAACGGTTCTATTCGTTTGTGTGCAGATTTTTCAACGGGCCTGAATGCTGCACTGGAACCCCATCAGTATCCGCTTCCACTCCCTGAGGACGTGTTTGCAGAACTGAAAGGAGGCAAGTATTTTGCTACTCTTGATCTTGCAAACGCTTATTTGCAGTTAGAAGTTGAACCCGAAAGTAGAAAGCGTCTAACAATCAACACGCATCGCGGTCTCTACCAGTACAACCGTTTGCCATTTGAAGTCAAAACGGCACCGGCAATCTTTCAGCAAGTCATGGATGCTATGCTGATGGGTGTAATCGGAGCGGCAGCCTACCTGGATGACATCATCATAATGGGCTCGATGCAAGATGAGTTATTTCAACGATTGGATGACGTGCTACAAAGAATCAAAGATTACGGTTTCCGATTACGAGCGGACAAGTGCAAATTTTTCCTAAAGTCAATTAAGTTCCTGGGTCTCGTAATTAACGAGAACGGCCGACGACCCGATCCCGAAAATATCGAGGTGATAGACGGGTTACCGGTGCCATCGGATGTCACAACTTTACAGTCATTCCTTGGGATGGTGAGTCACTATAGTGAATTTCTACCATGCATGCATCGCTTGCGTCATCCTCTAAACCACCTGCTGATGAAAGACGTCGAATGGAAATGGTCTGCACAGTGTCAGAAGTCGTTCGAGCAACTGAAATCTCTGCTGAAGTCAGACTTATTGCTTACGCATTATAACCCGAAGCTGGATATTATCGTGGCCACGGATGCTTCAAGCTATGGAATTGGTGCTGTCATTTCACATCGTTTTCCAGATGGATCCGAAAAATCCATAGCACATGTTGCACGAGCGCTGACGGCATCCGAAAAGAATTATAGTCAGACTGAGAAAGAAGCGCTGGCTATTATATTGCCGTGCAGAAGTTTCATAAGATGGTATATGGTCGACGGTTCACGTTCGTGACTGATCACAAACCGCTTCTGGCAATCTTTGGATCCAAAAAAGGGATTCCGGCAAATACGGCCAGTGGACTTCAGCGGTGGGAAACTCTGCTCTTGGGTTATGATTTCAGCATGCGATACTTGTCTACGGATTCTATAGGGCAAGCAGACGCCCTTTCCAGATTAATCGATACCGGTAAGCGTGAGTCAGAAGACGCAGTCATTGCCTCTATCGCAGCCGAAACGGATGTCACCTACATGGTACATGACGCCGTGAGTAATTTACCGGTCACTACCACAATGGTGAAGCAAGCCACTGAACTGGATGCATTGCTGCAAGAGGTATTAACCTACACAAGACGGGGCTGGCCAAAGAAGTGCCCGAAAGAAGCATTGACACAGTTTTTCACACGATGCAACTCTTTGTCTGAAGTTGATTCTTGCCTGCCTTGCGGATCGCATTGTCATTCCAGAAGTACTCAGGTCGCGCGTGTTACGGCAACTGCACAAGAGCCATCCAGGAATCGCTCGCATGAAGGCGCTTGTGCGCAGCTACGGTTTTTGGCCCATGACGGATAGCCAAATTGAAGAAATTGGCCGATCGTGCTCTAGATGCATCAGTGCCTCCAAGTTACCGGTACGTGCTACATTACAAGCTTGACCAAATCCAGAATCACCCTGGTCGCGCATACACGGGGATTAGATTTCGCAGGACCAGTCGAATGAGTGCATTTCCTCGTTATTATTGACCCCTACAGTAAATGGCCGGAGGTAATCGCTATGCAATACACGTCGGCCAACAGCACAATTATTGCGATGAGACATGTCTTCAGTCAGCACGGATTGCCAGTAACAGTCGTGTCAGATAACGGGGCACAGTTTACGTCCTGTCAATTTGCTGAATTTTGTGCACAAAATGGGATCGATCATGTGCGGACGGCCCCGTATCATCCGCAGTCAAATGGCCAGGCGGAAAGATTTGTTGATACTCTGACACGAGCATTGTGGAAGACAAAAGAGGAGAGATCGCTGAACGAAAGATTGGAACGTTTCCTGTTGAACTATAGAGTTACCCCGAATCCTAATGCACCAGATGGCAAATCAGCTGAAGCACTTATGGGTCGAAGGTTGAGAACCACACTAGATTTGCTGACCCCCAAGCGCCCGTCTCTACAACTACGGAATTCAGTGATGGAGCGTCAGTACAACGGGCGGTATGGTGCAAGGAAAAGGATTTTCAAAGTGGGCGATCTTGTGTTTGCGGATGCTAATCAAGGACGGCGGATTGCATGGATACCAGGACGAGTCGTGCGGCGCCGAGGCAACGTGATGTATGATGTACAAGTTTGTACACAGGTGTGGAGACGCCACGTAAATCAGTTGATGCCACGTTATACTCATGGTGCCGTCGTTCCGAAAGCCAACGGACTTGACGTCAATGAATTGCTGGACACTGGCAAGCTTAGTACTCCTGCAGGTGGTGACGTTCTTCCAGTGGAATGCATGGAAAACGGAGCTCACCACAGGCCAAAGAGAACAATAAGATGCGTGCAGCCTCTCCAAGTGGATCCGCGTCGAAAGAGCTATGTGAACCCCAGGTAACCCGTTTTTTAAAGTGAGGGAGGTATTAGGAGAACAGCTATTAGGCATACATTTATTGTGAACGAGCTTGATAGCTCACCAGCGGATTCTCCAAGCCCAGCTTTGCATTCGTTTCCGCTGGACCAAGCGTTGCACGTGGATCTCAGTGGCATAGTGCTTATGGTGTCAACCATGAGCCACTAGGCTCTGAGTTCCAGTCCAACTCAAGCTATCTCGAACTGATGAGTCCCAACCAGGACGAAACCGCGGACTTCGGGTGCCAGTGTTGGGATGAGCAACACCATAATGTTTCTATTTTACTTACGGTCTTTTTGATCGGAATGACCGAGGTCCACCTCAAGTGAACCGAGGCCTCAATAAAGGTTGCTTGTAGCAACCCAACCACCAGCGGATTCTCCAAGCCCAACTTTGAGCTTGATAGCTATTCTTACTCTTCCTATTTCCTATTTCTTGGCTGTTGTTTAAACGCTCTACTGGGTTCGCCCGATTGGCACATCCACGTCATTGTTAATGGACGCTTATCGTCATGCCCTTCTCAGCAGCACCATTTGCAAGAGCATATTCTATTGGTTTTTTCTTCTCATCACCGTTCTACTTGGTTATGCTAAAGGAATATTTAGTTGTCACACAATTATTGTACTAGTTTTCAACTTTTGGGTCGGCATTTCTTATTCTCGGTTGTTTCGTGACTTCTGTTTAAATGTTTCATTTCGTCATTCTGATTGACCAGCGCCCGTCACTGTAAATGGACGTTCGCTTTACGCTTGGAGTCTAGTGATGCTATTTTTAAGGACCTACGCGATTCGCTCTTGAGTACACGGTTGCTTATTCGCCGTTGCATTTGACGTTTTTCCTTCAGTTGGTTGGCTCAAGTGTACTTTAGTAGCTTCCCTTAATTTTTCATTCAAACTATGTAAGCAACTGTGATTTCATGTATACAAGTCTCCTTCTGGCTCGTCTTGGACTTCTTCTTGCAGTCGTGGGGTGAAGGCGTCAGCGGCGACACAACACCCTCCAACCACGTTCGCACACTTGATGCTTCCCATGACAGTAAACATGTTATCAGGATTTTTGGTTTTCTATTACATTTTGTTATGTTTCGTATCTCATTTTGATCTTATATAGCTCATTTTTATTGCGGTACATTCGCTGAAGTGTGTTCATTACCTTCAGTTAACGTGCATAGAAGAGGATGAGGGTGACCTGCAGAGTAGGGAGAAGTATAGTAATACCTCGATGTTCATGGATCCGTTCACATGATGCAAGTATTGCTGGGAATCCCTCCGGCATATCTTGCGAGCACTACAGTGTGCGTTTATTCCATTGTCTTCAGGTGAGTGTAGTGCAATGGGTTGCCTGCGGATTCAAGTTGGAAAGATACAGCAATACGGCTGCTCGTTGTCCGGAATAATGTTTAAACTGCTATTGCGTTCTGCGGTCGTGGGCCGCGATCGGAAATACCGACCATCCTCCTGCCCCAAAAGATATTTACCCCACAGCTATCTGACTGTAGTGGAATTCGATTTGAATGCCGAGCGGTGCTCGATGAAGTTGGACTCCAGCGCATGTAAAGCAATGTTCATTTCAACCCTAGAACGTCTGGGAGGTGATTCTCTATTGGAAACACTTGCTTCCCGTCGAGTACGCAGCAATTAGAATGCAGTTACTTGACGAACGTTCTTACGCATTCATCACCCAGCCGGCCCCTGCCAGAAAAGCAACAAAACTCACTTACACTTTCGCAAACGTCCATAACTGTAGACCTTTTTTGGTTGTTAGAAAAATGGTTTGGCACTGCAATCCAGGGGGAGGTGATGAGATCATAGAGTCCCCGGGGCGCATACACACACTTTTGGTTATTCACAGCTTCACTGTGAACGGCTTATCAAAGCCTAATCAGATGCATGCATATACCGGGGAAGGGTTAAAGTGCATTGCGCGTGGTAGGATCGTTGCTCAATATGCGAGCGATTTCCATATTTTACCCATATCTGCGAAGGGGTGTGACTTAGGCAGGTAAACAACTCGCAGAGTTTTGTCCTGGACTCGAATGAACCACATCCACACAGCACACGGACAAGCAGCTAACATAATGTAGGTCAGAACTCTGTCTATTTTCTCCGTATTGTTTGTGAACGCGTATGGGACCATCGAACGATCTGTGTGGAATCCCGCCATGGGCTAGACTTGGGCGACGACGCCAAGGTGTCACTGGTACGCGAGGATGCGCAGCATTGGTTGGACACATGAGTTCTCAAGTATATACTCGAAGGAACAAATCTCGGCTTAGCCGTTTATTTTCATTCGCTCTATAGCACACACCCATCTCAGTATGTGGAATCCGTGTGGTTGTGTCTTTTTACCTATCTCACTCACAAATTAGTTCTCCCCGGTTACCAGTGTTTGCTTCCTCCTTGCTATTCGGTAACATTGGGGAAGTGTACGACTGATGATCTAGCTGGCGCATTGCATTTGACCGCATTTACAGGTGAACTACACGATGCATTACCTCTACTCTGCAGTTCCATTTAACACAACTGGTGCTCCAGCATCTACCCAGAGCCTAACGTCCTCAAAAGCACCCGGGACAAACATTTGTGGTGGTCGGGTTGTCATTGATGGACACTGTGTGACCATCATATTTGTGCGCATGATGACACCAAGTTACGGTGCTTTTCCTCTTCGAAAGAGCACCGTCTGTTCACACTCTCAGTGGGGAATCAAAAGTTAACACTATCTCCATGTATTTTCGAATCACCCCAAAGCATCGACCCGACTAGTTTATCCTCAAGCAAGGAGTATAAACACAGTGATTGAGGGAGACGGAGCAATGCGGCCATGAGTACAGGGGGTGCAGAACCAAGGAGCAGAGGTGTGGCATAAGGGGTGGGAGGGCAGCCTCGGGCGGCATTTGACGGGGGGAGCGACATTTTTAGTAGGTATGGTTGTTCAATACCAAGTGCCAATTCGTCGAAATAAATTCCGTGATTGAAGTGGGACAAATGTAGGATAATCATTACACTGAGACCGAAGATGAAACTGGTACTACAAACATTTATCTCCGGGAAACAGTAAGTGATATACAAAGCGTGGATGCACTCATCATCATCATCATCATACACGTTAGCTAGAGGTGGGGAACACCTCAGCTACTGTGCCGCAATACATAAAATAAGGAGAAGAAAAGCAACTGGTGCAAGCTGGCTGAGCTACCGGTAACCGATGGGCATCGTTCCGGTAAGCTACCAGCCGGCTACTGTGCATCAGAAGAAAATTACTATGCAAAATTATAAAAGGCTAAATAATGAGATCGTGGTTGGAGGGAGAGGCTAAGAGGGATGGGGTGGGACAAAGAAACTCACAGCACGAACGCCACTGAGGTCGGCTCATAGCCATATCAGCAAGTGTGTCCAACCAAACGTGTTCATCGTCTTTCGGACCCCAACCAGGGAGCCCAGAGGTTCCAACCGAGGCCAGCTCCGAAGTGAGGGCCTTCATTCCTCTGGACCAATCATCGCTTGGCCAACCCTCCTCTTCTTCCATCCACACCCCACGGGCGCGCAACCAAAGCACGTCGCGGGAGTCGGTGGGCTGGCATGCGTAATACGTGGCCGAGTCATCGGAGCCTGATGCGTGAAATGACGGTGCTGCGCGGTTAATTACCTTTTCCTGTACCGTAAACAAGGCGTCGAACACGCTCGTTGCTCACGCGGTGTTCCCACCAGATGTGAGCTAAATTGCGAAGGCACCAGTGGTCAAACGAAACTAGCATCTTCAGGTCCGCTGCTTTAAGCAGCCAAATTTCACAACCGTACAGCAGGGTCGAACGTACCGCTGCGTTGTACACTCTACCCTTCAGGGTGAGAGTGATGTCGCGCCGCCGCCATAGGTGACGAAGACTAGCAAGAGCACCTCGAACTTTTGCTATGAGGTTCGTGATCTCTTCGATCCCACGGGTTCTGATACAACTTCCCAGGTAGTTGAATTTTTGAACGACCTCTAGCTGATCCCCACCAACGGTCAGCGTAGGAGGCGTTCCAGACCAATCTTGGAGGAACGCTTTGCACTGCGAGGGTGTGAAGCAAAGCCCGAAGTGACGGACAGCTAGTGCTAATCTGTCCAGTGCCGCTTGGCACGTCTGGGAGCTGTCACAGATGAGGGCAATATCATCAGCATACTCTAAGTCAAGAAGTCGTTCTCCTGGGATCAGATCCACACCTTCTAAGTCGTGTCCTGTGAACGCGATTTCCATGACTTCGTCAACAGCGAAGTTGAAGAGGAAAGGTGACAGCGGGCATCCTTGTCTCACGCTGCTGGAGATATTAAAGGGCGACGACAACTTGCCGTAAGCCCTCACTCTGCCCGTGCTACGCGCATATAATGCTCGGATACTATCTGCATATTTCTCAGGTACACCTTCCTTGAGTAGACAGTCCCAAAGTGCAAGTCTATCCACCGAATCGAATGCACCTTTGATATCGAGGAATACGACAACGGTAGGCCGCCAATAGATGTGGCGGTGCTCCAACAACTGACCCAAAGTGAAGATGTGGTCAATGCAGCCACGACCTCGACGAAATCCAGCTTGCTCTTCACGAATCTGGATTTCACGAGTGCCAGTCAGTCTGTGAAGGATGACACAGGCAAGCAATTTGGAGGCGATGGAGATCAGACTGATTCCTCTATGGCTGCCGCATTCCGATCGTGAGCCTCCTTTGAAAATTTGGATTATGACGGAGCGGCTCCAATCGGTTGGGACAGTTTCCTGCTCCCACAGTTTCACTAGTAACTCGTGTAAATCATGCACAAGAGGAGGTCCCCCGAATTCGAAGTGGGTTGGAGGAAGATCATCTGGTTCCGCGGCTTTATTTAACTTCAACAGTTCGATCTCACGTTCGACTTCTGAGCGGGAGGGTGGATCCAAAGGGACAGCCCACGGAGCAGGGCAATCAGTGGCCGGCGAGAAATCTAACAATTCCGACCGATCAAATTGCCTTTTAAAGTGTTCAGCGCAACGCTCTAAGCGTTTTGATAAGTTTTGGATAGGCTGTCCACTCTCGTCACGTATAGTTTCACTAACACCAGGTCTCCTGCTGCCCGTTTGCCGGATCAGCCGGAATAACTTACTATGGTTCCTGAGGGCAGCGGCCATTTCCATCTCTGATGCACGATGAGACCACCAGGATTCGCGGTCTCTCTTCAGGCTAGCACGGAGTTTTGCCCGGAGCTCTTTGCGAGTGGATGCACTGGGAAATTTTTGCAATGCTGATGCAGAAGATGCACGCGAAGTTGAAGAATTGGAAGTGCGACCATACTTTGGCATGGTAATATTTAGATAAATCGATTTTGTGGGTGTCTATCAGTGACATGTTAAGAGTGACCATGAAATTCTCACCATGGTTTTCCGGCTCCGAGTTATTGTCGTGAAGTACGTTGATCATGAATTCAGTATGTGGTACTACCTGGAACGAATACAAAGCTGAGGCTAAAAAGTTAATGACGAGCTCGTATTTTTGTGGGTTGTGAGAAAACGAACAATGATTGCGAACACGGACTATGTATTCTCCTTTGATATAGACCTTGTTTTGTTTCAGTTGCAAGATGTTTTCAACCGGATTGTCTAGTTTTTCGACTGACGTGTTTCAGAAACTGGTGGAAACTATATGCAAAGTCATATGAACACGAATCTTGTAGATGGTGTGCACAGTCATTCCTCAACAGCAAGTAGCTAGCAATCTGGCAAGTTGAAGGAAGGCAATGGTAGAAAAACGGTGGCGTGAACTTTTGGCTAGAACACTTGATATCGTTATGTTTCCCGTCAAGCAGGACACTGTGTAGTCTCTGAGACTCATCCCGGATGACGAAGACCAGGAAAAAAGAGGGCATTTTTCATAATTTGTACATTTGTTAGCCAATTATGAGCCTGTTCCTTAAGAACATTTAGTGGCAGTTCAGCTGGGAAGGAAAATCAACACATTTTCTTTTTCGCCACGAGTTCAAAAAGAATTGATGAGCATTTTGGTAAAGCAAGTGAGAAAGAAAATCTTAGATCAGGTCAAGGAAAGCAACTGTTTGCTTACTTTTTATTAGCATTCCCGATGTATCTCACAAAAATCAGATGTGTTAGGCGAACTGGCGCAGGATAGAGGTTCACAATAAGATGGTTGACATTCGTAGCTCTGCTCTGTCACGTGATTGCATTAAGCAGATTCAGGCATGTCAGTCATTCATAGTTGGAACGTTTAGCCTTCGTGACAATGTCCTTTCCCATGGTTGGCCGATTGATCTAATGATCATAGTGTATTCCGGTCGCTCACGCGGCGGTTTTCAATACAGCTCGTCCAGCGCGATAGTGTTCTTGCTTCCCGTTCGGAGTAGGTTGTGTTACCTTCAGGCGTTATAATAGACTGGCGACGGCGTTTCAGTTTGCAAACCATGATGGTCCCTTTGGAATTTCTTCACGAATTGTTGTCCAGACAGCAAGCACGATTTGAGGCGTCACAGCTACGCTTAATCGAAACATTGACAACACGAATGTCGTTACAGGCAGCAACTACGGATTCAACGGTTATCACAGCAGACAAGCTGGCACACAGTATGGCAGTATTTCATTGCCAGCCGAACGATGACCTCACTTTCGAAGCATGCTTTCGTCGCTATGAAGACTTGTAAAATTTGATGGGCGTGAGCTAGGCGATGCAGCACAGGCGCATCTTCTTTTGACAACGGTATGAAAAGTACTCTACTTACATTCTAGCCAAGAAACAGCGCGAGATCTCATCGGACTACACTGTGAAACACGACCAGGGTTTTTGGTCCTAAAACTTCACTTTTCAACGCATGTTTCCGATGTTTTCAAGTTGTTAAACACTAGAAGGATTATTTTATGTCTTATGCAGCTGTCTTTAACAGAGAACGTGAACTTTTTCAGCTTAGCATACTCACGTGTGATCCGTTTAAAGCGCTCATTTTTGTTTACGGATTACGTTCTCAAAAAATAGAGAGATTCCAGCACGTTTGTTATCTAGGTTGGAGTCTAGTCCAGAAGTCTTGCTACAGCAGCTGGTACAGGAACGTGAACGTATGTTGACACTGAAGCATGACACAGAAATGACCCAAAGGCACGGCAAGTCTTGTGTGCCGAAGCTTCATGCTATTCCTACACGCCCCAGACCATCCCACAATTCAGTACGTCTCTCCGATTTCGCACGCCGAGACCGTCCGCTTACTGCTTGTTGGCAGTGTGGTCGGTGGCATTTCGCTCAATTTTGTGAATTCAGACGATATATTTGCAAGCGTTGTGGGAATATGGGACATAAGGAAACCAGATGTATGCAGGAAGTCTCTGGAAGACTGTCACCAAACTTCGCAAAACACCAAGTTTTCAACGTTGCGTTTCAAATTTAGTGTTTGCAACCAGCAGCCCGAACTATCAGTCACTGCGAAAGTATGTTACGATTGTGAGAAACGGTGTTTCTGGCCGGTCTCAACTAGACACAACTTCTGATATTACAATACTCTTTGAGTTGACATGGAACAAGCTCAGTAAACCCGCACGTGTTCAAACTTCACACGTCGCTCACAACGCGTCCCGTTCGGAAGCACCTTTTCTTGGACAGTTCAATTGTGAGTTTGCACTTTGCAATTTTCATGCTAATGGTGTTTATTAGGTTACACCTTATGAATATTTGAACTTGTTAGGCGTAGATTGGATAGACAAACTTAATTTATGGAGCATTCCTTTGAACAGTATTTGTGATAATCCAGATAATTTTTCACTGTGCCCCACCGATGTTCAGTGTTCGGTTGCATCAGTAACTTTTAAACACAGTGCAAAAGCTTTATCACATTTTGCCTCTAAATAACCCGAAGTTTTTGCAAAGGGTCTTGGAATGTGTTCTAAGGTAAAAGCTGTGTTGTATCCGCGTACCGGTGTACGTCTAGTATTCTGTCCCAAGAGACCAGTACCATACGCTGCTGTTGCGACAGTGGATGCCGAAATTAGTCGACTGAAGTCAATAGGCATCATCAATTCTGTGACCTACTCAGCGTGGGCCGCTCTTATTGTAGTCATCAGAAAGACTAATGGCAGTTTTCGTATTTGTGCTGATTTTTCTAGGGTTAAGTCACGCATTGGAAAAGCATCAATATCCCTTACCTGTTCCCGAGGATATATTCACAAAGTTTAATGAAGGAAAGGTCTTTTCTAAAATTGATCTCTGATGCGTACTTGTAAGTAGTGGTTGAGGAGCGCTCAAGAGAACTGCTCATTTGTAAAACCCATAGAGGCTTTTATCCTTACAAACGGTTACCTTTCGAAATAAAATGTGCTTCAGTGATAGCTCAACAAGCGATGAACGCTATGCCATACGGATTACAGTGTGCCGTAGCTTATTTGGATGACATAATAATTGTAAGTCCCACCACCGAAGATCATTACACCCACTTGAACGAAGTATTCCCCAGGATTGGTTCAAATGGATTTTGTTGTGTCACCAATGACGCCTTCGCCCCACGACCGTAAGAAGGATTCCAAAGACGAGCCAGAAAGAGACTTGTATACATGAAATGACAATTGCTTATATAGTTTTGAAGGCGAAATGAAGGAAAGCTACTAAATTACACTAGAGCCAACCAACAGAAGGAAAAATGTCAGATGCAACGGTGAATAAGCAATCGTGTACTCAAGAGCGTGTCGCATATGTTTTTAAAAATAGCATCATGGCACTCCAAGCGTAAAGCGAACATATATCTACAGTGACGGGCACTGGTCAATCAGAATAACGAAATGTAGCGTTTAAACAAATGTCACGAAATCACCGAGAATACAAATTGCAGACCCAAAAATTAAGAACTAGTACAATAATTGTTTGACAACTAAATATTCCTTTAACATAACCAGGTAGGAAAGTGACGCGCAACCACCAATGGAATGTGTTCTTTCAAGTGGCACTGCTGAAGAGGACCTGACGATGAGCGTCCACTAAAAATGACGTGTGTGTGCCAATCGGGCTGACCCAGTAGAGCGTTTAAACAACCGTCAAGAAGTAGAAAATAGGAAGAATAATGAATGGATATCAACCTCGTCCGCAAAAAATGAATGTCTAATAGCTTTTCTCCCAATATATTTGGTGTACGTCCAGAGAACTGCGAGCTCATGATGCACAGTATCACATACCTTGGTTCTGTTATTGGCAGTTCCTGTCGTCGGCCAAACCGAAACAGAATAAAGGTCATCGATTTAATGCCACACTCTACGAACGAAGCTAGTTTGCACTCTTTCTTGGGTGTAGTTAACTATCACCAGAATTTTGTCCCTTAGATGCACAAACTCCGGACCCCACTAAATGCACTTTTGGCGAGTGAGTCGGCGTGGCATTGGTCATTGCAGTGTCAGAAAGCCTTTGATGACAATAAACAAATAGTGTCCTCCCATTTCCTCTTAACTCATTACGACCCAGTATGAACAATAATTGTTGCTGCTGATACATCCTAAATCGGTATCGGTGGTGTATCGCTGAATCAGTTCCCAAATGGACATCAAAGGGCTGCGATGTAGGTTCCCCGCGCGTTGACAGCAGCAGAAAGTAATTACCGTCAAATAGAGCAAGATGGACTAGCTCTCGGTTTTGCGTTTAAGAAATTCCGTAAGATGATACATGGGCACAAATTCACTTTGTACACAGACCATAAACATTTGCTATCTATTTTGGCACCAAACGAGGAATCCCCGTTCACACTGCGAACAGAGTATAACGTTGGAGAACCGTCGTATTAGCATACAATTTCGATTTGCGTTTTAAATGGATGTCTTCTCCTGGTCTTGCTGACGCATTATCCAGATTGATTGCCGACTATACGTCCAAGACACCGGATGAAGATATTGTAGTATCCAGCATTACCTTAAATCCCGAGATTAAACAAGTATTTCGGAAATCCGTACGTCAACTTCCAGTAATAGCAGACGCAGTCCGAGTAGAAACAGCAGAAGATCCCCCAGTTACGACGTATTATTCGGGACCTTAGCACTGGTTGGCTTACACGCCACTTGGACATCGATGGTGAACAGTTTCATAAAAGGAATTTAACCACGATTGATCGTTGTTTGGTGTTAGCAGACCGAGTTGTGATTCCTAAGATTCTACAGAAGATTCTCAGCCAGTTCCATGAAGGTCGTCCGGGAATCAGTCGTATAAAATCCGTAGCCCGCAGTTATACCTACTGGCCATTCATGGAGCGGAATATTGAACATGTTCGTTCCTGTAACAACTATGCTATGGCAGCAAAAATACCTGTCAAATGTGAGCTTCATTCCTGATATACTCCAAGTGGACCCTGGTCTCGCATTCCTATTGACTTTGCCGGACCCCTGGAAGGTTTCTGTTATCCGGTACTTGTCGTTGCTTACTCAAAGTGGCCCGAAATTTTTCAAACGAGATACGCAACCACTTCCGCTGTTTGGTTATACCTACGCCATCGTATCTCAGAATTCGGTGTTCCCGAAACTATTGTTTCGGACAATGGCCCCCAATACACTTTTCAAGAATTTGCCGACTTTTGCAACTCATATGACATCGAACACACACACACTCCAGTGTACCATCCACAGTCAAACGGACAGGCTGAACGTTTTGTCTATACGTTTAAGCGAATATTGATTAACATTGAGGGAGAGGGGGATATCTAGGAAATCATCGACAAACTTTTGCAGATTTACCGTATGACGCCAGGTCCAGCGGTACCACGAAACGTATCTCCATCCGAAGAGTTTCTCGGTAGGTGTATCAGAACGACTCTTAAGGCTTTAAAGCCATCGCCACCTAAGGGAGAGTGCAATGTTCAAATAGAGTTGGCTTTTAACCGCCATCATGGAGCGCTCCCCCCTGAATTTCGTGCCCGGTGATAGTGTGTACGTAAAAAGTTTTCGAGACAGAAGATCATCCTAAATTCCTGGCCGTGATTTTGAACGGACTTCAAGTGTTTTGTGAAGCATACTTGTGGATTCCATCGGATGGACTGGACAAGTAAATAATATTAGACCCCTTTTTGAAGTGCAGGGTACGCCCCGAAAACAGGGAGCTTTACAAGTGTTGGACACTTTGCTGGATACATATCAAGTTACTCCGTCTGAAGAGCCTGTCATTCAACCAGAAAACGTAACTACAGCTGGAAGAGACAAAGTAAATCAGAGCGCCAGTGCAAACTTGAGGTGAACCCAATACGTTAAGCACATGAATCAATCAGTTTAAAGGTGTTAGGCGGGCTGGTGCAAGATAGAGGTTCACAGTTAGATGGTTGACATTCGTGGCTCTGCTCTGTCACGTGATTGCATTAGGCAGATTCATAGTTGGAACGTTTAGCCTTCGTGACAATGTCCTTTCCCATGGTTGGCCGACTGATCTAATGATCGTTGTGTATTCCGGTCGCTCACGTGATAGTTTTCAATACAACTCGTCCAGCGCGATAGTGTTCTTACTTCACGTTCGGAGTGGGTTCGGTTACAGTCAGACGTTATAATAGAGTGAAAGTAAGTGAAGTAGGGGAGACTTTTCTCAGCTTCATTGAGAATAAGTATAAAAGAGCAGAGGAAATTTCTGGATTGGTATTGAAAGAGCCGGAGCTCGGTGACTACTTTCCGCTCGCTTACGGCAGTGCGAACACGAACTACCAGGGACAGAGATTCAAGGTTTTTTTTACAAAGGGAAACCAGTTCGTTATATGACATTACGAACAAGCATGAAAACAAACCGGAGTACGGTAAGCATGCGGACACATAAAGCCAATAAGAACGGAGCAAATGAGGAACCAATGAAATGCATGCAAAAGACGTAAAGTGAGAGTGATAACGTCAGGGTATGGCTGCGATCTGAAGGTAAAAGCAACGACTCCAAATAGCCAATAGGGATAGCGAAATGATGAGTTGAAACAAACATCGGTGAACCTCCATAGCAGAAGGAAAGTCCGCAGTCATGAACGGCTACATAAGCATACCTACAACAGCACGAAATTCAGAAGGATGACGGCCGTCGCCAGGCATTAAGCAGTGCTGCTGTTATGCCGTGCTACCAAACAGGTGTGCAGAGACCTCTGCGAAATCAATCCAAATCTACATTTGTGTCACGTATAAACCATTCCCTGGATCTGGTTTGTGTTCATGAAGCTTCTGCGAAGATTCATTCTGTTACAACTTTGACAGGATAGATAGGCTATTCCCATTCATCTTACCTCTAAACAATAATAGTAATAGTAATAATAATAATGTGTGTGTTTCTCTTTAAATGAGAAGCTGCGTCCCTATTTGGCGCAGATCAAATGTGTACAGGTAGTAGGATGCGCTTGTGTGGGCAATATAAATTTGTGGTGAATAAAAGCAAAGGTATATCTCTCGCAGGTGCGTGGTACGGTCCAACTGGATATTACGATTTCTGGTGTATGGCAAAATCGCAAGGAGCAGATGTTATATTCTGCGGCTATTCCAAACTGTACTCAAGCATTTTGGCGGACATGGCTAATTGGTCGGCTAAATATTTCGGGAGGATTCTGAGGTTTTAAAACGTCATAAGTGTAGATAAATACAGCGTATAAGTGAAGTAATACGGCCATTACTGGGACCGCCTCCTGGGGACCTGCTTCCATGCGGGTTATACTCTCGATGGATTTCGTACTTCCATGCCCCACCCGGCCGTGTGCTGGTGTGGCTTTTAAATCAGGTAAGCCATCACTTATGTAGCTCATATTTAGGGCTGTCTTTTTGTGTACATAGTGTGGACAGTCTAGTCACCTAACTCGTACTATTAGCTGGTTTTTGGAGTAAAGCAGTTTTTATCGTCAGGGAACCAATGCAATGCGCCTTGTGTGGGTATAAATATTAGTGTTGGAAGCTTAAATCCATCACCTCAGGAAGTAAAGAAGAATATAAAATATGTGCGCAAGAAAGATCGATCGACCAAAGTGTAAAGAGGAAGTGTCGAAAATCGATGACTGATCGAAATAACGATATGCTAGACAGTTCGGAAAATAATGTTCAGATTCATCACCATTTGCTTACGTTCGAAAAGTACAGGAATTAATAGCACTGAGCAATGAGACTTGCTGTCATCTCCGGAACAAGAATTAATATTTAAGATTACAGTAGGAGTGTAAAAAGGTAGTCATAAGTAAGCAAAAGTAAATGAATAGTTTATGTCTCGATAGTGCAGGACACAGACTGTAGGATTAACCCGATCACATGTGTACTTGAATTTTCAATAAGGGTTTGCGTTCAATCCGGTCGGGGCAGCCGAGGGATGTGGGGAGTGACTTCGACGGGTTCCGGTGACCACGCTGTGATTTGTTCGTTGATTCCTCCGGACAGAAGAGAAAGTTAGAAGTGCGGAACAAGGTTGTTTTATAAGTAAAAATGTGGCAATGGTGGATTGCCTTCGAATCAGAGAGTTTTGCCATTTTCTATTTGGCGCTCGGCCCTTCCTCATACAACTTGGCTATACTCATGTCTATGTTGAGCATATTCCTCACGTTATTCACAGTCAAACCTTTGTTAAGTAAAAAAGCACCCTTTGAGTCGCGCGTTCTCAGACTTTGCGGTAGCTTGTTCCACATCCTTGCATAGCGGTTAAGAAATCAATTTTATCTTAAGCTACTTCGTGCCCTTTCGATTTGTAATCTGCTATCTCCATTTCATATATTGTACTTGGGGGAAGGTTGAAGTACAACCTCAAGGTCTGAGGTAAAGACGCGTTTGTGGATTATATCACACATGATGTATAGGTTAAGTTTTAGTCACCTTAACCAGAGGTTCTATGTTCATCTCACAACAACGGTCATAGTAGGTAAGATCACCAGGGGTTCTCATTAGGCGCTTCGTAAAGTAGCGTCGTACATTTTCTATTTATGTTCGATCACGTTTTCTCAGATTGGACTATATTAGTGAGCAGTATTTGAGTAGGGGGCGAATACGGGTTTTATACAGGTAGATTTTGGATCCACTTAAACTAACGGATTTTAGTATTAACTCTTCTGGTTTGCGGACTTTGGAAATCGTGTACTGTACCTCTTCGGCGAAGTTGAAAGAGCTCGAGTAGTGTATCCTAAGATCATGAATTGTGAGATAGGTGGGTAGGGATTTGCCTTCTAGTATCAAAAAGTTGGTACAATGCTACACCGATAACCTAAACAGCTGCACTTCTCGGATGAGAGTTCTATTTTCCATGCTGCACCAAGTTTCTAGCTTGTGCAGATCCGCTTGTATGTCAGCTAGTACGTTAATGAAATTGACAAAATCGAACTCATAGACAATTTTGATGTCATCTGCGAATACATATAAACTGCCATGTTTGATGATATTGAAGACTTCTTTAAGTTACATCAAATACAGAAGAGGTCCTAGAACAATTCCTTGAATCACGCCACTTAATGACTTTTCTACTCGTGGAAGTATTGCTTGGTATTTCAAATGTTTTATGCCGATCAGAAAGGTACGATGCTATCCAAGAATGTAAATTGCCAGATAGACCAACAGAATGTACTTTCGATAGAAAATTTCCATGTGGTACCCGATCGAAGGCTCTACGCATATCAAGAAATATGATGATTAAATGCGTACCAAGTTCAATGGAAAGAGTACCGAAGTTTAGAAATTGCACTTGACATGTAATACGTAGCCGTATTCTCAGAAATTCGTGTTGGGAAGTGTTGATCACATTCCGGGACGATAGGAATTCGACGATTTTGGCTTTTATTGCCCTTTCCATTATTCTACAACAGAAAGGAGGTATGGCTGATGGGCCGATGGCTCGTCTGTATTTGACGTGGGCCACTTTGTTATCGTGGTGAATTCAGCGAGTATTTCCACACATCTGGAACAACCCCAGACTTCCTGGAGAATGTAAAAATGTTTTAAAACAGTATGAGGATTTCAAGGCCGTCGAATTCGAGCACAGCAGAGGGTATTCCATCCCGGCCAGGATAAAAGCTCTTTCGCATTGAGTATATCAGAGTTCTTATATCCGATTGCTCACATTCAACAGCACGGATGTAATCCGCAATTTTGGTGGGGATGTTTATCATCGGTACTATGCACAGCTCTGTGGAAAACCATGAGGAGTATTCATTGAAATCCTCACACATCTGAGCCGGGTTTGCAGAAAAGCTGTTGTTGCGTAGTACCATGGAAGGTGGTATCTCATGCTTAAAGTTTCTCCGGAGCTGTAATATTCTAGTCATTTCCTTTAGTTTATTGCAGGAGGCCAAGGCGTTGGTTTCATCACTGAGCAGTTTTAAGGACCGAGTTTTTTCTAAAGATGACATTATTTGACTTTGCTGAATTAATAGACTAAAACTGTTAGACTTTTTAAGTCTATATCGTGTATTGTTGGAATGTTTTGATTTATGACAAGGGTAAAAGTAGCAAGTAGCTGTAAAATCTAGGTGGAGTAGTCGAGCAGGCGCTGTAAATACTGTGGTGAAGAAATACTCGGAACACGTCACTGCTCTGAAACATTTCACAGATTAATGAGAAAATACAACTACAAGATCAGGTGCATCTTCAATTCACAACTCACTCTTGTCGTTACCACTTATCTCGTTTCTGAGCCTTTGGAGATCTGTTCTCATAGAAATCAAGGATTCATGTCTAAACAAAAGAGGCTGGTTCTGTGGCAAAGTTCTGTCATAGTCATAATGGTAACAGTTATTTATGTTCAGAATAGAGAGAAAATGGTTGACATTGCAAGGAAGGAATTAAAAAAACACTAAGCTGAGTTGGAGGTAAGCATGGAGTGTCGAATCCGCCGAAAGAAACGAATAGACGTTGTAAAATTGTTTGATTTATCGAGGATATATCTATGAGTTAAAACAAAAATCTTTTCTGTCGTGGACAGTTTAACTGACAAAATGCTACAGATTGCAGCAAATTCATGATCTCGCAAACAGATATGGTCTTCTTACACCGTTACATGTGCTTGATGATAACTATGGTTGTTCGCTTAGCGAAGTTAAGAAAGATTTAGCAAAAGAGGAAATTCTTGTCAAAAGGGGCAGATTGCAGTATTTTGTGAAAGATTCGGGAAACGACCAAATTACTGGATCTTCTGAACCTTTGCACTTCATACAGAAATACCAATTTCTGAATCTGCTGTGCATTTTTCTTACTCTAACTATTAACACAGTTAGCTGTGAGTGCGCGTTCTCAAACTTAAGCATATAACGAACTACCTTCAACCATCGATGAACCAGACAGGCTCACGGACTGGCAGTTCTCCCCATAGAGAAGCAATGCGCACATGGACTGAATTTTGTTATTGTTTTTAATACTATTGTCTCAACTAATGCACGAAAACTGTATCTGTAATTTTTGCTCACGAGTATTGTAACAATACAAATACCTGCATTTGCGGTAGTACTTTAAATTTGATCTTTGTTGTTATGTGAATCCAATATATATAAGGACTGCTCGCAATTGTGTGAGTCTACGGATTTACAACTGCCAGGGGGCGAGAAATTTACGTCCGCCCCAGGCGGCAAAACTAGTTGCCACGCCACTGCCAAGGAGATGCTTTTATTTCCAAACCACGCGATATCCGTGACTTCCAGAGACATCGTCTATGAGGCGTGCTTATGCTGTGGACTTTCGTTTATCATGTATAGAACACAAACAGAGCAGTTGAACAGATCAACAAATTCTTCACACTTCGCCAGCATCACAACAGACAAAATGTCTGATGGAACTCCAGTAATGAGAGCAACAAGTTCTAGTCAGAAGGGACACTGTGGAGTTGCAACTTGAGGTTAAGAGTTATGGTAATTTTTTGGGTTTTCCTCTTTACTTCGATTGATTTTCGTCCCTGATTTCAGCAACAAAATTGTACGGTCAAGCTGCTTTTTGAGCTTCGCGCAGGGAGTTACGTAGAATTATCTATAAGGTTGACCGGCGAAAGACACCCAAGTTGCTCAGCAGTCTTTCAGCGACGTCAGAATAAAGAGAACAACTATTATCATTTTACGGTGCTGAATTGAAGTGACACAACACACAACGTCTATCTGCTCCATCACTTACGATAATTGAAGCGACCATGGTTTACTACATTGTGAATTGCTATCCACATAGAGATTGCGGGTCGCGATCCATCCACACAACGGGAGTTTCAAGGTGACCCTTCCAATGAGTCAACATTCCTCTCGTTTGAAGTTGTGCACCACTGCAGCGAGTCCTAACCTGGTCCGTAGTTCTGTGTTGTGTACCAAGTATCTAGCAATCTAACTTGCTACGGGTCACCCGATGGACTTTCCGCTCTTGCTCTCTTCCATTTCCGCATAACGTGACTGAGACCCAATACCATGCAACGTTATGCTGCAAAGTCGCACTGCGTGAGGTCGCACACAACCAAACGTCCTAAAAGTGGATTCTTACTGAGCCTACCAAACCGTTAAAACATTAAGTTCCCTCATTTTTGTTTAACCCTTCGAGGAGCAACCCGTCCACTTTCTTACTGATGAGCCTAATAAGAACTTAACTAGTGCACAGGAAGTCGCCTGGGATAAGTACAACCTTTCCCGTATACCATAACCCTTTACCCACTTGTCAACATTTATGCTTAATAGGTTACTAGTTCTGCAGTTAATCATACTACTGAGCCAGATCATCAGTGTGCAGATGCCTTAGGTATAAAACGACCTATTCTCTAATTGATATCTACGACC
Source organism: Dicrocoelium dendriticum (assembly GCA_944474145.2). NCBI lineage: Eukaryota > Metazoa > Platyhelminthes > Trematoda > Plagiorchiida > Dicrocoeliidae > Dicrocoelium > Dicrocoelium dendriticum. The sequence goes on along the minus strand of OX104065.1, from coordinate 70,672,824 downwards.
GACTGGACGATGTTGCGAAGTCGGACATGTCAACTCAATCAATGCAGGGCTTTACGATCTTATGTCGCAGTTGCATGATGACACTGGGACCAAGATATACAGTATACAAATTGCAGGTTGGCTAGCCGAACAATCTTCCCGTGGTGCCAGCTGGGTGGTTCGGGTTAATCCCGCTCCAGCAAATAGTTCGGCGACAGTGTTCCAAAACGTGGTGGCATATCGCCTGGCAAGAGTACTTTCTATAAAAAGTCACAAAGTTCCGTTTAACAGCACTGAGACGTGGCGCATGTCACTCAGCAATTAATAAAGTCACTGCTTCTTCCCTTTCCGGTGGATCATTCTCACTTCACAAACCTCATCCACTTTGAAGAGTTCCTTTGATCCTTTCATATGATGGCGAACACAACGAACAAAATCACGCATTCAGAGTCACAAACAAATTCACTCACAATGTCCACTTACACACATCTATATATGGTTGGCGGCAGCCGGTTCCTGATTTGCCTGTCACTGTGGTCTCCACAGGATGCCTGCGCCTATGGAGGAACCATGGGTGACTTGCGCTGCACCACCCACAGCTCCATCCACGCACCCCATATCCGGTGTAAACCCGAAGGAATAAGACCGGGAGGCATTTGAATGGTAGCAACATTTCATCAACGGAGCCGGCCCACACTCCTTCACAGGCAAACACAAGTACGTTGTATTTGAGAATCAGTCGCACACAAGGCGGTGGCTGGATAGCAGTCAGCTCCACACACAATCCATGTGCGTGGAACCACACTTCGAGCCTAGCACGGCCCTAAGGACCGTGCACCCCGTCCCCTCCAGTAACGACCAACTGTCTCCTGGATCCGGTATAGACGAGATGATGGCTAATATACAGACAGGCACTTTGTCAACATTCACATCAAGCGCATCCACACCAGGGATGCAAGGCAGGCATCCAATCACTTGAAATGAAATAACCAATAAAATAGGTCTAAAACACCATGCGGATATTCCGCAAAATTAGCACATGATATAAATGGATTATCAACATAGCCGCGATAAATTGCAGATGGCAAATAAACGGATCAAGAAACATACGCAAAATGGAGAAGAAACAAACTTAAGCACCATTCGTTTAAGCGAGATTTGTAATTTATTAGTTTATTCAGGCAGATATTAAAATGAGGTAAGAAAAGAAGCATTAAAACAAGGTAGCTAGCGCACCACCTAAAATAAAGAAACTCAGCATGCAAGCACATAGTTAGTAAATCTAATGCAGCGTAGCCACAAACGCTACGCCGGTTCTGCCTACGTTCTCAGCAGGATCCGTCGTCGTTTCGATGCTGCTTCCGAGTTGCCTCGCTCATGACTCACTAGACCTGACTGACTCAAACACTCGCGACCGCATATGCTACGACATCATGTGCTCGACGTTAATGGAATACAGTCCATCGGCGCTTGTCGCTTCCTCAACTGCCGCTTCTTCTCTGCATGCATGAGGTCTTTCTCTTGCACCTCCGCAACGGTCTTCATGATCGCATCGTCCTATTCACGCCGATCAGCCGCATTCGATTCCCATGACGTGCAGTTAAGAGTAGAACGTGAGAGACTCCCTTTGCTCATGTCCTAGTAACGTAACCTCGGTTTTCCCACGTTCCGCCTCTCTAAACTCAGTTAATGAGATAATAGCTGCTTCGGTATCAGCGTCGAATCCATACGGCCCACATGACCAGGCCACCTCAGGTGTCCCACCAAAGGTATGCAGTCCACTGCATACATACCACTTCGACTCAACACTTCCATGTCCGCAACTTGTTCGCACCAACCAATGCATAGAATCCGCCGCAAACACTGTTGATGAAACCGCTCGAGATATCGCAAATCCCGCCGGTAAATCGTCCAGGTTTCGCTGCCGTATAGAAGAACGGACAGCGCCATGGATTTGCACGCCATCAGCTTCGTGCAAACGGTAAGCTGATGGTTGTTCCACACTCGGTACTCGAGCTTCGTGAACGTCATCACTGCCTACGAGAGGCGGATACGAAGCTCACTGTGAAGCTGATGATCAGCCGACATCACACTCTCAAGGTAGCAGAAGCAGAAGGTGGTTTCCAATACTTCAGCACCAATGCTGAATCGCGGCAATATTGAAGGTTGCACCTCCGGTGAAGGCTGAAACAGCAGACAGTTTTACTTGCGTTGATGGTGAGCCCGAAGTTGAACGCTGTCGAAGCCAGAGCACTAGTCATGTGCTGCAACTCATCTGCGCTGTGTGCAAACAACGCACAGTCCTCAGCAAACAGCAACATACGGATAGTTGTCTCACGGGCTAGGGTTCTCTCACCGAAACGACGGATGATCAGCAACCAGGATCAACACAGAGCTTTAGACGAACACCGTAAACACAAGCCGCATCAAAAGCACACGAGATAATTGCATGAAGATATATATTAAACCGGACAGGAGCTAATCCGAAGCCCTGTTTCACACCAACGACAAGCGCAAAGTCATCCGAGGTCTCCATTCAGGTGCACCCTCACTCGCATACCACTGTACAGACATTCAAGTAAACTTACAAACTTACGCGAGTAACCAAACTTACCCAACACCAGCCACCATGCTTCGAGGTTCACCGTAACAAATACTTTGGTGAAATCAACAAACAGTGAGTACAACAGCTGGCCTCGTTCTCTACACTTATCCTGCAACTGACGAGCCGCCAACAACATATACATTCTTGTGCACATTAATTGAAACAAACTACGATTGTGTCTCTTTTTCTATGAATATCATGTTTTTATACATGAAAGCTGTCGTTTTGCATTTAGTTTTATTATTTTATTTTGGGAATAGATTTTTCATCATTGTTTGTGAACCAGACGATGTAATAACTGCGCATGTCTAGTCGTTACATCACCCAAGATTGCATCATACTTTTTATGGTTAGTAAGGTTTTTGTTTCAGCTTCTTGCTTTTTGTGATTCAGTCATTGTTTGAGATGGACGTGACTCCCAGAAAGCGCATGAAGATGGTGACCTTGCACGAACACACAGACAAGACCTACAGGTACATGGCGAGAATAGTAGGCGTCAGTCCGGCAACCGTCAGCCGTGTGGTCAAAAAGAAAAAGGACGGGATGCATTTCGCCTAAACGCAAAGAGAAATGTGGTCCTAAGAGGAAAACCACTGCCAGGGATGACGCTTACCTAATACGGGAAAGTGTTAAAGATCCTCGAAAGACTAGTGACGCATTAAAACGTGATTTGGGGGAGAAAGGAATAGAAATCAGTTCTTCAACGGTTCGCAGGCGACTCCTGGAAGTTGGTCGGAAAGCCAGACGGCCTGTGAAAAAACAACTGCTGACAAAAGTAATGAAAGTTAAGCGTTACAAATGGGGACTAAAATACAAAAACTGGACAAAAGAAGCTTGGAGAAAAGTTCCATTCAGCGATGTAAGCCATTTCTATGTTCATGGTCAGAGAAGTCAGTATGTTTGGAGGTCAGAGGGAGAAAAGGTTCGTGATTCCCACATTGACCACTTTGTGAAACACCCACAAAAACAGATGTTTTGGGGGATGCTTTAGTTATTACTGCGTCGGCGCCTTGCATCCAGTCCAGGGCATGATGCGCTCTCCACAATATATAGAAGTTCTCCAAAGAAGAGCTGTTCCAGAACTAAAAATGTCGTTTCCTGACGGATCTGGCTTATTTCAACAAGATCTGGCCCCGTGCCACACATCAAAAATGGTTAAGATTTTTTTCAATACTAATCAAATAACCATCTTGGACTGGCCTGGGAATTCACCAGATTTAAACCCCATTGAAAATATGTGGTCTATTTGCAAGCAACGCCTTCGTGGTATGGACTGTACGACAAAGGAGAAACTTAATCAAGCTATAATTCAAGTTTGGTACAGAGACCCAAGATGGGCTAAAGTTTGTTCAAATTTAGTGGATTCCATGACAAACCGTATTAAAATGCTACTCAAAAGTCGAGGATGTCATGTTGTGTATTGATGTGAGTATATTAGTGCAATTCATTATAACAATTTTGAAAAAAGGTTTTTCAGTGTTTTCGCAGTTTGTTTCAATTAATGTGCACAAGGATGTATATGGTGTACGACCCAAACGGAATCCGCACCGCTCTTCCGCCACGTTCAGTTCCACAACCCGACTGACGAGGCGGTTGAGCAGGATTCGAACAATCACTTAGTACACACAACTCAGTAAGTTGATATCACAAAAATTTGTGCAACATTGCTTGCTTCTTTTGCCCTTGTACAGTGGTAGCACAATGGCATCCTTCAGCTCAGCGGGCACCTCTTTCTAAATCCACACACGCTGCACCCTGTAGTGGATCGCAGTCAACAAGGCTGATTCGCCGTGTTTCAATACTTCAGGCAGGATCCCGTCGGTCCCAGCACACTTGTCGTTTCGCAGATGAGCAAGTGCTGTCTGCGTCTCATCCAGTGTCGGCGTGTCCGCCAAACTCACCTACACTTCGTGCTGTTTCAGGCCATTGAATGTTGGCCCGTCAATCTCCCAACGGTTGTTCAAGAGACAGCTAAACTCTTTTTGCAAGATATGCATTATATTTGCAGTCTGTGTGTACGCAGCGCCTAAACTACCATCGATTAGCGTCCTCAGTTGCTTCAACCTCGGTCCATACACCACCTTCAAGGAGTCAAAGAACTCCTTGTGCTGGAGACGTTCGACGTAACATTCAATCTGCTTCGCCTTCTTCGTCCACCATGCATTTTTAACGCGACGGACCTCTCGGGTCAGTCGCTGTCGAAATTTGCGAAACTGACTATTCTTTCCCCAGCCACTGGGGTCTGCCACATGTGCAGCAAACGCTGCATTCTTCTCACACACCAATGCGCCAGTCGCCGCATATATATTTTGCAACAGTCTATGAATAGACATAGCACCATCAGAAACCATGAAACACAAAAGAAGGTACAGAAATTGTAAAAGAAAACACAACACAACATATTAAATTCCATGGTTTCGTCAGAGGGCAAGATACTACCCGGTTGCCGAAGCCGAAGTAGGGCGTTGACTTAGGGGACACCAGTCCGAGCCTTTGTCTGAATATCCTGCCCGCAAGGTAGCGGAGCGAATTCAGGGAATCGCACCCATTGGGAGCCGGTGACTGATTGCTCAGTTCATACGCCTTTCGTTTGTTTCTTTGTCAAACAGGGGCCCAATGGTCCCCAGAATTACAGCACAAAGTTTCTGGAATACAATGCTTCGCCAGGATGAAGCAAGCGGCAGTGACTTCATTTAGTGGCGAGTCACCTCCACCACATCATAGTGTTGTTAAACGGACATATGTGGTTTTTATAGGGAGAAGGCTTGCCAGGCGAAAACCCACCACGTCCTGGAACATTGAGGCCGAAGCATTTGCTGGAACCGGAAAATCCCGAACCACCCAGCTGACACTACGAGGAGGTTGTTCGGCAAGCCAACCCAATCGTCGCATTGTGTCACGCAGTCACTGTCACGCAGTTTAAGGCAGAACAACTCGGGCGCAGACTTTAGTCTAGGGGAAAGTAGGTAGAGGTCAAGGAAGATAAATCAACACTGTCACGTTCAAAAGTCCCCTGCAGGTCGATCACAGATGGAAGATTTATTCAGTAAGATTGCACGGCTCATCTCACTGCACTGAGGATGCCACCTCGCATGGTGGTGAAACGTTTGCGACAAAATCACCAAGGGCGGAGAGCAAATGAACAATTGCACTTAAGAGGGGAGTTTGTAACCAGTCTCAGGGTCAGTTGGCAGCATTTTCTAGTTCCCAAGTCCTAAAACAGGGATGTCCAAAGTTGGGCTCGCGGGCCAAATGCGGCCCGCGTTAACATTTCCACTGGCCCGCAGCCTTGTCATGAACTAATAAATTCAGGCTTGGATTTTTTCGTACATGGGTAAGTTTGTAATTATCCTAATGTCAGACTGAATATGACCGGACATATTTTAACCTCACAAAATGTAGCCCTCCTTGCAAAAAGTATTGAGACCCCTGTACTAAACAGACTGGTGACATCTGTTGAAGTGCCAATGTTGAGTACGGTTAGGCAGGCGTCAGCTTGAAGCGTGAGGGTGTCGCCTTGGGAAACATGCAGTAATAAAAAGACACTCTCACCATGAAATCTTTTACATCAGGAAGACAGCACTCACATGCATGAGCACGGACTTGGGGAAATGAGCCACCCTTAAGTCCCAGCATCTGTTCGAGAATCTCGGGAAACGTAGAGCGCAATCATAGTCGAACTACTAAACTTACCAAGCAAGTGGGTTCTTGTTATTTCCTACCGGAATTGGTTACTTAGGAATTGAAGTGTGTCAAAAGTCGCCGACTAAATACATTCTAGACGAAATTTTCATCTTGATTGAAGCTGCGAATCCAGTGATTTTGTTTAACACAGGATGTTCTTCGTTATATATGCGTGCAACAGACGTGAACCGCTGACCCCATTCTTCTGGTCAGGCAGCCGTCTATCAGGAAATACTGAAAGAAGCGTTACAAGTCTTTTGGATCGGTCGAACTCGGGCGGGAAAATTGCCGACCCGCAGCCCATTCTGATGATATCGGAGGATCTAACTGGACCATAGGCACTCAACTGCCACAAAACTGGCCCATCTGTGTTATAAGGATCACCGTTGCGAGTGCTTAATTTGTTCTACCGGCGCGGAGGCAAGCATCCCCCAGAGTTGCAAAAGAGTGGCTAGTTCATAACCCCCAGGAGAGTGTATAAATTGTACGGCGCAATTTACCAGGGTTGATACCGATTTAGTATGTCGCATGGCGATTTGTTTTAATCCACCTGTTTAGTGCAAATTACCAGGTGGTCAAATTAGCACTGATCATGTTGGTGGAATACGAGGTGCAATGGCTCAGAACATGTCAAATTGGACAAAAATGGCAAAGAAGCACTATCGGTTACCAGAAGTCCGTGCCCTGCTCCAAGCAGCAGACGCCTACTGATTGCTACTGGGGCTAACGCGCTGGACGAATTACGCCCACAAATCAGTCAGGATTATCACACCAGGAGCACTAATGTGCGACTATCGGGAGGTCCATTTGTTCCGCAAGTTAAATGCGTCGGTTGGCACACACCCAAGCACATCCGTTCACCAGCAGTACCAACACCAGTGAATACACTGTGTTAGAGAGAGAGGGGAAATCCAGGTGCGGTTGAGATAACATTTAATAAATCCAAGCTTTTATTTTTTTCTCACCTATTATGTGATCAATAACCACTCCCCTTATTGCTTTGTGTGTGTACATTCTCATTCCAAACTCCCTTTATACGGCAGTGCAGTTAAATCTGTAATCACCCGAACTGACGACTCCATTATCCCTTGATCTATCTTTTTCGCGCTAAACACCCTACGGGACATGTCAAGCACCTGCTTTATTTTTACCCTTTATAAAGCATTGTTCATTGTGCTTCACCATTTCGATTCTCTAGAACTTTTAAAACCTATCATCTTGGTTTTCCTTACTGGTACGCAGAATTTATTGCTTCAGGAGACGGATCACGGTATTCCTCCTATTCTTAGCCCCATCTCCAACTGTTAATTGTAGCACCTAAGTAGTGTCTAAGCCACTTGTTTTTAGCTCACGCAACGAGGCGAGAGTTTAAAATGTTTCGAAATACTGGTAGCTCGGGTTGATGAATCAATTGTTCATTTGTTCTCCGAGCTTGGCGGTTTTCTCGCAAACGTTTCCCCACCATGCGAGGTGGCATCCTCAGTGCAGTGATATGTAGCGTGTAAGTTTACTAAATGAATCCTCCATCCATGATCGACCTGCAGGTGACTTTGAACGTAGCAGTGTCGATTTAGGTCCTGTGACCTCTAACCAATTTCCCCAAGGCTAAAGTCGGCGTCCGAGTTTTTCTGCCTCAAATCGACACTGCCACGTTCAAAGTCACCTGCAGGTCGATCATGGATGGATGATTCATTTAGTAAACTTACACGCTACATATCACTGCACTGAGGATGCTACCTCGCATGGTGGTGAAAAGTTTGCGAGAAAACCGCCAAGCTCGGAGAACAAATGAACAATTGATATGCGAGGGTTTTTTGGGCCTCGTTGCCGAATTATGTTTCATACCGTGAGAAACCCTGCTAGGTGTAACCTTAGTTTTTCTCGTTGCCGGACTGAATGAAGTCAGTTTGCAGGACCGACACAATATTCGTGAAGACTGCGTTACTTTGTTATCACCGAAAGCAAAGCAAGGCCATCCATACATTAACCGTACAGGGTGGCAACATTCTAACGACCCTGATTCATTGCTTCACTTTTTCTGCCATTTTCAAAGCATACAAAGATAAACTGCACAAAATCGTTTAAAATGGGCAGCATTCAGACCAACATACTGACTGCAATAGAAAGACCCAAACATGTATTTTTGGGAATAACCAATCTCTCGAGGTAGTAAAAGGAGCTAGTCAACTGACCGGTCGGTCTCAGCACGAAAACCCGCTATTTTTACAAACTGAATTACGTCCATCAACCTGTTTTGATGTGGGACGAGGCGGTACCTTAATCAACACGCTTCCACCAAAGGTACAATGTCATTCTCCCGGTTTTCCTGACAAGGAGATGCGCCGTACTCATGTGATTTTCCATCGATAGAGAGTTTGGAGAGGTATTAGATACGAATGGAATAGATCACAAACGGTTCTGACCAGGTCATCACCAAATTCCACAGTGCTGGCTAACCGTATCGATATTAAAATCCCACAGATCCTGTGCACACTCCGATCCACAGCTATTCTCTCTCATGGGGCAGCCAAACTGCTGGTCGGAGACTATTGTTTACGAAATGTTATGTGAAGCATTGGTATGATCAACAGTGACTTGACAGAAGTCATGACGAAACTGACAAGAAGACAGTTTGACTTCATTGGGGCAAAACGGTCATCGACAGTCGATGTGGCCGACCGACCAGCTTCGATACAGCAAACCTCCAACTGTGCCGTAACACGTGTCTCTAACTAGCGAACTTAAGGAATTTTGTTTGCCGTGAAATATGAATGAACTATCTCGGAAGCAAACGTCTCCACTTGGTGGTCCTTACAGAAGCAGTAGAAATCACACTTAGGGTGTGGGTCATTAGATGGAGAGTAGAGATACAAGTTCAAGTTCACTACGGGGCATTAGCTTATAAGCGATAAAAAAGCGAATGGCGGACAAGTTCAGTTGGATGGATGCGATGAACACCACACAATGAAAATACAGTGTCTATAAAAGAAAGTGCACGTTGCAGGAATCATCAAGGGGTTTGCAGCGCACAGATGTGAGCATACCTGCCTAGAGATTACGGTGAGTCTGATACGGCGCACCATTTGTTGTACACTAATGTCGTCATTGGATGGCATGAGCGTGTTCACGTAGTGTAAGTACGTCAGTGTGTCGTTAAGCCATCTATTGAATGGCGTTAAAGTTATGACATTAATTAGGTGCGATGAGCGGGAGAAAAAGTTCGTATATATTCCAACTCACCATACTGATAGTTATTCCAATGAGGTAAGACTGATTACAGTGAGGGGTTATTCGGTGCTTTCTTTAGAAAATTGGACACATACAGCTGAATCGTAGCGTTGCATTAGCAATGAGGCCCAAAGGAGCGCCATTCTCTACTACGTCGACCATGAGTTCTTCGGTGATCATTAGGCCCAAGTTGACTGGTTCATTTTCTGTGCTGAAACCTCTTAGTAAAGTGCATGCTTGTACAGCTGTAAACCAAGTAGTAGCTCTTGCAGTTCCACCCTGATTTGCTCAGCGAGAGTGGTCCGCACTACTAGGGGTTTCAGGCTAAACAGTGAACAAGGAACAATGAGTTTATACGGGTTAATAAACGTTGCTTTACAAATCCCCTTGGATAGTTGGTGCGGAAATTGAAAAGAAATAATAACAATACTAATAGTAGTTAAACAGAATACCTTGAATATGAAAATAAAGACTTATCGTTTGCTCCTCCGTAGTCCTGCAATTTGCTTAGATTCACAGCACCCGCAGTTGACATCAAATAATTCCATGGAAAACTCCAGGTGTAGAATGGAGACGCAGTGCTAAGTGACAAAGTGTAAGTGGATGAGTGCGTTGTCCAACCGTCTTTTAAGTACTGTTAGTGTCGGTGCAGAGACGACCAATTCTGGGGGAGCAATCCACAGGTGACAGACACGAATGGAAAAGAACTTCCTGCGGCACTCTAGATGGCTATACTGTACAGCGCGTTTCAATGAGTGGCCCCTCAGGGTTTTATTGATGCTGAGTCGCAGTACAGGGCGGCACGCATGATGTGGGTCTCACAGAATCAAGTATGCCATGAGCAGGTTGCCTCGTAGTCTGCGATAGCTTCTACCGAATACCCCCAATCGTTGCAGCCTCTCCTGTTATGAAAGACTGCGCATTCCAATTACGTTCTTAGATGCCTGGCGTTGCAGGTGCTCCAGTGCATTAAGGTCGTGTTTCAGCCATGGATGCCAGGCTTGAATTGCGTATTCGACATGGGGGCGAAGATACGCACCGAACCTTTCTCGAAATATGGAGCAGTTTATTTGTCCAAACGCGCGTCGCAACAGCCCGAGGAGTTGGTTCCCAGTCTTCGGATTGCCTGGAGTAACCCTAGTCACGTTGAAGCAAAACACCCAAGTCACGTTCGAGAGTTGATTGTTGCAGTACATCCGTTCCGAGTCGGTATAAGTAACTGCTCTGATGTCGGATGAAAAGTACCTTGCATTTACTGACGTTGAAATGCATTAAGTTTTGGGTATCTAGGTCCCACTCGGAGTTCGCCTGGACCCTGCGCCAAAGCTTGATATCCTCAGCAAACATTAGGAAATTTGAAATGATTGCCTGTGCGAGCATATTAATAAACAACAAAAACAAAGGTGGACCTAGTCCTTAGGCTTGCGGCACACCACACTCGACTTGTATGGGGTCCGATAAAGAGCTCCGAACTCTGACCACTAATTGCCGTTGAAGTAGAAAGTTGGCAATCCAGCTTTAAAGAGGGTCGCCAATTTAGTACTGCTGAAGCTAGGAGCGTAGTATCTGATGGTCTAGACGATCGAAAACCTTCGAAGAATCCAGGTAGATCACATCAACGCCTTCTCCAGCGTCAGCTGCCTCTGTCTAACTACTGCGTGCGATTAGTAAATTTCTTGTGCGTGACAGCTGCCGACGGAAATCGCGCTGCTTAAACGTGAAGACATTACAATTTCCAGATAGCACACTAGTGTATCGGCAACAAAGGATTTCATGACCATGGAGAGTATAAGAAGAAGCACTACTGGGCGGTAGTTGGAGGGCTCAGTTCTGCTTCCACCTTTGTGAATAGCGGTTATTATTCCAAGCTTCCACATAGTGGGAAGTTGGTTCTGGTCCAAGCAGCACTGGAAATACAAAGCTAAAATCTTGCCAGTTGGCATGCTGCCGCTTGCAGTGCCTCTGGAAGAACGGTATCGCCACCCGGTGAGCTACGTTTGCGTAGTCAGCTTTTGCAATACAGCCTCCGCGGTCAAAGTGATGTGGGTTAGTCCTGGCGAGGAGACGACAAAGGTTAGACGATCGCTTGGTGGTAAGACCCTCTGAAACGTGAGGGTATATTGCTTCCCCTGCTCGTTTGCTGCTTCTACTGCCGTTCTTGTTGAGCCATCAGCCATCCTGGGTGGAGGAAATCCTTGCCTTATCTTTCTTAGGATTTTGATGGGCTTGTACAGCGGTTTGTGTTAAGCTGTGAAGGTTTTATTATGTGGTGCTGATAGGCGGCTTTGTCTTCCTTTAGCAGTTGCATGCAGTGGTTGTGTTGGGCTACGTAGTTGTCCCAAGTTTCTGATGCTGTAGCTTCTCTGTACACTCGCCATACTGCGTTGTGTACTGTCATGCATATTCGAGTTCTACTCCCAACGAAAGAAACTGATTTACACTTATTACAAACTGTTATCTCTAAAGCCTCTGCAGCTGACTGAATTTGCTGACGAACTCGAGCCTGGGGACTTTCGGGGGTTCTTCGGCAAGGAACAACCAAGTTATAGCGCTGACTATTTGGGCTAATCGATCGTAGCTTGGGATGGTTCGCACAGTCCCATCGTTATCATTCCGATATTTTGCATGGCAGACGAAATTAAAACTGATGACTGCGTGATCACTGCGACCCAAATGACAGTCTACAACCAATGCATCAATCATATGCTCCTCGTTGGTAAGCACAAGATCCAGAACAGATGGCCTGTTACCTGTTCTGAACCGACTGGACAAACTAATGTAATTGTAAAGAGGAACACCGGTTACCAGATCTTGTAGATGGGCTTTGAATTGTTCTCTGAACATGGTAGGAGTTTCTACACAACGTACGTTGAAATCGCCCATGATATTTATACGAGTGTATTTTCGCTGTAAACTGTATCTTAAAGTAGCCGCTAGGTGGCAGTCGGTTTCGAGTGTAGAGTTAGGGGGTCTGCACACCAGGCCAATAATGCAAGTGTCTCTGCCAAGTAACTGCAAGCGGCACCAAAGAGAGTCAGGGAACTGCGAATCGGAATCCTCCACGGCTTCGCACTGTGGGTCGCTTCGGTAATACAGGATTACCCCTCCTACTTTGTGAGCCTATCGTCCCGGATCAGCGACATGCCCGGTAGCGAAACCTCAGCGTCCGTCATTCCCGTGTGCAACTACGTCTCGGTGATACCTATGACAACACATGACCCGGAAGCTTGTCGAGTTTTCAGTTCGACAAGTTTATTAGAAAGACCCTGAGTATTCGTGTACAAGCAGGGCAGTTTCTCGGTTTGTAGTAGCCCACAGAGGGCTAGAGAGGTCAAGTGTGGGAGACAATGACAATGAAAATGACAATGAATTTATACGGGTTAAGAAGCGTTGCTTTACAAGCCCCGTTGGATTGTTGTTGGGGATATCGACATAATAATTATGATGAAAAGGATAGTAAAATAGTTAACACTTTAAATACGAAAATAAGGACTTATCGTTTGCTTCGCTGCAGTCCTGCGATCCACTTAGATTCACAACACCCACAGTTAACAACAAATAATTCCAGGGTAAACTCCAGGTGTAGGATGGAGACATAGTGTTAAGTAACAAAGGGTAAGTGGATGAGTGCATCGCCCAACCGTCTTTTAAATATTGTTAGTGTCGGTGCAGAGACGACCGATTCTGGGAGAGCATTCCACGGGTGACAGACACGGATGGAAAAGAAATTTTTGCGGCACTCCAGACGACTGTATTGTTCTGCGAGTTTTAATGAGTGGCCCCTCAGGTTTGTATTGCTGCTGAGTTGCAATAAAGGGCGGCACACATGATGAGGGTCTCGCAGAATCAAGTATGTCATAATCAGATCGCCTCGTAGCCTGCGATAGCTTCCACTGAACAATCCTAGTCGTCGCAGCCTCTCCTGGTAGGACAGATTGCGCATTCCAGTTACGTTCTTAGATGCCCGGCGTTGAGGCTGCTCCAGTGCGTTAAGGTCGTGTTTCAGCCATGGATGCCAGGCTTGAATTGCGTATTCGACGTGGGGGCGAACATACGCACTGAGCATTTGTCGAAATATGGAGCAGTTTATTTGTCCAAACGCCCGCCTCAACAGCCCAACGTGTTGATTCCCGGTCTTCGAGGCCTTTTCCGATTGCCTGGAGCAACCCAAGTCATCTTGAACCAGGACACCCAAGTCACGTTCGAGAGTTGATTGTTGCAGTACATCCGTTCCGAGTCGGTATGAGTAGCTGCCCTGATGTCGGATGGAAAGCACCTTGCATTTACTGACGTTGAAATGCAATAAATTTTGGATCGACCATTGATACACTGTATCTAAGTCACTTTGGAGCACATGTTGGTCGGCGTTCGCCTGGATCCTGCGCCAGATCTTGATTTCGTCCGCAAACATTAGGAAGTTTGAAGCGATTCCCTATGCAAGGTCATTAATAAACAGCAAAAACAAACGTGGACCTAGAACCGAGCCTTGCGGCACACCGCACTCCACTTGTATGGGGTCCGATAAAGAGCTCCGAACTCTGACCACTAATTGCCTTTGAAATAGAAAGTTGGCGATCCAGCTTAAAAGAGGGTCTCCGATCCCGTAATGCTGCAGCTTGGATAGTAGTATCCGATGGTCTAGACGATCGAAAGCCTTGGAAAAATCCAGGTAGATCACATCAACACCTTCTCCAGCGTCGGCTGCCTCGGTCCAACTACTGCGTGCAATTAGTAAATTAGTTGTACATGACCGCTGTCGACGGAAACCGTGCTGTTCAGGAGTGATGAGGTTGCAGTTTTCCAGATAGCACACCAGTGCATCGGCAACTATAGATTCCATGACCTTGGAGAGTATAGGAAGAAGGGTTACTGGGCGGAAGTTGGAGGGATCAGACCTGCTTCCACCTTTGTGAATCCGGCTTATTATTCCAAGCTTCCACATGGCGGGAACTTGGTTCTGGTCTAAGCAGTGCTGGAAAAACTGAGCTAAATGTCCTGCCAGTTGGTTTGCTGCTACTCCCAATGCCTCAGGACGAATGGCGTCGACACCCGGCGAGCTGTGTTTGCGGAGAGAGGTCAGCTTTTGCAATACAGCCTCGGCGGTAAAATTGATGTGGGTTAGTCCTGGTGAGCAGAAGACAAAGCTTGGTAGATCGCTTGGTGGCAAGACCCTTTGAAACGTGGGGGCGTATTGCATCTGCAGCGCGTTTGCAGCTTCCATAGACGTGCTTGTTGGGCCATCAGCCGTCTTGAGTGGAGGAAATCCTTGCCTCACCTTTCGTAGGCTATTAACGTGCTTGTACAGCAGTCTGTGGTTAGCACTGAAGGTTTTTGCGATGTTCTGCTGATAGGTGGATTTGTCTTCTCTTAACAGTTGAGTGCAGTGGTTACGTTGGGCTACGTAGTTGCCCCAAGTTTCTGGTGCTGGAGCTTCTCTGTACACTCGCCATGCTGCGTTGCGTACTGTCATCCATTTTCGGGTTCTGCTCCTAACGAAAGAAACGGATTTGCACTTATTGTGAGATTTTATCTCTGAAGCCTGTGCAATCAGCTGACTGAATGTGTTAAGGAACTCGAGCCAGGCGACTTCTGGGGGTTCTTCTTCGAGGAAAGACCAGGTTGTGGCGCTGACTAGCTGGGCGAGTCGGTCGTACCTTGTGACCGTTCGCACAGTCTCATCTTTATCATTCCGATATTCTGCATAGCAGACGAAGTTGAAACTGATCACTGCGTGATCACTGCGACCCAACGGGCAGTCTAAAACCAACGCATCAATCATATGCTCCTCGTTGGTAAGCACAAGATCCAGCACAGATGGCCTGTTACCAGTTCTGAACCGAGTGGGCAAAGTGATGTGGTTGTAAAGAGGAGCAGTAGTTACTAGATCTTGTAAATCGGTTTTGAATTGTTCGCCGGTTGTGGCAGGGGCTTCTAAACAATGTACGTTGAAATCACCCATGATAAGAATGTGAGTGTACTTCGGTTGCAAACTGCACCTTAACGCAGCCATTAGGTGGTAGTCGGTTTCGGGTGTTGAGTTAGGGGCGCGGTACACCAAGATAATAAGGCAAGCGTCCCTGCCTTTTAACTGCAACCGGCACCAAAGCGAGTCGGGGAACTGCGAATCTGAATCCTCCACGGCTTCGCACTGTAAGTCGTTTCGGTAGTACAGGATTACTCCTCCTCCTTTTGTGAGCCTATCGTTCCGGATCAGCGACATGCCGGGTAGCGACACTTCAGCGTCCGTCATTCCCGTGTGCAACCATGTCTCGGTGATACCAATGACATCATACGAGCCGGAAGCTTGGCGATCTTGCAGTTCAGCCAGTTTGTTAGAAAGTCCCTGAGCATTTGTATACAAGCAGGCCAGTTTCTCGGTCTCTAGGAGCCCGCAGAGAGGTGAAGCTGTCAAGTGTGGGAGAATGCCGACCGATGGGAGGTCGGCAGTTATTCGTTTTTTTGATGGGTCAATGATACCTCGTTTGCGCTTAATCACAGATGCCAGTGAAAAACGCTTATTGATGGCACAGCCTCTAATCGTAGGAGATATTTCCACGTATGATGGATCACTGTGTAGAGCTGGTAAATCCGGTTCGAATGAGCGTACAGTGACAACGCTGCGAGAAGATGGAGAGAGGATAGAGGGAAATAATCCAAATAAACCAGTAGCACGCACGTCACGCGTGTGTGAGGATGACCTTGGAGGATGCCTACCGATAGGAGGTCGGCAGTTACTCGTTTTTTGATGGGATAATGATACCTCGTTTGAAACTCGAGTCGGCCAAGGTGCGTCCCAATCTTTGTTTAGACCTACGTCAGAGTCAATCAAAGCAGCAGTCAAGTTACGCTTCTGTTCATTCGTTGGTACGCTTGCTGCTCCAGATTCTTTAATATTTGAACTGTGTAAAGCTTTTGCGCCCTTTAATCAAAAGTTCAGAAGGAAGAGGTTTCCGATTTCTCCGCCATGGATTCAAAACACCAGTTGCTTGTTGCTCTGACTGAACCACAAGTTTTAGAATTCTAGGGCCGCATCCTCAATAATCTGGTGAGAGGTATCCAAGTGAGCAATAGCACCACAATATTATCCAAAGAACGTGTAGCACGAATGAACCGCCACTGTACTAAATCGTGCTTTCCGGCCTCTTGAATATCGTTAGATGGATGTTCTGGTACGCCATGTATGGAGATTGTGTTTAGGCGGTCTTGCTTACTGTGCCCCTCTTTAGTGTTTCTTTTCGATTATCGCACTCTCCAAGGGACATAAGAATAGATACGTGTCCCACAGGCTCCGTGCTTTGGTGCTGTTGCGGAGAGCAAAACGTTTTCTACGTCGGTGGAAGGTTCTACTGTTACTCAAATAATTCTGGGTTCTCCATAATGTGGCGAGTTCGGATGATGAGTAATTCGTAATAGGTTTATGGGTTTGGCTTGTACACTCATCAGCACACACAATGAATTCCATTGGTCTTGGTCGTCAGACAACATACCCCACAATGTGATGGCGGCATATTAGGGAACATTTGAGCATACAACAGTCCGGGCACTATTGTTGGATCCCTTTTTCGTTGATCTACAAAGTAGGGTAATCCTTTGTTCTGACCTACTGACAAGTGTTGGCCGTTTACTGTTTGTCCCTCTATTCGCGTTAACGGTGTTTACAACAGAAGTGGCCGCAACATAGACTTCCCGGCTTACCTTTGCAGCAGCCTCTGCATATGTGACTGATGTTCCGGAGAGCTTTGTCTCGACAAGAAACAGTTCAACTAAAGATACCGAGGGTTGGTGTTTGGCTGCTTCATCCTTGTTAATGGTAGATGTCAGGTCTCATGGAATTTGCTTAACTAGACGTCTCGAGTGATGCCTGATTTTCGTTGCTATGCATACTGTTTGATTCTCGTAGGTACGGTCAGTTTTCGCCCGGGGTTCTACCAAAGTTGGAGAAGACAACGGAGATGGAATGTGGCTGATTAGGGTTCAGGTAAGGCGGATTTTGTAGCATTCCGTTGCTTAGAAGCGGCTACACTGTCCTGGTGCATACTCGCTTCCATGGAAGTAAGCTTATCGTCCATCCTCTGCTCGGCTTCTGCGGTTAACCGGTAGCACTTATGGTCTAGGATAAGCAAGCAATTAACCAGTGGAATGGTCGAGCGCGCAGTACAGAACCAAAGCGAATCATGTGAGCCATTTCGCTCTCGTACCTGTTGTTGGGACAAGTTTGTACCTTTCAGATGATTCCATTACAAACAATGCGAGCAAACCAATCACGGTTGACAGTGAAAACGGTTAGTGATGGTAAGGACTTTAATCGTGGATGATAATTCCATGTATGATGGATCACTGTGTAAGGCTGGTAATTCCGGTTTGAATGAGCGTACAATGACAACGCTGCGATAAGATGGAGAGAGGATAGAGAGGGATACTCCGAATGAATCAGAAGGATGTGTCTGTAAGACCGTGTCATTAGGTTCATCATAGCGGAGTCTGGAACCTGGTCCACTTCTAAGTGCATATTGGTGGGCGGTGTGCAAAGGTCACTAAACGTATATAATTCTGTCTTAGGTATAAGCGGCACTAAAATGAGTCTACGTCTTGAACGCCTGAGTCGTTCACACGGTCGACGTGTAGATCGGAATGGTATTACTGAATAACACCACCGCCCCTTGTGGGTCAGCTGTTTCTCAGGTGTGTACTACCAGGTAGTGCGATCTCGAAGTCGGTAATCATGTCCTTCAGTCATATCTCGGTTGTCATACCTCGGTCCCAAGACATTGAGACTTGAAGAGGTCTGAGCTCGGCCAATTTGCTGTGAACTCTGTGTTGGTTTGCATGTAGGTGGTCAACACGAAAAGAGCAAAATCCGTTGAGTTCCACAACTACGTTTTGAACTTTGATGTGAAGCCAAGTTTCCCGCAGCATAATGATGCCCAAGCGAGAATATTCACCACTTTTTATCATATTTTTTAAGTCTACCAATTTTCCAGGTTACGATTGCATATTAGCACTGAGTAACAACACAGGTAGCCTCATATTTTCGAGATGTTTCGTTCAAAGCGCAACCCTTCATCCTGCATGGCGTGTATGTGTAGAATTCCATTGCCCCTCTTGGATTCTTGTTATTTAGTTCGTATGGTTTGGCCATGAAAAAGTGTCTAATTCATATCCACGAAAACATGCAAAATTTCAAAGTATCACGAGTGTAAACCATTATGTCACTGGTTGCAGAACATAACATTGAAAAGTCAAAACAGCAGTGTTCCGACGCAGTGCTGACAAGAGGGTGTGTTAGTAAAATATTTGGCTATGAATTACGGAGCACGTCCAACTTTGAAGGTCACGTACAAAGACTGATCTGCGTCTTACTTGCGGTATTCACCTGGGTTTCGCTTCATCTGCCGACACTCCGATAGATGTGAGAGAATATGCGAACAACACATGACGAATCACGAAGACGGTAAGGTGATAAGGGGCGGTCTCCACTTTGTTACCGTACTGAAGTGTCATGTGAAATAGCCTTGGTTCGATATAGTGTACTGAATTTGAGTGGCGGACCATGCGAACCAAGCTCGCCTGCGTAGTCTTAATTCACTGTAATTGGCATACGGCGTCCCATTATTTCCGATCGTAAAATAATTTGTTTTTTGCTGGAGTTTGTTCTTTACTTAGGCACATTAGAGCATATTGTCTTCAACGAGTTATACGACTTCCTAGTGTCCACAATTTTGGATAAATGTGTACTTTCTTTCTCTAGCTGTGCGATAGACGACTCTCTTCTTGGCGTCTTGATATTCAGGTCATTTTTAATCCTTTTGGGGTAGTTACAGAGGTGACCATTAGCTTTAATTTGGAACAGCATGCAGCAAAAACAAACGCAAAGGTTGTCAGGTTTTCGGCAGCAGTAGATAAACCCGGGTGCAGTGGTGTAACAATGCCCCAGACACACCCCATGGAGAAAACACTTTAGCCCAGTTTGGAGTCATCGAGGTCCGTAATGATGGCCGAAACTTGAGGCGAACGGAATCGTCTGCCTCAGTGCGGTCGATCCGGCAATCAATCGTGGGGGCGGGTGAGCTTTATAAACAGCTAATTGTACATTACCTCAGACTTGTGAACAGAATGCTTGCGTTCAGAGCCTGTGTGAGTTCTTTCACTTGACGCGGCTGGGAGAACCAGGCAAGCAAAAAGGTCCATAGAGGAAAAGAAGAACCCGATGAACAATCGGCAGCTTTGCTTTGGCTAACAATCGTCTGTAGTTATGCCGACTCCACTACAGATGACGGAGGGTTCGCTTCCCGAAAAATGGCGCTGTGGAATACATTGGAATACATTGGAATATTAAGAGTAGGAGAGAGATGCCTTGTCAGTTATATCGGTTCCGAGTCATCACAAGGTGGGTGCTTGCTACCGAGAAACGTTAATACTTTGGGGATCATCACCTTTAAAGTAAGAAGTAAGAGCAGCAAAATCCTGCCACTTGCGTTATACGGGTGTCTAGCAATAGCTTGAAGCTTTCCACTGTCTGCGAGTCAACTGTGTGTTTCGGCAGACTGTTCCAAACATTTACCACTCTGGAAGATAGGACAGCTTGCGGACGGGCACGAAGTGTTGGCTTAAATAATGCCCATTTGTGGCCACGTGTCAAGCTGCCCACACTTAGATGGCAGAACTGCTGCAGCTCAGTTCCAAACTCTCCCCTTAGGATGCTTCTGGTGTAGAGGAGATCTCCGCGACGGCGGCGGTATTCCATGGAAAACAGGTTCAAAGTCTGAAGTCGAAGAGTTTAGGGAAGATCCTGAAGCTCCGATATAAATTTTGAACCGCGCTTCTACACCTATATCAAATCATTTTCTGATTTCGTTAGGGGGTAAGCGGCCGGGAGACCATATTCTAGGATCGGACGGACATGCGATGCGAACAGCGTTCTAAAGATCTCCGGCGTACTTTTACAGAATGATCTTCGCAAAACCCAGAGCATTCGGTTGGCTGCTGTGACCTTCTGCCTGTCAAGTGATGTCTTCAGATCGTGCTAGACGATGACTCCCAGGTCCTTCTTATGTGGGACAGCCTTGAGGAGATATCCTCCGATGTGATACTCACCGAAAGGGTCCGCGCCACCAATCGGGAGAACGGCACATTTGTCACGGTTTATCGGGAGTTGCCACTCAACGGACCAGTTATGCAGCTGGTCAAGCGAAGCTTGGAGTCTGTCGGCATCCTCGGGGTAAGATACGTCAGACCACAGTTTGAGGTCATCAGCGTAGACTAGACAGTCGGTTTGAAGTGTCACTGGAAGGTCCTCGATGCACAGTTTAAACTGCTCTGGTGAAAGGACGGTGCTTTGGGGTATCCCACTGGTTATAAGCCAAGGGACAGAGAGTGTTTGGTTCACATTCACTTGGATGGTTCGTGAAATCCAGGAAAATTTCCGGTGCCACCAAGTCACTGAAGTTTGATCAGAAGCCGTTTATGTGGCACTTTGGCAAATGCCCGGCTGAAGTCAATGAATACGACATCAAGGTGTTTCCTCTAATCCGTCGCTTTAACTGACGCTTCTATGGCAGCAAGCAGTTTGGTGATGCAGGATCGTTTCCTGCGGAATCCGTGCTGTGAGGTGGAGATTCCGCAGAAGCTTTCCTAGTGAACGTTAAGAGCGCGCTTGTTTATTTTGTCTATGATTTGTCAGACAACAGACGTCAGACATTTCGGCCGGTAGTTCTCAGGGTTTTACCGGTCACCTCCTTTGTATTTAAGCATTATTATTTCTACTTCCCAAACGCTAGGTAAGTGGCCCTCTGCAACTGTGAGCCGGAATACTTAGAAGATTGGGTCGGCGATGTACTCGGTCAACATCTTGAGGAATAGTGGGGTAGTTCGTCAGAGCCTGGTGCGGAGTTAGGATTCAACTCACGGTTTAGTTGCTGGACCATCTCGACAGTAATTTCAACTTGCTCCAGACTTTGGGAGCACGTGGGCACTTCGTTCTTGGGCAACGGTGATTCTACCGCGTAGACAGCTGAGTACTGCGAGGCCAGTAGATTGGCTTTCTCATCATCGTGATGTATTACAGTGCTTTCTCCAGGGGCAGATAGATAAAGGCTACCAAGGCTAGCTTTAGTGTTTCGCTTTATGTATGAGAAGGGCATCTTCGGGCACGTTCGGGTTGAACAGCCAGGTATTGTTCATATTGAGCTCGCTGCTGCCACTTTTTCAGGGTGCATAAGTTGCGAACCTCTTGTACTCTAGGTACTCCGAGGCTATTTTAGGTCAGGTCGCGTCAAGCGAGTTCAGGTACAACGGACGATAGAGGCTTTCGCCTAAGGAGCGTCTTGTACCTTGTGCCGATGAGTGAAGCGGTCCCCTGCACTTCGATGTTGGATTGACTCTTCTTGCTTATGCAGAGGAATGAAGCAAGAAAAGCAGTCTTTGCACTTTCATGTGTCAGCATCAAAATACACTACATATTCCAGTACGGTTACAATATCTCTGGGAAAATGTCAGACCAACAGTCATATAAGCACCTTTTGGTGGTTTCTACAGACCCACGTTCCACTAAATCAGAAAGAAGTTTATTCCAGATTTTAACTACTACGTTCGTAACACATTTTGTCCTGATGTCCAAACGAGCTTTATGTCGTTTGAGCTTCAGGCGATACCCGCGCATGTGGTCCAACATAGCTAACTCAAACAGATGGGTGGGAGTAATACCACTAAATCCCTTAATGATCATAAACGTCTCTAGCAAATCCCCTCTCAACCTAAGCATTTCCTAGGAAAACCATCCCAAGCTACTTAGACGATCTTCATACGACTTTCTTTTACAAGTTCTGTACCTTCTTATGTGTTCCATGGTATCCGATGGATCTGTCTATTCATAGACTGTTGAAATATATGTATATATACATATAAATATAAATATATATTTATATATATGACTTCCTTCGTTGACCTTCGATCATCCTGGTCGCAAGTATCTGAATCTTTTCTATACACATGGAGCCACTACGGAGGTACGGTGCCCAGGCCTGAACACAGTACTCCAGATGTGGTCTAACCACGGCAAGAATACTTCTGCTTTTGTGTTACTCAACGCCCTCCTAAGACGAAATAACTCTTGTCGCGCTATATTGGCAGCACGGCGACACTGTGCCGAAGGCTTAAAATTGTTCAATAAGATGACACCTAGATCGCAGGCTTCATCAGTACACTGCAACGATAGAGATCCCGCAGGTGACTGAACTGCAATTTCGCTACTACTACTATTGGTCAATAGTTGACATTTATTGGCGTTCAGAGGTATATCCCATTTGCTAGACCAATTCACCACAGTGATACAGTCCTTAGCCCCATCGCCATGAGGCTGGACCTTACCGTGGTGCGATGGTTTGCATGCTTCAGAGATCCATGAGCTATGCTGGGCGGTGCTTTTTTGCACCTTCAGAGCCACTTATACCAGATTGGTCAAAAGTTAGAGAACAGACATGATATAACCCGAACTGTTCTAGTAGGTGGATAGAATACTAGATCGTGGAAATGACCGGTAGTATTGATACAGCGGACCAAGAGATACTGACAAGCAGAATCAACCAAGTGTCAACAGGAAGTTTGCGTGTGTACCAGAATCACTGGGGTATATCGTTTGGTTGGTTCCAGCTTAGTGGTGATTGGCTGGACAGCTGTATGGTCTGATTGGATGACAGCACTCCATATTGGGTTGGGTCCCGTATACGACAAGACAAACTCAGCCTCCTGGTCCTCCAGGTTGAGGGTTGGAATAAGGGTGGCTCCTTATTCCTTAAAACGGAATCCTTGTAGCCCAACGTCAAACCCGTTGCCTTGCGGACAAGTTTTTGAATCAAACGCTCTGGTTGGGAACCCTAATAGTTCTCCTGTCTAGGCTTGGGTAACCCGTCAGTATCCTGCGCACGCAATACTCTGAATCTTTCATCAATTAATTTCCTGATACACTGGTAACCGCAGAGGACCATCAACGGTGCCCTATCTGCTGCATCGAGCAGGATGGATAGAGGTTTGGATGCTACTGCTCAAGCTTCCCGTTTTCTTATTCCCCTTCTTGCGTTTTTTCACCCTTATCGTCCCGTTCCAGCTTCACTTTTATCCCCCTGTTTTCAACACCCCAGTGCTCGGCCCTTCCCCACCTTTCTTCAATAGTCATTTGTCTTTTAGTTTCAACTCACACGTGAACGCGAAGCGTCATTCCTGCCCTATCAACAGGCCCATGTCCAAGCAAGCGGCCAAGCCCAGTTCATCGGCTTCCATTTGGAGACCTCGATCCTCCTTCAGATTGACATACCTCAATCTACGCACATGGCTACGGATAGGTCAGCAGGCAACAGTTTTCCGAACATTAGAGACCCTCTCGATCGATATCCTCTGCTTATGGGAGACCCGCTTGCTAGACTCGAGCTTTGTGCTCACTCTGTGATCCCCTTCAGGTGACACTACCAGCACTTTCTCATTTCGCCTATCCGCTGACGATGCAGCTTCGAGCACCGGCCAAGCCGGTGTTGGTATTGCCCTGAGTCCCCGGGCTGAAACTGCTCTGGTTGATTGGATCCAATCAGTAGCCGGATGTGTGCGGTCCGATTGGCTGGCTCGTTCAAAACTTCGAAGTCGCGCGGGACTAACAGGTGTCTATTCGTTATCGTTGCCTATGCACCGACAAACTGTAGCGATGACTCGGTAAAGGACGACTTCTGCCGCCAACTGACCCAGCTCCTTCGCCACAGAAGAAGCACGGGCGCTGTTGGGCTGGCGCGGGATCTGAACTCTCAAGTTAGAAACTTGTCCACTGCTGAAATGCATCTGGGCGGCCAACTTGGTATGGGCTCCCATAATGATAACGGTGAGCGGTTACTTCATTTGTGTGAGGATGCTCGCTTATTTCTTACGAGCACTAACTTTCGACACAGCACCCGCCGGAGGGTGACTTGGCACCCACCAGCCTCGAACCAGCCTTGGACGCAGATCGATCACATTGCTATCAGTTACCGCTGGAGAGGCTGCATCCAGAACTGTCGCTCGATTTAGAGCACATGTGTGGACACCGACCATGCACTTGTATATGCTCACCCGCGGATGCGTTTTGGCGGAAGCCCACGACGACTTTTTGACCGCATTGACACCAGCCAACGGACAAAGCCAGCTGTTCTGATGTCTTATCAAAGTACGCTATCATGCGAGTTGGATAAACGCCCATTGGATGCAATTGAAGCTCACTGGTCTCATATTCACCAGACCTTACTAGCAGCAGGAAAATCCTCATGTGGTGAGTCTAATCGCCAACGTAGACATTGGGTCTCTTCACAGTCTCTGGAACTTATTGATGCTCTCCGGCATATTCCGACTGGAAGCGAACACAATGAAACTCGCAAAGTGCTCCGGGCAAAACTTCGTGCTAGCCTGAAGAGAGACCGCGAATCCTGGTGGTCTCATCTTGTAACAGAGATGGAAATGGCCACCACCCTCGGAAACCAACATAAGTTATTCCGACTGATACGGGAAACGGGCAGCAGGAGACCTGGTGTTAGTGAAACAGTTTGTGATGAGAGTGGGCAGCCTATACACAACTTGTCAATTCGCTTGGACCCTTGGGCTGAGCACTTTAAAAGGGAATTCAATCGGCCGGAATTGTTCGATTCTTCGCCGGCCACTGATCGCCCTGCTCCGTGTGCTGTCCATTTGGATCCAACCTCTCGCTCTGAAGTCAAACTTGAGATCGAACTGTTGAAGTTGCACAAAGCCGCGGAACCAGATGATCTTCCTCCAGCCCTCTTCAAATTCGGGAGACCTGCTCTTGTGGATGATTTATACGAGTTACTAGTGAAACTGTGGGAGCAGGAAACTGTCCCAACCGATTGGAGCCGCTCCGTCATAGTCCCAAATTTCAAGGGAGGCTCACGATCGGAATGCGGCAGCCATAGAGGAATCAGTCTGATCTCCATCGCCTCCAAATTGCTTGCCTGTGTCATCCTTCACAGACTGACTGGCACTCGTGAAATCCAGATTCGTGAAGAGCAAGCTGGATTTCGTCGAGGTCGTGGCTGCATTGACCACATCTTCACCTTGCATCAGTTGTTGGAGCACCGTCACATCTATTGGCGGCCCACCATTGTCGTGTTCCTCAATATCAAAGGTGCATTCGATTCGGTGCATAGACATGTACTTTGGGACAGTCTACTCAGGAAAGGTGTACCTGAGAAATATGTAAATATTATCCGAGCATTATATGCTTGTAGCTCGGGCAGAGTGAGGGCTTACAGCATGTTGTCGTCGCCCTTTAATATCTCCAGCGGCGTGAGACAAGGATGCTCGCTGTCACCTTTCCTTTCCAACTTCGCTGTTGACGAAGTCATGGAAATCGCGTTTACAGGACACGACTTAGAAGGTGTGGATCTGCTCCCAGGAGAACGACTTCTTGAGTTAGAGTATGCTGATGATATTGCCCTAATCTGTGACAGCTCCCAGACGTGCCAAGCGGCACTGGACAGATTAGCACTGGTTGTCCGTCACTTCGGGATTTGCTTCGCACCCTCGAAGTGCAAAGCGTTCCTCCAAGATTGGTCTGGACCGCCTCCTACGCTGACCGTTCTTGGAGATCAGCTAGAGATCGTTCAAAATTCAACTACCTGGGAAGTTGTATCAGCGCCCGTGGGATTGAAGATGATTTGACGAACCGTATAGCGAAAGCTCGGGGGGCTTTTCCTAAGCTTCGCCACTTATGGCGCTGGAGTGACATCACTCTTGCGCTGAAGGGTAGAGTGTACAATGCAGCGGTACGTTCGACCCTGCTGTACGGTTGTGAAACCTGGCCGCTTAAAGCAGCGGACCTGAAGAGGTTAGTTACGTTCGACCACCGGTGTCTTCGCAATTTAGCTCACATCTGGTGGGAACACCGCGTGAGCAACGAGCGTGTTCGACGCCTTGTTTACGGTACAGGAAAAGGAAATTAACCGCGCAGCACCGTCATTTCACGCATCAGGCTCCGATGGCTCGGCCACGTATTACGCATGCCAGCCCACCGACTCCCGCGACGTGCGTGGTTTGCGCGCCCGTGGGGTGTGGATGGACGAAGAGCAGGGTTGGCCAAGCGATGATCGGTCGATAGGAATGAAGGCCCTCATTTCTGAGCTGGCCTGAGTTCGACTAGTTCGGCTCCCTGGTTGGGGTCCGAAAGACGTTAAACTCGTTTGCTTGAATACACTTGCTGATATGGCTAGGAGCCGACCTCAGTGGCGTTCGTGCTGTGAGTTGCTTTGTCCCAACCCATCCCTCTTAACCTCCCACTCCAACAAAGATCTCGCTATTTAACCTTAGATAATGTTGCATTGTAGTCTTTTTGATGCATAATAGTCTGCTAGTAGCTTACCGGAACGATGCTTATCCGTTGCCGGTAGCTTAGCTTGCTTGCATCTGTTGCATTTTCCCTTTTTCCCTTATGTATTGCGGTGTTTCCCACCTCTAGCTAACGTATATAATGATAATGATATCCTTAGCCAATATCGCTCGGTTTTCCCTACTGACTAGCTTTAAGTTATCTGCGAACCTATAGCAAGCATCCTCAAGAATAGGAGCCAAGTCAGATTTTCTGGTTTTGAAGCACCCACCGTGTATCTTGGATTGTGACTCACAATCTCAATGATGGCCTCGGTTGACTTTGAAGTCAGTCTTTGCCAATGCGGTCACTGAGACCGTCACCGAAGTGGAGGGTTTCGGTTTGGCTCTATCATCCCTGCCAGGTCATTTATAAACATAAGAAACAACAATGGACGAATTACCGAACCTTGGGGGAAACCACTGTAGGCAAGGCCTACACTAGAACTCACTTCCCAAACCCTGACTCTGAATGTCCTTCCACGCAACAATTCAGAAAGCCACAATAATAGTTGAAGATGCAGTCCAAACCATGTCAGCTTCTCAATGAAAAATCGATGATTCACTGAGTCAAAGGCTTTACTCAACTCCAAATAGCACACCTCTACCGACATCCCACTATCAAGACATCGGGTAATCTCATCTAAAAAGCACAATAAATTGGTAAGACACGAATTCTTCTTAAGCAACTATGCTGTGTTCTTTTGAATACGATCCAGTTTACGCCGTCTATTTAGTAAGTACGTCAGTTCTCGGTTGATCAAGGGGGTCCTTTGTAGAATGGTCTGCATTAGTACATCGGGAAGGCATTTGTGATGATGGACATCATCTTGGTCAACGCTAAGCTTCCTCGACACTCAGGGACTGTGAGATTCTCTAATCTTTCTAGCTTGCCACAGCTTGTAATCTGGATTTATCTACTCCAATATTCACGGCGATGTACTCCGCGGTCATTGATCGTAAGCCGTCATGTCCTCAAGAAGGAGACTACTGCGTTGTCGCTTTGGCCGAGTAGTTTGAGGGTCTCCAAGTCAGAGATCAGTGGGTATCGGAGTTAAAACCATATCAAGGATGTTTGATGTCTGGCCCGGGAACATCCGAGTTGGAGTAGAGATGTGCTGAATTAGATTGTATACCTGAATATAGTCGAGAAGCCCCTCTCGAAGGAATCTTGCGGAAAGTCATAATGAATAGGTTCCAATTGATACGGCGCAGTGAAGTCACCCATTAACAGACAATTTCTGCTTCTGCCATTGCTTTTGATCAAGTCCAGGAGATAAGAGCCTGAGCTCGAGGGAGCTCCGTAGGTAACTCCAATCGTGAGTGTTTTGTGGCCATCCTGGATCCGGCCCTAAGCACTTCTGAGGCAGCGTCATTGTCGGACAACGCTTCAAGCATGCGAACTTTGAGGCCGTTTTTTGAGCAGTACATCAGTACGATCAGCTCGTGAAAGTTGATAATGCAATATGCTAATTTCTGTGTCCAAGAACTCAGAGAACAGCCAAGTCTCTGTAAACGCCAATAGATATGGATGGTGTTCAGAGATGTAAAGTGGAATCTCGTCAAATTTGTCCTTGAGGCTTTGCACATTGGCAAGCATTTCTCACAGACCCCTGTTTGCATCAGCGGGCTGGGGAGCAAAAAAATTGGTCGCCAGTGCGCTCTCCGTATTCTCTTCACTAAGCAAAAATCTACAATATGGAGATCATTTTCATCATTGGCTCTACATGTGCGTAGTGCAGTGACTGATTGTTTCATTTTAATTTGACCTTCGGGCAGAGGTCTATTAGGACGGAGAATGTTTCACCCTTAAGTCGCGGAGTGCGCCTGAGGATGCGGCGACATTCTTCTTTGTCTTGTCAAACGACTTTAAGGGGGCGGAACTTCGTAGGATGTTCCTGCTTTCTATGTAGGCGTAATGCTGAGATGATCTTGATGCCATGTTCCCCTTCGTCGAATAAAATTGATACCATTATTTTGAGAAATGCCTGGTCCTCAAGAATCCTTTCAGCAGGAATCACTTTGGCAGATTCCAGGACATTTGTAATAATCAAACATCGTTCCTTGGGTGGTCTGTTTTCTCTCGGTTTCTCGGGTTTTGATGCAACCGGTATTTCGGTTATCAGTTCCGCAGGTCATTTGACTTTAACTATAACAGGCCTCAGTTGCGTTGACATTGTGTTGGATTTTGCTTCGTCTCCAGTGGCTGCCTTCCTGGTTTTACGGTCCGGGGCATGGTATCCGCTAGGTGCATTTTCGGATCCAGTGCGCGCCGCTGCCGCGTAGATTTTCGTCTTGGTCACACTTCCAGCTGCAGCTTTCTGGGCATTGTGTTCGGCATCATACAAAAGCGCTCCCGCTGATGAAGCGGAGTAGGATCGACTGTGATTGTGCACGGCGAGGGCGGAAGGAGACATAAAGGATGATGCAGTTTGCGATGCAGTGTTCGTCCCGGTCCTTTGTATTGAGGTCAGATAGGCCAGAAGGGACTTGCCACTTACAACAATGCGGCACTAATCACAGTGGAACGTAATGCTGACGGAAGCCGTTCGTTTTAAGCATTCATACAGGTCGGGAGAGCGAAATGGGTGAACTTCGTGACACTGCTCGAGTTGTATACATATCCTATGCCATATTAGTTAGCCATACTCAGGTACGCCATCGGTGATGGTGCGATGGGGATACTAGATGCCTTGAACTTCTTCGATCACGACGAAGAACCGGATCTTCTAGAAACACTCGAGAGATTTAGTGATTATTGTGAAGGCCGGTTAAACCATTTCGCCCGTTGCTGTCGCTTGGCCAGCCTCAGGTCACTTGATGGTGTAAATCAGCAAAAATCACACGAGATTTCAGTAAATAACACGTGGGACTATGATGAGGAGGGATGCGCTAATGCAAAACTGGCGATTCAAGGACAACAACTTCAACCAGAAGTTGAAACTGGAGGCACAGTACAGTTGCAAGCCGAAAATATCTCCACTAATCGTCTGCAAGACCGTCTTCGAAAGCGTTCACGGCGGCGAAAAATGTGTTATAAATACCAACCCAGACAGCCTCATACTCTAGAGCCTGGAGATGAAATATGGTTTAAACCGATACCTAGTGTTGAAAGGCGTCGGAAGAGGAGAGTAGTTGAGGGTCGGAAAAAAGGGAAACCATCGAATGCGGCTGAAAATGCGATGTGATAAACGGGCACTGCACTCGAACGAGAAACCGCATCAGCAGAATAAGCCAACAAGATGGCAACCCAAGTTCGAAAGCTCTGCCGCAGTGCAAGGCGATACGGAACCTGCAACACAACAACAACGAAAAAAAGTAAAAGGATAGTATGTGATGTTGGTTGAAATCTGAAGCGAACGGAATCGTCTGTCTCAGTGCGCTCGACCAGGTGGTCGATCGAGTGGGCGGGTGAGTTTTTAAAAACACAGCTAGTTGTACATTACCACAGACTTGTGCAGAGCTGATGTGAGCTCTTTCTCTTGACGCGGATGCGAGAGTCAAACACACAACAGGGTCGACAGACCCTGGCTACCCGTTTGTTTGTGAACTATCTTGGTTGAAGGCTGTACGCTATTGACTATGAGCCTAAATTGGCTCTTCATTCCAAAGTGGAGCTGAAGTTTAGGCATGGGGACTCGAGTTCTGCTATAGCTGGTTCCGATTCGGTCGCTCTACCGGCAGTCACATGCTCCGCAATCGCTTCAAGGTTGTCACATTTATGCACCAGCACGGCGATACACTTCATGTGCAGAACCTAGTGGATTCGGCAGTGCTGTGTTGTTCTCTCACCTCCGCACTCAAGATGAAATACCTCGCTGTAGTTACATATTCTACATCGAATACTCCTGGAGCACGACTTCGATTCATATAGAACTTTTATCCACAACCACGTAGACCGCGTCGATTTTATTTTCCGTAGTGTAGTAACACGTAACATGTGGACGAACAGCGTTAGTCACTAGGGAGTACTTTGTCTCGTGTCGGGATACTCGAAGGTTGAAAACGTTACACCTATACTTTTACTTGAGCTTCGACGTATGGATGGCTAACGATTTTGTCAGGTTAAAAACATCCCCGACAGCTTGCCTTTCTATATAATGGAGAGCGGCACTAGAAGTAAGCAACATGTGGTGGGTTATATGTATCCAAAGGAGGTCACGTTCGCGGGTAATAGTTTCTAAACAACTGATGTCCTTTTGGGTAACACTGTGAGGGTTGATTGAACCCCCTTTTGACAGCGGGTGTCCGAATTCACTCGTCCTGAGGAACCCCAGATTCCATCCATCAAGTTTATCAGCAACGCAGTCAATGGCTTATTCAGTCTTTGGAAATTGATGAAGAATAATATTTCATTTCGAACACTGGCAAACGCGGTAAAATTCACTGTAGTTCTGAATAAGCGGGTGACCTCATCCTAAATGACATTTAACAGTGCCATTCTTAATGTAGGCAGCTCAACGAATGAGGAAATATGGTGGGGTATGAAGGTTACGTCCACCGGAAGGGAGATCAGATTTTATTGTTGAGTTTAGAGTGTCGTGGGAGGTTGGGGAAAACCAACACAGGCGAACCTCCAATTTAGGTGCATTATGTAGAATGCAATGAGATCGATTCAGATAACTGCTAGGTGTTGTCAGTTTGTACTAATAGTTATTTACTTAGGAGACAATTCAAGTGACCGAATTGTCCGATCTTCGCTTCAGAATGTAACGTGCTCCAGATTGGGAGTGCCTGTCTCAAGAATACATTCACAGAATGAGTCTTTCAAAGTGATCCTCCGTTAAATGTAGATTCGCTTTGAAACAAAGAAGTTTAGTTTATAATTATGTGTTGCGGTACAAAGGAATGGCGGGTACTCCGAAACGCATCTGCTTCTTGTAAACGGTTGTGCCGGGATTTGTTCGCCTCGGGTTCTAGTCTCAGTTTCCACCATAGTTGTCTGACCATAGAAAAGACCGAATGTGGAATAGCGTGTTACCAGGCAGCAACCCTGTAGCAGTCAAACCAAGCACTTCGAAGTAGGGCAGTCAAGGAGCGACTCTAATTATTATGACCGTGCATTTAATTTTGGATATCGTTAATCTCACGTACACTGTGATTTCAAAGGTTATTTTAAAAAAAAATTTGAGTGAAGGGTTGCGGAAACCATACCCTAGCCCGTGGGTTGTTGTGTTTCCGCTGATTGTACGGATAATCTGCTGCTACTGTGCAAGCTGACCGATCGACATTTCCAGCTTAGAAGACAAAGGCCTCAGGCGGAAACTGCATTGAACACCCGATAAGTCGTGTGTACAATCAAATACTGGGGTCGAATAAATAGTTAGTAAGGGAATGTCCTAGCGCTCTGGTGGGCTTCAAGGTAGACCATTCTCATTGGCAGCGTTCAAGATGAAATGTCCTCAGTAGCCATGCTCTCATTGGTTGGCCAATGAGCTTTGGGTAGCGTCAGAGTCAACTGTTCCGGGCTGCTAGCGAAGTGGTGTTGGCTCACTTTACATCTTCCCCGCAAAAATTAACATACGACTTCCCTTTGGGATCCAACTGCATTCTGATGACCTATCTCTGTACTCGATCTGTCCGGCGCAGTGGTTGCATTGGCCGCTCTTCCGGCGTTGCTGTGTGCGGTGCATCCGAAGCGTTCTGCCTATTCGATGGCATGTTGAAACAGTCCAGTAGAACATTTAGCGTAGCGGCTGATTACGAGTGCCGGCCGAGATGCTAGTTCGTCCAAAAGGATAAGCATGCCTAGTCCAAATTAAAGTACTCACCCAGACCTCATGCAGTACCCCAACAATTCTGCTCCGGATCGATCTTAACACCTACTGGGAACTTCCCACGCGATAGTCTCTGACCAAAACAAGTTGTCCCGGGAAAATTGACGTGGATGAGTTCATTGTCGCTCACTGTGGTACCATTTTATTTGCGCCTTCCTTCCTTGCGGCATAAAAGACCTCGGGAACAGCAAAGAATCCACAGTGCAGAGCTTGCTTCCAATTAATGCTTCTGCTGGCAATCATTGGTTTGGAAATTGGGGTTCGAGGTTGATCTGCATACTAGCAAGAAAGCGCCCAGTATCTCATGCATAATTCCTTCCCCCACACCTTCAGTAACGATCGCTTAACGGTGCCAACAACGTGTCCTGCTTGTCCGTTCGACTGAGGGTGAAACGGCGGTGGCCACATATACATGATGCCATCTGTGCGTAAAACTCGGCAAACTGGGAAGGAATGAACTGAGAACCAGTCTCAGTGCCTACGATTTCAGGTAATCCTTGCTCACTGAAAAGTCTTCTCAGAACGTTAATTGCTGCACCAATTGTTGTACGCCCCTTGCACAAGACCTCAGGCCACTTGCTGAAGAAGCCAACAACGACCAGATACTGCTGACCATTCAGGGGACCAAAAACTCAGCGTGTATTTGTTCCCACGACTTCGCTGCCATCGGTCATGAAGATATTTCGGCCTTCTTGAGTGCATGCTGAAAAGGACACATCTCGGACATGACTTTGCCAGTCGCTCGAGTCCTAACTAAATGTCTGGCCAGTAGACAAACTTCGCGCATTGCTTTTCATTCGGTTGATACCAGGATGATCTCTCTGAAACTGCTGGAAAACTCTTTGACGAAGCTCTTTGGGAATGATAACTTGTTCGGCCAGAAGTAAATGCCCATTAACTACTGAAATCTCCTCTTTTCTCCTGGACAAATGTTCTAACTCACTGGTTAGATTGGTCTCTCGGCCACTGGATAGTATGGAATTTGGTCGTCTGCTGTAGAATGGAATCTTGCGCAGATGCTTTACCAACCATTTCAAACGATACAGGAAGACTCCTAAAGCTCTCCCACAATAAATGCTTCACCTCCGATTCTAGAGAGATCGCTGTGATCATGGACTCTTCCTGGTAATGATGCCGATTTTTCAGTAGTCGGGAAAGTGCATCCGCTTGGCAGATGTCCTTTGTAGCCGTGTACTTCACCACAAAATCGTAACGGAGCAGGGACCTGGCCCAGCACTGCAGTCGGTTAGTGGTATAGATGGGTATACTAGACTTCGGACCGAATAGTGCCAAAAACGGCTTGAGATCGTTAGGAGGGTGAACCTTCTATACAGCATTTTGTGGAATATGTTTATTTCGAATACTATCGCCAAAACCAATTTCTCTATCTGCCCGTAATTCCGTTTGGTTGGTGACAGTGATCGGGCTGCATGTGCAATCGCTTTTCTGAACCGGCAACGAACTTGTGTGACATAACTGTCATAATTCCATAGTTCGAAGCGTTTGCCGCCACCACCATTTCAAGTGTAGGGTTCTATTGAGTTAGCAAGAAGGCAGAAATCAGCATCCTCTTCACGTCTAAAAGATTTCTGACAGTCTTCGGACTAGTGCCAGTGGTTGTTCTCGATCAGAAGCTCGTTAATCGGCCCACGTACACTGTGCAAGTGATGCAAAAATTGGCTGTAGTGACAGACGAGTCATAAGAAAGACCTTAGAGTGGGAACATCTCTGGGAGGGAGCATCTTTATAATAGCTTCGATTTTCGCTGGATCGGAACGTCTCCTGTCTTTGTCTATTATGAAACTATGGAAAGTAAACGACTACATGAAGAATGTGCACTTCTCGGGGCGCAGTCTGAATCCACACACTTAGATATGATAAAGTAGCGGGTACGGCTTTTTGAAGAGCTAATTCGCGCCTGCCCCGACAACAAAAGATGTCATCCAAATATGCGGCATCACCGTCTACGTCTGTCTGCATTGTATCTATGTTTTGCTGAAATATCGCTGGCGCGGACTTGACGCCGAACGAAGTCGATGGTACTGATACCATCCCCGGTGCGTATTGATCGTCAGTAACGCTTCTGAGGACGCATGAACTCCTGGTTGCAGGTACGCATCCGGCAGCTCGAGCTCCACAAAACAACAATCCCATTTAGTTTCAAGGAACAATGGTCTAGAATCAGCAGAAGGTACTGACGAGAGTTTAGCGCTTCATTGGGGTTTGTTGAGAAGTCGGCACATATGCGAATCTGACCAGTTAGCATCTTGACTACCACAATTGGAGCTACAATAAGCAATGAATTTATACGGGTTAAGAAGCCTTGCATTACAAATCCCGTTGGATAGTTGGTGCGGATATCGAACTAATAATAATAACAATAACAGTAATAATAGTAGTGGTAGTAGTAAAACAGTTAGTACTTTAAATAGGGAAATAAGGACTTATCGTTTGCTCCGCCGTAGTCCTGCAATCCGCTTAGATTCACAGCACCCGCCGTTAAGATCAAATAATTCCATGGTAAACTCCAGGTGTAGGATGGAAACGTAGTGTTAAGGGACAATTGTAAGTGGATGAGTGCGTCGTCCAACCGTCTTTTAAATACTGTTAGTATCGGTGCAGAGACGACCGATTCTGGGAGAGCATTCCACGGGTGACAGACACGAATGGAAAAGAACTTCCTGCGACACTCTAAATGGCTATACTGTACAGCGCGTTTCAATGAGTGGCCCCTCAGGGTGGTATTGGTGCTGAGTCTCAGTACAGGGCGGCACGCATGATGTGGGTCTCACAGAATCAAGTATGTCATGAGCAGGTCGCATCGTAGTCTGCGATAGCTTCTACCGAATAC
Organism: Dicrocoelium dendriticum; assembly: GCA_944474145.2. Lineage (NCBI taxonomy): Eukaryota > Metazoa > Platyhelminthes > Trematoda > Plagiorchiida > Dicrocoeliidae > Dicrocoelium > Dicrocoelium dendriticum. The sequence goes on along the minus strand of OX104065.1, from coordinate 70,637,312 downwards.
CCCCAATCGTTGCAGCCTCTCCTGTTATGAAAGACTGCGCATTCCAATTACGTTCTTAGATGCCTGGCGTTGCAGGTGCTCCAGTGCATTAAGGTCGTGTTTCAGCCATGGATGCCAGGCTTGAATTGCGTATTCGACATGGGGGCGAAGATACGCACCGAGACTTTGTCGAAATATGGAGCAGTTTATTTGTCCGAACGCACGTCGCAACAGCCCGAGGAGTTGGTTCCCATTCTTTGAGGTCTTTCGGGCCGGGTCCGGCCCGCAAGGTAATGTCATCCGGCCCGCGAACGACACTGTCATGTGCCTATCCTAGCCCTGTGTGCTTACGGCCTTCGTACTAATGCGTTTACATCAAGTCATTGCAAGACACGATTCTTTTTGAAAACGTTCATGCATTATCGCCGCGGTAGCACAGCTATGTTTGGCCGCTTCATGTCGCTGTCGGTTTCGACAGTTTGAGCGATGCTTTACATATAGCCGATTGAACGGTACCGCTCACACCGTAATACCATACTTCGCACACTAAGCTCAATTGCGTTTCGCATTCTCTAACCCAGAACACCCGCTTGACCACATTCACCTGCTTGCAGGTTAATGTGCAAATGACCCATGCAGTCGTATCTTTCCCGCACTTGCGCCGTGGCGTTCGTGCAACTGACCATGAAATTGATCCACGTGACTTAGACAAGCGACATTGTGGCTTAGTAAACTGCACGAAAGCCTCTTGTGAAGATGAACATGTCACTCCTCGTGATAATTTTCGAGCCCATGACGTCCATGAGAAGCGGAACATGGTAAAACAATGAGAGGATGGTACAAGCGCTTCAACTCAGGCCAGAAATGCGTTTACTGCCTAGACGGCGAAGTGTGCGAAATCCCCGTGATAAATCAGATAGGCAGAAAAGTTGTCGTTGGGGGATTTCGGTGTCTGCGAAAAGTCCGGTTGCCACTCTTGGAACCGCAGTTTATACACGATGCCGCAAGCTACTAATTTCAGCCGGCCGTATTCATACATTTTGCAACCGCTCTTGTGTGGTATATGTACTGTATGCTCTAAACGTTATGCTTTAAGCTTCACATGCACATTTGGTGAGCCGTAACCACAACAGGAGCCGCTAGTTCTCTGCTTTGCAGGTGTTCTAGTAGGATGCTAAATACGTTTCCAATTCAGGCTCTAACATTTTCGGCTCACGTGAACTGCGCCGCCTCTTATGGCAACCAAAAGGAGGACAGTGGACTCAGAATGTCGCGTTTTCAATGACGCATGCGGAGTGAAGTACTTCTTCGTAGAGACAAAGGACTTGAAATGCAGCTGTCATATGCGGCGGAAGTAAAGCGGTTTTGAAAGATTACAATCTTCAGTGCTATTATGAAACAAAACACCTATTATCATACTTCACATGTTCAAAGAATCAACGCTCGGAGAGATACGAGTCCATGAAAAGTGGTTATGAAACACAAAGAAATCTCTTCACAGGAAACTTTACTGAAAATGCAGCTGCCACTAGTACAAGCTACAAAATATTTCATAAGAGCGAAATGGGGAGAACGGTTTACTGATGGCAAGTTGATCAAAGAATGTGTAATGGAAGCACTGAATAACTTGTGTCCTAAGAATACTGTTTTTTTTTCCACTATCAGCCTTTCGGCAAGTTTTGTTTTGCGGAGAACAGAAGAACTTAGAGAGAGCGTCGTGCTGCAGATACACCAGAAAGCTGAACAATTGTTGTGGTTTTCTCTGGCTCTGGATGAGTTTACCGATCTGGCCAGTACGTCACAACTTCTCGTGTTCGTTCGTGGTGTCAATTCAGGCCTTCCAATAAAAGGGGGTTTGGCGTGGGTCTGCAGTATGCATAGAACGACAACCGGAAAGGACATTTTTGTGGAAGTGCAAAAAGGTTTACAAGATCATAACCTTCCGTGGAGTCGGTTTCGTGGTGTGACAGCTGATGGAGGGAAAACATGACTGGAGGGCGGAAGGGTTTGATAGGACAGATCAGGACTCAGTTGGCAGCTTTGGAAATTTCGGTCACTGTTCATTCACTGCATCATACATCAACAAGCACTCTGTGGGAAAGACTTATTTGTTTTTTGTGTACTCAAACCAGTCATTTCTGCATGCAACTTCATTCGGGGACTTGTTTGCAATCACCGTCAGTTATAGTCTTTTCTGGAAGTCATTGATTCCGAATTCTGTCTTTTACCTTACCACACATCAGTGCGATGGCTCAGTTGCGGTAACATTCTATTAAGTTTTTACAAGCTCCGAAACAGGATACCTGCGTTCCTTAATGAAGAATATAAACCTGACCCACAGCTGTCAGATCTCAACTGGCTGTCAAAGTTGTCATTTATGATCGATGTCACATCTCACATGAATGAGCTGAACTTGAAACTCAGGGAAAGGACAACTTCATCTGTGTGCTGTACAGAATCATCCAGAGGTGTGGGAAGGGGGCAGGACTTCCTCCTCAGGGCGGCACATAACAGTGGACAACATTTTTAGTACAGTTAATTTTTAGATACCAAACATAATGGGCAAAATTTTCAGATAAGCTTTGGGTTGAATATTTTAGTGATGCTTTGTTTGACCGACATTTTTGCGCCATTTGTCACACCTGTGTAAATGTGCTTCCCTTACTTGTCTGTTTCTGATCGCTAGCACCAGAGTAACCTGTCCCAAACGTTTATTCAATTCATCGAAAACCTATGTGCATTTTGCCCGGAGCCGATCCTATATCCTTCACGCGCTTATTCTACCTTCAGGCATGGCATGTGCTAAAATGCAGATGGCGCTGAAATTGTCATCGTAGCTCCACTGTAATTCGATCCGTCATCTGCGCTTGATTACAACTCTAGTGGCATCGTCGGTGACCTCGTCGGTTCCAATGCTCTATTCGACAATCTTCGCTGGACATTGGTGTGAGTAAAGCTCACATTTGTTACACTGGCACCGCCGACTGTCTCGATGACCTTGCCATTTTGGAACACGATAGTGTGAACGCGGATTGTGCGATCAACAAATTCGCACGTCGTAGAAGTTGTGACAGTTTCCATTCGCTTGATTTGTTATGTAAAATGTCGCTTATAGATGCGATGCTAGTGTGTCAGTCTGCCATTTGAAGCCATATTAGTTGGCCAAGTAAAAAAATTTGATCGCTGTTGACGCGGAGTTGTGTGCAAACGCAAATCCTTCAGGTTTGGATATTTTGTGTTTATAATCGTTATACAATTACGTTTTTGTTGTTTTCTTATAGTAAAGTTACTTGGCCCATCTTAATATTTTCTTCATTGATATTATTATAATCTATGTTTGATTGTTTATCAGTGAGCAGTCTATAGCTTCCATATTTCCGCACTTTTTCAGAATTTTCTCGAATTTTCAGTAAAGATCCATTAATGAAGAGATTGAAGGAAAGCGGTATGGCATTGCGTAAGCAGAAGACCAGAGAAAAGGAGGCAAGGAAAAATGAAGGCGGGTTGTTAAAATTCATCGAAAGTACCTCCGTCAAAGAAGTGACACACACGAAAGGGATTACTCATGCTGAGGCCGAAGATGCAGTTGCTACCACAAACCTTGATACCCGGTCAACAGAAAGCTACATTTACAGCATTGATGCAGTGGGAAATGTCTACAATGACGATGTAGAGGCATACGAATTTGAAGAATTGAAAAGCCAACCACCACTGGCATAAAAACATGCAAATCAACTGATTTGACGGATGTTGGTCTGTGGTCTGCTAAGATTGGTCATGAAATGTGCACTATGCTTGTTCGGCTGGGGTCTACTGCTGTGCAGTATCTCGATCATGAATTTAGAGAGATTGTTCGACCTGGAACAAATACGAAAGGCGAAGCCAGGAAGCTTACAAAGAACTGATTTTTCCGGGAATTGCAAAACAGTGAGCCGAGATTGCGAACCTAGATAGTGTGATCTTCGTTTAAACAGTCCCCGCTTTGCTTCTGCTGCAAACTGTTTTCGACAGGACTGTTGTAGTGCAACAGAAAACATGCTCTTTCAGTATCTTGTAACATTGGATTTTATGGTTGTTTTAACCTTCGAAACGTCCATTTGTTTAACTGACTGCACATCCGTTGTCACAAACCGTTTTGGTGAGTTCCTCGCTGCACGTTTCTCGCTCTGTCTGATTCGCTTCCTATTCTTGTAGCCTGTACAATATACGTTGGGTTCAGTCGCCTCCGACTTCTATACTGTCGTATTTGACACGTCTTACGTGTCATTGCTTACCGACTAGTATCCCAGGTTCCGCCCAACAATTGGTGACCCCCTGTCAGGAACACGCCGCCCGCCATTTTGCATTTTCATTCTGGTGAGCTCGTTCCAGTGATTTCGTGATTCATTACTTGTGATCATATTGCTTTCACACCTATCACATTTTATCTGCTTTTTGCAATGGATAATCTAGAGGATAAGCCGTCTCCATGCGCGGTTAACGCCGTTCAGCCTGCCATGGTCAATTCGGTTGCATTGGCCCCTCCTTTTTGGGAGAATGATCCTTTATTATGGTTTTTGCATTTAGAATCCGTATTTTATATTCGTAATATTTCTTCTGATTTCGCAATGTATAACCAGCTAATATCTTGCCTTCCTCATAGTATATCCTCGCAGGTGAGAGACATAATTCTTTGCCCCCCTCTAGTAATGAAATACGAGACACTTAAACAGGCTATAATTCAGCGAATCACGCCCTCTGACAAGGTCCGTCTGCAGCAACTACTTAGTGATCTGCAGCTCGGAGATAGGATGCCCTCAGCCTTGTTGCGCGAAATGCAACAGCTTATCGGCACGTCCAACATGGACGTAGGGATTCTCCGCGAGCTGTGGATGCAACGCCTTCCTGCAAGCATTCAAGCTATCCTTGCAGTGGCAAGTGACTTGCCAATCACGGCAATTGCAGATCTAGCAGACCGCGTCATCGAACGGCACCAACCAGAGACTAAAACCAAAGCACCCAAGCAGCTTTGCGCTGGCGCAACCAAAACGACAGGCGTGACTAGCTCGCCGTCGACAATAGACGCATTATCATTGCAGATAGCGTCGCTTCAGCGCCAGATCAAAGAACTCACCTTAAAACGTGAGCACCGCAACCGCTCCGGATCATCGCACCGTCGCACAAAACCTGATGCCTCAGGTTACTGCTTTTACCACTCGCGTTTCGGTAATAAAGCCCGTAAGTGCGCACAGCCTTGTAGCTACTCCGCTATAGATGATCCGCCACGCCGGGCTGTAATGGCCACGAACGTCGGCAAAGCTCAAAGTCGTCTCATCTACATTAGGGATTATGACTCCGATACCCAGTTCTTAGTTGACACTGGGGCTGAAGTCAGCGTCATTCCCCTATGCCAGGTGAGCCTACGACTTCTCTGTCGACAAGTCTCAGTGCCGCCAATGGCACGCCAATAGCCACCTATGGTCATCGGTCACTTACCCTGGACCTAGGTCTTCGGCGCACGTTCCGCTGGGTATTCACTGTCGCTGCAGTCCCCTTTGCCATCATCGGCATTGACTTTCTCAGGCATTTCGACCTCTTGGTCGATGCGAAACGCCAGATGATAGTCGACACTGCAACAAAACTCAGCGTACGTGGCATCACCGCCGATGTGACATCTATATCCCCGGTCTATGCATTTCCCCAGACCTCGTCAGCCTACGCTAATCTCCTTTCTCAGTATCCCAAGCTCGTTCAGCCAATGAACGCAGCTTTGCCCGTGGCAGCTCAAGTCACGCACCACATACGGACGAATGGCCCACCTGTGTCATGCCGTCCACGCCGACTATCGCCTGAGAAACTAAAGGTAGCTAGGGCGGAGTTTGAGCACATGCTTGAACTTGGAATAATCCGCCCTTCCGACAGCCCTTGGTCCTCGCCCCTGCAGATGGTCCCCAAGAAATCTGGTGACTGGCGCCCTTGCGGTGATTACCGCGCACTCAATCGCCTAACCGTCCCAGATAGGTATCCCATCCCACACATGCAGGACCTTACCGCATGCCTCACAGGTAAGACGATCTTCAGCAAGATCGATCTGGTTCGCGCCTATCACCAGATACCTGTGGAAGACAATGACATTCCTAAAACAGCCGTCATCACTCCTTTCGGTTTGTTTGAATTTTTAAGAATGCCATTTGGACTGTGCAACGCCGCACAAACCTTCCAACGCTTCATCCACGATGTTACTCGTGGCCTAGACTTCGCATATGCCTACCTCGATGATATCTTAGTAGCCAGTTCATCGGAACAAGAGCACCTCGAGCACCTTCGAACTCTCTTCCAGCGCTTGACCCAACACGGTGTCACAGTCAACCCGACTAAGTGCGAACTCGGCAAATCAACGGTAGAATTCCTAGGCCACCTCGTTTCATCGTCTGGTATCGAAGTCCTTCCTGACAAGATCCAGGCAATCAAGGACTTCCCAGCTCCGACTTCCTTCAAGCACCTCCGTCGATTTTGTGGTTTGGTCAACTACTATCGACGCTTCATTCCGCGCTGCGCTCAGCTCATGCAGCCGCTGACTGACCTACTCAGAGGAAATGAACGTAAGTTCGCTTTCCCTGACACAGCACAGGCAGCCTTCGCCGAGCTCAAGGATGCTATCTCCAACATAGCCCTCCTCGCTCATTCCGAATCGACTGCACCTCTTTCTATTACGACTGATGCCTCAGACGTCGCGGTAGGAGCCGTCCTCCAACAACACGTTGGTGGGCAATGGCAACCCCTTGGGTTCTTCTCCAAGCGCCTGCAGCCAGCGGAATCCCGCTACAGCACGTTTGGCAGAGAACTGCTGGCCATTTACCTAGCGATACGTCACTTCCGGCACACACTTGAAGGCCGCGCTTTCACGGTCTACACTGACCACAAGCCCCTTATCTTTGCCTTCAACTCTGCTAGCGACAAATACTCACCACGGGAAACAAGACACCTAGACTTTGTCACGCAGTTCACTGCTGACATACGTCATGTCTCAGGTGTCGACAATCCCGTCGCCGACGCTCTCTCACGCGTCAACCTCACTCTGCAGTCTTTGCCTACCGTCGACCTTGCCGCAATGGCATCGGCTCAGGCTCAAGACGAAGACATACAGCGCACTCTGCAGTCCACTTCGCTGCATGTGCAACCTGTTCCTCTCCAAACCACGGAAGGAACCATTCTCTGTGACACTTCCACAGGTTGTCCTAGACCTCTCGTGCCCGTCTCCTTCAGACGCACAGTCTTTGACGCACTGCACTCACTGTCACATCCCGGTATCCGTGCATCTTTGAAACTGGTCACCGAACGTTTCGTTTGGCCACGCGTAAACAAAGATGTTCGTACCTGGGCTCGCGCCTGCCTTCAATGCCAGCGCATGCGTTCACTACGCCCGACCCCGCCCCGTGAACAGACTAGAGATGTGCAAATGCACAGCGGACTCTCTACCTGCACTCACGTCTTCCTCCGCACCGACGCAGTGCGGCGCCCTCTCCAGCCTCCCTACACTGGCCCTTTCAGAGTTCTGCAACGGACTCCGAAACATTTTACTATAGACCAGAATGGTCACCGAACAACGGTGTCCATCGACCGACTCAAAGTGGCTTTCTTTGACGAGCCACTTGCAGCCCATCCTGATGCTCTCGCACAAGCACCCGCACCTGTGGTGACTTCCCGAGCACTGGATAACCCGGATCCCTCCGTACCCCTTGACCCGCAACCTATCCCGCCGCAACCCCAGGCAACCGACCGACGCGGTAGACAGGTCAAACGTCCGGTCCGTTTTTCCGATTTTGTAAGCGTTTGCTATTTCCATTAACACGCCTTTTTCGTCTTTAATGGTTATCCTGCGTCTCACCCACAAACGTTTTGCAAAATCGACAAAAAAACCCAAAACATTTTGAAAAACCTAAAAAGCGTATTTGCTTTTATCATACATGCCATGTTCCCTCTCCGGCGTCATGCCACTTCCCTGACCCTTGCCAACCCCCTCTGAGTTCTACCTTCCAGAAACTCAACCGCCGGAACTGCCCAGGCAACCCTCGAGTGACTCGCCAGCCGTCCTCACCCAAGGAACAGACAGTCGCCCTCGATCGCAGACACCCACGAACGAACTGGTCCCCAAACGCCGCTTAGGCATTGCAGACGAGGACGCCCACATTCCTTCGTGGGACGAGCACGCCTGGATTTCTTCGTGGGACGAGGACCGTGGACTAAAGTGCGGTGGGGGGAGTGACACCTCCCAAGCGCACCGTTGGGTCTGTAGCAATGGGAAGGTCCTGTCGGCCTTTTTTCTGGACTAGCCAGTTTTTTTTGCAGTCCGACCAGCCCGCCCCGACGGCCCACCGATGATGCACTCTGGTCCACACGATCGTCATAAATAAAACTAACAAAAGCCTGGACCCAGCGAAATCTGCTACACCCCACTTTGGAAGCCCTTCTCAAGCCCCTGCAAACATTCGCATCCACCCTCACCTTCCTTTCCCCCCACTAACAGCTCCATCGAAGGCTTCCATCCTTCAGCCTTCTAGGGGGAGGCCCTTGTAGTGCAACAGAAAACATGCTCTTTCAGTATTTTGTAACATTGGAGTTTATGGTTGTTTTAACCTTCGAAACGTCCATTTGTTTAACTGACTGCACATCCGTTGTCACAAACCGTTTTGGTGAGTTCCTCGCTGCACGTTTCTCGCTCTGCCTGATTCGCTTCCTATTCTAGTAGCCTGTACAATATACGTTGGGTTCAGTTGCCTCCGACTTCTATACTGTCGTATTTGGCACGTCTTACGTGTCATTGCTTACCGACTAGTATCCCAGGTTCCGCCCAACACTGTCTAGTTTTTTGACTGACGAAGGTTTCAGGAATTGATGGAAAATAAATCCAAAAGTGTATGAACAGAATCTAGTAAAGTGCATGCTCAGACGTTCCTCAACTGGAAGGAACTTGAAATTCGGCTGAAGGAAAAAAGTAATCGACAAAATAGAGCAAGTACTATAATAGAAAAGTAAACAAAGTGGCGGCGTGAAAGTTTAACTGAATTACTGGATATCATCAGGTTTCTCGCCAGACAGAACATGGCATTGCATGGTCACCAAGCATACCTCCAGGATGACAAGGTAGGGCTGGAAAATAGAGAAAATTTTTTATAATTGGTAAATCTGTTGGCCAAATATGACCCTGTTCCTCGTGAACGTTCGGTGACAGTTCAGCTGGGGACCAGAAGCAGCACTTGCTATTTATCTCTGGAAGTTCAAAATGAATTTGTGGGTATCCTGGCAAAGAAGGTAAGAAGGATAATCATAGATCAGCTCAAGGAAAGTAAGTATTTTCGCTTAATTTTTGATAGCATTCCGGATGTTTCCCATAAGAATCCAATGAGCGAGGTGCTGCGTTACTTGAAGATGGATAAAAATAAAGGGATAGCTGAGTCGTTTCTCCTCTTCAATAAGACCAACAACAAAAGTGCAGAAGAAATTCCTTGGCTGATTCTAAAGAAACTGGCGAGAGATGGAATTCAGATTGATGACTGCCGTGGGCAAGCATTTGACAACGTTGCTGTTATGGCGGGCTACCAATCGGGTGTCCAAGGAAGCATCTGTGAAATAAACCCTAAAGCTACTTTTGTGCCATGCACAAACCACTCCCTTAATCTGGCATGTGTACATGCAGCTTCTGCGACGGTTCAATCGGTTACATTTTTTGTACAATGGACCGGCTATCTTCGTCCTTTTCTGCATCTACGTACCGCTGGAACGTCTTGATGCAACCGACCGATGTAAGCATCAAAAGGTCTGTAGAAACTAGATTGTGTAGTCGAACAGACACCGTAAAGGTTGTGATGAAGAAGTACACGGAAATCGTCAATGCTCTGGGGCAGCTCAGCGAGGAAAGAGAAAATTTGGCCACAAGATCAGATGCTTCTTTAATTCTCATCTCGGTAGACTCATTCCTGTTTACTACACTTCTGAGCATTTGGAGTTCTGTTCTCCCGTAAATCAATCATGCACAGCAGTGTCTTCAAACAAAGGGGCTGAATCTGCAGCAAAGTTCTATTAAGTTCACTGCGTTCAAAATTGCCTTCTTCAGTACAGAGAAAACATGGTGGACATTGCAATGAATACATCTAGAACACTGTGCTCTGAATTGGGGATAAGCATGGAGCGTCGAATTCGTAAGAAAATACGAATGGATGGAGAAGAATCGTTTGGCTCATCGATAGAATGTGATGTCGAATTGAGACATCTGTCATTGACAGATTGACTGAGGAAATATGTCGTAGATTTCAGAAAGTTCATGAACTTGCTAACCAATATGTTCTCTTAACACCGTTGTATCTGCTTGATCAGAACTATTACTGTTCACTTAACGAAGTTGATGAGGATATAGAAAAAGGAGTTCCATGCCGAACGGAGAAGATTGCAGTATTTCGTGAAAGCTTCAGAAAACGAGAACATCAATGGATCGTTTGAACTTTTGAGCTTCATACATAGATATCACCTTGGGGAATCTGCACCGAATATTGTGATCTTGCTGCGCATCTCTCTTACCAGTGCTATTAGCATTGCCAGCTGTGAGCGCTCATTCTCAAAACTCAAGCTTATAAAAAACTATCTTCGATCAGCAATGAGCCAGACAAGACTGATGGATTTGGCAGTTCACTTCATAGAGTTGGAACTGGCCGACAGACTGAACTTTTGTTACTGTTATCTACAGTTTTGCTGCATGCAAAGCACGAAAAGTGTGTTTGTAAGGTTCGTAGCTGCTCCGTAAAATTACTTCGTTGGTTGTTGTTCTCTGACACGAAATATCGAAGTGATGTTCGTAATTTTTTGGGTTTAAGGATTTGCAACTGCCAAGGAGGGCGGGGTGAAAATTTTGCCACATATTGTGACCTTGTTACGCATACTTCTTACCCGGGCTGTCAGCATTCCAAGTTGTGAGCGATCGTTCTACAAGCTCAATTTTATAAAGAACTGCCTTCAATCAGCTCTGCGCCAGACACGACTCACGGACTTGGTTATTCTCCCCATAGAAAGAGGGCTTGCCGAGGGACCGAATTTTGATAATGTTCTGCTAAAAATTTCCTCGGGAACGAATTGTTTCGATAATCCTGATATTTTTGCTGCCAGTAAAGCACGAAAGGTAAATTTTTGAATTACACATATCATAAACTTTGTCGTTTATTTTTGTTCCCTGAAACAAAGTAGTTCAGGGTCGCTTGCGATATTAAGGGTTTAGGGATTAACTAATGTAGTAGAAGGGTGGGAGGAATTTGTTTACCGCCCTGGGCGGTAAAGGTCCTTGCTACGCCACTGGAATCATTACAGGATTTCGGCGAAAATTGTCATTCTTTGGAGCACAACTGAAGGAGAAAATCTACCTCATTTTAACTGTAGCAAGGAGTTTACGTTACGATTGTCGAAGACATCTTGTTCGAGTTTCCGAAAGCAATTCTTCGTGAACTGAAAAAGCATGTTTCAGTGAGTTTTTTTACATGTTGACAGAATTGTGCGTGAAATTCTTCTGTTCCAGAATCCATATGATTGCAACCTTGACGATGTTCCAGGTGAACTACAGTTAGAGCTAATTGATTTACAGCAAACTGGATTTTTCATACATAAGCACGGTGAAGGAGTACTTGTCGGATTTTGCCACTCCCTACCTTTATAACAATAGGGTATATTTCTCATGGTACCGAGAAACCCAGCCCACAAAGGAACGGATCGTATTTACATTGCAACATGCTTAGGCATGCGAGGCTGTCAATGGTTTGAGTCTTACAGGGTTACAATAGGGATATTTTTTGTGAATATTTTCATTTGGGACTTTTGTCACCTTATGCCACTGGTTCGCAAGCATTCTCATTTAATTGTTTCCGGTGCAGCTTGGTGGTGCCATGATGGCGGTAGTTCGTTGGGGAGAGGGGAGGGAGTGTGAAAAGGATGAGGTAGTTTGATTCATCAAGCACCATCAGATGGGTAATACACAATCTTACTTAATAGGCTGGAGTAGTGCCATTGGAGCTGTTTGTGGGTAACGCGTTAGGGAGTTACGAAAATAGGGAAAAGACAATATTCTGGTAACTCCAGTGGATCATCAAACGCAAGTTACCTTTGCAGAATAATCTAGACAGTATTCACATAGTAAGGATTTAAGGCATAGCGTAATGTCTAGACATTACTTGGTCTAGTTTTTATGTCGAACTAATCGTTGCGTTTTAGGCTGCCAGATGGTTGAGATGCTGGGTGAACTCAGTTGCATTCCTTTCAGCCTTCACTTGTAGGTGGATATTTATGGCGTGCGTGGCTATGCACCGTAATGGCAATGTTTAAAAAGGGAGAATTAAACAGATAAATGGGCAAAGAAATAAACGCCTATTCATTGCAAAGTCAGAACTTATTCAGTGCATCGTAACGTTGCAGAAGACGACAAAGACAGGGTGATTAGTAAAGTGTGCAGTAGTTAATTGATTTTCGGCGTAGAGGTAGAGAGGAAAGGCAGCACAACTTAGATCGAGGATATGGCCTAAGGAATGCTAATGGGAAATATCGGTAAGAAAGTAGGACGGTAGAGATGAAGTAACGAGAAACCAGGAGCACAATAGATTCAATGCAGAATGAAGTAGGGTAAGAAAGCACAAGTGAAGTAATACTAACGCTTTTGCGATAGTGGGTCATGCGTTGCTTCAATTTGGTGGTAATTTTAAACATGACCTGTGAAGACTACTACTGTCATTAAGGTTGTTCCACAGTGTGGGTACAGGTGCTAAAATTGGGTATAAATTCGTTCGTGGCTAAGGTTGGATCCTGTGTTAAGAAAAATCTGTCCCAACGTAGGGTACTGAGGAGATTATCAAATATGATCCAGTCAATGAGGTGGATGCAACGAGTAGGCTTGTCAGTCACTACTCGTTTGTTGACTATTTTACTATTCATACTGCAGTGCACAGTGGTCGCAGCCCGTTGGTGGGCTGTCAAGAGTGACGAGCACTGACCGAATGCCTATGTTGAATATCAGATCTAATGTGTCGGCTCTTCTTGTAAATTGATTAACATGTTGAGTCCAACCACTGATCTGAATGCTATGGATTATTCCCATGAGGCTTCCTGACACTAAGTGTGGGTGTCGTCCAGTCAATATGCGGTAAGTTGAAATTTCCACATACAAACATATGTTTGTAAAAAATATTTGAGACAGTGTTGATAGTATCAACTAGGTGTACAGTATGGTGATTGGTAGCGCTAGGAGATCTATAGATGTAAGCCAGTAGTAGGTCACTGGAAGGGAGTGCTGACCGCAACGAATCTTCTAGGTCATTGGGAGCCAGAACATCAACAGGCATCACTGTGATATCATTTCAAATATAGATAGCGTATTCTCCTCCTCGTTTGCTCAGAGGATCTTTTCGAAAAAAGTGGTAGTCATTAACTTGAAGCTGAGGGTCACTTATATCTGAGTTGCACTATGTTTCCGTGAAGAAAACAAAATGGGAAGTTTTAAGACAGACGAAACTTGTAAGAAGACTCAATTTAAGTAGTAGGGAACGCATGCTTATGATAGCGGAATCTAGAGAATTTACGAAAAAGTGGTGCAGCGGGGATTAAGAGAGACGGTTTGCTAGCATTGTTATTGGTGTTGGGCCACAATGAGGCGTCCGTTGTTTGAAGATCTCTAGGTTGTATTGACTCCAACGAAGCCGTTCTAGTACAGAGATAATCTGTTTATTCATGGGGCATAGTGGTGGAAATCCCAGTGCTGGGGGGTAATTTTTGGGGATTGGATGTCCTGAAAAAGGATTTTGAGGGATTTTCATGACAGGGAATGGCGGCGGGGTATAATGAACAATGAACAATTAGTTATAACGGCTAAAAAAGCAGGTGCTTGACATGTCCCGTATGGTGGTTAGAGTGAGAAAAGATAGATCAAGGGCTAATGGAGTCGTCAGTTCGGGCGATTACAGATGTAACTGCACTGCCGTATAAAGGAAGTTTGAAATGAGAATCTAAGCACACAAAGCCAAAAGGAGAGTGGTTATTACCCATGTAATAGGCGAGAAAAAATAAATAATAGCAAGGACAGCTACTCGTGTGCAAACTATTTTGGGTCGATGGGATACAGAAATCCAGTTTCTACAGTAGTAGCGTTTATCAAATTGTGTGCAAGGGGTTTGGAGTGGCTTATTCTTGAGTAGGGTCATGGCACTGTCCACTGTCTGTTGTGCATTAGTGCCAGCCTCTGGTGGTCATGGGCTATAGCACATCAGCTGTACCCACGGACGCCGCGGATTTTTGGATCCACGTGTGCTGGATACTACTTTTGCCTCAGATTACTGTGTTAGCAGCGTTTTATCTGTGTGAATTGTGCACCATTATTCTTCTTTTGGCGTATTTTCCAAGCGGTGCAAATTTGGGAGCTATTCTTTAGCTAATTCCGGAGATCTCACTGATTTGCCATACTGCCATCTCTGTCCGCCATCTTGGATTTGCTCTAGCTTGTGATGCCGTCTCAAGCTACTTGTGGTTCGTGTTCGAAAGTTGTGGGAAATAAGGCTCATGCACTTCGATGCTTCAGCTGTGATGTTTTGTTCCATATTTCGTGCATTGGCTTATCCGTTGACGTGTTTCAAAAATCGCTCGACATCCGACATCGTTTTTTTCAAGTTATATGTGATAAATGTCGCGGTACAAGACATCAGAATACGCAGCGGCCGCAAACAACTACGGAAAAATCTCTCTTTCAGATAGAAACAAACCATTCACCACGTGGGATCAAACGCCGTCGTGAAAGTACCTCTGTCACCTCGCCTTCTATTGTTACTACGCGATCTGCCCCACCACCAGCGTCTCCGACCCCGGCCGAACCCCAGGTTCAATGTTTCCCACCGATGGAAGACTCAGACTCAGAAGCTACGAAATGCCGCTTCACTGATCGGTCCGTGAATTTCTCAGAGCCTGTCTGTGAACTTCTGAACACCGAGGATCCATGGACCACTCAAAAGCGCAAGGGCCCACGTAATCGAGTTCAGACGTCACCTGCTGATAAACAACTACCCAATCAATTAAGCGCCTCTAGGTCTGCTCCCACAGGTTCATCACTGATTTCGCTGAGGCGTCATAATCTCATGGTCTTCCACGTACCGGCGTCAAAAGATGAAAACCCTCAGATACGTTATGATCACGATGTTGAGTTCCTCCAGGGGTTCATCGACAGACTCTTGAATGTGGGCGAGGACAGTGTGACGATTAAACAAGTAATCCGACTTGGCCAGAAAACTAACCAGTCATGTCGACCTCTGAGGATCACCTTTGCAAATCCTAATATGCCGCAGCTCATACTGTCTCGTCTGTCAAGGCTGAAAGGCATAAAAGTTCACATCCGCCGAGATTTGGAACCCGAGGACAGGGATCGTTTGAAGACTGCGGTCATTGAGCTCAAACGCCGTACAGAGGAAGGTGAGACTGACTTACAAGTTGTAAATTTTCGGGTGATCAAGAAGGGTGTACGAACCCGTATCAATCGGTTGCTCAACCTCCAGGCACGTCCCGCAGTACCTCCCAGGACCACCGTGTCGCATTCGCCAACGTGTGCAGCCTAATGAACAAACGTGACGAACTGTGCCGCTTCGCTGTCTCGGAGCGGCCGGACATTTTAGGACTTGCAGAGACATGGCTGAACTCCGACATCATACCCCAAGAAGCCGTGTTGTCAGGGTACCCTTGTTTCCGATGTGACCGAAAATCAAAGGCTCACGGTGGTGTTCTGTTGTACATAAAATCGTCACTATCTGGCAAACTTATCAGTACCTATCGGAGCGAGGATAGTTTATGCGAGCAATTGTGGTGCACAATCCGTCTCAGGCGCGCAGAACTAACTGTGGGGGTTATCTACCGGAGCCCATTAAACCATTGCTGCGATTGGATACCACATGTACAGAAGCACATGAGCCGCCCTCAGTTCTTACTGATGGGGGATCTAAATTTACCTAAGATAATTTGGCCAGATGTTCGACTTCTTCCCGGTCATGGCAACGTTGAGGCTCAATTCGCTAAAATGACTATTGAAATTGGGGCAACGCAACATGTTATCCAACCGACGCGCGTAACTCCGTACTCGGCATCTTGTCTGGACCTAATGTTTACGAGCTGCGAGCAGAAGCTGAAAGAGATCAGAGTCATCGAACCTCTGGCGAACAGTGACCACTGCTCTACTGTAGCAAGCTTAGAACTGTCGTTACCATATTACAATCAACAGAAGCCGACATTCAACTATTGGAAGACGGACTTCAACGGACTCGTCCAAGCCGCAAGTTAGACTGATTGGACACTACCACATGATGCGTCACTTGAGGCCTGGTGGTCATTAATAAAGGGGAAGCTTCACTCGCTCTGTACTCGGTTCGTTCCCCTTAAGTATCCAAAAATCGGACCTGTCAAACCGCATTGGTTTGATAGGGAATACAGACAGTTAGCGCGACGACGTCGTAAACTTTGGGATAGATACATCAGCTCGGGTTGTGATGAAGATTACGCGGTGTACAAGAAACAGCGTAACTTATGTAACGCTGCAAAGGTCAAGAAACGTCGGCAGTTCGAAGAGGAGTTAGCATTCTCGGCCGCAACTGCACCCAAGCGAATATTTGCCTACTTGAAACGTCAACTGAAACCTGGGGACGACCTACCGGTCTTAGAGAGCTTAAACGGGAAGACACTCATTTCAAGCGCGGAGCTTTCGGACGCCCTGGCTACGCACTTCCTCACTGTATTTTCCAGTAAACCGGCGGCTGTTCCAGTACCGGCATAGGTTGCGCAAGTCTTGCTCGACAGCCTACAATGTGATGCAGTCGAAGTACATCAGCTACTCGTCAATCTCAATGGTGCAAAGCCCCCCGGGCCAGACGGACTTCACCCACTAATACTCATGTCCCTATCGATTATCATCTCACCAGCTGTGACAAACCTTTTTAATAGATCGCTCTCTGAAGGATCCGTTCCGAACGACTGGAAATGCTCGATAGTTAAACCGCTTCCCAAGGGTGGTGATCCGAGTAAAATAGAGAACTATAGACCGATCTGTTTGACTTCGGTATTATCCAAAGTTCTCGAGAAGGTTGTGAAAAAGTGTCTGCTGTCGTTCTTCCAATCGATGGACGTATTGACGCCAGCGCAACACGGCTTTACGAAAGGGCGATCCTGCATCACCAACTTGATGTACGCAAACCACCAGTGGGTTCTAGCTCTCAATGAACAGAAGGATGTTGACGTGGTGTACATCGACTTTAGTAAGGCGTTTGACAGAGTGAACCACGAGGTACTCCTTCGTAAACTGAGGACATACGGAATCGGTGGCACGTTACTTCAGTGGATACAAGAGTTTATTGTGGGACGAAGGTTTAGAGTACAGGTCAATGACTATCTGACAGAATGGTTCCCGTCGACCAGTGGCGTGCCTCAAGGAACTGTACTTGGGCCAGCATTATTTCTTATTCATATCAACGATCTTCCTCAGCAGCTCCCGTTTGCAGATGATTTGAAAATCTGGAGGATCATTGAAAACCAGGACGACTGCGCTCGCCTCCAGCATGACGTAGAGCGACTGTCAATGTGGTCCACTGAAATGCAACTCCCTCTTAACGCAAGCAAGTCGGAGTTCATCAGTATCACCAGACGTCCAGCCACTCGATCATACACCTTGGACGGCCAGTTGCTCCATCCCAGCACATCTGTCAGAGACTTAGGAGTTCTCTCACGACATGATTTAAGATCACTAGAAAATACAGAGAAATTGTACCGTGCGGGACTTCGTATGCTCTGGGCATTACGACGCAGTTTCTCCACATGGTCCGAAGAAACCGTCCCTCGTCTATTCACCTCGCTCATTAGACCAATCCTTGAATACGGTGCCCCAGCTTACCATCCGATAACCCAATGGGAAACTGAAAAACTGGAGAAAATACAGCATATCGCAACTAGAATGATACCAAGTCTACGAAAGCTTCCATATGAAAAACGTTGTGAAAAGCTCGGACTCTACACACTCCTATCGCCGAGTAAGAATTGATCTTATTATGACCCATCGAGTACTACACTTGAATCACTTCCCCATACTACGGCCAATATTTCACCTGCGAGAACCCTGTAACACCCGAGGACATCGTTGCAAACTCAGGGTCCCCAGCATGAACAAAGTATCACATCAGCTTTGTATCGAACGAAGAATCGTAAACTTATGGAATACACTACCAGAAGGATTAATAGAGGCCGATTCTGTGAAGTGTTTTAAACCCCGTATCGACGATTATTTTAGAAACCTGTGCTTTTGTGAAACGATGCACATACAGTGCCAAAAGAAGACATTGTTTGTCCGGAAATAATGACGCTAGTACAAATTTCTAACCGAACACGGATAAACGATTAACGAATCAGACACAGCTGCTGATAATTCACAAGTAAATTTTGATTTTCGTAATTCGATAGAGTTGTACAGAAACCTTTCTACTTGCTCTTAAATACAGTCTCAGTCTCAGTAGTGTAAATGTGACAGGGTGTCGTCAAGACTTTTTTTGAAATGGAATAGGGTGGGAGGATTAATTACATGTTCTGAGAGGGCTTTCCAAGGCACTCGAAGGGAGAAAAAGTTTCGTCGACATTCCAGTCGGCTGTACTGCGTGACCAGCTTAAACTGGTGACCTCTTAGCGGGGTGTTTTGACTGTGTATCAGAATGGAATGGCATGGGTGGTTGGGGTTTCTCAGGATCAGATACACCATTATGAGATCGTCCCTTAGACGCCGATAACGTCCACTGTATATTTTGAGAATCATCAGCCTGAGTGGGTAGGGAAGGCTGGTCAAACCTTTGACGCTCTTCGTTGCCCTACGTTGTGCAGTATCGAGCGCGGTGAGACGGTGCTTGAGCCAGGGTTGCCACACTTGAATAGCGTATTCCGCGGGCGGCCTCACATACGCACTAAGCATTTTTGGAAAGACTGAATGGTCAAAGTTCCCGAAAGCCCTGGGAAGAAGGCCGAGGTACTGGTTTGCTTACATGGATGCCTTTTCAGTCTGCCTCAAACAACTGAGGTCATCTTGAACTAGCACGCCGAGATCGCACTCGTGAGAAGCCCGCTATAAAATTTGTGGTTCTAGGCGGTACTTGTACATATTCTTGTGCCGTATGCTGAGAACTTCGCACTTGGTGACGTTGAAATGCAGCATGTTCTCGATAGCCCATGTGGAAGCTTTGTCCAGGTCCTCCTGTAACACTGTGTGATCCTCCACTGCAGCTATAGTACACTATACCTTTAGATCATCAGCAAATAGCAAACAGTTAAAAGATAGCATGCTCGCGAGATCATTTATGAAAACCAGGAACAGGCGGGGTCCAAGTACCGAACCTTGAGGTACGGCGCACTGAACATCGATGGATTCCGATAGGCTGCTTCGAATCCTCACACTCAGGCGAGGTTGCACGAGGAAGTCTCCTATCCAGCCCAGAACAGGATCGCCGATTCCATATTTTTGGAGTTTGTGGAGGAGAATGCGATGGTCTACACGGTCGAATGCCTTTGAGAAATCCAGGTAGGCCGCATCGACTCCTACACCAGCGTCCACAGATTCCGTGTAGCTTGCACGAGCAATCAACAGATTAGTGGTACAAGAGCGATTTTGGCGAAATCCGTGCTGCTCCGGAACGAGAATTTTGTTGTTCCCCAGGTACCCAGCAAAGACTCAGCTACAATGGACTCCATAACCTTGGAGATCACAAGAAGCAATGTTATCGGGCGATAATTTGCTGGTTCAGAACGACTGTCACTTTTGTAGATTGGCGTGATGATTCAGTGCTTCCACATCGTGAGGACATGCATTTCGTTCAGACATCGTTGAAAGAAAATGGTTAGTGGCGCCGCCAAACTCATGGCAGCAACTTTCAACACCTTCGGACGAATGTCATCCGCACCCGGGGAGCTGAACTCGCGCAAAGACGTCAGCCTATTCAGTACAGATGCGGAGGTAAACGATATGTGATTAAGCCCTGATGGCGTCATTATCTGCTTAGGCAGGATGTATGATGATTGCACGCTTTGGAAGGTACGGCCAAATTGGTGTCTAAGAACCTTGGCTACCTCTTGTGCGCTTTGGGCTAACCCGCATACTGTGTGCAGAGCAGGAATACCACGCTTAACACGGCGCAAATTATTTACGTGCCTGCATAGCAGTTTGGGATTGGAGCAAAACTTATCCATTAGACCTTGTTGCTTCTTCAATTTATCCTCCCGGACGAGTTTGACACAGTGGTTCCTTCGTATTGTGTAGACATCCCAGGTATCGTCGTTCGGGGATGTTCTATAGGTGTGCCATGCCAAGTTCCTTAATGTCATGCATTTACATATCCTGCTCCTTACGAATGACTTTATCCTTTTAGGTCGGTACAGTTTTGTTTCAGATGTCATTGCCACGAGTTTGTTAAATATGTTGACGAATTCTCCGCAGGCCACCTCAGGGGTCAATTCGGCTAAGAACGACCAGCTTGTTGCCTCAGGGAGGTCGGACAGGTCGTCCTAGTTGGTTACGACATGATATTCCTCGGCAGGCTCTTTAGGAGGATCCGCGTAGCCCATGTAATGAAACACTAGCGTCGCATGTTCGCTGTTGCCCAAAGGAGTATCGGTTATCACTCCCTCGACCATCAGCTCTTCATTAGTGAATATTCGGTCCAATATCGATGGCCTGTTCGTTTCTCTGAATTTATTGGGCGTAGTGACGTGGCCATAAAACGGGATGTCTGAAACCCGATCTTGCAGTTCTGCTTTGAATTGCTCTCCTGGTGTGGCCTGGGATTTTAAAGCATGTGTGTTGAAGTCGCCGGTGACTAGAATGTGATTGTACTTCCTGTTTATCACTTGCCTCAACGCAGCCATCAATTTGTAGTCCATCTCAGGAGTAGGCGATGGTGGGATACTATTTTTCGAACTAGCTAATGCGCTAGAAATATCCGAATTTCGTTCACTGGCTGCAGTTTTACTTGTTAGTGTGCTGCCAATTTCGGTCCGGAGACAGCTGTGGGATGTAAGGGTGTTCAGCCGAGTTTCTACCATTGATCCTACTGCCAGGTTTAGTGTCGGTAGTTGACTCACGAAATCGTTTACTTCGGGAATGATCTAGCGAGTCATACCGACGCTCTGGAATATCTTGTGGCAGAGACGTTGGTCGTTAAACGCTATCATGTTGTGTTGTTGGAGATCCATTCCATGATTTATAGTGTTCTCTTTGATTGGAGGTGGTGCACTTATGTTTAAATTAGCTGTGGGATGTTTCCTTGTTTCTCACAGTCTTACTAGAGAATTTCGCTCTGTGGTTCTGTACAGTAGGGAAACGGGTGTAGTACACACTGCATCTGTCACGCGCACGTTACTTGTAGACGGAGCAGCCGAGTTAGGTTTAGTTTCGGCTGTTATCTCGGTGAGATTTAGTTCCTGTAGTTGTTTCATTTTATCCGGCGATTTAGTAGGTGTAGTGCCATTCAGTGTAGGAGCCGCAAGTGTAAAGGTATTAGTACGTGGAAGATCTCTCAGGGATACTAACGGTGTTCTGTCATGGTCTACTTCCCTCTCCATTCGGTGACTTGGAGGATGGTGAGTTAACACAGCTGAAGGCTTTTCTTTAAGAGCCAGGCGTCTTTCTAGCGGTGTTTGGTCATTTCTGACTATGGCGTTTTTGAATTCGGTTCTTGCAGTAATCAACCGTTCGACTCGCAGAAGAATAGTAACAGTTGATTCGTCGGAGAACTTCAATAAAACCGGACACGACTTCATGTTTTCATTTTCCGAAGTCTTGTACGAACACAGTTAAACCGATCCATGCTGCAGGCGGTGAGGAGACCGGTTTTAATTATTCGACAGTCAGTCTATCAGGTATATTGTATATAATCGCATATTTTGGTCTGCTCAGGCGTTCCTGAGTTTCCGACGTGATAAGTGATAAGAATGAACTGGCCGTACATAGTCTATCCAAACTAACCTTAGCTGAGTCTGATAAGCGCAGAATGATAAAAGTTTGTCGTACTTAGTGCTAAATTCACTGTTTGTTTTTCAGTGAATTGATTTCTTCGTCGAGGAGGTTAATGCGTTTGAGCGTATCAGGCAAGATCTGAGACGTACTAACAACGTGTTTGGCTGCGGTTTCTTGCCTTTTCTTTTCTATTCACGGAAGCATTCATTTTTATTGAGTTAGCAGTCATTTACAATAACTCTACAGCTTGTTGGGGTCTAAAGGTTCTAGAACGGCTAGTTAGTAGAGTAATATGAGATGGCTAGGTGCGTCTAGAACTCAAATACAGAACAGTGTGAACTTACCGGCTTACCTTCCACAGTGTTTGTTAGAGAGCTGTTAGACAGATGATCGTTTCGCAGGTCACGTGTTGGGTCCAGCCACCGGTCCGATGTGGACGGCACGATGGGTCACTGGTGGGTAGAGAGATTTCACGCTCAGTTCTTATCCACCGGATTGCGCAGAGGCGAGATTATGGTGGATGCCGAAGGAAGTCCAATGCTGGTTGCTTGCAGTACCGGGGTAAAGGGCAACGGATTTACACGAATGTAGGCTTGTTGAAGAGCCCTCAGCGTGGTCTAGCAGACGAGATGAGAAGTAGCCTTGTAGGACTCCATGAGGATCAAGCTTGGCAGCTTTGCAAACTCAGGGAAACGCCAAAATAGCAAAAGAACCAGGAATAGTGAATCGTTGATCTTAGATCAAATCGATTGGTAGTTCTTGATAGTACTCGTTCGGCTTAATCGAATGAGTAGAAAATCGTCCCCCCCAAATCGACAAAGACTGACAGAGCAAGATTTGTTCGAAAAGCACGCCGCAAAAATCAAGTTCACGACCTTACCCTTCAGTAATGTTGAATTTCCAGAATGAAAAAATTCTGCAGCTGGGATGACATCATTGTTTGGAACAACATGTCTGTGAGTAAACATTTTCAAAAATGAAGTACATGAAGTCAACTCATCGAACGAGATTGACTGAGGAACATTTTAACGCAATTCTCTTGATCGGTTGCAGCCATTCCAAGGCAAACATTGATGATATTGTGTAGGCTAATCAGCAATTTCAAAGATCTCACTAACATTTTACGCAGTCCTTTGCAACTTCCGCATGTGTGCGGATAAGTGAAGAAACTAATTTTTAGTTACCGTCGCCTCTGTTGATTTGATTTCCAATTCATAAAGATGCCGACTTCCTTTCATTTTTGTACTTTGCACTTCACTCGCCCATATCTACGACGGAATGTGCAACACGGTTTGCAGTAGTTTCGTTTAGTATCTACCTGTTGGCCTTTCATTAGGGTAGACCGGGGCAGATTGTAACACTTTTTACATTACCTGCTATTTATTGCCCCATTTAATCTAAATTTGATTACAACACAGCTGGACTATCAATCTACACAGTGAATCGTTAACATTTTCTTCATGTGGGGTGTAGGAATGTGTGGAAACATTTGGGTAGGGTGACCCTCTCTGTTACTTTGTGCTTTGGGTACCGGGGTAAGTTGTAACATTGTACGGGGCAATTTGTAACACTTAGGGTTAGTTGTGAAATAAAACTACACAAAACCAGAAAAGTTGTAATTTTAACGGGGAAGCTAATCAGCATTACAGTTGTAACAAACAAATAAAAAGTTTTAGCTATCAACATCTGTACATTGCTCATGAGCCCAGAGTCCACAAGTTAAGCACTGGATCCAGATCTCACCAGAATGACTGTTACTGTAGATTTCCATGCACACGAGACAGAAATATTCATCTTCATCGGAACATTCATCAGAAGTTGCTTTATATTTTTGCCTCTGTCTGTTCATGAAGAGTTTTCTATTTAATTTCCCCTTGTCTTTATCTCGCTTTTGGTCAGGTTGCTTTTTCCTTCCTAACAACATGCTTTTTACGGGGGGTATCAGTGAGAATAGCACTTCTTTCTGCGACTTTCCCCAATTGTCTTTCTGTTTGCATGTGGTTATGGTAATAGCAATTCAAGACTAAATGTGTGCTCAACGCTTGATGGACCAGCACCAGCTGGAGACAGTTCTTTAGAGCTTGAAGCAACAAGTGGAAGAGGTGTAGCTCCTGCGGTAGCTATTTTGACTGGTGCAGCGTGAGTTGTATCAGGTAACTTTGCCAATTGAGAGCTGCTTTATTGTGTATCTGATAGTGAAGAAGATGGTCTCTCATTTTCAGGAAATGGTCTTTCAGTAACAAAAGATGTAGCAAAGTCTGAGTCATTAAGAAGGTCCCCGTTAATTGGAAAAATTCCAGTACAGCGGAATGATAAATTTATTTTATCGGGTGTAAAGGCCTGGGGGAGAGTGGTGCCGACAATGGCTACAATGTCATAAATGGTAATTTCTCAGTCGGCATTTTCTCTCATCCAAGCATGAGCTCTGTTATTAGCAAAGATATTAAAAGGACCAAAAATGACTATCAAGTGGTTGCAATTTATTTGATGAATGAGGAGGTATAGAAAGTTATGTGATGTGATTTTCTGTACAGAGATTAATTGCTGGAACATAAAGGTGTGAAATGTGATTATCTAGAAGCAAAAGTGCTGCATTGGATAAAGCTGGACAAGCAAATTGAATAACATGTCTTATATAATCAAGAAAGTTCTCTTCCTTGATCCAACCTGATCCATTTGCTATGCCTGAAGATCCAGGAGGAGAACCAGCAATGAAGTGATCCTTGTAGTTCTTTCGTGGAAAAATAAACATCGGTGGAACTGCATTTCCCACTGCATTGACAGCACACACCAAAGTAACCAGTGTGTCTTTTCAGATGAAATAATTCTCCCAACGGATGTTGTTCCTTTTCTTGCAAGAAAACGATTTTCTGTAGGCACAGTTGTAATTCCAGTTTCATCCACATTATAAATTTGGTCAGGGGAATAGTTTGCACTCTTCAAATTTGTAATAAGTTTTCAAAGAATAAATTGACGGCAGGACGATTGAAACCAATGGCCCTTGCAAGACTAGTGTTTTCTGCTATGCTCAGAGAAATAGTATGCCTCCTACGAACGTTTTGCAGCCAATTCACTCCAGCACATTTGTTAGTGTCCCATGACTCAGGCATTTGCATACCAAATTTCAATGTGCACAGGTAAGCTAATATTCTTGCCTTCTGATATCTTAAGCCGAAATGTAAACCAAAGCTTTTTAAAGGTAGTTGGCCAGTATGTCTCCTTGTTCTGTAATGAACACTTGGGCATGTTTGCTGTAACCGCATGATGGGGTCCCTTTACAAGACTTCTTCTTCATGTATCGAAACAAAGTGACGTGACACAAATGGTGTGCTCTTCTGTTTCTCGTATTGATTTCCCTTGCTCAACTTCAAGAGCCGCAGCATGAAACTGTTACTGAGTACAGTTCTCTATTTCACTTTTTCTTTTGTAGTGTCTCCCATCTTTAATTCTGAAAATATTGGCACTAGGTTATACATTGTTTTGCAATAAATACATTTATGTTACAACTTGCCCCACCTTACACGTTACAATGTGCCCCCCTACCTCGTTCAGAAAACAGCTTAACGTTACGTGACTTGCACACACACAACATGACACTTTGCAGATTCTTGGAGGAAAATGGATGACGATGGTCACACTAAAAGCTCGAACTAATCGATTGATAAGTAAAATGTCTATGAAAGGAAATATAAGAATGAAAATTTTTACTCGCCAAGCCTGAAAAATGAAAACTTTGGCTGTCTCTCCAGACATTACAAATCTTGCCTTGCCAGTGACGTGAAAACTTCCGGCATGTGCAGTCGCATGTTCGCTGTAGAAAACCAACGGTGTATGTGTCTGTTAATAACTCGAAAGAGCTTTGTTTCAACTTGCCTGCGTTACTTTCTGCCCCGGTCTACCCTATTGAGCGAAATCCAATCCGGCTCGCGGCCATCATTTCGTTCGCAATCCGGCCCGCATAGAACAAAGTTGGTGACCTCCTGCTCTAACGCATCCCTTTGTCAAATAGACGCTGTCGCATTCGCACATCTATTCCGATGACATTCAACTGGTAATGGTTGTACTAACCGTTTTCTCCGTTTTGGTCTTGGCTGCACTTCATTCAACGGATGTTCCAACGACTGTGTGCACGGTCTGGTAGAGGAGCTCGAGTTGCATGCTTCTAGCAGTTTGTAAAAAACCCCTGGTCCATCATCATTTGAATTGACTTTGGTCTTGATGTAGCGGCACCCTAGGTGCTAGCCATGCCGGATCTGAATCTACGTATCGAGGAGGATCTCATACATCCCTGGACATCGTACTGCATTGCGAATTCGAGTGTCCAGTTGGTTCGATGCTCCAAAGGAAGAGGGATAAACATAGCGCTGCCATCTTCGAAATTACTCGTCCACGCGCCATGTTTTTGTCTTGTTTAAGTTCTCCATGGCGGGTTTCATAAGACGTGGTAGTGGGCATTTGTGTGCCCCCATAGTCAAAGCTGTTCTCAGCCATGAACTCTGACGGACTTCAGCTGCTAATAGAAACACCAGACTGATTAAATTTACTGAGTCAGGAGCCAACGTGCGGCAACTTTTAAATTTGTGTTCAAATATACTTACTATTTGCAATCACAATTCATTCCAGCTGCCACATTGGATCTTAGTACCCAAAGCCGTCGTCGTTCATACGTTTTTCCTAAATCTCGTTGGCTTCATATAAGTAAACTTCCCGTTCTAACCTAAAAGCGATTGCTAGTCTCCAAGCTCTTTGCGACATTAGTTTTTAGATAATCTCGTTGAGATTAATGAGGTGAAACCGATTATTCAACCATCCGGCGACTGAAGAATTGGGTTTCTTTCTTTGGCCACTTTCTTTCCCCAAGTTATCTCTAACATCTCGCTGATTACTGCTGTTAGCGGTCATTGTCAATTTTTGTGAAAGATGACGTAGGTAAATTGTGTAAGAAAATGGACTACCTTGCCGTTGGTTTGTGTTCGATTACTTGAGAAGTTGCGTGCTAATCGCTCACTTGTGCACTCGTGGTGTTTAAACTGTGATTCAGCGACATTTTGTCGCACACCTTTGGATCCATACTCATTCGTCGTGCTTTCACAAGCTCTACTTTTTGATACCAGTTCCACGAGTATATTCCAGTGCATCCTTCATTTACGCTGAATTCTAACTACAGGGCAGTGTTTCGCCGATATCCACGCGCCAAGAGTTGTCTAACTCCAACCATCGGAGACATTGTTTGGTCTCACTCGATAGATCATTTCAACGACTTCCGAACGAACTGTCACTCGTTCAAATCCAACATTGCTTGGTGTAGCTACAGGTCTCAAAGCAAATTCACCCGGCGCGATCCATACGCTTAACCATGAAAATTCTCAATCACACCTTCGTGTAATCTGCCCCACGTTCAAGCTGACACATTCGACTGGCGCGCCAGAGAGGACAGTCTACAAGCACACAACTGCAACGTGAACACTGTGACCTTGCCGTCAAGGTCGGTAACAGAACCACTTTTTACCGAAGAGAGTGAGTCATGCAAATGGTTCGTAACATTTGCTCAACAAGCGTGATGCCCACTGTGCCACAGTGGATCATGTTCCAAACTTGTTAAGGGGGCATTTTGTGCAGTACCTGTTACAAATTTTTCCATGCGACATGCCTCCGAGGTAAATCTAGTCAGGCCAAGTTATTAAACAAACCAGACTCGCTATGGTTCTGGGTGGAATGCACATCGATCCCACTGATAAAAAGCGTGCTCCTATTGTCTCAGAAGTATGACCAGCTACTAGCCAAGTTTGAGGAAATGGTGACCACCAAAATCACTACGGTTGGGGTAAACATAGCGGACTGTGCAACCCAATCCTCCCCCTCGGTTGCTGCTCCTAAGCTGCGGAGAACTGTTAATAACACCGTAAGCAACACGACACCTAGAGTCCAGAACATCAACAGCTGTCCCAATACCACATGTAGCTCACATTTGACTAAAGCGGTTCCCAGTTCGATCGGAGTAACTACACGTAAGGCTACTTCCAAACTCCGGACGGAGTGCGTAGAAAAAGAGCAAGCCGGTACCAGCGAAAGTTGGGTTACGGTTGTCTCCAAGAAGAGCCGTCATTTAAAATTAACATCACCCCAACCGGATCGGAGACTGAGGAGCGTAGCGAAGTTTTCCTAGTGCAAGCACCACCGATTTCCTGCGGTAGATCTCCGAGTACTTCAATCACTAACTGCGACATATCGAAAGATGTAAAGAAACAGCTACCTGTACTGAGCGTACTGTGCTCCAATATCCCAAAATCAAAGTCGACATCAATAAGAAGCAGTCGGTTGGATGACCTCAACCAGTGGGATATTATTAGTAACCTAATCGGAGTTGTACTGAAACCTGTACACGTAGTACCTGTTATACGATACCCCAACTCTAAGCATTTCGGAAAGCCAAGAATTCTGCGCGTTGTGTTGAACTCCATCACTGAAGCAGTATCTGTACTACTGTCGACAGGTAGTCTCAGAAATGAACACTGCTCCATCCGTATCTTTCCAGACATCCCATGGGAAGAGCGTTATCGATTTAACCGCACCTTAGAGGACTACCGGAAGGAAACTTCAACCAGAATCATACTTCTTCACTAGGTTCCTGAAACTGAAGCATGTGATGAGCATGAAGTAACAACCCATGATAAAGAACAGCGGTGTTATATTCTTGAAACACTCTGCTTGGATGATGTGTTAGCGAACTCCGTGTCACGGTTGCGTATCTCACCGAACTACAAAGGAAGTGGCCCGAGAGTGTTGAAGATGGTCCTTCAGTTAAAAGCATATGGTAATACGGATGCTAAAAAGCTGGTGCATGTTCCGTTGCAGGCTACCATCTGAGGTTCGACTGAAGACAATCTGCGATATGCATCCTAGAGATGATATGTCACTCAAAGAACCAAACGCGATGGGATCTATGAAAGAACAATGCACCAGTAGTGTGCCGAATGAGCCCATACAATCTGTAAAAATTTATATTGACCAGACACCTTACAATGTACGTCGAAGAGTAGACACGGGACTAACTACATGGACGATGAATAAGACGTTAAACCCTTCTCCAAATATACACCGAAAAAACGATTAGTCGCCGGCCACTCACTGGTCGGCGGAACTTCACGTATGAGTTGTACAACCTCCGAATCCTTGCGTAAATCTGAGAAACTTTCATGCATGCACATTAACGCCCAAGGGCTCCCCAGGAAAATTAGCGAACTTCGACTACGTCAGGTTGCGAATGCGTGGGACCTAATTTCTATTACCGAAACGGTTGCATCAAGAGGTGACTGATGCTGAGGTTGAGATAGCCGGAATGTCACTCATCCGGAACGACCGCCCCAGCAGAGGAGGTAGGGTCCTGCTCTACTACCGCAGCGGTCTACAATGTACATTAGTTGATGATCTGAAAACACACGTTACCGACTCACTCTGGTGCCGTCTCCAACTAAGACACAACGACGCATATCTCGTAACTGTCGTTTACCGACCCCCACAACGTCCACTCCGGAAATAGGTTGCCGCTTGATCCGTGGCCTGAACAGAGTAACATGCACTAGGTACAGCCACATTCTCATCTCCGGGGACTTCAAACTACACAAGCTGGAGGTGTTGGCATCGCCCAGTGAGCAGTTCAAAGCAGACTTGCATGAACTGATCGCTAATATTCCCTTGTACAATTATGTCACTACGCCCACTAGATTCAGGACAGCAAACAAAGCGTCCATATTGGACCTTGTGCTCACGAATGAAGCGCTCATGGTTGACAAGTTATTGATGGATAGTTCATTAGGTCTCCGTGACCATGTAGTAATAACGTTCAACTGTGTGTTATGCAGAGTATCCATCTGAACACTCGGAACTAACTCATACAATCACACGCTACGAAGTATTGAAAGACCGTGCCGACGCAGCTGCTTGGGAATTCTCAAACGAAAGTCCCCTTGAAAACGTTTGGACAGAGTTCGTTAATAGAGTCAGCGACATCGTCAACAGAGCATCAGAGACCAAGCCACTTCGTTCCGCGAAAATGCTTTCAATCCTAAGGAGCAGGACTAGAAAATGCCTAACGATAAGGGATGCAACATGGCATGCTTACAAGATTAACCCCGACTCAGAGACTTGGGGAAATTTCCTGACCCATCGCAATCATTGCACTGCACTTGTTCTTGAGGACAAAGTAATTTATCAACAGTGCCAGGCCAAAAATTTCATGACAAACAACAAACTGGTGTATAGGCATATCAATAAGCTTCGGAAAGTGAAGCATGGAGTCCCTCCACTTTTCACAACAGGTGGTAGAGTACAACGGTAATCTCAGTGAATTTAAGAAACCATTCTACAGAGCTTTTCTAAAGCTATCAGGTGACATATAGCTTAGCACTGTGCACCACCATACACCATAGATACTGGCTATTTTGTCCTTTCATCTAT
Source organism: Dicrocoelium dendriticum (assembly GCA_944474145.2). NCBI lineage: Eukaryota > Metazoa > Platyhelminthes > Trematoda > Plagiorchiida > Dicrocoeliidae > Dicrocoelium > Dicrocoelium dendriticum. The sequence goes on along the minus strand of OX104065.1, from coordinate 70,606,864 downwards.
ATTCCTTCGTGCACCCTACCACACGAAGTGTTTGTGATTCCATACACGCTTGCGCCAGGACCCATCACCATCAAACCCGGACAGCGACGGTTACCGCTAGCCGGACTAGTCAATTCACGCAGCTCACAACGGTGCGACCGGCGTGATTTAAAGTGCATACGAGTCACTAAGCCATGGGAAGGCGAAGTTTATCAGCGGGTCCACGCGTGAACAAAACAACGAAGGTCAATCATGGCTCAAGTAAGCGGAGAACTGTCATCACAAAAATCACGTGCTCTTTGTGTGCAAATTCTTACGACGAAGTGGACGTGAACTCAGAACTCGGCGGAAACCGCAGCGTAATAACAAATAGTTTGTGGTTCTGTGATGCGTGTTCAGATAGCCCAATAGCCAAGATTATCCGAACTCTCAACGCGAGGTGTGAAATGTTGGCTGTTGCGTCATCCGAACAGAAAGAATTGGTCAAGGCTTTGGGAGGGAAAATCGCTGAACTCGAGTTGCAGCTTAGTGTATTAAGTAGCCCTAACCCCAGACCTACCAAAAGACCAAAGTTATCCATTAAAAATGTTACACGTTCCGGCGAAAAACAAGCACCATTAGCGATAAACAACTGTGATGCCAAGCCAGTTGAAAATTCTATAAAATCTTCTGTTGTACCGCAAGGCGTAAAGAGTTATGCACAAATTGCACGATCATCGCTATTAGCTGGGCAGCACATTACAAACTGTGTGAATAACGTCGTTGCACAGGAGAATTCTTGCTGCAGCCTTGACTTGTCTTCCCCACAAGACAAGACCAACACTCCCACACGACAAACCTCCACCCAAAAAGAACTGCAACAAACTAAATTACTACGCAACCAACAAGCGATGACAGTCATATGTTCAAACGTACCAGAACCCACCAGCGAGTCGTTAAAAGGTCGACAAGCCGAAGAGCAAAATCGCTGGACTGAGATAAGCTGCGCACTAGGACTAAACGTTCTCCCAACTAGTCTTACACGTCTGTCACGAAACCCATCGTCTCCTCAAGTAGGGGAACCTCGGTTACTGCGAGTAACATTTGGCAACACAAAGGACTTGGAGGATGTTCTCTTAGCAAGCCACAGTCTACCGAACTCTTCTCTCAGTGCCCGCATTTTTCCAGACATGCCATGGAAGGAAAGACAAAAGCGAAAATCCGACCCAACCGCGTCTCGTCAAAATGTAATGAAGAAAGTGGTGTTGGTTCATGGTGTGCCCGAACTGAAACATGGCGACACCAGTGAAAGACAAAAACACGATATTGATGAGTGGCGCTACATCACAGAACTCTATGGCATGCAGAATGTTGTGGCATTCGACGTCAGCCGCTTAGCTTCCTCCCCAAACTATCAAGGGAGCGGGCCGAAAATTTTGAAAGTTACCTTGGCTACGCCGGAGATGGCATCAATGGCAATTAACGTGTGGTACCACAGCAGAAGGCTAGGACCACCAGAAGTACGACTGAGACCATTCCTGCAAGCAGTACAGACCACTGGTACAGTTGAGTCAGACCTGGCTTTTCCGACCATAGACCAGCCAAGCGTGCAAACACTCGTGTCAAAAAACGTGGGCGGACCGGCACTGTTTGTGCCGGTCAAACACAGCGAACCCACCTCCTAATGCGGCAACAAATGCAATGCTGCTACACAAACGCCCAAGGGCTTTACTCCAAGTTGCCGGAATTGCGCCATCGGCATGAAGCAGCAACTTGGGACATCGTAGCATTAACTGAAACCTGGCCCTCAAACGAGATTTTGGATCCAGAAATTGAACTTAGTGAAATGTCAGTCATTCGAAATGATCGTCCATCTCGCGGTGGTGGCGTTGCTATCTACTACCGAGATCACCTGAAATGTGAAGCTCTCACTGAGCATTCCCTTATTATCCCCGACGCCTTATTTTGCCGGCTGCAGCTATCCGGTCCCGATGGTTGTCCTCAGAAGAAGACACATGATGCTTGCCTCATAGCAGTTGTCTACAGGCCGCCGAACTCCTCCGCCGACAGCGATGATATTCTGTTAAATGCTCTCCAATATGCTATGTCGAAAAAGTACTCACACTACCTAATAATGGGTGACTTCAATGTACCGTCAATAGCATCTGTGTTCCCAAGTGGGCCATGCTTCAAATCAAAACTCCTTGAGTTCTTGACTATGGCAGTTTTGTATAACCATGTGGATCAACCAACCAGACACCGCGGTTCAAACAAGCCTTCAATACTTGATTTAATCCTGACTAATGAGGAGTTAATGGTTGAGTCGGTTTCATACAACCCCCCGCTAGGTTGTAGCGATCATTCAGTTCTAACGTTTGATTATGTGTGTTATGCCAGTATGGTTGACAAAGAACCAGAAACCCGACGATTCATCACCAACTATTCCAAGCTTCACACTATAGGGACAACCGTTGACTGGGACCTCCGGATGCACACTTCGGCGAATGATGCCTGGCAAGTGTTGAAAGGCAAGATAAACTGGGTCCTACAATCAGCTTCAAAAGACGTACCATTACGAGTTTCGCGACGGAGCAACAACTGGATCCGGAGTAGAACACGTAAGTGGTTGAATAGGCGAGACGAGGCTTGGAGGGGTCATTTGCTAGGTCCAAGTGATATCACGTGGAATCATTACAAAACAGTCAGAAACTACTGCACTTCACTCCTTAAAGCTGACAAGTACGAATGGCAGGAAACTATGGTACGCAAATTTACTAGCAATCACAAACTGCTCTACCGGTATGTGAATGACAAAAGGAAGGTTAAGACGGGAATACCACCACTAGAGACGGTCAATGGCCTAACGGTTACTGAAGAGGAGACCGCGGACGCATTGCTCATGCAGTTCGTCTCAGTGACTAGACACACCATGGAACCATCGCCTTGCTACATCCCAGCAAATGTCGTCGGCTTATCCACGGTCAACTTTAGCCCTACATCTGTGGCAAAGAAATTACAGTCGCTCAGGGAAAATAGTGCGCCGGGAATTGACAAGATCTGTCCGAAAGTACTTAAAACCCTTGCACCCACCATGGCAGTCCACCTTGCAACCTTTTTCCAGTTTCTATTTGATTCTCATACACTTCCGTCTGAGTGGAAACGTGGACTTATCACTCCGATATACAAGGGAGGTAAGCGGTCAGACCCTGCCAACTACCGACCTATTACTCTCCTTCCTGTTCTATCAAAAGTGATGGAGTCTATAATCGCTGATGAAATGGTGAGATATTTTGAAAGTCTACAAATCATCTCCAACCTCCAACATGGATTCAGACGTGGACGATCTTGCCTCACCAATCTACTACTTGCTCGGGACTCATGGACCAGGGCTGCTGACGAGGGAGTTCCCGTAGATGTGATTTACTTAGACTTTTCTAAGGCATTCGACAGAGTCAATCACCCAGCACTTCTCCGAAAGCTTGCGGCCTATGGTATCCACGGATCCTTGCTCACATGGTTGGAAAGTTACTTATACGACAGAAGAATCGAGGTAAGGATCGCCAACACCCACTCCGATAGCCTATGCGTCACTAGCGGCGTACCGCAAGGATCAGTTCTCGGCCCGTTACTCTTTTTAGTCTATATCAACGACCTCCCTGCCAACATTCAATCACCTATGCAAATATTCGCCGACGATGCTAAGATGTGGCGAGCTATTCAGTCAACATCTGACCCTGTCTATCTGCAGGATGACCTGAACCGGATTCACGAATGGGCAGTAAACAACCAACTACCCCTGAACCCCGAAAAGTGTCACCTGTTGTCGCTGCGCAGTAACTGCAGCAACACATATCACCTGGGGCAGCGCGTTATAAAACAGGTGAGCAACGAAAGAGACTTAGGGGTCATCGTGCAAGAAGGTCTGGGTAATTCGCTCCAATGTTCAAAGGCAGCTAACATAGCGAACTTAAACTTGAGGCTTTTGAGGCGAGCGCTCGGTACCTTCGAGCGGCAACTCGTGCCATTATTGATTAACGCCTACATTCGTCCCCACCTCGAGTATGCGGTGCAGGCATGGCGTCCGTGGTTAAAACGGGACATTCGTCTCCTGGAGCAACCACAAAGAAGAGCCACTAAGGCAACACGTGGTCTATCGGGCCTTAGTTATGAACTGCGCCTTCGTTCGATCGGTCTGTACTCCTTAGAATACCGACGACTTCGCGGTGATCTGATCCTCACTTACCGGATACTAAGAGAAGAGGACCATCCATGTAAGTCGCTGTTAACATTATCTGCCGACAAACGATGCCGAGGCCATGCACTAAAACTTGTGACTCAATATTCCCGTTTAGATTGTAGAAAGTGTTTTTACTCTCTTAGTGTCTGTCCGCACTGGAACGCACTGCCATCGCATGTGGTGAACGCACCAAACATCGAAACATTCGAAAGACTATTGGACTTGCACTTACATGATACACATTATATAACGGTATGACAAACTGCAGTGTCTAACTTACTGATATTTTTGTGTCACACCTGAAACTTTTGTTTTCTTCCATTTGCCATCCTGTGGGTCTTGTAAAGTTATTGCTTTTTATCCCACCATACACTATTGAACTATTGAACTATTAAAGTGCCGAAGAAGCAGCTAATGACCTGCGGCTACAATACGCCCCAATTTTTGAACTAGCAGCCTCTACCTGTCCCATAATGTCACGCACACTACCGACACCATTGTTTACAAATGTAATTTTCAACGCATCAATTGTGCTAAGGAAGTTATTCTCACTGCATGAGCGTAGTTCTCCGGGAGCAGACAACATCCGCCCGAAGGCACTGAAGGCTGTGGCCAACAAGCTAGCTGAACCACTGTCACAGTTCTTCCAAAGGTGCTTTGATGAACAACAAGTCAACACTATGTGGAAATGTGGCATTATCACCCCAATTTTTAAAGGCGGTAGCCGTTCCGATCCTGCTAATTATCGTCCAGTGACTCTCCCCCCTGTGCTCGCGAAGGTGATGGAAGCAGTCGTCGCTGAAGCTTTAATGGACTACCTGGAAAAGTGCAACATTTTGGCACCGGAACAGCATGGCTTCCGTCAACACCGGTCATGCACCATCAACCTACTGATTGCACTAGGTAGTTTGACGGAAGTGGCTGATGATGGCGTCGGAGTTGACGTCAGCTATCTGGACTTCTCCAAAGCTTTCGACCGCCTTGATCACCGCATCCTACTTCAACGGCTACATAGTTACGGAATCAGAGACCCTGTACTTGGTTGGATTGGCAGCTTCCTTCACCAACGGAAGCTTCAATTCGTGTTTGGGGATAACTGTCTAACCCAATTGAGGTGTAAAGTGATATCCCACCAGGCTCAGTGCTGGGACCGCGCTTACTCCTGGTGTTTATCAACGACCTGGCAAGAGTTATCTCCTCAAATTTCCAGCTTTTCGCCGGTGAGGTCAATATATGGCGGGCGATTAGTAACAAGCCAGATCACAATCTGCTCCAATATGACCTAGATTGCATTTACGAATGGTCAAAGAGGAACAAGTTTCAATTGAACATAGCCAAGTGCAAAGTGATACATCTGCGTCACCAGCCGGTGAGCATTTGCAAGATTGGAGACCACACCTTGACGAAGGTCTCTCAGGAGCGTGACCTGGGTGTATTGGTACAGGAAGATCTCGGGTGTTCAAAACAAGCAGTGAAGGCGAGGAGAACCGGAAATCAACACTTTGGTCTTCTTCGCAAAGCCTTCGGTCGGTTTGAACCCTCAATCTTTCCCCAAATGCTTGACGCAAACGTGCGACCGCACGTGGAATATGCTATTCAGGCGTGGCAGCCGTGGCAGAAACAGGATCTAGTTGCTCTTGAGACTCCTCAACGAAGGGAACCAAGAACGTCAGGGGCCTCTTTCATCTACTCTATCAGCTTGGACAAAAATCTCTAAGAATGTACAGCAGTCGATATCGGCTTTTGCGGGGGGATCTCAGAATTGTTTATCAGATTCTGAATAGCCCAAACCACATTTGCCGTCCGCTGCTGGAATTGAACCACAACGCTAAACTAAGAGGTCATTTTCTGAAACAGACAATACAGTATAGCTGACTTCAATGCCGTAGAAATTTTTTTCCCTCCACGTGTGCCATCAATGGAACCCACCCCCTAATTATGTCGTCTCTGCTCGCAGTCTGGCGATATTTAAAAAAAGAGTTGACGATGCATTGTCTCACTTACATTTCATTTTATGACTTGTTAGCCAGAGGTTACAAAACGCAATCAAACGGTATCTTGCCAAAGGCCTAACCAATGGATTTATGGATTTATACGTTTAATACGCGAACATCTCCGCCATTCCACATAAGTCTATGGTGAGTCAATCACAACGCTTTTCACTTTATCGTGCAATTCACTTTTCGCAATAATTTCCATCCCACGGGACTTGTTAAGCGATGCCTTTTTACCTGTAATAAACCATTGTTCCATTGTTCTCAGTGACTCCGACCAAATGTTTACTGCCCTAGGTCGTCAGTTCACCTTCACTGGCCATGTGACAAGGAAGTAGAAAAGAGGTAAACAGAATCCCCACTAAGGAATTGCTCTATGGCCACAACCACCCACAACCACTGTTGGGATGTGGCTGAGCTGATGATGTTCCAAAGCAGAAATATTTCTTGAGTGAAATCTCTTTACAATCGAAAAACATTCGTGTCGCAACCAATAAAAAGTAGGCTTGAAGAGCAAGCAGCAAAGATGAAGCAAATCTCGAATAGAGCTGATCCTAACAGCGTAACGTAATGGGTGTTTTCAGTTATAGTATTCGTACCTATATGCGGTAGGACACTGAGGTTCCCGATGGTGGCGATGGCAATACTTCTAATTACAAACATCAGCCATGACAGTGAGCCTACCTCAAGACAGTTACTGTGGGGCCTGACGTAGTGACTAGTGTTACGGGTTCTTAAGATCATATTTGGAAGGGTAGTGAATAACGCTCTGGTTTTAAATCATCAAGTAATCTCACTATCTACGTGGAGTGTCGTCTAACAGAGAGCCAAATGCGGTTGTACCGAGTATCCAGCAAACCTCTCCACTGCAGTCCACTAAGGTTAGTTCACTCTGGACTTGTTAACCAGGCAAATCTCGGTTTCAGCATGCGTATAGGTCAACGGACTCATTGGGAATGCCGATGTGGCTAGATATTGAACTGGTATCTCATTAGGTTTGAAAGCGTATAATTTTAACAATTTAAAAGAGCACTTATGAAAGTTTCGCTGTTACCGCTGTCTTTTCTGCTCATCTGTCTGGGACCTGGACTGTTTAGGCACATCTATCTGGCTTGTGTACTGTAGCACACTGTCACACAACAGCACACTGGGAACCGGCCTCTCAGTAAACCACCGAGACAAGGTACGCCTGACGAGTAGGTGGCCGGCCACAGTACGCGAATTAGATACATGTGAAGCCGACGTTGTGGGCCCAGAGAACAAAACTGCTACATGGTTCGAATGTTCGCAGTCAAACAAACCACGACGTGGTGATTCATACGGCGACTGTGATATCTCACCCCTTCGAAGGATGGAGTGGACGGAACTTAACCTCAAGCAAGCACAGCCTCAAGACTGAAGGTCGGCCTTCCGTGCAGTGAGTGTCTACTAGCTGCTGGTGCGATCAATAACCGTCTGTAGCCTGGTGTGAATCAGTTCATTCGCTGACTGGTGTAGTTTTTAAGACAACGTTGTCATTTTAGCTCACGAACCTAGTTTCATCCACCATCATGGCATTTAAGGGAGTAGCAGATGGAAACTCTACTATATACAAGGAGGTTAAGGTGACCACTGAACGTTTGTGTAAGTGTTGGAGACGTCAGCACTTTTTAACGACGACTGAATCTATCGCAAATGCACGAATTCGATGGGTAACGTGGGATACCGTTAATGAACCCGGAATGAAGCCAGAGAGTTGTGTTCTCACAATGCTTTCGTAAAACGAAGCTTCAGGAGAGGCTGGTTACTAGGATTGCGAGCCAGTAGTTTGGGCGCATACTAAAACGGTGCCACTTGCAACACGCACGTGGCACCAGTGAAGTATATGATCCGTAAATGTTTCTGGATGGCAAAATAACAAAAGTTAGAATAAGAGGGGAATTCGCTGTTGTCCACAGAAAAACACTGCGCATCACGATGCGTTTCGATCTGATTTTATCCCATCTGGTGGAGATAGCAGGCCTCCAACCCGGGACCATGGTAATGTTAATTGGGACTTCTACCTCTAAGCCACCGGGCCATTGTGGGCAACACTTGTCACAACGGTTAATGTCCAATAGGAGAGTCATTTTGGATTACATATTGAGTGCTTAGATTGTGACGTAATCTCAGTGTAGCGCGTGATTCAGATTGAAGCACATTGAGGTCACCATGAAGTTATTTATCCATATAATATTCGTGTGGCGCATTCTGTGAATAAATACCGTGAAATGAAACATAATGTTTGACCCGGGTCCCCTTTGATAGTTACTTTGATCGCCTCGAGCATGGGGCAAAGTAACCGTGGCAACTAACTGGTGGACGTTGCTCCCTCTCGGAAGTACTTGCTAAACCGGTTCCTTCGATTTTACTTATGAGGTAGGGATAACCGGAATTGTAACATAGGTTCTGGATGCATAGGGTTTTAGCAGAATTAAGTACCATACAATTCCATGGCAACGCCTGTAAGGACTTAGAAGCATTCGCAGCTAGGTTTGTAAGGGCAACCGCTGTTTTTTGGACTGACAAACAGTCTCCTTTTGGATGGTGAATAACTTTGAAGTAGACGTTAGGGGTATGCACTGCGCGGCCTGGATCTGGATGGAAGAAGAGGAGGGGAGGCCAAACAATGAGGTGGTCAAGAGGAATGAAGTCCCTCACTTCGAACTTGGCGTCCGTTGAAGTTGTTCGATTGCCGGGCTGAGACCCGAAGGACGATGAACAAGTTTGCTTACACACAATTCCTGATGTGACGAACAGCCGAACTCGATGACGTTTGCGTTGTTCGTTGTTTTGTCCTTACTCATACCGCTCATCTTCCTCCTCCAACAACCACCACGCCTCACGCATAATAGGGCAACATACGAATAGTTGCTTTTCAGGCCTTGTTCTCTCTAATATTCGGCATCTTACTTTTTCATACATATACTTTGCTATTGCGGCAAAATGACTGAAGTGTGTTCCTCACTTATCGTACATTAGTACACACTTTTCGTAATCAGCGATTAAAAGTGACTATGGCGGCATTCTGGTAAAACCAGTGCACAGGTCAGAAGACGCGTCTAGTCATCGCTCCATGCATGAATATTTCGTCTTTTGTATCCTCTGGTACACTCTTACTGTGCGGATATTTCAGATTTAATCTGGACAATGGATGCCATTTCAAGTTCAGAGGAATACTGAACAGCAAGTGATTCTGAGTGATCTAGACACGGTAACTCAGTGGTCCATCCAACATTCACTGCAATTCAACGTGAGTACATGCAAGGTGCTATCCATATGACACCAGAGCAACTACTATTACAGGCTGGGAAGTTATGTGCTGCAGCGAGCTGCCACCGAACGTGATTTGGGCGTATTGGTGCAGGATAATCTGGGTTGTTCCAGGCAATCCACAAAAGTCTCCAAAAGTGGTAGCAAACCTGTGGGCCGGTTACGACGGGTGTTCAGACAGATAGGGAGCTCTATTTTACGGCAAATACTTAGTGCGTCTGTTCGTCCTCATGTCGAATATGCAATTCAAGTCTGGCACCCATGACTAAAACACGATCTTGGTGCATTGGAGCAGCCTCAACGTCTAGCATCAAGATACGTTATTGGAATGCACCATCTTCCGTACCAGGAAGGACTGGAACGACTGGGGGTATTCAGTGGACGTTACCGCCGCTTGCGTAGTGACTTGATAGTGGTGAACATAATTCTGCACCATCCGCATCACGTGTGCTGCTCTTTACTGCAACTCAGCAGTAATACCAAATTGACAAGTCACTCACTAAAACTGGCAGAACAGTACAGCCGCCTGGATTGCCGCAGCAATTTCTTTTCCATCCGCGTGAGTCACCAGTGGAATGCTCTTCCAAAATCGACCATGCTTGCACCATCACTATCCGTATTTAAAAGACGTTTGCATGAATCACTTACTCACCTACACTTTATTATCTAGGGGCTATGTCTCCATCCCACTCCTGGAATATACTTTGGATTTATTTGCTGTTACATGTTTGTGCTGTGCAACTACACGGATCACAAGACTACAGCGAAAACAAACGATAAGTCCCTCTTTTAAACGTAAATAACGCACTGCATTTTATTTTTCGATAATCCTGCAAGACTACCGCACGGGACATGTAAAGCATTGCTTCGGAACCCGTGCAACTTCATTGTTCATTGTTAAACTCTGCTGAAGGGTATAATAGCCACAATGGCCATGGTGGCGAGTTTCGGATCTGTTCTCTCTCCCAACAGTGCACTCCACAACCGACGGGTTTCGTTCTGATTTGGATTTGTCAACTAGAGATAGCCGGGGCTGAGGGTGGAACCAAACACACCATGGTTGACGGTTTTCGTGTTGTTCATTAAGTCAGAGCTCCCCGAGCAGCGCTTGACATGGTGATTAGAATTTAGGGAGTACCAGACCCGACAATGAATCGGTCGCAAGGGCCACTGAGAAAACTCTGAGTAACAGATGTTTTAAAATATAAGTAGCAAGTCACTATGAAAATTATAGTGTTGCTCATCCCAACACTGGCACCCCAAGACTGCAGTTTCGTCCTGGTTAGGACTCATCAGTTGGAGATAGCCTGAGTTGGGCTGGAACTCAGAGCCTAGTGGCTCATGGTTGACGCCATAAGCCAAGTCCAAGTCCAACTTAGCAAGTCACTGACTACACTAAGGAGGAAATAACAGCTAGCAGGGAATCAAAGGGTCGCATGGTATAGTATCAGTTTTGCTTCCATCCACGTATCATTCGCGGTGCAAGCAGACTGCTCCGCGCTACGCTGGGCCGAAAAATCCAACAACAGTACGGCGAGGCGGTGGGTAGATAAAAGGTTGAACTGGGGAATGCTGAATTAAAAGAGTCGTGTACTCACTGATGCCTTATTTTTGCATCAACCAAATAACTCAGGAGAAGCACATCAAGAGATGACTCAGTCATTGCATGCAAGTTTATCAATCACAACCATGTAACTTCCGATTGAGGGTACAGAAAGAGAGGATTGCTTGGTACCCAACTAGTGGCCGATCAGTGCACCGTGCTTCTACGGTAGACTCAGATTTAGTTAGCTTCATTGTACGCAAAGCAACGGCCCTTCTCGATCCAGGCCGACGGCTTCCAGTAACCTGAGAATGGTCAATAGTCAGTGGTTTATTGTGGATAAAATGGCCTGGGCCTAACATGTCCCACATGGCGGTGAGAGTTTTCAAAAATGAAAAATAATCAGAAAATGTGGGGCTTCTGATTGCGCATCAGAACGGTAGATGACTCATAGGGTTTGACTTAGCGGTCGGAGCTCAGTAAATCTTCGTGATTGCCTACGTAGCTGGACATCGCGATTCGCCAGAATATTTTTGTCACTGAACCCATCTGACTGCGTTACTACTTAGAAATGAGTTCATCGATTAAAAACCTGTATTTTTGTATGTATAAACAGCAGGCTATTAAAAAGACAAAACCAAACGAAACGACGAAAATCACTAAAAGAAGACAAGTTTAATCACCGCATCATCATCTTGACACATTAGCTTAAGATGAGTAACGCACTTCAGCTATTGTGACGAATAAAATAAAAAAATACGGGGCTCTTTAGTTATTTCGCACACGCCACTTTTCCATTTTTGTCTTGTTCATTCGTTAAGCATTAAGCAACTAAATCTAAACTATGTACACATATCCTCCACTGGTTTCAATTTCATGCCATATCCTGAATTGTTTCTAGTCCTCGGCACTCTCCATCCTTCGGTCCCCAAACGGGCAGTAGTGTGGATCTAACGGTGGCATGAAGTGAAGTCACGAATTGCAAATGCTGTCGCCAGGTGAATAGCTTATAGCCCCGTGGTCTCTTCCAACCAGGTCCTGCACGAGCGCAAAGAGCGCAGTGAGGAAAACGCTCAGCGGACATGTGCAGGACGAGACCAAGCCATTTCAACTGGTATTGCAAAATCAGCTTGTCGAAGGGAATACTCGCATTCCTTTAGACACGACATCTGACTTCGCAGTTGCAGGTGTGTTGTTGCCACCACATACGAGCAATCCTTCTCAAGCACCTGTTGTCGAAAGTCGATAGCGGGCGCATGTCGTCTACGCGAACAGGCCATGGTTTGTTTCCATATAGCAACACCGCTCGAACGGTGGCATAGTAAACACGACCCTTTACCAAATGGGAGACATCCCGAAGACGCCACGAGTGCTGCAGGTTGACAACAATGCGAGAGAAACTTCCTTTCCAGTGGTATCACCAACAGACACACAGCTGCCTAGGTAGATCAAAATATCCACTTGTGCAAGCTGTGTACTTTCAATAGTGAGCACGGGGACGGCGTGTGTCAATCCAGAAACAGCACTTTACAGGTTGACGGGGCAAAGCACGTTACATACCTAGATGCCTTAATCGCCGAACAGTCTAGCATAGTTAGCATGCTCCGTTAGTCGTCACCAAGTAGGGCGATATCATCTGCATAATCTAACATGGTCGATCGCTTGCCCAGTAGTAGCTGTGGACCAAAATCTTGCTAACCGTCTAGAACTCTCGACATGATTTTTTCAATCGCAATATTGAAGAAGAACTGGGACATAGGGCAGCCCTGTCCTACACCGCCATTGACAGCGAAGAACGACGAAAGCTTGCCATAAACCCTCACTCACTCGGAGATGTGGAGGTAGATTGCGCGTAGGATGGCAGTGTACTTTAATGGGACCCCATTCTTTGTCAAACAATGCCATAGCGCAGGTCGAGCAACTGAGTCGAATGCAGCATGGATGTCTAGGAATGCAACGATGGTAGGTCTCTGGTAAAGGTGGCGGTGTCCCATGATTTCGCAGAGCGTGAATATTTGATCCATACACCCGCGGCCAGGAAGGAAGCCAGCTTGTTCTTCGCGGTGCTGTGATTCATGAATGGTAGTCTATGGAGTGGAGTAGATGCTAATAGCTTGGAGGCAACCGAAATACGACTAATCCCCCCTTCGGCCAATGCTCCCAACATGGCTGTACGCATAGTTACAGGGGAATTTGCACAAAAATGGGACATGCACCGTCTCGAAGTGCGTGGCTTAATCGAGCACGCGACTAAAGACAGTTTTGCTGTATTGTATGTCTACTTCAGTGTGGTGTTTATCCGTTCCGCAACGACGTTCTTGATGGAATCATCTTAGGAGTGTAACACAATGAAGAAATGTTTGTTTTAGATTGTTAGCACTCGGTCTCCTCGGGTCACGTTATTGTAGCGTTTCACGAATTGCAATAGATATCCAGTGGACTGTAGTGTGTCGGAAGTAAATCTGTTTCTAAGGTGTCCGGAGTGCAAAAGACATGCGCTGGATAAAACAATGTCCTGACAATGAAGTATTTGTGTGTATTAGAGAAAAGCCTTTAAAACGTAAATACTAACATGTTCAAGTTGACATGCGTAGACTTACCACTTGATCTAGCCTTCTTGTCGCTGTGTGATCAATACGTTTAACTACGGAAAGCAATGATCCTGCTCACCGTCGTAGGTTATACTAAGGTTAGGATGTTAAGTATTTCCACTGCATGCGCGATATCTTCGTCCCGATCTAGGACGCACAATATTGCGTCTACATAACGCTTGTACAGTATTGCCGACTTCGGGATATTCTCCAACTTCTCTTCAATCATGCACCTGGCAAGAGTCATCTCCTCAAACTTCCTGCTTTTCGCCGATGACGTCAAGATATGGCGGGCGATTAGTAACAAGACAGATCAGGATCTGCTCCAACATGATCTAGATTACATTTACGAATGGTCAAAGAAGAACATGCTTCAATTGAACATGGCCAAATGCAAAGTGATGCATCTGCGTCACCAGCCGGTGAGCGCTTACAAGATTGGAGACCACACCTTGGCGAAGGTTTCTCAGGAGCGTGACCTGGGTGTATTGGTACAGGAAGATCTCGGGTGTTCAAAACAAGCAGTGAAGGCGAGGAGAACCGGAAATCAACACTTCGGTCTTCTTCGCAAAGCCTTCGGTCGGTTTGAACCCTCAATCTTTCCCCAAATGCTTGACGCAAACGTGCGACCGCACGTGGAATATGCTATTCAGGCGTGGCAGCCGTGGCAGAAACAGGATCTAGTTGCTCTCGAGACTCCTCAAGGAGGGGCAACCAAGAACGTCAGGGGCCTCTTTCATCTGCCCTATCAGCTTAGACTGAAATCTCTAAGAATACACAGCAGTCGATATCGGCTTTTGCGGGGGGATCTCAGCATTGTTTATCAGATTCTGAATAGCCCAAACCACATTTGCCGTCCGCTGCTGGAATTGAACCACAACGCTAAACTAAGAGGTCACCCTCTGAAACTGACAATTCATTATAGCCGGCTTGAATGCCGTAGAAATTTCTTTTCTCTCCGCGTGTGTGAGCCTTGGAACGCCCTCCCTAATTATGTCGTCTCTGCTCCCAATCTGGCGATGTTTAAAAAACGTGTTGACGATGCATTGTCTCACTTACATTTCATTTTATGACTTGTTAGCCAGGGGCCACAAAACGCTATCAAACGGTATCTTGCCAAACGTCTAACCAATGGATTTATGGATTTATACGTTTGATATGCGAACATCTCCGCTATTCCACATAAGTGAGTCCACCACAACGCTTTTCACTTTATTATGCAATTCACTTTTCGCAATAATTTCCATCCCACGGGACTTGTTAAGCGTTGCTTTTTTACTCGTAATAAACCATTGTCCATTGTCCATTGACGAAATGGGTCAGCAATCGAAAGAAATTTATCGCGCTTCTACCTGACAACGAACAGAAGGTTCACGGAATAAGATATTCGACTGCGGACGATTGTGTTACAACTGCGCCTGGTTTAAACTGGAACGTCACCCAGGACCATCTAACTTTTATGCTGGAATGTTTTAAGAAAACTTTGACCCGAAGAGCCATCCTCCCGTTTGCAGCTCCCGCTTACGATCTTCTCGGCTTCATGGCTCCCGTGCTACTTCCGGCAAAGCCACAGTTACAGAGTTTCATAAAAAGGAAGCTGGAATGGGATAAGCCTCTTCCCGCAGAGGATCAGCAAGTTTGGAGCAGAAGAAGGAGACAGGTAAGACATGTGTTTGATATGTTTTGCCGTAGGTGGATTAGAGTATATCCACAGACACTGCAGAATAGACAGAAGTGGTTAACTGAAATCAGCGATCTTAGGCAGGGCGAGTTAGTTTTAGTTTGTGGTATACGCACATCAAGAGGTCTGTGGCCTAAGGGTGTTGTGGAGCAAGTTATCAAGAGCAAAAACCAACTGGTTCGACAAGTACTGGTGAGGACTAGCAAAGGCATATTGCGAAGAGACGTCAGGCAGCTGTGCCTACTGGAAGCGTACCAGGAACAAGAGAATGGTGCCGTGGAAGCCATCGTCCGGGATAGGAAACCGCCGGGGGAGTGTAAAGTCCAAAAGGAACTTTGATGTATCCCCAAACTGGATTGCTTACATGAGGACACGGTATCTCTTTTCCTTGATTATCTTGCACATTTACACTGCTTTTCTGTGTTTTACAAGCGGTTAACATATCGCATATTTATTTCTTGCACTCGATCACTGACACATCCTTGAGGTTTCAAGGTCATTCTTTTGCTTATGTTACTGTGACACAGCCCAAATACTCCATCCGCCCCACGCTGGACAGTTTCTGTCCACTTGCATTCCGATTGCGAAACCTATTCGTAAGTCATGTACTGTATTTATTATGCGTTATAGAACCACGGTTACAGGATAAAACGTTTTATTCTTCTGCCCAGACCGTGCGTTAAGTCTAGGTTTATCTGTTCGTAGTTGCTAGTTTAGTTTTCGTACGACGTACTTAGTTTAGGCTTAGTGACGTTGGTACACACATGATGCCGTCCATCTTCCGATATGTTATTCCTTTAAAATAAGATACTGTTTTTCCTGTATAAATTAAGCATGTGTTTCAGGATTTCAGTGGAAAATTGAAGTTGCACATGGTACACCGAGATAAAATCACACACATCATCATTCAGTGGTGTTGAGAGGAGATTGCTACTCAAACTGAAAAGGTTCCATTGCTAAAAGTGCTCCCACACGGGTATATGAAGCTTGGCTTCACTTGAGCACTTTGGCTTCTGTGTTACACTTAAAAACTCTGACTAAGAAAGCAGTTCTCAGGCTTGTGGTAAAGTGTGTTCTACTGTGGATTTTCTTACAGCCCCAGGTATGCGGTCCCACCATTTAGCAGTGGTATGGTACGGCAGATTAACCAAGGAGGTAATTGTTCGCTTAGGCAATCTTGTTCTATGCAGACGTTATGTCGGTGGAGCATGGGTACGCACTGGTTTTAACGCCCTACATTCAGCATCCGACAGGCAATGAACAATGAACAATGGTTTATGCCGGATTAACAAGCACTTGCTTGAGAAGTCCCGTAAGATAGCGGGGGTAAAACTACAATTATCAAAAGCTAGGGAAGTTGTCTGTTTGAGCGTTTATCTAGCAGTTACGTTGCTGAATAATAGAAGTGTAAGTGGGAATTGAATGCGAACGACGAGGCAAAATAAGGACAGTTATAGTTGTTGTACTCCGAGAGAAAAGTAAAAAGGAGAATACTCACTTCTGCATCGCATCTTCAGGTTTACGTAACATGATAATCTGGTTTGGAGGGATAATTAATAGATTCCAAACTTGCACAGTTTAAGCAACAAAGTGATGGGGGTCATGGACAATATCCAAGCGTTTTTTAAAAATGTCTAAGGTGGGGGAGAAAAATTCGAAATTTGACAGAGAGTTCCAGAGTTGGCGAACCCGAAGAGAAAAATGATTCCGCCAGCATTCCAGGCGGCTATACTGTGCACACAATTTCAGAGGGTTACCTCTGTGATTTGTGTTATGGTTGAGTCTCAGCAACTGAAATAATACGTGCTTAGGATCACTCAAGCTTTGGTAGACTAATATGAGATCCGGTTTGGTTCATCTCAAATTAGCTTCCAAGCGGCATAGGTAGGCTACAAATCCGGAAAAAGCACCAGACACGCGTTTCGATCCAAAGTAGGGGACCGATGGATGCGCACCACTGACGATCCCCAATAGGGCGAAACGTGCGTCTGGTGCTTTTCCGGATTGGTAGCTTACCTACGCGGCTTGAAATCTAATTGCGATGAACCAAACCGAAGCCTACCCAAATCCGTCTACTAATTAGTAACATGAGATCGCCGCGCAGCCTTCGGTAGCGGCCACTGGAAACGTTAGTTCAGCCTTTGATGGTAGGACAGATTTCGTAGGCCATTTAGGTTCTTTGTGGCCCTACGTTGTGGTTTCTCTAACACTTCTAAGTCGCGCTTCAACCAGGGTTGCCGGGCTTGGATGGTGTATTCTATATGAGGGCGCACGTAAGAATTGTGCATCATGGGGGAGATGGATGGGTCTAACCTTCCGAATGCTCTCCGCAGCAAGCCGACGTGCTGGTTGGCTCTCTTGGTAGCTGCCACTGACAGCTTTGAGTTTTAAGGTCATTTTGATTGAGCACACCAAGGTCGCGTTTTCGGGAAGTGGTTTGCAATACATGTGATCTAAGCCTATACACGTAGTCAAATCTATGGCGCAATTAAATAGCGTGACATTTTTCCACATTGAATGGTAGGGTTTTAAAATGGACCAGGTTGAAATCGTGTTGAGGTCATGCTGGAACTTTTCGTGGCCGTTAGGTTCTTTGATCACTAGCCATAACTTGATATCTTCCGCGAAGAATGGGAAGTCGGAAGTAATTTCCCTCGTCAGATCGTGTAGAAAATCAAGAATAGACGGGGCCCGAGCACCGAGCCTTGTGGAACGCCACACTCCACCTCAATTTCGTCGGACAGGGATTCTCGTACTCTCACTTCCAACCGAAATTCGTGCAGCAAATAGCCTAGCCAACGCAGCAGTGGGTCACCAACGCTATAGAGCTGAACTTTATGGAGGAGAATTCGGTGGTATAAGCGATCAAACGCTTTTGAGAAGTCCAGGTAAATGACATCAACTCCTGCTCCACCAACAACTGCTTCAGTTCAGCAACAAGGGTCTTCGTGCTCCAGTCCTTGGACAACGTCTGGCCACAGTTTCTAGCACTTGTGGCAGACTGTGGGTGGCATGCCAGTTTCCGGTGTATGTGTGCTGCCGTACGAGCGGTACAGTAGCCACAAGACCGGTCTTGGCCACAAACCTGCTTGACCACACTGCGCACACACCAGAATTTCTGAAGCGGCGCCCCACAAATGGCCGTCAACTGAGCCGATTGCTGCCTGGTCTCTGAAACGAAACTGTTCATTCAAATCCCATCATCAATGAGAATCTCCCAAACAGCATTGGAACGTCCACCATCAAATCTGGCAAACATGGTGCTGCACCAATTCACCCGAGTTGCTTTCTGGTCCTCACTGAGCTGAAGAGGCACTCAGTGTGCGCGAACCTTTCTGAGGTGGGGTTCTTATGTAGGATGTGCGGATTGATCCCAATGAGATCCCGATGGATTTACCCAGTTGTACCACAGTCACACGCGCGTCCTCCCCAGCATCGCTTGTACAGCAACAACGCTGTCCGCGGTGGTCGCCTCCACAGGTCGACCACGTCCCACCTCATCATCTAGGGACTGCCTGCAACGTTTGAATTATGCAAACCACTCAGTCACGGTGGTTTTTGAAGGCACATCATCGCTAACCGCAGCACACATTCGCTCAGCACTCTGGTGTTGCTTTAAGCTACGTTTGTAGTCATCGAAAATCATCGCCCTCCAGTGGCTTTGACTGAGTTCCATACCTACGGTCAGAGTATGGCAACCCTTATGACTTGTGAGTTATGCTGGGTTGCTGATTTATGGTTCCATGAGTTAAAAGCACGGAACAATATTCAGAATGGATTACATCTCACATTTTTCTTGCCAACTCATCAGCGCCTAATCTGTGTACTGCGTATCCGGAAAATATTTTCTGTCCTCGTATCTCATTTACTGTTTACCCTTTATGTTGTGCGTCTGCACATACCGACTAGTTTCATCGAGGCTTAATACGCTAAGGACGTTGTCTAAGGGTGTATAACCACAGTAATTGAGGAATCTTCGAAACACTAGCGAGGATTAGACGAATTGGTAATGTGGTCTATCTCTCGCTCCCTCTCCTTAACGCTTCTGTGTTGTGATATCACACTTACTTTTCTCAGCCCTGACTGTTTGTTATTTTTTAAACAGCTCCCTTTCTTTGATCCTGACTGACCAAAGCATCCCTCATTCATATTCCATAAAGTATCATACTGATTTTTCCTACAATTTATCCTACTGGACACACATTTTTGCAACCTTTCAAAAAGTCAGAAGGCCAGCCTTTTACTCCCTTAGACTCAAAAACTCTCCCAACAGCGTGCTCTAATCCGAAGATTCGGAACTACATCTATGCTTCCCCATTGGCTGTACTATCCTCACACTGTTTCCCGCGGACTTCTTCAAAAGGATTATAACTTCCTTGTGGGATCACGAAAATTTGTTTCTCGGGTTAAGCAGAGAATCGCTCGTTAATTTTGTGTTTGACAAGTATCTTGACGCATGTTTTAACTTCTCATCCAAGAAGTTAAACGACCCCTCTCGCCCCTACACACTGTGTTGGCAAGTACGGCATCCATTTCATCCAAGCGGTTAAAGTTTAAAGTTTTATTTTCCCGTACTTCTTCCTATCGCAACTTCATCTAACCTTATCTGTCCCGCTAGTTACTCGACCCAAAAGTGATGATGCATCAATCGCTAGGATGTTTGCCTGTTCGAAAAAGTACTTATTTTTGTCCCCGCATCATCCCCCCGATTCTATGTTTTTCGGTACATCCGCGATGGTAGAGTTAATGTAAATTGCTGAAAATGCTCTCTCACGAGTGTATACAACTTGACTTGACTTCAAGCACGGGTGTGGGCTGCCTGTCGAGATGCGCGAAACTCATCGAATACCATGTTACTGAAATAAAAAGTAGTAGTATACTTTATATATAGATCCAAGTTAAGAACGACCTGTGGCACAAAACTTAAGCTATATTTCTATGCTCGGTACTTCCCGTCCCCGAAAAGCTTTCTGGGATAGGGTTCCTCATTGATGGAGTGCAGGGAGAGAAAACCACTGTCTCATATCCAAGAAAGGCCAATAGAAGTGAAAAATTTCATGAATTCCGCCGGTGCAAATTTACGGCATTATCCTAGTGATAGCGAATACTCGCTACAAAAAATCAGATCTTGCATCAGCTTCGACCACAAGCCACCTGTCTCGTTTGCACATGGTATATTCAGTGCAAGTCAGGTTGCTGCTTATCAGCTTACCGAAAGAGGATAACTTGTCGCCTTGATTTTACAAGTTGCAGGGTGTATCATGGTACTCACGCATTCGAGGATTAATTTCTAGCGTCTACAGTGACGGGCCAAAAGTGGTAAGGATGGAAATCAGTAAATCCGCGACACAGCAATGCAGAAAAGTTCGGAAATTATTTTCAGATGCAACACTAATCTTAGTGACGCATGTAGCTCACAAAACAATGAATGTCGTTCAGCTGCATTGAGTACGAATGCAAACCGTGAAGATTTTACAGTTGGGCTTGTGCTTTTATGAATCCAATCGCCTTGAAACCATGAAAGTAACTGTGAAGTGCCAATGACCGTGTATCACGATACACCGGGTAATCGCGAAATCTTTCTTGGGAAGTTTGCTTTGGAAACCATGCAGTGTTGTCTATTCATCTGATAAAAATATAGGAAACGATTATACGTGCTCCTTCTGAAGCCGGAAGTTTCTTAGCGTAATTTCTCCCGACGAATGTCTCTTGAGGAAGAACTGTTCAGCGAAGGAACTTGGATAGATGGTGTATGATTATAAGTGCACACATTCATTCGGGGCTGTAAGGTTTGGCTCGTTGTTATTCTCTGAAATGTCTAACCATTATATATGTCACCAAGCAGTCTGTCGAAGTGTGTAAAAACTGAGGAAGACGGAGTGAGGAACACACAGTGACCTCATATTTGCACGGCATGACATTATGAACAGAAGCATTTTCGCAGGGTTCTATGATGAAAGTCAACATGAAAAAAGTGCACGCGAATCGCGTTCGGCAACAAGCCCTCCGACAGATGTCCATGTGGAATAATTCACACCGGAGATTGCCCACACGAAAGAATTCTCACAGAAAAACTCTCAAAATTTGCCTTGATATCCAAGTAACTACCCCATCTGTAGTGGGGAAAGCGAGATATTCAAACCTAAAGTATGTGAATACTCGGTTGCCCTTCTGACCTCTTGAATTCCCCATGGCTAACAGTACCACGAGAATTAGCGATATGTGTTGCAGATCACTTCGCGCTTCGCGTAATCTCGTGGAATAATTCGACATGCGCACATACTCATGAGCGGGAACTTTTGATATACTTAATTGAGAGTTTGTCATTGACCAAACAGTGGCGATCAAAGGTCATTTGATGCCGGTCAGTGTCTCACTCAGCGGGCGCGGTTACCAACCTCAACAAAGCAAGGCAAAGCTAGCCACGTACTCAGTCTGTGTACAGAGAGCGGGTTTCAGCTGCTGATACGTTTAGGTTTTGGTAAACTGTGGTAGGTGAGCCATGTTCAGTCTGTTCAGTTTTGGCGGTGACCGGAACAACGTGTACACAAAAAGCGCACATCAGAAAATGTGCACATGGAAAATTGGCCACCTAAGGTCTGCGTATTTCTGCGTTCTGGCTAATTCGTCCCAAGTGCCCATATAATTTATCTGTGACACTAACAAGATGACAGTTTTGACCTTTTCCTCCAACAACTCCACAGTGTTACAATAACATCCAAGCACGACAACTTGCGCAACGGTTATTCACCTCGGCAGGCTCGACGAACAACCTTCACGTGGTGCTAGTTGGGTGGCCCGGGTTAATCCTATTCCAGGGAATGGGTGGGCGGCGGTGTTCCAGCACGTGGTGGGTTTCCGCCTGGCACGCGTTCTCCCCATAAAAAGCCACATGTGTCTGTTTAACAACACTGCGACGTGGCGAATCACCATCATTATCATCATTATACACATCAGCTAGAGGTGGGAAAAACACCTCCGCTATTGTGCCGCAATACATGGAGGAAATACATACATACATATAATACAATACACAAAGGAAAAATCGATACAACAGTTGCATGGCAGCTGAGTTACCAACAACGGATACACATCGTTCCGGTAAGCTTCCAGCCAGCCAGTAGGCAAAAAGAAAAAAAGATTTATTATGTTTTAACCTAGGAAATGAGGTCGTAGATGGAGGGGGAGGCTAAAAGGGATGGGGAGGGACAAAGAAACTCACAGCACAAACGCCACTGGGGTCGGCTCCTTGCCATGTCAGCACGTGTATCCAGCCAAACGTGTTCACCGTCTTTTGGACCCCAACCAGGGAGCCGTGACGCTCCAACCGAGGCTAGCTCCGAAGTGAGGGACTTCATTCCCCTGGACCAAGTCATCGCTTGGCCACCTCTCCTCTTCTTCCATCCACATCCCCGGTGAGCAAGCAACGCACGTCGAGGGAGTCGGTGGGCTGGCATGCGTAACACGTGGCCGAGCCATCGGAGCCTGGTGCGTGAAATAACGGTGCTGAGCAGTTCAGATCCTTTTCCTGGGCCGTAAACAATGCGTCGAACACGCTCGTTACTCACGCGGTGTTCCCACCAGATGTTAGCCAAACTGCGAAGGCTCCGATGGTCGAACGTAACGAATGTGTGTGACTGTGTTACTTTAATTTGTAAATGTGACCCCGTATTAGTGATTGATTTCGGCCAGGTCGCCAGCGTGAGAAGGGGTGAAATGGAATCTTCGTATTGGATGACTGAGGTCTGTGGAATGGGTAATATAGGCAGTGACTTTAGTTACTGACGAATGTGACTCACCAGTAACTAAAGTCACTGCTTCTTATGTAGCTGGATGATATTACCCATTCCACAGACCTCAGTCATCCAATACGAAGATTTCATTTCACCCCTTCTCACGCTGACGACCTGGCCGAAATCAATCACTAATACGGGGTCACATTTACAAATTAAAGTAACACAGTCACACACATTCTTAACTACCTACATTCATATACACTTGTCACATAGATCCATATGCTCTACTGGTAAACTTGGACCGTTATTTACACTTACCAGTCTGTAGTGTTTATAACACCAGGATCATGCGTTTGAAAGGCTGTCTCGCGTTGCCGAGCACAAAACATTTGTTTATTTATGAATACCTCAAATGGAGTCGTCGCCAGTATTCCGAAAATGGCATATCGCTTTTACTAGCAGTAAAGCTACAAGTGCTTGGTTATTATGTCTTGCGAGCAAAGCAGCTCGAATGAATTCAGGCTGACTACTACGCCGCTAATCTAAACCCTGAATCGAAGGTGAAGAAGACCAACATTCATCACAGTGATGTCGCAAGTACGCGGCGAAGTCAAAACCCACTTCAAAACAAACTAGAGTGAGCACAAGTTTGATCATAAATGTGTGCGCTTCTCTGACCATCCAAAGGTGATTCTGGGGCTGCGCACCCCGTAAACAAGTAAACATTGACAAACAACATGAATTTGATCAGTTAAAGGGGCATAGTGAACCTTAACTGATTGTTGTGGGGAATCCGCGCGTCTACTTTTGGGTGATGGACATGTCTCTTTACGACAGGTGGTCCATGAGGTATGCGCGGGAGTAGTATTGAAGAAACTAGAAGCTTCCAGTTGCAGAAATGTCCAAACGAGACACACTAGCTTTGACATTCTTCACCGTGGACCGGGTGTGTTGGAGGTATCGGATATGTGGTTGAACGTCGCTCAGTGCTGTTTGATTGAGCGGCTGACCTTCATGATCTTACCCTTGTCGTCATGATCAATCGCATGTTCTTACAATCTACTTCTGCTACATGTGCGTTTATTGACGCAAGGTACATTCGTTTACTAAAGGGAAACTGTCGCGCAGTGATGCAACGTGCTGCCGTATCGTGTTCGCAATCTCACGAAATAACTCCGCTCGGTCTTCTGATAGCACATTCGGCATGCACTCATTGCGATCGTATAAATTTGTCCTATCCGCTGAGCCATCTTACACAGAGCTAGTTCCTACAGATCACGTTCCCAGCAGTTCTATTTATCTTTACATCTTTCGTGTTCAACCTCACTCGTACAATATTATCGCCTTTTGGTTAATTAACTAACCATGGTACTGTGTTCGGCATAGCAATCTCGAGGCGGTCTAGCAAACCCAGACCCTCTTAACCATGATATTTCTAAAGGCTGCTACTGAACAAGCTGTGGATCTTTGAAGTGAATATGGTCACACTCTTACAACAATCAGAAACTTCAAGCCCCGTCCTGGGAAAAAGATAAAAGTCAGACGCTTCAGCAGCACTGCAGCGTCCGTAACATTAAAGCATCTTGCTCACCTCATCCCCTAAAGTGGATTGGAATCCAGCGTGCCTGCCTCCACTCCTTTCAGCAGTACAAAGTACACTAGTTCATTGATGATGATGAAAACCCCGAGCCAGTGCCAGCCCACTATCAAGAAAAGCCGAACATCATACGCATTGGTTACCTACAGGACGATGCAGAAGCGAACACTAGCGACTTTGGTAGCTGCATGGAGCAAAATCCAGATATCTTAGCTTCCACAGCCCACCGTTAAAAACGGCAACAATCGAGAACCCCAAACCGACACTTGCCAATAGGAATCACTGTGCATTACTTTATGTACACGGATGTTCCGGAATCACAGTCTAGTACCATAAAACGGAAGCCGATGGACAACCGAAACCCATGGGATTTCATTCGTGGCGTGATTGATATTTCAGTTCAATCAAATCCATTGCAACAAGGAAAACTTCTTCGAGTGATAAGAGTTCGGCTGACGACACAGGTATCGTTCTACTGTGTCCCATTTGGTTGCATAAACAATCAGATGTAATGCACATATTTCCAGACATCTATTGTAAAAACGTCCAAAATAAAACAATAACCGTGAGGAACTTCGTAAATGTGACAACAAAGGAACTACCATTTTTACGGTATTTCCGAAATCCAACCTTCCTTCTCTAAGGAAGCTAGGACTCACGATCAGGGGCAATAGAACTAAATTCGACGAGCAATTTACCTCGAAATGGTAGATGAAAAGCGGGTAACAAGAATTTAATTTTACTCAACTAAAAGGGAACAGCCCTTGACTGATGAAGATGGTGTTTCAGTCTGAGCTGATGTCACTGCTTAATTGAAAGCTGAGTGAAAAGCAGCAAGAAGCTATCGACAACATTTCTGTTGAAGTTAGCAGGTACATGGATATTGGTGACTGGCGATTCATCGGGACCTGTCGGATCCGAAAAGTTTACACTCGGTTATGTGAACGGATTGATGCAGTGGCAGCCTCAGCGTCCGACAGCCGCGTGTAGCTGTTTAACCCAATCGAACCACAAGGACCGACGACTTCAAAAACCGGGAAGTGGCCTACACCTCAATGATCGGCACAATCTCCAATCCTAATCAAACATCCACCAACTCACTGTTAGTTACCGAGAAACTGTCCTACCTCTAGACCAACGCATAAGGCTTCGTTAGTAAGTTGGCCGAACTAAGGCATCGTCAGTCTTTAAAATCTCTGGATATTATAATGATCAACGATGTGTGGCTGGGCCGTGAGGTTACAGACGCCGCGATCACTCTACCCGCTATGTCGCTTCTCCAGAGCGACAGAATGATTACGGGAGGGGAGTGATCATTTATTACAAAACAAACCTTTACTGTGAATTCACTGAGGGTCCACAAGCGCGTGACATTGGTTCCCTCGGGTTCCGCTAAGGCTGAAGTAAGACGACATCCACCTTTTGTCCGTAGTTTACCGACCTCCAGAATCCACTTCGGAAATAGACTACAGACTAATATCATCTTTCGTACTGTGATGAATCAGAAGTATAACCACATTCACATTACAAAGGACTTCACATCCTTGATCTGGAAACTTCTACAACAGATAGTGAATACTAAGACTATCTACAGGGTCTAATATCCAGCACACCAGTATGAAATCACATCAGCCTCTCACCAGTTTCAGAACAAAGAATATATCGTCAAAGCAGAACTCGAAAACATAGGACTAAAACGGAGCGGATAAGGTGCTTTTATAAACTCTTCCTGTTCAGAAAATTTGACAGCGTACTGTGTGAGGTTGGTTCGTGAAAATTGGCTGGCACACCAATAGGAGCTGGTGGAATGATTATGTTCGAATCACAGGCTTCTTCACAGACATATCAATAGCTTTCGTTAAGTGCAACGACAAGTCCCGCCGCCCAATGAGATTGGTAGGTATACACTTACAATGAGAGGGGCGGCCAACGCTTTACGGGTTAGGCAATCATTTACATTGCAATATATACAAAGCTCTAATGCCATTCCCCTTTCCATTGTTCCGTCATCAAGCTCACTTAGGTGTACGCCGTAACAGCGTTTGGCTGCCGTGCGATCACCACCAGTCGCACGCGCGCTGAGTATACCGCGACGATGCCCACCCGTAGGCGGATTCTAACCCCCGCCACAAGATTACGAGACAAGCTCGTTACCACTAGGCTACAGTCAGGAAATCTATCTGAGACTGCTAATTACCACCACCTCGCTAAGGTCATGCAAGAGATCATAGCAGATGTATTGGCGTGCTATTTGCAATTCTACGGTATTACCGCGTCGGAGTAACATGGTTTTCGTCAGTATCGATTGTGGGCCACGAACTGGATTGAAGCAATTGACGGGGGGGAATGAACCGTGCCATAACAAAACCAACCAGTCACTTGTTCCACCGCGTACTGTTCTAAACACTTGAGGGATGTAGTACTGGTGATTCAGTAGTTGGGTGGATCGGTAGTTTTATCAACATCCGGCGATTAGATATTAAGGTCCGAACATCGTTGTCCGACTTTATTAGACTCGAGTGCGGGGTACCACATGGTTCGGTAGTTGGGCCTTGTCTGTACCTAGCCTTCATTAGGAATGTTGCGAGTTATCAGCGCAAACTTTTTACTCTCCACTCCGGAAGTGGATTCCCGCTTGATACGTGTCTTGAACAGGGTAACACAGACTAGGTACGGCCACATTCTTATCTCTGGGGGACTTCAACTTACACGGTCTGGAGGTATCGGCAGCACCTAATAAACAGTTCAAAGCAGAATTGCATGAACTTATCGCTAATATTCCCTTGTACAATCAAGCCACCACGCCCACTTGATTCAGCACAGCAACCAAACCGTCCATATTGGAACGTGCGCTTACGAATGAAAGGCTGATGACTGACAAGCTATTGATGGAGAGTCTGTTAGACCCAAGCAAGCATGTAGTAGTAAAGTTTAAGTGTGCTTGCTATGCAGAGTATCCAACCGAAAACTCGGAATTGGCTCTTACAATCTCATGATACCACGTTTTGAAAGAACTCGTTGAGGCATCCGCTTGGGAATTCTCGAACAACAGTCATTATGAAAACGTTTGGAAAGATTTCGCTGAGACTCACCGACATGATCAACAGCGTATCCAAGACCAAGTTCCTTCCCTCAGCAAAAATGCCTTAGATTCTAAGGAGCATGGCTCGTAAATGCATGACGATGAGGGATGCAGCAGCGCGTGTCTACAAGGTTAACCCCGATTCAGAGATTTGGGGCAATATCCTGACCCATCGCAACCATTGCACTGCACTTGTGCATAAGGACAAAGTAACTTAACAACAGCGCCTAGTCAAAAAGTTCCTGGCAAACAACACACTCCTGTATAAGCATGTCAACAGCCTTCGTAAAGTAAAGCATGGCATCCATCCATCTTTTACAACAGGCGGTAGCGTACAAACCGCCGAAGAATCAGCTAATACCCTGCAGCAACAATACATCCCAATTTTCGAACTCGCAGGCTGTCATTGTCACAACGGTCAAGCACATTACCCAGAAATTATGCTAAGGAAGTTACTCTCACTATGTGATCATAGCTCTCCAGGAGCAGACAGCATCCGCCAAAAAGCGCTGAAAGCTGCGGTCACCAAGCTAGCTGAACCATTGTCACAGTTCTTCCAAAGGTGCTTCGATGAACAGTAAGTCCCCACTCTGTGAATGCGTGGCATTATAACCCCAATGTTTAAACGAGGTAACCGTTCGTGTCTTGCAACCTATCGCCCAGTGACCCTCTTCCCTTTGCTCACGAAGGTGATAGAAGCGGTCGCCTTTGAGGCTCTAATGGATTACCTTGAAAAATGCAACATCTTGGCACAGCAGCATCACGGCTTCCGTCAACACCGGTCATGCACCAACAACCTGCTGATGGCACGAGATAGTTGCAAAAAAGTGGTTGATGGTGGGGTCGGATTTGATGTCATCTATCCAGACTTTTCCAAAGCCTTCGACCAATTGGATCACCGCATTCTACTTCACAGACTACAGAGCCACGGTGAGTGTTTACAAGCTTTGAGACCGCACCTTGCAGAAGGCCTCTCAGCAGCGTGACCTGGGTGTACTGGTACAGGAAGATCTCGGATGCCCAAACAAGCACAGAAGGTACCGAGAACAGGCAAGTAAAACTTTGGCCTTCTTTGCAGAGCGTTCGGTTGGTTTAAACCCTCAAGCTTCCCACAAATGCTTAATGCCTACGTGCGACCGCACGTGGAATATGCTATTTAGGCGGGGCAAAAGTGGCAGAAACAGGAGCTTGTTGTTCTCGAGACTCCTAAACGAAGGGCAACCAAGAACGCCAGGGACCTCTTTCGTCTGCGCTCTAAGTTTAGGCTGAAGTCTCTAAGAATATACAACAGTCGATATAGGCTTTTGCGGGGAGATCTCCTAATGGTTTAGCAGATTCTGAGGAACCCAAAACCACATTTGCCGCCCGCTGCTGGAAAGGAACTATAACACTAACCTAGGAGGTTATCCTCTGAAACCGACAATACAGTATAACTGGTTGGAATGCCGTAGACATTTCTTCGCCATCTGAATGTGTCAGCCATGGAACGCTCACCCAAATTTTGGCAACACTGCCCTCAGGTTAGCGTTATTTAAAAAACGACTTGACTAAGCGTTGTCCCATTCGCATTTCATTTTATAACTTGTCATCAAGAAGCTGCAAAACGCACACGGTGTCTTAACAAACTCCCAACCAACAGATAGTTGCTTTTAATGCGCGGACATCTCCGCAATTTTACCTGTCTATGGTGAGTCCACCAAAACGCCTTCACTTTTGTTAGATCTTTACGTTTTCACGCTATTCCGTATTAAACACCCAAAACTTCCTCCGCATATATTCTAGTCCAGCCGAAGAAAACTCAAAAGTCCAACTACCTTGATCACGAAAAACGGGTTAAAAAACGCCGCCAAACGTGGCCAAAAACACCGCCAAAACGCTGTACAACTACGCCAGACCTACACCAAATATAAATGGGGCTCAATGACTTTCGGCCTCTAGCAAACGAAGGTCAACTGGTAAAATTAGCAGTCTCCCTGCCAAAACTCCGTATGCCGGTGATCACGTGAAGGAATGAAAAGTTGCGGAATCTTGGAAATCAATGCACGATCGAGCATACCCTATTAATGGCTAAAATAATGGGTTTCCCTTTTATGTTTTTACCTTTTTCCGGATGAGCATATCATTTCATTTTATTTTCGCAAAATTTCCATCCCTCGGGACTTGTTAACCATTGCTTTTGTACCCGTACTACGTCATTGTTCCACTGATTTTCAATTGTAACCAAACAATCTGCACACCTGCAATTTGTGGTAAGTCCACTGCTATGCGCTTTTTGTTTTGGTAGTAGGTTGGCAATAAATTTATTGCTTTTTAGGCTTACGCTTTCAGTACACATATATTGGCTCAAACGTAAGATTTCGATTCGAAATAGAAATCATTTGAATTGATTTACTTTTACGAAAGAGAATCAAGTTTATTTATCCCGGATGAATAGAAGTTTGGAGTTATAGTGGCGATAAAATTGTCCAAGGCGGTTTATTGAAACCGCCTGGATTTTAAAATTTTTCTCTCGGAGAAAGTTTCCCAGATATTGAAAATGTGGCAATAGGTAGGTGAGAAGTCAGGGGAGCATGGTTGGTGAGGCAAAATTTCGTAGACCCGCTCGTGCAGCTTACGCATAGTGCTTTTTGCGACGTTCCGCCGACAGTTATCATGAAGAAGAATTGGCGCATTTCTTTTGACCAGTGCCGAGCACATGTGTTAAAGTTTTCGGTGCATTTCAAGCACCGGTTGACAATACTTCTCAGATGTAAGGATATCCCCTGGATTCAGAAAGCTGTGATGGATCAGAACAGTTGCAGACCGACAAAAGTCACAATAACCCATTTTGAGTGTAGCTTTCGCTTTGGGAAGGGTTGTGGGTCCAACGATTGAGTGGTTCGTTGTCAATTATCGTTAAGGATTCACTTTTCCTCGAAACTCACAATCCGGTAGAGAAACGGGTCGATTTCTTGCGCAGAAGAAGAGCAGACGAGAGCTTAGAGTGACGATTTTGTTTCTGTCCATGCAATTCGTAAGGCACGCACTTATCAAGTTTTTTGACATTTCAATCTCCCATAAGTATTTTAAAACATATACAACACTGCTAAGTCAGCAGCACGATCTTGGAGTTTTACGCGGGTCAGTTCTAACTAAAACCCTTAATTGATCGTTGCTCACTCCCACTGGACGTCCAAACACTCTTCAGCTACAAGACTCTCACAACCTTTTCGAAAATTTTGAAGCCACTATCTTGAAGTATGCATATTAGTGGTCCCGGCACAAAATGCACTTTTGATGTCATGGGTTGTTTCCGCTGCATTTTGACCAAGTTTAAATTGGTGCAGGAAAATTGTGCGAATTTGTCTTCTGTCCATGTTGTCTTGCATGATATTTAAGGAAGCAAAAACATTTTTCTGAACTAAAATAACATTATTGATAGATAGATAGATAGAGCGAGAAACAGGCTCCACAATAAGATAAAGCTAAAGCAATTCATTACAAATTATTCAACAATATAACTGTTAAAATAAAAAAGGGCAAAAACCACAACAACTTTATTACCAACTGAATACGTGCATTTTCGATCTCACCCTCTACCTACGAAAACTGTTAAGTGCTTGCTTTCTTATCCTTAATAAATTCATTTTTTGCATTGTTCCATTGACATAGCCATCTTGTGCGGACTGGAAAGCAGAGAGGAAGATCAGATATTTGAGCTGGTCTCCCATGAGCGATCCAAGTTGAACACGTTCGCATTCACGGTTGACCCGGTCTGCGTATGTGATAATGTTGTCGGCATCACGCTTGATCAACTGGAGGGATTGAAGACGGGTGTTGGACAGCGAGAATTGTTCCCCAAGAATCTGCAGCAGCGCACGGATGTTCGTGCCAAAGGTAATGTCTATGGTGTTTAGTGGCATAATGAAATTGGTATACCGCTGAGGTTAGACGATGGTGAGTTTGCGCAGTAGCAGCCGTTACTACCACTTGTCATTCTGACTAGCCAGATCAACGGTATGATAGTATTCGTACCACTTATACCAAGAGTCGAAGTTCATGAGGCCATTCGGATCCTACATGAACTCCGTGCTGCGGCTCGTGGTATGATAAAGCGAGTGTAAACCTCCAGCGGAACTTGACTGTATGGATGAGTAGGATAGCTCGTCCGTTATTGCGGACATCAATTTGAGTTGCTGCTGTAACCTCAAGTTTAAATCAACCGCGGTTCGAAAAAGACTTTCGTTGCCACTTTTCCATGACGGCCTGGTCCGAATCGGCAAGTACAGTACGGACCCCGCGAAACTTGTACCCAGTACTAGATGAAGCGCACATGTCGGACCTCGGGAAGGTGATCAAACGTACTAGCTGATACTCGCACTATGAAGCGCTTGTCAACCACACACCCAATCCAAAGAGGAGTGACGACAAAATTGGAAATACACGTTAGTGATGGTATTGCGACGCGCAATCTCAATGTAGACCGTGATTCGCATTAAAGTGAACGTTGGTAAATGCGATTACTAGGAGTGTAACCGAAGCGGGCGATAATTGGGTGTTTTGTGCCCGAAACTAATGCACACCATCATGCGTTTGGACTTTATTTCTACTCGATACTCGTGGTGTCCCTGTGGATAATGGGGTAGGAGTCGTAACTAATATCTTAACGGTCTGGATTTGAGGCATGCTATCTCAAACTAGTGAGATCAAATAAGCCTGAAAAGCGTTGTAAAGTGCAGTGTTTTCGGGTAGCCACCAACCAATTTCTATCTACCAAGGGTATTGGTTACCGAATTTGTCATCAAATCTGTGCATTTATCTTGGAAACCAAAACTAACATCGGCTCTGCTTCCTGGGTCTATCATATCCACCCAAGCGAGGCCCAAACAGATAGGTCTTTTCATCCCTTTACCCGATACTACTTTTGGCGTTACAAGAAAATAGCAAAAAATACCATGCCAAGTAAAATATGTACATAGCGATATGTCAACTTAATATACACAGGGTCGATTCACCCAAATGGTCCATATCCACAGACTAAGCAATTATGATTTCTTGGATTGTCATCGGGTGTGAGATAATGCGTCCGCAAGTGACACATATCAGTTTTTGCACGTGTGATCATGCTCGTTCGTAAACAGTACAAGTGTATATGCAGGTATCTTCATATACAAAGGTTCCTTACAGACGTGATTCCCTGGACGGTCATCCAGTGCACCTGACGAGATAGAAAATCGGAGTTGGAGTTGCTTGTCCTGCATGTTCGGCGTACTTGTGTAATATGAGGCACATGCTGGACCGCTAGATGACATTAAAATTGTGGCCTTAGGCGTTAGGAGTGGACGCTGACATGGGTGCATTACAAAATGATCCGTGCTGGTGTCTAATTAACCCATAGGGAGCTAACTTGTTAGAAGACTTCGGCATGATGTAGGCGCATGCCTACTTTCTATTGCACATGCTAGGGGCTTTCAATTAAATCCGGAGATTGGTAAAAATAACCGATTACAGTAAGTGGCAAGTGTAGTCACTTTTCAATATATTTCCGTGTTATAATTGTAAACGTTCACGACTATGTACTAATGCTTGGAAGGTGTCGGTTTAAAAAAGTTATGGCTGTGCGCTTGAATCGTCCTGGGACTGCTTGTTTCCCTTCGTCATCACTATGGAGATGTTAGTTTCAAGTAAATTTTTTAGGGGGCCAATAAGATGGAGCAGACGGTGCCAGGTCAGGACTATAGGATGTGACAACAATTTCGGCGAATTTATGCGTTGAGCGATATGAGGCGCTGCACTTTTCAGCGGAAACAGGACAATTTTGTGACCAAAACATGCGGCATTTTCTCGGCTTCATAGGAGCACCATGTAGAACACGATACTAGTGTTTCCTGTCAACACCAAGCCGATACAGTGTGGAGGGAACTCGACATGAATAGTCCCAAGTTTGTTCCAACAAAGACTCACCACCATTTTATCTACTGATCCGATCATTCGAACATTTTGGTGGTGGTGAACCAATATGCTTTCACTGCTTCGAAGTTCACTTCTATTCGAGAATGAACTGGTGGAACCGGGTTTCGCTACATGTGACTATCGGATCCAGGAAATAAACGACTTCCATTTTGTAAGTGCTATTCCTTCCATTACAGACTTTGAATGGTCTATGTTTGTCAAACGCGAAAGTACTTTTGGAGTCTTCCTGGCACATTCGGAAAAACAAATGATGTTGAATTATTGCGTTCAGTGCTCCCAACAAAAGATCAAACGCTTTTGCAATTTCGCGAGGAGCTAGGAACCGATCGTCGATAATACTATTAGGCACCCAGAATGTTCCAAGTAATTGTAGGCCGGGATACACTCCGACTAGGATCGTCATTTACAGATGTACTAAATCTGTGATACACTTGCAGCACCCAAATTATCTTCCTGCGACTGAGTAGCTTATCACCATAGTGCTGTCAAAGCTTTCGTTAACTCTCATCTGGTTTTATGTCCACCTTCAGTAGAAATTTCATCACAACGCAGTGTTCCATGTGCAAGATCATCATACTGTCCGCCATCTTGAGTAACCTTACAGTGAATAATGCACGAGAGTATTTCCTGAAGGTATTGACAGAACCCAGTTGCCAGATTTTTTTGTGTGCACCACTTCCATCTTGGGACTATCTTTAGAACCTGAAGAACTTCGAGATTCCCTTGAACGACCCAGTAAAAAGCCATTATTTTATAGCTCAGTGAAGGGTGCTGAGTGTCTCAAAGTGCTCTGAGCTAACAGTTATGGGTGCTTTCCAGTTTTTACCCATCGGCCGATAAACATATAGCGCGCCGATGACAAGAAAAAAACTGAGTTTCTATCCCTTTTAAAATAAGATACTGATGGTTGCGTTCTGTTAAAATGTTCGGTTCTGGGGATGGATTTGGACGCCGTCCAGAAGCACAGCGGTAATCGTACCTTTTTGAAGGCTAGGAAGTGGCAGGTCAGCACGTGTCGCGATCACCAGAATTCACAGTGGTCTTATAAGTGTGAGGGTAAACAAATACCAGGTTATATGGAAGAAGGTGATTCAATGGAAGAGAATGAGCTGGATGGAGCCGAACTGTTAGCCCCATTAACATGTCGGTGTTTCGACATACAGGCTCGATAGAATGGAGTGGGCGACAATATGGAATGTGTATGTAATGAATACAGCCAAGTGTGTCTCAACTGCTACTACACCGATTATGACTCTGGCACATGACAGGCCGCTGATCCGAAACAAAATGCCTGGATGAAGTAATTGCGGCGGAGGAGAGTTATTTCACTTCGTCCTAGCTGTCCCATACAAATGATATTTATTCGGACGCAGTCAAAACGAATACGCCCAGGAACTAATGAGGAATAACCTGGTAGCATTGATCTAAATCAGCGACTTTGTGATCCTGTGTTCCATGTGTCAAATAATCTGGCCAAATTTATTAATAGTCTTGTTCCTGTTAGAACTATTTACAGCGTGTTTTTCGGATAAGAACATGATAGGAATGACTTCGAACTAAAGATGCATTTAAAGTTTTGTACAACTGCTAAAAAGTTGTTTTCTTTCTCGCTTCCTCTTCACTCGCTTATCTGCAAGAGAACATTACCTGCCCTATCGGCCTCATTGATAAGGAAAACGCGTTGCTTTCGAATATAGGGCACAAAACCTGATTAAGTTTTACTGTCTAAAAAGGGTTTAGCATGGTTAAAAGACGACCCTTGAATTGGGATCACATTCGCGGAGTTTGCATACATTTTGTCTGCGAAAATATCCCAAGGGTAAAGCAGCGCTAATTTGTCGGCGCTTACCTGACTGGGGTTTAGTAACTGGGCTTTCACACCGCACTTGCCTAATATATATATATATATATATATATATATATATATATCTATAAAATCGGTACGCATGGCATTGGTCCAGCGAATGCGAACAGTGACATGCTGCTCTCACTGTGTTCCACTCTCGGCCTGACGATCACGTACACTCGGTTTGCACTGAGTGCGCATGATATAGCAACTTGGACGCACCCAAGGAGTGGTCACGCTCTGTTGCGCGAACATGTCATCGTACGTTAGCGTGATATGCGTGAAGTGCGCATGACATGTGTACTGCGTGGAGCTGAGTGTGGCACTGATCACAAATTGGCGCGGACCAAACTGTACATATATTTTCGTAAATCTATGTATTGCACTCCCGCCGTGAATCGGCGTAAATTTAACATCCCCTATCTCGGTACTGTGGCGAAAAGTACTGAGCTGGAGAACGCGATGGCTGCACGCCTGTGGGATGTGGAATGCACAGCCACTGTGGGCGACCTGTGGCACCATATTCGCGACCCAGGTGGCATCTGCTGGCCATCGAGCGCGCAAACTGTAGGCGGCCTGATTGGTTCGATTAGAACAATGCGACGATTTGCGCATTGGTGTCGGGGAAAAAAGCAGCGTTTGCTGCACATGTGGCAGACCCCAGTGACTTGGGGAAGAAGAGTCAGTTTCGCAGAATTCGACTACCACTGACCCGAGAGCTCCATGGCAATAAAAATGCATGGTGGACGGAGAAGACGAAGCAGCTAGAATCTGATGCCGAACGTCGCCAACACAAGGAATTCTTCGACTCTTTGAAGGCGGTGTATGGATCGAGGTTGGACCCATTGAGGACGCCGATCAATGGTAGTTCAGGAGCTACCTGCACACAGACTGCAGACGTAATGCAGATATGGCGAAAACACTTTGACTGTCTCTTGAACAACCGTTCAGAGATCGACTGGCCTATATTGAACTGCCTCAAGCAGCACTTTGTGAAGATGAGTTTGGCGGACACGCCGACACTGGATGAGAGGTAGAGAGCACTTGCTCAGCTGCGAAACAGCAAGTGTATCGGTGCTGACGCGATCCCGCCTGAAGTATTGAAACACGGCGGACCGGCGTTGGTGATGCGCTGCACCACTTGGTGCAACGCTTATGGATTGAGGAGGAGGTGCCTGCTGAGCTGAAGGATGCCCTTGTGCTACCATTGTAAAAGGGCAAAGAAAGCGAGCAATGTGCCACGAATTATCATGACATAAACTTGCTGGGTTGTGTGGGCAAGTTGATTGCTGGAATCCTGCTCAACCGCCTCGTCAGTCAGGTTGTGGAAGCGAACGTGGCGGAAGAGCAATGTGGATTCCGTTCGGGTCGCAGCACTATAGATATGGTTTTGCTGCTCTTTAGTTGCAGGAGAAGTGTAGAGGACGACACCAGCCGTTGTAATCGCTGTTTGTTGATTTCAGCAAAGCATTTGATACGGTGAACCGTGAGGCATTGTGGCTGGTGTTGGGTAAGTATGGTCGTCCGCTTAAGTTTGTAAGTTTAATTGGATGTCTGCACAGTGGTATGCGAGTGAGGGTGCAGCTGAGTGTAGGGACCTCGGATGACCATGCAATTGTCGTTTGCGTGAAGCAAGTCTGTGTCTTGGCTCCTGCCCTGTTTAATGTTGAACTTCATGTCATGATGTCTTGTGCTTTAGATGCGGCTTGTGCTTACGGTGTTCGTGTGGAGCATCGTATTGATGGTGGGTTGCTGAACATCCCTCGTTTCGGTGCGAGAACTCTAGTCTGTGAGACAACTATCCGTATGCTTCTGCTTGCTGACGACTGTGCGTTGTTTGCACACAGCGCGGATGAGTTGCAGCACTTGTCTAGTGCTCTGGCCTTGTCAGCGGCGAAATTTCGGCTCATCCTCAACACAAGCACAACTGTCTGTTTCTTTCAGCCTTCACCAGAGGTGTAATCTTCAGTAATGCCGCGATTCAACATTGGTGCTGGAGTATTAGGAACCACCTCCCGCTTATGCTAACTTAGCTGTTTGGTTTCGACTGACCAGCAGCCACACAGTGAGCTTCGTACCCGCGTGTCGTAGGCAGCAGTAGTATTCAGGAAGCTTGAGTACCGAGTGTGGAACAATCATCAGCTTACCTTTGGCACGAAGCTGATGGTGTACAAATCCATGGTGCTGTCCGTTCTTCTATACGGCAGTGGAATGTGGACGATGTACCGGCAAGATGTGCGGTATCTCGAGCGATTTCATCAGCTTTGTTTGCGACGGATTTAGCGGATCGTTTGGGGCGTCAGAGTTGCGGACACAGAAGTGCTGCGACAAAGTGGAGTGTATGCAATGGCCTGCATACGTTTGCTGAGACACCTGAGTTGGCTCGGTCATGTGTGGCGTATTGATTCGATGCAAGTACTGAAGCAGCTATTATGTGGTCAAATGAGTTTGGGGAAGCGGAACGTGGGGAAGCAGAAGCTTCGTTACCAGGACATGATTAAAGTGAGTCTGTCACGTTCTACTCTTGATTGTAGGTCATAGAATCGAAGGCGGTTGAGCAGCGTGCATGGCGAGATCTGATCACGAACGCGTTTGCCGAGGTGTAAGAGAAAGCCCTCACGTATGCAAAGAAGAAGAGACAGTTGTGGAAGTGAGAGGCGCCGATGGGTTGTATTCCATCGACAGCGAGCGCATGGTGCAGTGGCACATGCGGTCGCGAGTACCTGAGTCAGGCAGGCTTAGTGATCCAAGAGCAAGATCACTCGGGGCCAAAATCGAAAGGACGGCGAGTCCTGCAGAGAGCGTAGGTAGAACCAGCGCAGCCTTCTGCATTCGATTTACTACCCGCGTGCCTGCTTGCTGAGTCCCTTTATTTCAGGTGGTGGGTTTGCAATTTGTTTCTAATGCTTATCTTTCTCATATTAATGTCAACCTGAACTGTCTTTTAAAACTTGCACACGTAGTTTAAACTACTTTATTTAACTTAGATAACATTTTCGCGTTTGTGTCATTTTCTTAAACTATATTTTTTGACGTCTTGAACTTATCGCGGATTTGTTCGTTACCAATTTATTTCATACAAGCATTTAGCGAAAAGTTGTGTCACCGTAACAGTATGCATTATTCGGTTTACTTTAATTGAAATCGTCGTTCCAAGTGATTGCTGTTGGTTGTTATCCCTAGTTTATTTGCGCTTGATGTGCATGTTGACTAGGTGCCTGGCTGCCTATTACCTAGGGCCTCGTCCTTACTGGTTCCAGGAGACAGTTTGTCGTTGCTGAAGTGGACTGGGTGCATGGCCATCGTAACCGTGCTAGACTTAAATATTGGTCCCATATACTCAATTTGGAGCGGATTACGGTCCATGCATTGCTTGTGTAGGATTGATTGCCAAATACAGCGTGGCTGTGTTTGTATTTGAAGGAGTCTGGTCCGGCTCCGTTAGTAAAAAGTGGCTCCCATCCACATGCCTCCTGGTCTTATTCCTGCGGGTTTACAATGGATAGGGGGTGGGTGAATGGAGCTGTGAGTGTTGCAACGCAAGCCCCCCATGGTCCTACTGTAGGCGCAGGCGTCCGGTGGCTGGTGGCAGTGACAGGCAAATCCGAAACCGGATGCCGTCCAACCATATATATATATATATATATATATATTATAT
>OX104065.1:70324158-70567389 GCA_944474145.2 Dicrocoelium dendriticum | reverse complement strand
TCTGTATTGCGCGGGTAGGATACTATCAGGTTGCCCAGGCCTAGACAGGAGAACGATTAAGGTTCTCAACCAAAGCCTTTGGTTCAAAAACCTGACCGCAAGGCAGCGGGTTTGGAGGGTGTACTATAAGGAGTCCGTTTTAAGGAATAAGGTGCCACCCTCATTCCAACCCCCAACCTGGAGGACCAGGAGGCTGAGTTTGTCTGACCTCTAACCATTGACCAATCTGGTATGAGTGACTCTGAAGGTGCAAAAGCACCACCCAGCATAGCTCAATGGATCGCTGAGGCACACAAACCATCGCACCATAACCATGCTTAATCTTGGATATTTGCAACGGCGTGCGAACATTGTTTGGAAAACCGCAAGTTTGACAGTGGCCAGTGGGACTTCGTTGATGTAGTACTATGGTAGTTGTCGTGCCCAATAGGCCGTAAGAGGCGAACGCCAACAGTACGTATTGGATACTTATTCTCATGCCTATGCAAGTAACTCTTAGCCTGTCCTCCAAATGAAACCCATACATGTTTGTTCATACATGCTTGTTCATGAGGACTATTGTGTCTCTGTCCAGTTTGTGACAGTTACTAATGAAGTCCGTGGAAACACATGTACATATGTTGTATTCGAACTGCCATTGGACGCAGATGACGCCAATCCATGTATATATGTATACCGAATGAATTCCACGCGGATACTCATACCGCTTTGTACGGTTAACTTAGTGCAGAGAAACGGCACTCGAGCAAACCGGAAATAACATTAACAGAACATGAAGAAGGTGAGTTTATGACAAACTCATGTTGATTTCAGGTGTTGCGAATCCAAGGCAAATATGATCGATGCGAACTCCATGGACTGATCCTAAGGGCGGATGCTCAGGTGCACGAGAAGATACTATTGCACGCGGAATACAAGCATGATACGTACGCTCCCATTCGATTTACTAATCCAGGCCAATAAGGCGACGTGTGTGGTACGTTTGCTTGAGTGCTGAGTAATCTTGCATTTCAGAAGTAGATGTTGTTTGAGCTCCCCGGTGTGGATGCGCTTGATGTGAATGTTGACAAGGTGCCTACCTGTCCATTACCTACTACCTCGTCCATACTGGCTCCAGAAAACGGTTGTTCGTCGCTAGAGGGGATGGAGTGCACCGTCCTCGGGACGGTGCTAGGCTTACAGAGTGGTTCCATCCTGTGTGGAACGGGCTACGGTCTAGCCACCGCCTCGTGTACGTCTGGTGTGTATGATTTCCCAATTAGGCAGGAATGCTTCCGTTCTGCTTGTTGAAGGAGCGTGGGCCGGCTCCGTTGATGAAACGTGGCTCCCATCCACATGCCCCAGGGTCTTATTCCTTCGGGTTTACACCGGATATGGGATGTGTGGGTGGAACTATGGGTGGTGCAGCGCAAGCCACCCATGGTCCCTCTGTAGGCGCAGGCATCCTGTGCCTGGCCACAGTGACAGGCAAATCCGGATACGGACGCCGCCAAATCATGTGAGCAAACATGGTTGGCTGCATCCGGTTCCGGATTTGCCTATCACTGTGGCCAGCTACAGGATGCCTGCGCCTACAGAGGGACCATGGGTGGCTTGCGCTTCACCACCCACAGCTCCAACCACTCACCCCATATCCAGTGTAAACCACCAGGAATAAGATCGGGAGGCATGTGGATGGAGCCACTTTTTACCAACGG
Source organism: Dicrocoelium dendriticum (assembly GCA_944474145.2). Classification (NCBI taxonomy): domain Eukaryota; kingdom Metazoa; phylum Platyhelminthes; class Trematoda; order Plagiorchiida; family Dicrocoeliidae; genus Dicrocoelium; species Dicrocoelium dendriticum. The sequence goes on along the minus strand of OX104065.1, from coordinate 70,565,692 downwards.
AGCCAGCCCACACTCCTTCACAGCAAACACAAGTACGCTGCATTTGGGAATCAAGCGCACACAAGGCGGTGGCTGGACCGAAGTCCGCTCCACAATGAGTGCATGGAACCACTCTGTGATCCTAACACGGCCACAAGAACCGTGCACCCCGTCCCCTTCAGCAACGACTAACTGTCTCCTGGAGTCAGTATGGACGAGGTAGTGGGTAATAGACAGGTAGGCACCTTGTCAACACACAAATCAAGAACAGCTACACCGGGGATATCAAACAACAGCCAATCACTTGAGAGAACGATGACAAACAAAATATATCGAGCAATGTATAAGGAAACGCGACAAAACTCTTAACTTAATGAGCATATGAAATAAGTTGTTGACAAAGGATCCGAGATAAGTTCGCGAGGTCAGAAAGTATATTTTACGGAAATGCCACAAACCCGAAAATGTTATCGAAATTAACTACAATTGGCTTAAGCAATGTGTGCAAGGTTATAGAACAGCGTACAGGTAGACATCTATATGAGAAAAGCATTAGGACAAAATTGAAAACCGCCACCTGAAATAAATAAACTTTGCATGCAAGCACGCGTTTAGTAAATCGAATGCAGCGTACCTGCAAACGGTGCGCCGGTTCTACCTACGTTCTCTGCAGGACCCGTCGTCGCTTCGGTAGTGGTCTTGAGTGGCTTCGCTCATGGCTCACCAAGCCTGCCTGACTCAGGCACTCGCGACCACATGTGCTACAGCACTATGCGCTCGTTGTCGATGGAGCACAACCAATCGTTGCTTGCTGCTTCCGCATTTGCCGTTTCTTCTCTGCATGTATGAAGGCATTCTCCCGCACTTCGGCAACTGTCTTCGTGATTAGATCGCGCCATGCACGCCGCTCAACCGCCTTCGATTCTATGACCTACAATCAAGAGTAGAACGTGACAGACTCACTTTAATCATGTCCTGGTAACGAAGCTTCTGCTTCCCCACGTTCCGCTTCCCCAAACTCATTTGACCACATAATAGCTGCTTCAGTACTTGCATCGAATCAATACGCCACACATGACCGAGCCAACTCAGGTGTCTCAGCAAACGTATGCAGGCCACTGCATACACTCCACTTTGTCGCAACACTTCTGTGTCCGCAACTCTGACGCCCCAAACGATCCGCTAAATCCGTCGCAAACAAAGCTGATGAAATCGCTCGAGATACCGCACATCTTGCCGGTACATCGTCCACATTCCACTGCCGTATAGAAGAACGGACAGCACCATGGATTTGTACACCATCAGCTTCGTGCCAAAGGTAAGCTGATGATTGTTCCACACTCGGTACTCAAGCTTCCTGAATACTACTGCTGCCTACGACACGCGGGTACGAAGCTCACTGTGTGGCTGCTGGTCAGTCGAAACCAAACAGCTAAGTTAGCATAAGCGGGAGGTGGTTCCTAATACTCCAGCACCAATGTTGAATCGCGGCATTACTGAAGATTACACCTCTGGTGAAGGCTGAAAGAAACAGACAGTTGTGCTTGTGTTGAGGATGAGCCGAAATTTCGCCGCTGACAAGGCCAGAGCACTAGACAAGTGCTGCAACTCATCCGCGCTGTGTGCAAACAACGCACAGTCGTCAGCAAGCAGAAGCATACGGATAGTTGTCTCACAGACTAGAGTTCTCGCACCGAAACGACGGATGTTCAGCAACCCACCATCAATACGATGCTCCACACGAACACCGTAAGCACAAGCCGCATCTAAAGCACAAGACATCATGACATGAAGTTCAACATTAAACAGGGCAGGAGCCAAGACACAGACTTGCTTCACGCAAACGACAATTGCATGGTCATCCGAGGTCCCTACACTCAGCTGCACCCTCACTCGCATACCACTGTGCAGACATCCAATTAAACTTACAAACTTAAGCGGACGACCATACTTACCCAACACCAGCCACAATGCCTCACGGTTCACCGTATCAAATGCTTTGCTGAAATCAACAAACAGCGATTACAACGGCTGGTGTCGTCCTCTACACTTCTCCTGCAACTAAAGAGCAGCAAAACCATATCTATAGTGCTGCGACCCGAACGGAATCCACATTGCTCTTCCGCCACGTTCGCTTCCACAACCTGACTGACGAGGCGGTTGAGCAGGATTCCAGCAATCAACTTGCCCACACAACCCAGCAAGTTTATGTCATGATAATTCGTGGCCCATTGCTCGCTTTCTTTGCCCTTTTACAATGGTAGCACAAGGGCATCCTTCAGCTCAGCAGGCACCTCCTCCTCAATCCATAAGCGTTGCACCAAGTGGTGCAACGCATCACCAACGCCGGTCCGCCGTGTTTCAATACTTCAGGCAGGATCGCGTCAGCACCGATACACTTGCTGTTTCGCAGCTGAGCAAGTGCTCTCTACCTCTCATCCAGTGTCGGCGTGTCCGCCAAACTCATCTTCACAAAGTGCTGCTTGAGGCAGTTCAATATAGGCCAGTCGATCTCTGAACGGTTGTTCAAGAGACAGTCAAAGTGTTTTCGCCATATCTGCATTACGTCTGCAGTCTGTGTGCAGGTAGCTCCTGAACTACCATTGATCGGCGTCCTCAATGGGTCCAACCTCGATCCATACACCGCCTTCAAAGAGTCGAAGAATTCCTTGTGTTGGCGACGTTCGGCATCAGATTCTAGCTGCTTCGTCTTCTCCGTCCACCATGCATTTTTATTGCCATGGAGCTCTCGGGTCAGTGGTAGTCGAATTCTGCGAAACTGACTCTTCTTCCCCAAGTCACTGGGGTCTGCCACATGTGCAGCAAACGCTGCTTTTTTCCCCGACACCAATGCGCAAATCGTCGCATTGTTCTAATCGAACCAATCAGGCCGCCTACAGTTTGCGCGCTCGATGGCCAGCAGATGCCACCTGGGTCGCGAATATGGTGCCACAGGTCGCCCACAGTGGCTGTGCATTCCACATCCCACAGGCGTGCAGCCATCGCGTTCTCCAGCTCAGTACTTTTCGCCACAGTACCGAGATAGGGGATGTTAAATTTACGCCGATTCACGGCGGGAGTGCAATACATAGATTTACGAAAATATATGTACAGTTTGGTCCGCGCCAATTTGTGATCAGTGCCACACTCAGCTCCACGCAGTACACAGGTCATGCGCACTTCACGCATATCACGCTAACGTACGATGACATGTTCGCGCAACAGAGCGTGACCACTCCTTGGGTGCGTCCAAGTTGCTATATCATGCGCACTCAGTGCAAACCGAGTGTACGTGATCGTCAGGCCGAGAGTGGAACACAGTGAGAGCAGCATGTCACCGTTCGCATTCGCTGAACCAATGCCATGCGAACCGATAACATCTGTCCACACCGATGCATCACGCCCAACGCGCGCGTTGCAAACACCCAGCAGAAATAGTCGGTCGCTCGTCCGCGCAGACCGTATCACGGAGGATAGCGGAGCGTAGATTTGATCACTCGTGTCATCAGGATGACACAGGGTCGGACCGTGCGTGCTTATTAAAGTAGCAAAACTACGTCTCCTGTGTCTAGGCCAACAGTCGTCTGTCGCGCGGTGATGGCCGTTGATTCACCCACCAGCACGCCATGGAGCCGATCGGATATTCCAAATCCGACTCCATGCTCACGTGGTGCTTGGGCGGCGTTGACCACCCAGTAGAATGTGTAGCCAGCACCTGCTTCACGCAACTTCCCTTGCTCAGGGAGTCGAGTTTCACTGAGCGCCGCAATATCGATGTGCTAGCGCGGCAGTTCCATCGCGACCAGTGCAGTGCGTCGCTCCGGGCGCTCGCTGGAGTTCCGTTCCAGTAGTGTGCTCACGTTCCAGCACCCGATGCTGCGTGCTTTGCGCACAGGCATGTGATTGTATTGGTGGGCAATCACACGCGAGATGGTCGTTGTGCTTCGGACGTTTGCTTGAGGGACCCCACCCGGTGCCTTTGTCTCAAGAGCCTGACTCACATGGCAGGGCTTGATTTGGAGGTTTACTTGAGGGACTCCGCCCAGAGCCTTTGGCTAAATAGCCTGAATCACAAGACAGTGGGGAGCAGTTCCAGCTCGGGAATGTGATTGCAGAGACAGATTGGGATCTGCTTGACGGCCGTCACACGCAGCCTTGGAGGTACTGGAACGATTTATATATGTCTTGCGACCGTAATGGGATACACTTGCGAACATGGCTAGACGCAGGTGGGTTTTGGCGGGTTTGCACCAATTTGACCAGGGGCTGCCTGGCTTGAGGCGGGCAGTAGCAAACCATTGAACACCCGGAGGTGCCCTCCTACCGTCGGAGACAATGCGTGGCGCTCTTGCTCTACGCCAATCGAGCTTTGAGAATATCACCCGTAGACCTGTTGTCTCCCATGGCTAGGTTTTACGGGAAGAGGGCCAACGACCACTTCTTAACCTCCAAAGAGGATGCACTGGAATACTGGCAGGGCGCCCACACCTGACAGGAGAACGACTCGGGTCCTCAGCCAAAGCCTTCGATTAAATGAACACCCGAAAGGCAGCGGGTCTAGCACATGGTCAGTTCACCGACTCATACGGATGGGTGTCCTGGATCTTAGCAGGGAGAAGGGCGAAACCCAAATCCCACCCAGCGGTCGCCACGAGGAGGCGCCCAGGACATGAGCCAATGGCACAACAGTAGCAGCAGTGGGTAGACCATCTGTCAGGATGTAGCCACCACCAGCCTCAGCGCACCATAGGCTCTCCCGCCATATATATATATATATATATATATATATATATATATATATATGCACTCCCTCGTGAGACTTCATCTCTAATACCGCCGCCAGCTGTAATTCAACTCGCTAATTAAGTGAAGCAGGGGACCTGTTCTAGATGGTGTGATTAGCTACTTTGGACTTCTCCTGATTGGCTAACTTCGCTCAACTCTGCTTGATCGATTAGTTAGCCTCTTTGTAAGTGCCTTTTCGTTCTGGGTAGTTGTAGGTTCTAGGTGCCTCCTGCAATACACTTCTGTTACATTTACGTTATTCCGACACAACAGTAGAAGTCGCAGGTACAACCATGAATTTTTCAATTAACCTCGATTGGCATTTTGGACTGACTTTGGAAGCAGGCGTACGCCAGACGTTTGGGTGCGTTGGAAAATTTTCTTCCAGATTTATTTGGATTTAATTACCCAACTAAAGTCTCCAATCAGTGAGGAAACTAAGTTAAAGTTGCTTTGCCACTTGCTCGGAGATGAGAGGCAACGGCAATTTGATGACAACCTCTAGGGATGCAACTTAGCCGATGATGCATTCAACATTCTCTATCGCATTTATGACTCCCAAATGGACCTGTTCACTGCAAGGGACGTCCTCTTCCGATTGCAAAAGGTGTCGGGTGAATCTCTGAAGGATTTTAGTACTGGACTTACTCGTGCAGTGCTGCAGTGCAATTATTCTTCTAATCCGCAGAAAACGACCGAAGGATGTATGCTGACGCAACATTCTCTCTGGAGTTACTGATAACCGTATATGTGAAATGCTGCTACATGGAGTCGCTCGAATTCTGACCTTGGATTGAGCCTGCGATTTAACCGGCATGAAGATGGAGGTTGCTCTGCAGGCGAGAGTTTTGCGTAGCGAAACTGACCGATGTGGCAAAAATACAGTATACTCCACCCGTACCGGGGAGTAAACCATCCTGCTACCGCTGTGATAGTACCTACAACAATGCTAACTTCACCCCTTGTCCAACCCGCAGTCTTACATGTAAAAGCTGAAAAAATTGGACACTGCTGGTTGTTGCCGATCTCAAGGCATCACACCCGGTGAACAGGACTCCGTTGCCGAGCACGACGTAGCCGATTCAGCCGAGAAACATGTTTACTTAGTCACCGCTGATGTCAGTAACCTGGGAAATATCATGATATTTGTTGTTGAACCGAAACTTCCCTCTGCACATATTAAAGCTGTCATATTCCCTACGAACAAAATTGTTATTCCGCTTCTCCTTTCACTATTGTGCCCTCCAGTTTCTACAAACGTTACCTGTCCGCATACCCTTTCCAGCCGACTGATCAATCATTCTGGAGTTACAGTGGGAATTCAATACAATTTCAAGTCAAGAAAGTGCTTTTTGCTCACATAAGGGTGAATATTCAGCTGTTACACACACGCTTTCAGCATAATAAAAGAAACAAAGCAGTAAGTACACAAGTAAATAATTGGCGTAGACAGCAGTATGCTCATGATGTAAACTTGTTTTTAAGCTCCAGGACAACTAATGCCCAGTCGCACAAAAAGCGTGCCAGATATGGAATAACGGATGCGTGGTTAGCCCTTGTGCGGGCAAAAATGGATCTGTACCTTTGTCTGGTTGCGGATGTTGATACAAACTCAGACAGTGCCCCATGAAGATGGTGACTTTTATAAGTACGTATTCTCTAAGTAAGCCTTATGCATGAATTGGCAGGAGTAGACACAAGAATCTCAATAAAGGTCGGCTTGGGAATTCCACTACACTGAGATAATTGCGTCAGTGAGGTACCTAAGATTTTGAAGTGCTTCCTTAGGAAACCAGGAAATATTACAGCGGAGCCATAGGTCCGAAGGGGTAAGATATATGAAGTAATACATCTCAGCATTATGTGGCAGGAGACAGAGGAGGATCACAAACGAAGGGCCTAGAATGCAAGCCTCCTCACCTTTGTAAAAAATCATTAATATAGAATGACCAGGAAAGATCACGACGGAGTGTCTCACCCAGGTACTTCACTGACATACTGGAGTGCAAATTCTCGCCATCTATGTGAAGTTCCGGGTATTCTGTGGGAAGTAGCTGATAACCATGGCCTTTATGTTGGGAGCAAATGATATTATTACATTTTGATGCCTTCAACGATAAAAAGTGTGCTCTGGACAATGATACAAGACTGTCCAGATGGGCTTGTAATTTACTTGACGTGGCTGCGGTCGGTTGTTGCATACTCAAGACTACGTCGTCTGCATATTTCAGCAATACATCATCGGCAGGTTAGGTAAAGCGGCGATGTGGGTGGAAAAGTGGCACGGAGATAGTATAGCCCCTTGAAAAACTCCAGTGTTTGTGGTGAGCGGCGAAGAAGTTTTACCTCCAAGTCGAGTAAACTGGGCATGTCCAGTGAAGTAGTATCTCGAAAGGTGGACAGTAGAGAGTTGAATTCCGGCACTGTGCAGGTCTCTGAAAAGAAACTCACGGTTTACACTTCCGAAAGCAGTACTGTAATCGAGAAAACACACGTACGCATTTGACCATGCTGTCTAGTGACGACAACGCTAAATGTACGAGATAGGCTAACGCGTTTTGAGTAGACCTCAAATTACGATAGGAAAAATGTAACGGATCATCTGTGAGTCTGATTCAGCAAATTTTCAATAACAATCTTTTAGAGTATCTTCAAGTTTACTGAGGTGCAGGTATTTAGCTCAGCTTTTCTTTGGCATCGGTGTACTTCTAGCACTTCACCAGCAGTCAACAATATTATAATCTATTATGCATAAGCTTTATTGGTCAGCAAGTGGCTGGAGAGCCATACTCTTTCATTGGTCGTATTAATGAGACGAAGAGGCTAGTGGCGATCTCTTCAGACCAAGTGCTGAAGCTGCGCCTGAGCGCCCAAAACCTACGAAGGCTGTTTTGGTAAAGCCTATTCGTGTTGTCCATGGACTTTAGGTCGCAGCGTGTGAGTACACCGTGGTTTCGCACAAAGAGCACGGGATGCAACTGTTGACCGGCCACCGCGTAGATTCGACTGTGCTCACACGTACCCTGCCTCATGAATTGCAACTTGACCGCGTTGATTAAAAGGGTGACCTCTGCAGACCACGTGGAGAAGCGATCGAGGTCTTGCTGAAGCAGGTCACGATCATTGGGTGTGCGGATTACTCTCCACACCTTCAAGTCATCTGCGAACAATGCACAAGGTGATTGGAGTAGCTGAGGCACATTGTTTACATGGATCAGAAACAAAATCGGCCCCAGTACAGTGCCTTGGGGCACGTCACTGCTCACTGGATACCAGTCGGTCAAATGCTTGTCCACCTGGACCCTCCACTTTCGATCAACAAGGAAATTCCTGATCCATCGATGCAGTGAGCCGCCAATACCGCCTACCGTCAGCCCGTCGAGGAGCACTGCATGATTCACTTTGTCAAATGCCTTACTGAAGTCAATGTAAATGATGTCGACAGACTTGCCTTGGTTCAGCACTTGTAGCCATCCGTGCCTGGTCAACAGTAGGTTGGTGACGCACGAGCGACCTTACAAGAAACCATGCTGTGCGGGCGTCAAGAGGCTTTTCGACTCGAGAACCTGCAGTACGCTCTTCTTCATGATCTTCTCGAGCCTCTTTGCAAAACAGCGGTCAGGCGGTTTGACCGACAGTTATCTACTTTGCTTGGGTTACCATCTTTCGGTATTGGCTTTGCGACTGAGCATTTCCAGTCCCCTGGTAATATTTCAGTGGATAGTGACCTGTTGAACCACTCAGCTGCAGAAGGCAAATGATGGCCGATAGGGACTTGATAATCAGTGGGTGGATTCCATCTGGCCCTGCAGGCTTCGTCCCGTCAAGGCTTGCTAGAAGCTCACGTGCATCTCCAATACTGCCGTCTAGTTCAGCGGGAGTGGTACTCGTCGCACTCGTTACAGACACCTGGTCACTTGCAGACACGGAGGCGAAGTGTGTCGCCAGTGCGGACGCACGATCTGGGTTCGAGGTTAGGGACTGTCTATCCGAGCCTTCCAACACTGGCATATTGCCTGCAGGCCTCAGGCGCCGCTTCACCTAGGCGTAGATCCACTTGGGAGCAGTTTTTGCGGCGGTTGCAAACTTCTCTTCTTAGCTTCTGCGCTTTTTTGTTTTCGCATTGTTGCAGAGATTGTGCTGTACATTGTACGCCTTGTAGTCCACATTAGCATCTGCTAACACGAATTGGTTCCATAGTCTGCGTCGTCGTCGGGCCAGTTTGCTGTACTCCTTGTCCAACCAATGTGGTTTGACTAACCCAACTTTCCAATACTTAAGGAGTACAAATTGGGCGCACAATGATTTCACTCCCACTTTAATGCAGTCTAAGATGTTTCAATAGACGAATCCTCTGGTAAAGACCAGTCCATCTGACTCGCCGCCCGAGTGAGGCCATTAAACTCCACCTTCCAATAGTTGAAGGCTGGCTCCAGCGGGAGCGTATACGGCAGCGGCAGTTCCAAGCTGGCTATGATCATCGAGTGGTCACACTCTCCCAGGGGCTCCAAGACTAGAATGACATGGGGGTGTGCTTAACAATTAAATTGCAAAGCAAATTGCTCCGCCCAGGGACCCAAGCGCCTGTACAGGCTGACGATTTTCCCGCCGGCTGACTCAAATGGTCTGACTGACAAGACGTGAATGGCAACCAGTAGTCTTGATGAGGTAAAATAAACTGCGGAGGTTTCCAACATTTGTAGTGGCTTCCATCTCAGGAGGTCGTTTTGACAACCAGAATTCACGGTCAGAAAGAATGCCTGACTTCAGCTGTTGAGAGATAGACCAACGAAGTTCAAGGTGCTCCACACCGCCGGGCACAGCCCGTCGATTTGTCCAGCAGTTCCTAGGATTTTGCCGGGATCCAGCTTGTGGTTGTGTAGCTGGTGAGTCCACATCTTGACAAGCCGGTGGACAGCATTGTTTGTCACAAATTTGTTCAGTGTTGATCAACATTCAAAGCATGGTGGTTAGCGAGATTTTCATAAAGTCTCTGTTGATAACGCGTTTCCACTATTGGGTCCTACAACTTGTGAGTTCTCAGTCGGGATTGCGTGGTCCTGGGTAAGCAGCGAAATGCGTTCAAACTGTCACACACACCAATGCATGGTCGTAGTAAACGCAAGTTGACCAAAATGATGGACCATCGCTCACGCTGTGGTGCAAATGCGACTTATGGCTATATGATCAATTTGTGACCACGCTGGTTTGACGATGGACGACGCCAGGTGGCATAGTGGGGCACTGGGTGACGAAAGCTCGTAATGGAGAGGAAAAGTTGGTGATCGGCATATGGACTGTGCAGTCTCTGTCCGTTGTCAGAACGAAAATCATCATACTCACCGAGGTGGAGTTTACATGGCAGCAGACGACCAATACGTGCATTTGTCTCTCGCCCTAACAACGATGTCTGTTTTAGGCACCCTTATAGGAGCAGCTCATGAAGATGCTGTTAGAACTGGTATTTGACTGCGTCCGAGCTGCAGTCAATGGGAGCATAGGCAGAGATCGCGAAAAGAGCATACCTGTCTTCTCGGAGCCTCATAGCACATAGGTGACTGTTGACTGGAATCCAAGCATGGAGCGCAGCCTCGGCTCTAGCACTGAGGGCGATTCCACCACTAGCTTGCGCAGCTGCGACGGACGCAACGGCTCTAGAAAGGCAAAGATAAAGGCGGGCGTGTGGTTGGACTGGTGACAACGGCTGGTCGACTGCAGTTGAATCCTGCAGTCGTGTTTTATTCAAGCAGCAGACATCGACTGTAAAGGTCTCCAGCGTGCGTACAAGTCCAGTTTGCTACCCGATCTACAATAATGTGCGCACGTTGAATGTTACCAATTTGGACTGTATTCCAGGCTGCAGTAGCGAAGCTGGCAGACTTCGAGGCTGACAGTTCGATATCGAGGACTGTATGGTTGAATTGACGAGTGACAAGAGAACAATTTCGTCGGTAGAAGTAGGGTTGTTCACAGTTGAAGAATCAGGTAACAATGGCGATGAGTGACACAAGGAAAGAGTATGTAAATTGGTGGCGTGCGTTTGTAAAGTTGAAGTGGTACTAAGACACTGGATCATGAGAGCGAGAGAAAGGGAAAGTGTGTGGTTGTTTTGCCATGGTTCTTCAGTAGACCGGATACTTCCCGGTACTACCGTGCATACAGATATACCATACATGCGATACTACCGGGTTAAGACTCACGATTTCTATTGTAAGCGACCAAGTGCACAGAACACTTGTGCAACTCGAAGCGTACCAGGAAATGCGAACATGTCAACTCGGAACTGAAAGTGCAAGATCACAAGAAACGGATTCACACGAAATTTGGAACTGTGTGGTCAAAGCCCGTAAAACGCCTAGGCAAGTAATATAGCCTCAAATAAAATGGATGAAAGGGGTCTTCACAAGAAAGGGGTCGAAACAGTTTATGAGAAAATACGGCGTGGGTCTGCTACAAGGCCAAAGGAAACGAGTGGATGAAGCAGCACGCTTGGATGACAGCGACCTGTTGGCAGTCTTGAACGGGTAGTCGGCATTGGCTAGTCGTCAAGGTTTCGAGCGAGGGAAACGAATAATCTGAGTGACCAATCAACATACGTACATTGCGGAGTAGGCAACCAGTGAGCCTAGACAACGGCCAGCGGTTATGAGCACAGGCAAAGTGGATGGGGAGGATTCCGTACTTTTACCCTGTCAAGTTCGCCCATAACGCTTTCTGATTTCTCCTTAAGGAAATGATGTTCTCCATAAATTTCTCAATATGGTCCTTAACCCTATCAAATTGCATCCGATTGGCGCGACAGTCCCTAAGGCAACCTGTTTATCGTGTGAACGATCCCAAACCAACCGATAACAACACACTCAGCCTAATCATGTATTTTACTACCGGCTGCTTAGAGGCTGGTCAATCAACGCATAGTACGAAATTTTTAGTCTCATTTGTGTCCTTATATATATATATATGTATATATATACATATGTGTATATATGTATATTTGCAAGTCTACAAATAGACATAAAGTCATCAGAAGCCATGGGACTCAAGAAAAAGTACAGAAATAGTGAAAAGAAACACAGAACACATCAAAGTCCATGGTTTCGTCAGAGCACGATGATGTTAAAGACCATTTTGAGAGGTCTTTGGAGGAACATGTTTTCTTTAAGGCGGAATTTGAAAGGGATATGGACGAGATTGTCTGAGAAATGGTATTGACATACCAGGAGGATGTGACATCGGTAATAATCAGTACATGTTGTGTGCAGGACGTGCCCGGTGCGGCGAGCAGGTATGTTGAACAAGCGGTATGTGTGGACAGGGTTGTGAGGAGTAGCCTGTCAAAGCGGTGCGTTTGTATGCTAGTCGGGGGCTGTGGTTAATCAGCGACAGCAATAAGACCACATGCAAGCAAGGCATCTAATCCATCCATTCTATTTACAGTAACGGTGTCCTTCCTCGCCTACTTGGGAAGACTGCTCATCTCGGAAGGACTCCAATAGATGGCAGCATGAATGACGTTCACCTTCGAACTGCAAGACAAGTTACTATCTGATGGTTGGACACAAGTAAATTTTATCGTGCCGGGTTGCACCGATATCAACCATGGAGGAGAGCTGGCCAAATAAATTCTACTGAAGTTCACTTATTTTAGTTCGAAAAAGCATAAGAACGGATGCATACTTCATACTCTGACTCATTGTCAGATGACAGCATCAAGATAAGTATGAATAATCCCCTAATGGTGTTTCCTGCAAATTCAATGTCACTTTTGTTTCCGTTGCTCGCACATGTTTCTAACGGCTTCTGCCCATGAATAGGTTTCCCGAGAAATTCCTCCCTTTTTCAAGATCGTTCTACAGTGTATCCCGTGAACATGCATGAAAATCTCATTCGTGAATTCACCACTACCAGTGGAGTACAGTAGGGTTGCGTTGTTTCTTTTCAACTTTATGGTTGTAGGGACCATGAACCACTCACTGCTGGCTCCCTTTACCGCTTCTTTAGTCTGATTTCTGTTAGTCCACCGGCTGTCAACGAACGTAGCTGTCTTTAGACCGGCTCCAACTGTTATGCATGAGTAGCTGAACAGCCTGCCACGTTGTGCTGAACCATCGTTGCTAGTGTATGTCACCTGCAAAAGACGCAGTAGTTTTGAGGGATATGTCAGATGTTACTCTAGTCCTCATTATTACCGAATAACCACTCAAACTGGCTGTTAGGTTTACTTGGCTAGGGAGCTGCAACACTTTGGTAGGATAATCGAAGAGGCCACAATAAATATTGCTAAAGCTTTCGTAGTTTTTAAGACCACAGTTAACTAACTATACGGCGAGATGGAAACTTATCGAATAAATGAATGGTGTGCAACGTTTCGGTGTGCTGGTGGTTTTTCTGTACGGATTAGATACATGGCAAGTGCGCTTGAGGGCCTAATAAAATTAGCAATGCTTCACTACCGATGCTTGAGAAGTAATACTAACTGCAGTATCGACTAGTTACTACTGATATTTGTCACCTGGTATCTGGCAACAGATCCTCCGTTGTGACACTGGAGGGCCTGCTGAACACGAATCGCCTCTGCCAGCTCGGTGATCTGGTCGGCACACAAGCAAGTCTTCTGTCTTAATGCGCATTGTTTAGTGATACTTTATCCGAAGTAGCCAACAGATGACATGGTCACACACACACACTATACACGTTAGCTAGAGGTGGGAAACACCTCAGCTACTGTGCCGCAATACCTAAAAGAAAAAAGGGAATAAAATGCAACAGGTGCAAGCCAGCTGAGCTACCGGTAACGGATGGGCATCGTTCCGGTAAGCTACCTGCCGGCTACTATGCAGCAGAAAAAATAATTTACTTTGCGAAATTATAAAATGCTAAATAATGAGATCGTGCTTGAAGGTGGAAGCTAAGAGGGATGGGGTAGGACAAAGAACCTCACAGCGCGAACGCCACTGAGGTCGGCTCCTAGCCATATCAAACGTGTTCATCGTCTTTCAGACCAGGGAGCCGAGACGCTCCAACTGAAGCCAGCTTCGAAGTGAGGGTCTTCATTCCTCTCGACCAATCATAGCTTGGTCACCCCTCCTCTTCTTTCATCAACACCCCACGGGCGCGCAAACAACGCACGTCGCGGGAGTCGGTGGGCTGGCATGCGTAACACATGGCCGAGCCATCCGAGCCTGGTGCGTGAAATGACGGTGCTGAGCGGTTCAGTTCCTTTTCCTGTGCCGTAAACAAGGCGTCGAACACGCACGTTGCTTACTCGGTGTTCCCACCAGATGTGAGTTAAATTGCGAAAGCACGTAACTAGCCTCTTTATGTCCATTGAGCTAAGGGGCCAGATTTCACAACCGTACAGTAGGGTCGAACGTACCGCTGCATTGTACACTCTACCCTTCAGGGCGAGTGTGATGTCGCGCCGGCGCCATAAGTGGCGAAGATTAGCAAAAGCAACCCGAGCTTTTGCTATACTGTTCGTGATCTCATCCTTAATCCCACGGGCACTGATATAACTTGCCAGGTAATTGAATTTTTGAACGACTTCTAGCTGATCCCCACCAAGGGTCAGCGAAGGAGGCGGTCCAGACCAGTTTTGGAGGAGCGCTTTGCACTTAGATGGTGCAAAGCAAAGCCCGAAGCGGCTGACAGCCATTGCTAATCTGTCCAGTGCCGCTTGGCGCGTCTGGGAGCTGTCACAGATTAGGGTAATATCGTCAGCATACTCCAAGTCAAGAAGTCGTTCTCTTGGGAGCAACTCCACACATTCTATTTCGTGTCCTGTGAATGCGATTTCCATGACTTCGTCAATAGCGAAGTTGAAGAGGAAAGGTGATAGCGGGCATCCCTGTCTCACACAGCTGGAGATATTAAAGAGCGACGACAACTTGCCGTTGGCCCACACTCTGCCTGAGCTACGAGTGTATAATGATCGGATAATATTTACATATTTCTCAGGTACAGCTTTCCTGAGTAGACAGTCCCAAAGTGCACGTCTATCCACCGAATCGAATGCACATTTGATATCGAGGAACACGATAGCGGTGGGCCGCCAGTAGATGTGACGGTGCTCTAACAACTGACGCAAAATGAAGATGTAGTCAATGCAGCCACGACCTCGACGAAACCCGGCTTGTTCTTCACGAATATGGCTTTCATGAGTGCCATGACATGGTAAGAAAACACGAAGTGTTATAATCTTCTCACTAGATGCGATTCCGATATTGACACTTTACTGCTCCACAAAACTTCCAGCCCAACCGAAGGGAAAAGCAAAACGCCAATGACCTTGACAAACTAACATATTAATCGCCGTCAACAAACACTGTACAACAACTGCGGACCTTGGCTGTAAGTACAAGTCTCTTAGTTATCTTCGACTTCTAAGATTTGGAAGGTCAGCTACCAAGGTTAGTGGTTCCCCATATCTTTTGCCGAGGTGTCAGGTGGTTTGTAGTCACGTACAGAAACTAGAACATTTCGGAACGTTCGAAATCAATGCGATAATCGTCAATAATCGATTAATCGCTAAAATAGAGGATTTTCTATGCAATTCTTACTTTCTCCCTGAAACCTCCTTTTCTGAGATATCATCCGAGGTATACGACGAAAGCCTACGATTAAATTGCAGTCTTCGGGATCGCGTTCTCTGGCTGTCGGTCCATCTCCTTGGCAGAAGTACCCGAGAACTGTGTTCCGATGTCCGTGTTCTGAATTCTTTGCTCGACGGTGTGCAGTCGCTCACTGCTTCCTTCCGCAGGTTGAAGCTTTCTACCAATAAATCGAACGGGAGGTCGCTAGGGCTTGCTTGTTCTGGTTGGCACAATGTTGGTCGTAACAGGTTTGCATGCCGTGCCCAGATCTGTGCGCCCACCATCACGTCATGTATGACTTTTCCGCGCTTTCTCTTGACCGTCCCTGGCGTTTATTTCGCATGGCCTTCCCGATAGTCACGTACTAGCACTTTCTGTCAAAGCGTAAACAATCGCTTCTTCGCTCCATGCCGCCGGTTAAAATCCTGTTCCATTCTGCGGTTTCTTTCACCAACAGAGGATTCCGAGCGCGGTCAGATGGCGTCGAAAGTCATGCGAAGCTTCCGATACACCATAGCCTGTGCTGGAGAAACTCCGTCTGGCGCTTGTGGATTCTGTGTTGATCGGTAGAGAAAAAGGAAGCGGTCAACCACCTCCTCTATACGTCCCTCCCCTTTTGATGTGTGGAGAACTCGCTTCAACGTATCGACAGACCTTACTGCCTAGCCATTTCTCGGTGGGTGAAACGGCGGCGCTGGACGGCTGGACGGCGCTTTGCACGCAGAACTCCGGAAAGGTTTTTGGAATGAATTGTGTGTCATTGTCAGTGGCAACTGTCTCACGACAGCCGAATCTGCTAAATGTTTGGCGCAGTTTTGATACAGTGGCATTGGTGGTTGGGCTATCCATGAGAAATACTTCAGGCTACTTGCTCTATGACTCGACTATAATGAGGAAACTTCGGCCGTTGGTCGGTTCCGCAAAGTCGACATGGATGCGGCACCATGGCTTAGTAGCTTTTGGCCATGAATAGAGCTCTGATTTTTGTGGCACATTCAGCACATTGGCACACTTTTGGCAACGTTTGGCTATTTCTTCTAGCTGTTTGTCCATGAAGGGCCAGTATACATAACTGCGGACAAGCGCCTTCATCCGGTTGCTTCCAGGATGCCTGGCGTGGGAATGCCAAATAAGGCGCTCCTGAAGTGTCTTCTGGATGACCACTCTTTCCGAAAATAGTGTGCAGTCGTTTACAATAGAGAGCGAGTGTCCCCTCTGGAAGTACTGTTGCAACTCAGCAGATGGACATGAACGTGGCCAACTTGTTTTGTGGAACTGTGTAACTTTTTTGAGTGTTGGGTCCCGAAGCGTTTCGATTCGTACAGCTTCTGCGGTAACCGGTAGACCATGTAATGCATCAGTTACCAGATAGTTGATCTCATGTTCAATCTCGACCGAGGCACTGATTGTGTCCTCATGTTCTTGCTGATGGGCATCAATTAGACGTGACAGTGCATCCGTTTGGCCAATGGAAACTGTCGAATGGTATTGGATCACGAAATCATACCTCATTAAGGTAGGAGCCCTACGTTGTAGCCGGTTAGCTGTGTAGGCCGAGATGCCCTTTTTCGAACCAGAGATAGTCAGCAAGGGCTTGTGATCGCTCAGAAGCTTGAAGCGGCGGCCGTATAGCATTTTGTGGAATTTCTTGACCGCGTACACTATGGCCAATGCTTCTTTCTCAATCTGGCTGTAATTCGTCGCGGCCTTCGTAAGTGTTCTGGCAGCGTGAGCGATTGCTTTCTAAGATCCATCGGTGTACGTGTGTGCAATTACTGCGCCAATCCCAAGGCTTGATACATCTGTGGTTTAGACAGTCTCCTTGATGGGATCAAAATGAGTCAAAAACAAGTGAGAGGACAGCAATGTCTTGACCCGTTCAAAGGCATTCTGGCATTATGATGTGAAGTTCCAAGTTTGGCCATTGGCTAATAGCTTGTTTAACGGGGCATGCAGGCGGTGCATTTCAGACAAGAATGCGCTGTAGTGACTGATGAGCACACCAAAGGAACGCAGGGACTGTAGATCTGTTGGTGGAGGCATTTTTCTAATGGCTTCTACGTTTTTCGGATCTGGTCGACGTCCATCCTTTCCGAGGATAAAACCAAGATTTTTGATGATCGGCGTGAAAAATGTGGATTTGTCCTCACGGATCATCCAGGCAGTTAAGTATTTCTTCTGGTGTTCGGCCCATCACTAAGATATCATGCGGATATGCAGTGGTTCCATAAACGCCCGCTAGCATGGTATCCATCAACTGTTGGAAAATGGCTGGCGCCGTGTTTACATCAAATGGCAAGCGGTTGTATTGGAATAGCCCACGATGAGTGTTGATCTTCAACAACTCCCTCGAGAATTTGTCAACATCCACTTGAAGGTAGGCATCGGATAGATCAAGCTTAGCAAAGTACTTACCACCATTCAGTTTTGCAAAGATATCTTCCGGTACGGGTAATGGGTACTGGTGGTCGTCCAGCGCGGTGTTGAGGCCAGTTGAGAAGTCAGCGCAAACGCGCACCTTGCGATTTGTTATCTTCACTGCGACAATAGGTGTGGTCCATGATGAATACTTGATGGCTGTGCTGACTCCGGCACGTTCCAATCGATCAAGCTCTTGCTCAACGGTTGACATGGCTGTATATGGCACCGATCTTTTAGCCTTGAACGCTGGTTTAGCACATGGTCGCAATCTCAGCGTTGCTTTGAATTGCGTACATTGACTCAAGCCATTCTGAAAGACAGAGGCAAATTTTCGTTTCAGGGTACGTGTCATGTCTTCGACGGACTTTGCTGATGGGTCTGGACTTGCTCGAACTCGGTAGCAGATTTGATTCAAGGAGTTGCAACTTTTCAATCCAGTCGGGACCAAGAAGATTCGAATTCGGCCGGTCTGAAGTATAGCACGTTCCCGACTTTTCCACGTTTTTGAAAGCAATCTTTCAAGTAAGTTCGCCCACTAAGTTTAACACACCGTCGGATGCATTATGTGCAATTTTCTTAGACTCGACCATCTTCGGTCACTTTATGTGATTCTATGTGCTCCTGGAAATAATCGTAATTTGCGAGGTCGTGTCAAATTGCAGTTTCGTTGGGATCCCGTTGATCAACATGCTGATAAATCGTCGTCTCGGTTTACACTCACTTTGAAATGCGGCAACTATGGACAGAGACTCTGCGCCATGCTTCCTAAAATTCTCCTTTCGATAAGACTTCCCTTTCTTCTACCGGACCTGACTGCAGCATTCCTCCTTATGTCCACGGTTATGGCACGTTTGACAAATGTGATGTTGGAATGGACAAAAGCGCGCGAAATGCCATTCGCCACATGAGCAGCATGTGGTGGGCGATTTGTTCGTGGACCTCTTGAAGGGTTTGCTTCGGTTGACAGTCCTGGTCTTTTTCATGGATTGCACGGTATGCGATGGTGCGAGACAATTCAGTTCGACCATGGTAGTGTCGTGTTTTAGAGTGAGCAGCCGTTTGCATTCGCTTACGGGGGACTTCAGTGTCAGATCAGGATACTGATCCAGCTTAGCTAAAAGCCGCGTGCGGATCTCAGCATCACTGGGGGATTATAGAGCGCTGACGAAAATGCGACACTTAAACTGATCGTCCGTTAAAGAGCGTAAACACTCACACTCACGGTTAACCATGTCTGCTGGGGCCCCAAAGTCCTCCGATTCATGCCTGACCATTTTCAGGCATTGCTAGAGAATACTAAACAAGGATACCGATTCACCGAAAATTTCCTTCAGCTGTGACACTACTACGTTAAATGTCAAATCCTTCGGCTGTTTGGGCAGTAGGTGGTCCACGAACCTTGCATGTTCACTTATTCCGAGCTTACGGAGTAGCAACCGCAACTTCCAGGAGTCGTCCTGACGAATGAAGACCGTCCGGAACATGTCTTCCCAGCGCTTGAACCATGCTTCGAATGTGCATACAGAATCCGCATCATACTTGAATTCAGTGATTGTGTTCGTGAGAAGATCAACAGAACTCGACTGCATGTTCCGCGTCGTTGCTCCTGTTGTCGGCAAACTCAAGCATTGTGTCAGATTTTCGATCGTTTTCATTTGTGCCTGCATTTGAGCCTGCTGTTGGAAAAGCAGATTTGAAATTGTTCGGCAGAAAAACCCATCCTATTTCCAGGTTTCTGCGTCTCCATTTGTTATAATCTTCTCACTAAACGCGATTCCGAAATTGACACTTTACTGCTCCACAAAACTTCTAGCCCAGCCGAAAGAAAAAGCAAAACGCCAATAACCTTGACAAACTAACGTTATAACCGCCGTCGTCAAACACCTTGGTGGTATTTATAGGTCTCCTACTGACCTTCGACTTCTGGCATTGGAAAGTGAGGACCTTATAAAACTAGCAATGCTTCACTACCGATGTTTGAGAAGTAATACTAACTGCAGTATCGACTAGTTACTACTGATATTTGTCACCTGGTATCTGGCAACAGATCCTCCGTTGTGACACTGGAGGGCCTGCTGAACACGAATCGCCTCTGCCAGCTCGGTGATCTGGTCGGCACACAAGCAAGTCTTCTGTCTTAATGCGCATTGTTTAGTGATACTTTATCCGAAGTAGCCAACAAATGACATGGTAAGAAAACATAAAGAAACTCATCCAAATAGTGAGTCGGGTTGGTGTCCAGCGTCCTACTGGATGACGTCCTCTGGGTTATCCTCATCAACCGCTGCGTATGATGCAACTGCGAAGTCAGTCCCGCTGTTGCATTCGCTCTCTAGTTTGGCTTTCTCAAATGATCTCTCGGGTAGTAGAAATTTCTGCCAAT
The DNA here is from genome assembly GCA_944474145.2 of Dicrocoelium dendriticum. Taxonomy (NCBI): domain Eukaryota; kingdom Metazoa; phylum Platyhelminthes; class Trematoda; order Plagiorchiida; family Dicrocoeliidae; genus Dicrocoelium; species Dicrocoelium dendriticum. The sequence continues at coordinate 70,545,532 of OX104065.1, read as the reverse complement.
TTCCAGATTAGTTTAGCAGGGTGTCTCAATGCGACCCGATTCTTCACATTTCAATGCATGTATCACGAAGTTTAAGCTAAAATAAATATGGTACGATGAACAACGAACAATGATTTAGCACGGGCTGATAGCAAGAGCTTGACACGTCTGGCTGGATTGAACACCACGGCATCAACAATAGATGAGTCATCTACCCGGCGTCATCCGAGATCAATGCGTCTATAAATAGCGTTAATATAACCTAATAATTGAAAGTACCCATACAGGAAAATACATTGTGCAGTGCTCATCGAAGCAAAGTGTGAGAAAAGTACAATATTGTCGCTCACTAATGTGCCGCCTCCTTGGGTCCATGGGACACATCTATTCGGTAGAAGGGCAAGCTTAATGTGATCCCCGATAGCACAGCTTGGGTAATAAAGTGGTGGGCGTTAAGAACAACATCCAATCGTTTTTCAGTGTCCAAATTAGGGAGGATACAACTGTGTTTGGGAAAGAGTTTCGGGGTTGGCAACCCGGATGGAAAAATAATCCTGTGAACACTCTAGACGGCTATGTTGTTCACTCAATTTCAATCAGTTACAGCTGAGCTGCGTGTTGTGGCTAAGTTTCAACAAATGACTGCGTACGTGGTTAGTCACCCAATATTTGATACACTAATGTGAGCTCGCCTGACAGCATTTGGCAGCGTCCGCTGAAATGTCCCAGCTACCTCAGTCTTTGCTAGTAAGAGTAATTACGTAGGCCCTTGACATCCCTTGTTGCCCTTCGTTGTGGTGCCTCTAGCCCCTCTAGGTCGAGCTTCAACCAAGATTACCAAGCTTGAGTGACGTATTCAACGAAAGCCTGAAGGTAGGAATTGTGCATCATTGGGAAGATTGATGGGTTAAAGCTCTCCGATTGCCCTTCCCAGCAAGCCGAGATACTGCTTCCTCCTTTTCCCAGCTAACTTTGCCAGTTTTAGACAAGTACGGTCACTAGGTACTAGCACACCAAGGTCACCTTCCTGGGAGCTGGGTTGCAATCTGTGTGCTCCAAGAAAATACGTGTAGCCATGCCCATGGCGTAGTTGAAAAACGCGAAAGTTATTTACATTGAATAGTAGTGTATTCTGAACTGACCAGTTTTAAATCGTGTTAAGATCGCACTGGAGCCCTTCGTGGACGTCCGGTCCTCTGCTTGCTATATCTTGATGTCATCTGCAAAAATAAGAATTTGGTCATCATCATCATCATTACACGTTAGCTGGAGGTGGAAAACACCTCAGCTATTGTGCCGCAATACAAAAGGCAAGAAAAGAAAAAACAAACAAACAGTGGCACGCCCGCTGAGTCCCCAGTAACAGATGGACATCGTTCCGGAGAGCTAACAGCTGGCTGCCGCAAAAGAAAGTCATATTATGCCTAACGATTGAGATCGTGATTGGAGGGGGATGCTAAACAGGAGGGGGATGGACAAAGGAACTCACAACACAAACGCCATTGGGGCCGGCTCCTAGCCATATCAGCAAGTGTGTCCAGCCAAACGTGTTCACCGTCCTTAGGACCCCAGCCAGGCAGTCGGGATGCACCAACCGACGCCAACTTCGAAGTGAGGGTTTTCATTTCTCGCGACCAAGTCATCACTTGGCCTCCCCTCCTCCTCTTCCAACCGCACCCACAACGCGCAAACAATGCACGTCGTGGGAGTCGGTGTGCTGGCATGCGCAAGACGTGGCCCAGCCATCGGAGCCTGGTGCGTGATATAAGTAAAGTTGGAGCGGGACAATAAGGATGCAGAAGCGCAAGAAGGGGTATAAGAAGACGGGAAGGCCTGAGCAGTAGCATCTAAACCCCTATCCACCCTACTCGATGCAGCAGATAGGGCGCCGTTTATTATCCTCTGCGACGGCCAGAGCATCAAGAAATTGTTGTAGGAAAGGTTCATTGTATTGCGTGGGCAGAATACTGTCAGGTTGCCCAGGCCTAGACAGGAGAACGATTAGGGTTCTCAACCAAAGCCTTTGGTTCAAAAACCTTACCGCAAGGCAGCGGGTTTTGGCACTGGACTACAGAGCCCGTTTTATGAAATGAGGAGCCACCCCCATTCCAACCCCCAACCTGGAGGACCAGGAGGCTGAGTTTGTCTGGCCTCTAACCATTGACCAATCTGGTATGTGTGGCTCTAAAGGTGCAAAAAAAAGCACCACCCAGCATAGCTCAATGGATCTCTGAGGCACGCAAACCATCGCACCACGGTAAGGTCCAGCCTCATTGCGATGGATAAGAATTTGGTAGCAATTGATCTAGCTAGATAGTTTGTGTATACTAAGAATAGGCGAGACTCCAGCACCGAGCCTTTTAGTACACCGTGCTCCACATCAAATGTATCGGGCACGGATTCCCGTACTCACCAGTTGACCTTTGTGTAGAAACTTATTTCTTCACATCAGGATTGGGTCGCCAATACTGTGGTTTCAAAGCTTATGAAGAAGAATGCGATGGTTCAAGCGATCAATCGCTTTTGTGAAGTCCAGGTAGATGACATTGATTCACGCGCAATCATCAACCGCTTCAGTCCAAGTATTGAGTGCAAATAATAGTTTAATGTTGGCCGGCTCCGTTGATGAAACGTGGCTCCCATCCACATGCCTCCCGGTCTTATTCCTTCGGCTTTACACCGAATATGTGTTCGGATGGAACTGTGGGTGGTGCAGCACAAACCACTCAGGGTCCCCTGTAGACGTAGTCGGCCTGGGGCTGTCCCCATGTAGGCCACAGTGAAAGGCAAATCCGTATACGGATGCCGCCAGTCCAGTACGCGAACACTTTTGAGGGAAGCTATGCTGTTCTGTGGTTATTAACTTGTTTACCGATTACTGTATCAGCGTATCTGCAATATTTGATTTCGTAGCTGGAAAGCACAGGAAGTAGCGTTGTTCGACGCCAACTGGCAGCTTCAGTGCGGCTGCCTGTCTTACGAATATGAGTGCTGACCTCAGGATTGGGTCACCAATGCCGTAGTTCCGAAGCTTCTGAAGAAGAATTCCATGGTCTAAGCGATCAAACGTTTTTGAGAAGTCCAGGTCGATGATATCGTCTTCTGCTTCATCATCAACAGCTTCAGTCCAGCTAGTACGTGCAATTAATAGGTTAGTATTACACGAACGCTTTTGACGAAAGCCATGTTGCTCTGGGGCTATTAAGTTGTGGCTTTCCAGATACTGCGTCAGCGCATCTGCGATGATTGATTCCATCACTTTGGAGAGTACAGCAAGTAGTGTTATTGGACGGTAGTTGGCAGGGTCCGTGAGGCTGCCTCTTTCGTGGATAGGAGTGATGACCCGTCGCTTCCATACTGGTGGAATATGGTGCTCTTCATGACATCGCTGATAGAAAACAGCTAGTGGTTCTGCAAGATCACTAGCTACCACCTGCAGAGCCTTTGGTCGGATGTTGTCGACTCCAGGAGAACTGTGGATACTCAAGGATAACAACTTCTTCAACACAGTTTCCGCAGTGAAGGTGATGTTGTCTAAACCCGACGGTGGAGAAATAGTAACGAAGAGAATATTTGGGCTCATTACTTGCTGCAAAGTTTGGGAGTAATGAGGCCGTAGGAGATCACCTGCTTCCATTGCAGATCGCGTGCACCCATCAGCCGTGACTAGTGCTGGAAACTCCCGCTTCACCTTTCAAAGGCCGTTAACATACCAGTACAGGAGTTTGTGGTTCGTGCAGAATCGCCTCATTAACTCCTGCTGATGCGTGACCTTGTCTTCGCGGATCAGTTTCACACAGAAGTTACAATGTGTTACGTATGCAGTCCAGATTTCGGCATTCGAGCAGTCCTGGTAATCTCGCCATGCCAAATCCCTCCGGGACATACATTTACGTGTTCTGCTCCTCAGAAATGACTTATGCTTGTTCTGGGTTGAAAGGACTTCTGTTCCGATGCGTGCGCTACTAGTGTGATAAACGTTCTTGTAAAGGTTTCCCAGGCAACATCCGTTGGAATTCGCTTAGGAAAGTTTTGGATGTATCTTTACCAAGCGTGGTTAATACATTGTAGTGCGTGACAGGATGCACTTTATCCACCACCTTTTCAGGATACTCTGCGTAGCATATATAGTCAAACAGTAGAGTAACACGACCATTACGACCCAGTGGTGTGCTTGTAACTATCCCGTCAACCATGAGTTCTTCGTTAGTGAGCACAAGATCCAGTATCGATGGCTTGTTAGCTGTTCGAAATCTCGTGGGAGAGGTTACGTGGTTGTAAAGAGGGTGGCTGGCAATTAGCTCTTGCAAGCAGGCTTTAAACTGTGTATCGTCGGTTGCTGGCGTTTCTACGTCGTGCAAGTTAAGTCTCCAGCGATAAGAATGTGGGTGTAGGACGTGTTCAAAGCAAACTGAAAGACGTGGTTCAGTTTGGATTCCATTTCCGACGTTGAGTTTGGTGGGCGGTAAACCACGGCTAGCAGACATGTGTCCTTGTTTCGCAACCATAGGCGGCATCAATGCAAATCAGGAGCTCGGATTTCCGGGTGGTCGATAACTTCACATCGGAGGTTTGTATTATAGTACGGAATCACACCGCCACCCCTTCCGGTTCTATCGGTCCGAAGCAGTGACATACCGGGTAAACTGATCTCAGAATCGGTTACCTAAAGATTTAGCCAAGTCACTGTAATCATGACGATGTCCCGCGCTTGTGAGTTCTCTAAGTTTGCCAACTTACTTAGAAGGTCTTGGGCGTTTGTGTACATGCAAGATAGGGCTTTTGTTGTTAGGAGTGCTTTGATGGATGTTAACTTTGCGTTAGTTTTTAAGCCGGCCGTTAGGTGGCCCGCCATTATTCGTTTTTTTTGGTTTATGAATTTCAGTCAAGTTGCATGACATTATTGAGCGTTCCTGAACAGACGTTTCACACATGCTGTGCTCTGTCCTGTTGTGTGCCGTGGGCGCTGTTGTGTCGGTCTCTCTGCAGGACTGTGCAAATAAAGAATTTGTAGCGTTTGCATGTTCCATCGAATTGCTTCCGACTTTTGGCTGTTTGCTTGCTGCCTTTAGCCGGATCTCTGTTGGCAACCTAGCTAGCAACTTTAACCAGCTATCCAGCAGAACGTACGTCATTCCCTCGGAGTGTAATATTACTTTCATTAGTCTTGGATCGCAGCCCTTGTAGTTAGGTGATGACGGAACTCTTGTCAGGAATTTGGCAATAACATTGTCAACAGAGAGTGCTTCGCAGATGTAGCACCACTGCTCTCGGTCATGTGTTTGCGCATCCTGATCAGAAGAATGCAGAAGCTCGGGAACACGATGAAAAAAATATTCACTTTTTGCTATCCCTATTAGGGATGCCGCGTTGGCCAACTGCTTCTTTTGGGCGATCACTCCAAGGTAGATCAGGTAAGATGCGCCCTCAGCTCGGAGAGTTGCGAAGACGAGGTGCTGAGAACAGTACAGTCTCTGTCTCATCTGCTGAGGCTAGTGTTACTTGAAGAATTCGAGGTTCACCAGAGTGCACTGAGGTCGGGTGACGCGCTACGCGTTGCAGCATTGCAGGCTCAACCCGAATACCAATCGCATCGCAGATGGAACTCCACTGGTTGCGATCGTCTTGCAACTTGCCTTTTATTATGCTAGATTTGGACTCGGGAAGATTGGTGCACACGAGAGTTAACGCAGTGTGGTCTTGTCTAGCGAATGTTGGTTTTATGGTTTTTGCCGGCCATTTGGGTTGTTTAGAAAGCACCACTGCAGTTGGCGATGAAAGCTGCTTTGCGCCACGCGTGCTCGGTAACGAAGATGGACCTATGTGTGTCGCTTCCGGTGTGTTTGTCGAGGAAATCGATGCGTACGTTCCCCGCTTGTTATCTGCACTGGATTGCCTTTGGCTCTGAGCTGTCGGTGTCGTGGCTGCATCTACAGGTGAAGTCTCTCTGGTTGGAGACGTGGAAGCAAGCATGTCCGAAGGTTTGTTCACTTATGGGAGTGAGGTGATCCAGTGGATTTAGAGTCACAGACGCTACAGTGCGGTTGGATTGTCTAGCTCTCTTCTTCGGCTTAGATTCCGAGCTTACTTTGGCTGGGTGAGGTGTCATCGTGGTCGTATTTACCTCCGTGGGATCGATCTTAGAATTTACAACAGGTGCGATTATCTCAGTCACCCTATCGCACTTTTCATGAGCAAAGATAAAAAGTTGACAAATGGAATGACTTGACATGTTGGGCAAAACCAAATGGTGTCGGCAGCTTTGTTTGTCTGTCGCACTTCTTGGACGGATTTGCCTACACATTGCAGACGGTACGATCAAATGTAGCTAGAACTGGTTGCTCCGAGCTTAAGGACTTTACTGTAATTGTCTGTGCAATATAGGTGACGATGAATCATTGGAATCTTAGTCGTCCTCTTATTGTTTACAGCAAGGACTATCTAAGCGGTCACCTTGATGAGTGTTCTTTGCGCCAGGTGTGACGCACAAACAGGTAAGAACACGTACGCGACTTGAGAGTTGTTCAACCGCACCAACGTCAGGCGGTAGAGGCAGGTAGAGGTCATAACGCGCAGACTGTCGGGTTCAGCGATCAATGGACTCGCAGTTGAATACACACACCCACACAAAGCGACACCGTGTTAATCGGCCTGCCTTAAGCGACGACGCATGTGGAGCGCAGATAAGCGTCCTTAGAGCTGTTCGGTTGATGAGCGGATTAAAAAGACTGTAATTTTGTTATGCTGCAACTTGCAGGGATGGTTGCCGCGTAGTTTGGGAGCCCTCAGCTTCTTCTTCCGAATGAGACCAAAATCTTTTCCGAAAAACCGGTTTGATGTAGTTGCACAAGTGGAATTCGGCCAAGAATATGCTTAAAACTGGGAACTGGAGCAAGAGTATGATCCACAGAGGTTAGATCGAAGAGTTGGGAAGCACTGAGTAGAGCTCGTCGAACTGGTTCGAACGAGCGCACACAGTATTGTGTGGGAGAATTAGAGTGGCCACAGAGGGCAAAGCGAGAGCCGAGTTAAAGTGCGGCCGCACGGCGTTTACACAAAGCCACACCCTTTGTACTTTGATGATGACGGTAGCCTTATGATCGAGTTGGCGATCACGTCATCGTGTGAGAGCGACTGTTGAATGTAGTTCTATTCCTCCCAATCATGGGCTTGTGCTTTGCGGTGATTTGCTACTTGAAGTCCGGTACATCATGAATAAAGTATTAATGTTCGTTGTTCCGATGGTGATAATCATCAGCGTTCTATTTTCTTTGTCAACACTTGTTGCAAGGGACTTCGGAGAATATTCGAACACCGCATGAGTCAGTTAGAAGGCAGGTGACTGACATAAGAACCGCCTCAACATCGTTTGCTGCTTGTAGATTCACACGTAATAACCGTGGTTCCCCGTAGTGGGTCGAGTTTGGGTGCCGTGCAATGCGTACCATGCTAGCCAGTTAAGCTTGAACGCCTGTTAGTAGATGGATCCATGTTGGCTATGAGTACTTGATGGTCCCTTGCTGCTTAGGGATCCAGGCTACGAACGTTATGCACGTGTTGCTCACAGCTTCTTAACATCAAGTCTAAACATGTGGGAGTTGAGCGTGGCGTTATTCGTGTCGGCTGCAATATGTTTTGCGCTGCCCCACTTGCACGAAGTTAGCTTCAACCTCGCAATGTCCGGGTATGGGTTGATTTTCAGGCCAACACGCTTGAGGGCGACTGAAATCGCCCATGAGTAGAAGATGGGGACGAGTCTGGTCTGGTTTCACCAGTAGTCCTGTCTACTGGATCTCTGCACTATCCCTCCAAATTCTGGAATGTCGTCGGGCAATTGCAGTTGGCGTTGAGTATCGTTCACTACGCAGGATCACTAACACTGAACTCAAACAGCTCCATCAGAAAAGTTGCGAGGCCAAGATCATCCACGCACATACGTGACGTGTGTGCTCCTGCTTCATTTGGATTATCCCCTCTATCCTCTCACCATCTTCTCCTAGCGTTGTCACTGTACGCTCATTCGAACCGAATTTACCAGCCCTACGAGATGATCCATCATACGTGGAAATATCTTCTACGATTAGAGTTTCTGCCACCACTAACCTTTTTCACTGGCATCTGTGATTAAGCGCAAGCGGATGACTCAATAACATTGAGCTGATTGCCTTTCTGTGTGACATCGTTCGATGCAGATTTTTCAAAGCAGCCCTAAAAGCCTAAGTTTATTCCGATCCAGCGTTTCTCAACACAGCTGTGAAAGACTGTGATCTCCCATTCTGTGTTCAGCGCTGTGTTCAGATTCAGTTACCAGGTTCCAGTCACTTGCCATTCCTTGTGACCTTGTTAGCCAGTGCGACTACATAACCCATCACACCGAACGGAGCGATCACGCCGACCGCTCATTTGACCTTGAAACCACCACGCTCGCCTGACCGATATGCGCCGCTCTCAAAGCGGGAAAAGTACAGAATGCTAACCAACCGCGTGGGTCAGGTAACGACACCACGTTGAATGTCAGAAATGCGAAAAGGCTCCAAGTGGAAGACATCTGCGGGTTAGGAGGATGTCATCCAGTAGTTAAAATCAGTCTGGCTTGCTCGCACTGTTTGGAATGGTATCATACGAAATGTGCACATGTGTCCCAACAACAGGTAGTAGAGCGAAATAGTTCCCAAGATGCACTTTGGTTCTGTACTGCGTGCTGGACCGTCCCACTCGTTAAGTGCTTGCTTATCCTAGCTCAGAAGTGCGACCGGTTAACCACAGAAGCCGAGCAGAGGATAAACGATAAGATTAATTCAATGTAAGCGAATAGGCATCAAGGAAGAGTAGCGGCTTCTAAGCAACGGAATGCTGCACAATCCGCTTCCTCTGAACCGCAATCAGCCACCTCCTCATCTCCGTTGTCTTTTCCAACTTTGGTAGACCGCCGGGCGAAATCAGACCTTATCTCCGAGAGTCAAACAGTACTCACGGCAACGAAAATCAGGCACCACTCGAAACGTCTGGTTGAGCAAATTCCACTAGACCTGACATCTAGCATTAACAAGGATGCAACAGCCAAACACCAACCCACAGTACCTGTTGCTCAAATGTCTCTTGTAGAGACAAAGCCCCTTTCCCCCCTCCCCCCGGGAACATCAGTCACATATGTAGAGATTGCTGCAAAAGTCAACCGGAAGGTCTGTGTTGCGGCCTCTTCTGTTGTAAACACCATTAACACGAATAGAGGGACAAACAGTAAACGAGCAACACTTGTCAGCAGGTCAGGACAAAGGATTACTCTACTTTGTAGGTCAACGAAAAAGGGATCCAACAATAGTGCCCGGACTGTTGTATGCTCAAATGTCCCCTAATCTACCGCCATCACATTGCGGGGTATGCTGTCTGAAGGCCAAGACCAATGGAATTCATTATGCGTGCTGATGAGTGTCAAAGCCAAACCCATAAACCTATTATGAATTACTCGCCATCCGAACTCGCCACATTATGGAGAACCCAGAATTATTTGAGTAACAGTAGAATCTTCCACCGACGTAGAAAACGTTTTGCTCTCCGCAAGAGCGCCAAAGCACCGATCCTGTGGGATAGGAATTTAGCTTGATGTCCCTTGGAGAGCGCGATAATCCAAAAGCAACACTAAAGACGGGCACAGTAAGCAAGACCGTCTAAACACAACCTTCATACGTGGTGTATCAGAACATCCATCTAACGATATTCAACAGGCCGGAAATCACGATTCAGAACAGTGGCGGTTCATGCGTGCAACACGTTCTTTGGATAATATTGTGGCGCTATCGCTCAGCAGGATACCTCTGTCACCAAATTATTGAGGATGCGGCCCTAGAATTCTAAAACTTGTGGTTCAGTCAGAGCAACAAGCAACTGGTGTTTTGTATCCATGGCGGAGAAATCGGAAACCTCTTCCTTCTGAACTTTTGGTTAAAGGTCGCACAAGCTTTACACAGTTCAAATATTAAAGAATCTGGAGCAGCAAGCATACCGACGAATGTACAGAAGCGTAATTTGACTGCTGCTTTAATTGACTCTGACGTAGGTCTAAACAAAGATTGGGACGCACCTTGGCCGACTCAAGTTTCAAACGAGGTATCATTATCCCATCAAAAAACGAGTAACAGCCGACCTCCCATCGGTCGCTATTCTCCCACACTTGACCTCTTTAGCCCTCTGTGGGCTCCTAGAAACCGAGAAACTGGCCTGCGTGTACACGAATGCTCAGGATCTTTCTAATAAACTGGCCGAACTGAAAAATCGCCAAGCTTCCGGCTCATATGATGTCATTGGTATCACTGAGACATGGTTGCACACGGGAATGACGGACGCTGAGGTTTCGCTACCGGTCATGTCGCTGATCCGGAACGATAGGCTCACAAAAGGAGGAGGGATAATCCTATATTACCGAAGCGACTTACAGGGAGAAGCCGTGGCTGATTCAAACTCGCGGTTTCCCGACGCTCTTTGGTGCCACTTGCAGTCACTTGGCAGAGAAGCTTGCATTAGTGGCCTGGTGTACAGACCCCCTAACTCTACACCCGGAACCGACTGCCACCTAGCGGCTGCTTTAAGATACCGTTTACAGCGAAAGTACACCCGTATAATTATCATGGGCGATTTCAACGTACGTTGTGTAGAAACTCCTACCACGTTCAGAGAACAGTTCAAAGCCGATCTACAAGAGCTCGCAACCAGTGTTCCTCTTTACAATCACACTAGTTTGCCCACTCGGTTCAGAACAGGTAATAGGCCATCTGTTCTGGATCTTGTGCTTACCAACGAAGAGCATATGATTGATGTGTTGGATGTAGACCGCCAGTTGGGTCGCAATGATCACGCAGTCATCGGTTTTAATTTCGTCTGCCATGCGAAATATCGGAAGGATAACGATGGGACTGTGCGAACCATCGCCGGCTACGATCGATTAGCCCAAATAGTCAGCGCTACAATTTGGTCGTTCCTTGACGAAGAACCGCCAGAAGTCGCCTGGATCGAGTTTGTAAAAATGCAGTCAGCTGATTGCAGAGGCTTCAGAAATACAAGTTTGCAATTAATGTAAATCAGATTTTTTCGTTAGGAGCAGAACTCGAATATGCATGACAGTACGCAACTCAGCATGGCGAATGTACAGAGAAGCTACAGCATCAGCAACTTGGAACAACTACTTAGCCCAACACAACCACTGCACTCAACTGCTAATAGAAGACGAAGCCGCCTATCAACACCACATAATAAAAACCTTAACTGCTAACCACAAACCGTTGTACCAGCACGTTAATGGCCTAGGAATGGTGAGGCAAGGATTTCCTTCACTCAGTACAGCTGACGGCCCAACAAGAACGGCTGTGGAAGCAGCAAACGCGCTGCAGATGCAATACGCCTCCCACGTTTCATAGGGTCTTGCGACCAAGCGATCTGTGACCAAGTGATCTACCAAGCTTTGTCTTCTCCTTGTCAGGACTAACTCACATCACTTTGACCGCGGAGGCTGTATTGCAAAAGCTGACATCTCTACGCAAACACACCTCGCCGGTTGTCGACGCCATTCGTCCGGAGGCACTGGAAGCAGCAGTAAGCCCATTGGCAGGACGATTAGCTTAGTTTTTACAGCGTTGCTTAGACCAGAATCAAGTTCCCGTTATGTAGACGCTTGGAATAATAACCCCTATTCACAACGGTGGCAGCAGAACTGATACCTCCAACTACCGCCCAGTATCCCTTCTTCCTATACACACTAAGGTCATGGAATCCATTGTCGCCGATGCACTGGTGTGCTATCTGGAAAACTGTGATCTCTTCATTTCTAAGCAGCACGGTTTCCGTCGGCAGCTGTCATGCACAAGAAATTTACTAATCGCACGCAGTGGTCAGACCGAGGCAGCTGACGCTGGAGAAGGCGTTGATGCGATCTACTTGGATTTTTCGAAGGCTTTCGATCGTCAAGACCATCGGATACTACTCTCCAAATTCCAGCATTACGAGATCGGCGACCCTGTTTTACGCTGGATTGCCAACTTTCCACTTTAACGGCAATTAGCGGCCAGATTTCGAAGCTCTTCATCGGACCCCATACAAGTCGAGTGTGGTGTGCCGCAAGGCTCAGTTCTAGATCCACGTTTGTTTCTGGTGTTTATTAATGACCTTGCACAGGGAAGCACTTCAAACTTCCTAATGTTTGTTGACGATATCTAGATTTGGCGCAGGATCAGACTGACCTAGATAAGGTATACCAAACGGGGACAACCCAAAATTCACTGCATTTCAACATGAGTAATACAGTTAAGAGTAGGTTGACGGACGATCGAAATCAGTGGGGTTCCATCTGTATTTCAATCGCTGTCCATGCTAATCACACGACATTAAAAAGCATCTCGCGTCACCCAAATACGTTGCACTACTGCGAACCCCGGTTACTTCCGGTAACCCTAAACTAGGCGGACGAGACTGAGGCCGTTCTACTGGCTGCGAATCGTCTCTGCAACGACTCAAGTGGAGTGCGCATACTACCCAAAATCCTCTGGAAGAACGTTCAGTGGATCCCGCTAACGAACTGAGGTACAGAAAAAGTCAAGATAAGAAAGCCGTGATTGTTCACTGTGTTCATGAGCTTGCAGATTCCTCTTGCGACGATGCTCAGTTGCACGACCGCGAGCAATGGCCCTACATCCGGGAGCCTCTTTCTCTCGAAAATGTCGTGGCCAACTCGTTGACAAGGATCCCCATATCACCAAACTATAAGGGGTGTGATCCCAGGCTATTAAAACTTGTGTTACAATCAGAACTGACGGCACAAACCCTATTAAAGAACTGGACTAAATTCTGTTGCAGATTGCCAACAAAACTTCTTCTGAAAGCAGCTGGAACACCAGCACCTTCTAATGATAATTCAGTTGAGGCAAAACTCTTAATGAAAACGCCAACTGCAGGGCCCGACTCGGCGACGGTTTCAACAGTAGCAATTATATCCGGAGGGACGCAGCAGAGCTCGAGCAAACACCGGGATCTGAGGCATCTGATACCTGCTTATATATCAAATACTTCTCGAGAGTCCGCAACCCCTCCAATAAACGATTAGTCGCCGACCCTTTATTGGTCGGGGTAAACTCACTTGCTTCATCCATCCAATCTAACACACTTTTGGTCTCCGAGAAGCTCTCATGCATGTACACAAATGCCCAACGTCTACTCAGTAAATTAACTGAATTAAGACTTTGACACGCATCAGCAGCTTGGGACCTCATCGCTATCACGGAAACATGGTTGCGCTTTGAGATAACAGATGCTGAAATCGCGCTAACGGGCATGTTCGTTGTCCGGAAGGATCGAGCCAGCAAAGGTGGTGGAGTAGCCCTCTACTTTCGTAACAACATGCAATGTGAACCCATAAACGATTCGGAAACTGACGTACCTGACGCCAATTGGCAATTTCCGGTTGAGAAGGAAGCAGCTTTGCCTATTGGTTGTTGTTTACCGCCCACCATCGTCTAATCCAGAGACGGACTACAATTTGATGGCTGTGTTGAGGCAAGTGATCAACAGAAAGTACATTCACATTCTAGTCACCAGCGACTTCAGCCTACATGCTCTAGAATCTCAGGCCACATCAGGAGAGCAATTCAAAGCAGAATTGCAAGATCTGGTTTCAGACTTCCCGTTTTACGGCCACGTCACTACGCCCACCAGGTTCAGGGGAACTAACAGACCATCCATATTGGACCGAATATTCACCAGTGAAGAACTGATGGTCGAGAGAGTGAAAACTGATACTCCTTTGGGCGGCAGTGATCATACGACGCTAGTGTTTCATTACATGGGCTACGCGGATTCTCCTAAAGAGCCTGCCGAGGGATATCATGTTCTAACCAACTAGGACGACCTGTCCGACCTCATTGATGCAACAATCTGGTCGTTCTTAGCCGAATTGACTCCTGAGGTGGCCTGTGGAGAATTCATCAACATATTTAACAAGCCCGTGGCAAGGACATCTGAAACAAAACTCTACCGACCCAAAAGAATGAAGTCTTTCGTAAAGAGTGGGATACGTAAATGCATGGCATTAAGGGACTTGGCATGGCACACCTACATAGCTTGCCCGAACGACCATACTTGGGATGTCTACACAATACAAAGAAACCACTGTGTCAAACTCGTCCGGGAGGATAAACTGCAAAACCAACAAGGTCTAGTGGAAAAGTTTTGCTTCAATCCCAAACTGCCATACAGACACGTATGCAATTTGCGCCGCGTTAAGCGCGGTATTTCTGCTCTGCACACAGCACGCGGGTTAGCCCAAAGCGCACAAGAGGTAGCCAACGTTCTTGGACAACTATTTGGCCTTACCTTCCAAAGCGTGCAATCACCATACATCCTACCTAAGCAGATAACGCCGGCATCGGGGCTTAATCACATATCGTTTATCTCCGCTGCTGTACTGAAGAGGCTGATGTCTCTGCGCGAGTTCCGCTCCTCCGGTGCGGACGGCATTAGTCCGAAGGCGTTGAAAGTTGCTGCCATGAGTTTGGCGGCACCACCAGAAATTTTCTTTCAACGATGTCTGAACGAGATGCACGTGCCCACCATGTGGTAGCACGGAATCATAATGCCAATCTACAAAAGTGGCAGCCGTGCTGAACCAGCAAATTATCGCCCGATAACACTGCTTCCTGTGAGCTCCAAAGTTATGGAGTCTATTGTAGTTGAGGCTTCGATGGGTACCTGGAGAACAACAAAATTCTCGTTCCGGAGCAGCACGAAGTTCGCCAAAATCGCTCCTGTATCACTAATCGGTTGATTGCTCGTGCAAGCTGCACGGAATCTGTAGACGCTGGTGTGGGAGTCGACGCGGCCTACTTGGATTTCTCAAAGTCATTCGACCGTCTAGACCATGGCATTCTACTCCACACACTCCAGAAATATGGAATCGGTGATCCTGTTCTGGGCTGGATAGGAGATTTTCTCGTGCAATGTCATCCGATTGTGAGGGTTAGAAGCAACCTATCGGAATCCATCGAAGTTCAGTGCGGCGTACCTCAAGGCTCGGTACTTGGGCGCCGCCTGTTCCTGATTTGCATAAATGATCTCGCAAGCGTGCTATCTTCTAACTGTTTGCTATTTGCTGATGATCTAAAGGTATGGCGTGCTACAGCTGCAGTGGAGGATCACACAGTGTTAAAGGTGTAACTGGACAAAGGGTACACATGCTTCATCGAGAACATGCTGCATTTCAACTTCTCCAAGTGCGAAGTTCTCAGCATACGGCACAAGAATATGTACAAGTCCCGCCTAGGACCACAAACTCTACAGCGGGCTTCTCACGAGTGCGATCTTGGCGTGACAGTACAAGATGACCTCGAATGGTTGAGGCAGACTGAAAAGGCATCTATGAAAGCAAACCAGTACCTCAGCCTTCTCCGCAGGGCTTTCGGGAACTTTGACCATTCAGTCTTTCCAAAAATGCTTAGTGCGTATGTGAGGCCGCCCGCGGAATACGCTATTCAAGTGTGGCAACCCTGGCTCAAGCACCGTCTCACCGCGCTCGATACTGCACAACGTAGGGCAACGAAGAGCGTCAGAGTTTTGACCAGCCTCCCCTACCCACTCAGGCTGAAGATCCTTAAAATATACAGTGGACGTTATGGGAGTCTAAGGGGCGATCTCATAATGGTGTACCTGATCCTGAGAAACCCCAACCACCCATGCCATTCTCATCTAATACTCAGTCAAAACATCCCGCTAAGAGGTCACCAGTTTAAGTTAGTCACGCAGTACAGCCGACTGGATGGTCGGCGAAACTATTTCTCCCTTCGGGTGTCACAGCCTTGGAACGCCCTCCAGGAGCATGTAATTAATGCACTCACCCTATCCCATTTCAAGAAACGCCTTGACGATACTCTGTCACATTTACACTATGTGCTATAGCTCATGACCACCAGATGCTGGCACTAATACACAACGGACAATGAACAGTGCCATAACCCTACTCGAGAATGAGTCACTCCAAACCCCTTTGACACAATATGATAAAAGCTACTACTGTAGAAACTGGATTTCTGTATCCTGTCGACCCAAGATAGTTACACACGAGTAAGCGTTGTCCTTGCTAAATTTTATTTTTTTCTCGCTTATTACGTGATCAATAACCACTCCCCTTATGGCTTTGTGTGCGCACATTCCAATTACAAACCCCTTAAACGGCAGTGCAGTTAAATCTGTATTCGCCCGAACTGACGACTCCATTATCTCTTGCTCTGTTTTTTCTCACTCTAAACACCCTACGGGACATGTCAAGCACCTGCTTTTTTACCCTTTATAAATCATTGCTCATTGTTCAAATGCAAGATACTTTCCATCCGACATCAGAGCAGTTACTCATACCAGCTCGGAACGAATATACTGCAACAATCAACTGTCGAATGTAACTTAGGTGTTCTGGTTCAAGATGACCTGGGTTGCTCCAGGCAATCCGAAGAGGCGTCAAAGACTGGGAACCAACACCTCGGGCTGTTGCGACGGGTGTTTGGACAAATAAACAGCTTCTTATTTCGACAAATGCTCAGTGCGTATCTTCACCCCCATGTTGAATACGCAATTCTAGCCTGGCATTCATGGCTGAAACACGAGCTTTGAATGCGCAATCTTTCATACCAGGAGAGACTGCAACGATTGGGGGTATTCAGTGAAAGCTATCGCAGACTACGAGGCGACCTGCTTATAGCATACTTGATTCTGCGGGACCCACATCCTGTGTGCCACCCTTTACTGCAACTCAATAGCAGTACAAACCTGAGAGGCCACTCAGTGAAAGTCGCTGTACAGTATAGCTCTCTAGAGTGCAGCAGACATTTTTTTCCATTCTTGTCTGTCACCCGTGGAATGCTATCCTAGAATCGTTCACTGCACCGACACTACCAGTATTTAAAAGACGGTTGGATAATGCACTCATCCACTAACACTTTGTCACTCAGCACTGCGTCTCCATCCTACACGTGAAGTTTACCATGAAATTATATGATGTTGAATCTGGGTGCTGTGACTCTTAGCGGATTGCAGGACTACAAGGAAGCAAGCGATATGTCCTTAGTTTCATATTTAAAGTACCAACCGTTGCACTATCATTATGAGCATTTTTGTTATTTCGACATCCCCACCAACTATCCAACGGGATTTTGTAAAGCAACGCTTCTTAACCCGTACAAATTCCTTGTTCATTGTACGCAACGTGTCATCATCCTGAGTGATGGCATTGCTTCTGCCTACTGTAATCGAAATTAGTGCAAGATATTTGTCTCCACCCCATGTGCCTGGGGTTACATATAGTCGAAAAGATACCACTTTAATTACTGACCTTATATGTGCAAAGGTGAGTTCAAATGACCACCTTTACAAATAAGAAAGCGAAAAGGAACTTAGTAGCATTAGTTTTACATCAAGTCTGGCAGCCACGTCACTGTGTCTGCCCTCGGCTGCAACGTATAATGAGATGATAATTGCTGAGCTTAGCATTTGGGACGCATGATCCCTTGAATACAGACAAATGACCAAGCTACTTCTCTTGACAATCACATATGATACGGGATCGGAAATCTCTACGGGAAAGGCAATTTTCCTTGCTCACAATAATACCGTGCAAAGAAGTTGAGAGGCAGTTGCTCCATATAACACTCACATGCTGAATTATGTCAGCTCCGTCATCATATTGGTTACAATGATCACATTCTATGCAGTAAACCTTTACGATTACTGGTTCTGACGAGTCACTGGGTATAAGAAATGTGCACTTCCAAAGGACTCTGAAGGGAACCAAGACGGTTCTACGATTCTCTGGATGCTAGCTGTTGCTCAGGTGATTGGAGATAAATCGAATTCCATTTAGGCCGTTTAACTTCCCCTATTTGCCCGTAAGCTCGTGGTGAAGTGAACTTTAGAAGACTGGAACGCAGAAGACAAAATGACTTGGGAGTCCAAGAGGTAGGGGAGGCGCTCAACACATAAATAAACCTCTAAGAAACTAGAAGGAACATCAGTAAGATACTTTTCTTTTACGCAATCCCTGAACCTCCGTAAAATAAACATGCGGAGTGCTTTCGGTGTGCAGGAATAATCTGCTTAGTCGAGTTGACCACCGCGCTCACCAACCAGACGACATGATAACAAGGGTTATCACCTAAAGGAAGCTCAGGATGAGGTTCATAGCATTGCTACCCAGTGTATCTATTTGTCCACCCAACCGATAACAGGTTTCGTAACATAACTTCAAAATGTTAGACTTGACGAAGTGCCAGAGTTCAACTGGTCTTCACACTGTTCCCACATTGCCAATTGGGAGTGGATGTAGTCTTCAGGCTGCAATTGGTCTCACCTGCTCCTACTGATCAGAACCAACTAATGTGCATCAGCGAAACTCTCCTGCAAGCGCCCTTTCTTCATATTACCAATTCGTTCCCTTTTCTTCGCAAAAGAATCCTCAGAAGTGACAGCCTACCCCAAAATCTGTTGACCATGTACCGTGCCTCATTCAAAGGTGGACCTTACCACAAATTGTAATTTTCAACCTGTGCACTCCACATCAGTTAGACCAAAAGGCGGTTTTTTGATCCTACTTCCTCCTTTTGAAGCCTATGTGAGCCGTCGCCAGGATAGAACAAGCTAAGCCGCGACAATGTATAGAGATTTCACCCACCCAACCAGCCAACCGCATCATTTGCATCTCTGGCGACCCAGTTTCAGTGTTTAGGATTATTACAATTTTGGTCGTTTCTACAGTCGAAACACCGGAGGAGGCTCTATGAAATGGGTCTCCGTGAACGGTCCCAGGTACATAACACCTTTTCAAGGTTACTCGGTAGGATCATTAGACGCCATGCCCTTTTGTTGTCTCGGTATACAGCAAAAGCTCCGTTAGTTGATTAAGCGTGGGACTGGACCAAAGTGGTTAACATATAGAGATGGTCAATATACAGAGATCCGGATGTAAAAGATTTACTTGGTGACGATTCAAAAAGGAAGAAAAACGGTCAATTTAGAGAGGTGGTCAAACTTTGGGGGTAAGCAAACTCGGAGGTTTTACCGCAGTTTATAACGTTGGTTTCAGAGAAGGATTCGGCCAATTTTTGATATCCTCATTTTACCTAACCAGGAATACAACGGTTGTGACTGTTGAGGTTGATATGGAGGCCCGGGCGTCAGTCGGAGGCTGAACACGGTCTAGTACACTGTGCGCACGGAAACTTATCATACGGAAGGGTGTTCGTGATTTCTTCAATCCCATGCTAAGTAAGACGTACACACAAAACCTCTGCTTTCCAACGACAATTTTCACAACGCCAAGTGCGCGCACCCCACCCATACTGGCGTGTTCAGATACTTTGCTTTGTTTTTGCCCTCGATTCACTTATCCTACTCACACTTCTATTTAGCACTAGTTGGCCTATTATGTGATCTTGCATTTGATTGGTTGCAATTCGAGTCTCTACCGAGTTAATTGTACTTCGTGTATGTGCAGACAGTTTTCTTCGTACATACTTTCCGGTGTTGCTCTGGTCTGTTGCTTATCATGGATACAACAAATTGGCGTCGCGTGTTACCGATGTCTTTGCATGCTGCTGCCTCTCCACCATTCTGGACTGACTTTGCGGTTACCCCAAATGCAGAATGCTGGGAAGACCGGAAAATTTATTTTTCAGATTATATTTCGGTGCTAGCAGTTTTCAATCCATCCGTGACGCTGAAACGGGAGGATACTATAAAGCTTTGCGCTTGCACTTCGGCTCAGAGAGTCGACGTATATTTGATGCTCTAAAGTTGCGGGAGAAACCTACGTTGACAGAGGCCTTATCGGCCCTCGATAAACACTGGGGTGTTCGAGTGAACACTTATACTTCTCGGTACAATTTTTCGCAGTTGAAACAAGCATCTGGTGAATCAGTGGATGCATTCATTTCCCATCTTGTTTGTTCTGTTCGAAAGTGTGACTACAATAGTATTCCCAAGAAAAATGTGGAAGAAACCATGCTAATACAACAACTGATTTCTGGTCTCACGGATTCTCGGATCAGAGTCTTTTAATGGAGAACGCAGAAAAGCTCACATGAGACAGGGCCTGTGATGTGGCTCGCGTGAAGATCGCAGTCACGGAACAAAACAAAATTTTCCTCCCTAACGCAAGTGCTACTGAAATAGACCGTTTGGATTCTACACGCACTCTGACACGATCCTCAATTAGAAATAAGTGTTACCGTTGTGGAAATGCTGAACATCGTGTAAATGATAAGTTATGTCCTGCAAAGAGTGAAATCTGCCGGAATTGCGGTAAGATCGGTCATTTTGCTCGGGTTTGTCGTTCCTGAGCCATTCCTTGAGTTCATTCTGCAAACGACACTAGAGATTCTCCGGTCACTACTGATCAATCTATATATGTTGGTAATGAATGCGGACATCCACTTTCGTCACTAACTCAAAAACCCAAACTGCCTTCGCCAGATATTCGTCGTGCTTTCTGAAGTTAGAAACAAAACCATTTGTCTAGACATGGAACTAGGTTCCGCGTCACCAATCACAGTTTTGCTATATTGCTTGTACCAACTGCATTTTGGTTAGCTGACTGTACATCCTTCCGCTTACACCTTCAGCAGCTACTGCAACGGTGATTTCCACCTATTCGGTTTTGTTGCAGTTTCAATGTTTCTTATGAACAGCAGAAAGCGTATGGTTGAAGTTTATGTCCCTAACACTGATAGTAAATTTCTATTGGGACTTAATGCCATCGTCTTATTGTACGTATCACAATGAGTCAGCGGGATGACCATCGCCAGTGTCAAACTTCATTCGTTACGTTCTAGTTACCTAAATCTCTTTCTTCCGGATATTGGTAGAGTTCTAAAAGCAATGCACCGCATTCGCTTGAGCGAGGATTACAAACCGTTCAGCATTTCACAACCTAGGCCTGTACCTCTGGCCAAGCGAGAAGCGTTGTCGCAAGCTTTGAAAAATATGGTCACGGAACACTTGATAGAACCCATACGGTGTTCTGAATGGGTTCATCCATTAGTTGCCGTTCAAATGAAAGATGGATCTATTCGTGTATGCACCGGCCTTCGAGCGCTTAATCAACATATAATTATGGACAAGTTCCCTCTGCCTTCTCTGGATGAGTTGATGGTTAGGCTTTCAAACGCCAAACTTATCTCAAAGCTGGATATCCACAGTGCATACTACCACCTGCCACTGACTTCAGATTGACGACATTTGACTACTTTCTTCACGCAAGACGGTTTGTATCAATACAAAGTGCTACCAACGGACCTTAGTATTGCCCCAACAGTTTGGCAGAAG
The DNA here is from genome assembly GCA_944474145.2 of Dicrocoelium dendriticum. Lineage (NCBI taxonomy): Eukaryota > Metazoa > Platyhelminthes > Trematoda > Plagiorchiida > Dicrocoeliidae > Dicrocoelium > Dicrocoelium dendriticum. Next base: position 70,524,208 of record OX104065.1, on the reverse strand, counting down.
TTTATTACTTTATCCTTATCAGATCTCAAAGGATGTGTTGTGTATATGGATGATATTTATGTCTTTGGTAGTAACCCACCGAACATCAGGAAAGCTTCATAATGTGCTGCATAGACTGAATGAACTAAATCTACGCCTGAATACCAACAAATGCCAATTCGATGTAAAGAAGGCCGAGTTTATTGGACATGTTATTTCTACCACAGTTATTAAGCCTAATGTACAGAATACCAGAGCCATTCTCGATTGTCCAAAACCATGCAATGTTACGCAGATGAAACGTTTACCGAATTTTACCACTATTGACGAGCTTTTACGGAGGTTGACGCGCCAAAACCAGGAGTTTCGTTGGAACACTGAACAAGACATTGCTTACGTGGACATATGAACGATGATGGAATCCACTCCCACGGTAGCTATCTTAAATGAGCCCTGTCCAACGTTTGTTTCAACAGATGCTTCAAATCTTGGCTTGAGTGCAGCTCTGTCCCAACTGCAAGATGGCGAGTAGAAAGTGATTGCGTACGCATCACATACCTTGTATGATACCGAAAGAAATTATTCTACCGGTGAGAAGGAGGCCCTCGCATGCGTCTGAGCATTTGAGAAATGGCACTTTTGCTTATTCGGACGTCGATTCACTTTGCGCGCCGATCATTCTAGTCTTGCAACGCTACTAAGTCGTGGTAACAAAGGTCAAAAGCCGGTACGCTTAAGTCGCTGGTACTCACGTATACTGAACTATGATTATGAAATAAAATACGTGCCAGGGTGCTCCAACCAGCTTGTAGATGCCCTGTCGAGACTCCCACTATCCAACGAAGGGGAAAACGAGGACTTAGAGAAGGTAAAAATGATATCGCAGCTCTCAGACGGAACACCTACAATAACATTTGACCTGATACGAGAGCACACTGACAAAGACCCTGTCTAAGTGAAGCGTCGGGAGTACATATCCACTTTATGGTCCAGTTGTATCAAGATCCAACCTGAGTTACTTCCATAGTATGCCCTACGGCACGAGATTTCTACTGTGAGCAACTGCATTATTAGAGGCGAGCAGTTTGTGGTCCCTGCAACCCTTATTCCTCTAGGGTTGGCATGTGGTTACATCTAGCGATTGTGCGAACAAAAGCTCGGATACGACAATACTATGTGTGGCCGAAGTTTAATTCCAGTGTCGAGGCGGTTATTGGGGAATGTTACTCCTGTCAACAATCCGATTTGCTTGCGAGGCCCCTGAATGCTCCAGTTCAATCTATCTTGTACCCAACGAAGCCACGGGCAAAAATTGTCATTGATATTATGGGCCCCGTTTGCCAATACACCTCCGCAGAAGCGAAACGTGCTAGTGGCTACATGGTTCTACAGCAAATGGCCAGAGGTTATTCTATGCGGGGACGTAACTACAGCCGTCATCATAAAGTGGCTCCGTTGTTTGTTTGCAAGGTACGGTTTGTCAGAAGAAATAGTCCCTGATAACGGCCCACAGTTTCGAATTAACGAGTATGGTGAATTCCTAAGGCGCAATGGTATCGGACACACGAGGACTGTACCTTATAATCCTCATAGAGAATGGACTCATCGAACAACTTAATCGTACATTGAAAGAATCTCTACGAGTCCTTAGGCTTTCGGGAGAATCTCGGAATGGTGCGTTGGTATCTGCATTGGAGGTATACAGAACCACTACACCTAATGAAACGGCAACGACTCCCTCGGAGTTAACGCTGGGGCGAACAATTCCAACTCGATTAAATGCAGCCTTTACATCCGAGGAAACCGCCGATCACAGAGAATACGAAAGACTGGCTGTTTACCAGGTTAAATATAGACGCGTTTGGAGAAAGTGTCCTCCAGGGACATTTGTTCGTGTAAGACTACCCTAATCCCGTAAAGGAGGTAATGTGTTCGGACCGCCGACCTGTGTGGAGTCTGTGTGCACGCCAAGAACTGACAAGTTGGCTGATGGGATAAAGGTGAATGTAACACGGCTGCATACAGCGCTTTCCCAACGTGCTATTGAACAGATGAACACACGTACAACACAGCGTTCGTTACAAACTAATACAAACTTACGACTTTCCGATCGGATACGCCATCCTGTCAACCGATACGCTTTAACGGATAACACCACATGACAATTCTTCAGGGTGCTGCCATTAAATTTGTTCATTCATGGACATGTAGTGCCTGTATTTTTTATGAACAGGGGAGGAGACAAGGTAGTGTTCAAATACTCTGCTTTGCTCTCGATTCGCTTTTCCTACTCACGCTTCTATTTAGCACTAGATAGCCTATTATGTGACCTTGCATTTGACTGGCTGCAATTCGAACCTCTATCGAGGTACTTGCACTACGCGTGTGTGCGGACAGTTGTTTCCGTATATGAGTTTCGGGGCCGCTCTGGTTTGCTATCTTTCGGGATACAACACTTACCAAACGTACCACTGTCAGCCAGAGATTACACAAGTCAAGGGCACTTACGTTCTGGTCAGGCTTTGATTAGTAACCGACCTCAGGTAAGTGCTCAACATTATGATTGTCTTTTTGTCGCCTAAGGTCCTCAGTACAACAAGCAACGCTATAAAGTCCAGCTGGCCCGTTGGTTTTCACACCTGATCAAAGCATAACCCAAAAGGCACAGTTGAATCACCACAAATGAGTAATGGAGAATATTTTATAAACAGCTCATTTATACAATAAAAAGCACTTGGATAGTGAATTACCGATTGTTTTATTTGATTGCACCAGAGAAGATGCAGATAGCAACATTTAGATTGCTCACAACGCTTTGCAGCCATACCTGACCGGGGGTCTCGAGATTGATGGGAGATCGATGCATAACAAATTCACTATATGGAAATTGTTTCATGCTTCGGAACAAGCCATGAACTGTTTCAACTCATCCGAAGCACAAGTTTAATCAGGGCCGCAGTGAATAAAACAACTGAGGTAGTAACAATCATTCGGGGTTCGGCCAGACTGGACGCTAGGTGGAACAGTTTGAAGAATAGCAGAAGCAAATTACGGATGGTCATCGTTGCAAGATTATTATGAAGCCAGTTGAAATGCTGATGGATGACCTATTATATCAGTACATTGCTCCCAACCCCAAAGCTATCATCCATCGACAGAGAAAAAGGTGGCGATTCGCTGGTCAGTAGCCTAACTGTCCAGTTCAACCTCAACATTTTCACTACGGAAGTGACTTAAAAATAGTTGTTAGCCATGGTCCTCGCAAATTCTAAAATTGTCTAACAAAAGGTACATAATAATCACCGGGTATCGATGTTAATCCTGTTATCTCGAAAGTTTCCACATAAAATGGATGCCAACTGAACCTCAGAAGGTGGAGTCAGGGATACCGGAAGGTTATTCCGTTCAGGTAGAGTATGTGCAATCATGTGCCTAAATTTTGCCAGCTGTCTGAAAAGGGCTATCGAAGCACATGGCATTCCAAGGTCACTTTGGTTGACTCGACGGTTTCTGCCGAGTAAATCGATCCTGAATACTTGCGACGCAAGCTGCCATGAAAAGGTATGCATAGGAATCCCTTCCTGCTATGAGCAACTCATAAAGCTAATACATAGTCCTTGTACGTACATGGTTGCACCTGTCCTCTTCGCTTACCTTGATAGGTGGGTTAGGAAAAACTCCATGTTTCGCCTTTTCTATTAAAATTTGGGTGAGAGGTTGGTAATACCCATTTAATACGCCTCCTCTGGACTAGAATCCTGGTGGGTTACCGATTGGCGGATTCGGATTACGTAGATGATAGTACCATATTCTGATCGGACCAACCATCTGCATATGCGCTCCCGAGTAGACTGGAGCAGAGTGTTTAGTGATTCGCTATGATCTCACACTATCAAGTTAGTAAATACCGCTTCGGGATGGAGCAGGTAAGTATCCGGCTTTCACCAAAAACGAACTAATACTCTTAGAGATTGTTTATTTAGGTAGTTAGTAAACCTCTGGTGAGTCGAGTCAAATATATGTTATTGCACGCATGTGCATGCACCGCGTGGCTATAAAATCATCGATCACGTATGGACAACGTGTGACATCTTCTTGATGGTCGCACTATGCTACACAACACTGCTTTACTTCATTGATCAACGAGGCGGCCACTGTGCGATTCAGTGCCGTTTACCTCCGATGCAGGCTGAGTAAGTCATATTAACCCTTTAACGATCATAGGTTTTGGGAAAATTTTTTACTTAGTACTATGCATCCACATATGCGTAGTAGGGGAGACATGCTTTTGGAATCACAGGCGAAACTTACCAACCGCCGCACTGATGTAATTCTGAGGTACATATCTTGGTTTCTTAATAGACGGTTAATAGACGGTTTAAACTACAGGATAGGTTACCATCCGCATGTTGCTGTAAGACAACTGGTACTGGGTCTACTGCGTTAATTGAAAGGGCATCAGCAACACGCCAAGACACAGTGCCGATGCTTCGCTGCCACGCGACCACCACCAGTTGCAGTGGGCAAGGGATAGTTCGCGGCCACATGCACTAGCAGATTCGAACCACCGACCCGTGGATTACAAGGCAGATACCTTATTACTTCGGTCACTGCACGGCATGCCGTTAGCCGAACACTCGCAGATTGCCCTTCTCAGTGTGCACTGTTCATTCGTGGTTCATGCGGTTGCGTGAAGCGATGCTTTAAGGAAATGATGGTATAGTGAAAAGGCGTGAGGAAGAGTGTTCGGAGGGAAGTCGTGCCGGTCTGCGCATCGGTGCTTCAGGTCGCACACACGAAAAGGAACTAGAAACTTAGTGTTTGTTTCGTGGTTGGAGCGCCCCTGTGAATGCACGATGAACAGTTGCATGGGTGTTGTCCAACACACCAGGCACCCTTGTGGGCAGGTTAGAACTGACTATTCTCTGTTTGGGTCGCCGGAAACCCTCACTTGATTAACGATCACAGACGCAAAGCAATAAACTGTGTATGGGGGGGTGGCCAACAAACCAATCGATGCATTTCGCCAGCACTTAGTTCATCAGTGTGAGACAATTCATTTACTAACTGCTGCTTCAGTTTGAATAGACGCGAAAGATACCAACTAGCATTATGTACCGAAAGCAATTGTGGCATCGTGTGGGCTGATTTATGGGTCAGTTTGCAAGTGCCCAAGTATCCTGGTCCACGCACTAAAGTAGTTCTTAAGTATATCTGAATGTTCCCGGCCAAATCACATAGCTGCAAGGCGTTCCAAGTCGTTTGGGCTTATCGGGCCAAAGTTCACACCAGGACACTCATTTTTGTTCACATACTTCGTTACTCCGGTCACGTTTACCGGCTCATATCATCGGTTGATCTGGCACATCCGCGGCGTGTGGCCTGTCTTCCCATTGGTCACACCCACCACAATTTGCCATGTCGCCCACGCGTCAAGTGATCGGAATTCCGCAGTATCACTAAACGAACCGGGAAATCGATTGACAGGCAAACCAGAAAAATGGCGGCCGTAGGTAAGTCACTAAGCATCATCTTACTGTAAAACTGTAATTTGTAGCACACAAGTGACAACTGGTCTTATTAGTGTGGGTTCTTTGAAATCAAGTATAGATTAGAAGACGTGTTGCCTAATGAAGTCCTTTTCATGTGACAGGACATGATTCGTTGTGGCAAACTGACGTAACTTAATTAGGGTGCTTTTAGATAACTTTAGGGTGCCTCAAAGCAAAATCATCGTCATGCGCTGTGGCTATGTACCACAGACGCCGTGCGTATCGTCGTTTGAAATGATGATGCACATAGTCAGTTGAACGATATGAGGTAGTCAGCATCTAGCAGTTACTGTTGCTGAGCGTTTTGTAGATATTACTAACAGCGTAGGTGAAACTTAAGGGTTATTCCCTTGTAGAAACCCTCCAAGGGCCATGGAATAAACGGCAAAAACGAGAGTTTTTATGACAGTGTTGATGGGTGAAGGTGTGGTGTCAACAACACATATTCATCTCAGAGTTTGCGCACTGATAATTCAGCAGCAGCTGGAAAAGATGATTACGGTTGAGTTATGCACTGCTCGTAAGACACTGGTATTATTTTGGTGAAATTACTATGATTTTTGTGAGTAAACACTTTACCACTGTACCTCAAATACTGGCAAAAGATCTAAACCCTCTTCCAGAGTATGCACGTCTGAGTTCTTGAGCTACTCCTGGCTACCGGTAGGAAGCAACTACAAAAGACTAGAATAAGGATGCGAATGTTTTGTCAAAAAAGTAGTCAAACCGATCGCTTGTTGGAAGACTGCATGCAACTGGATGTGTTGAAGGGTCTACATTATAAATTCACCCGTGTGTACCGGTAGCTATCTGATTGTAAAGTCTTTCGTAAATCTAATTTCTCTGCGGCATTCTTTGTTAAAATAAAATAAGGTAGGATTGATTCTTTTCGCTTGAAGTAATATCTGCTCCCCGATTTAGTTACTTTTTTCGAAAGCCATCATGAATTAAGGTCTGTGCACGCTTTAGTTGTGTGTAGACTCAGGTAGATTCCCACGTAATCCAAAGATGCAGCAGAGGTCGACCAGTGGATCAAACCAGGGAAAATGGTGCTTGTATCGACGACTAGACATTTGACTACAGTTTGGTATAGACTGGTGGTTGATACTCGTGCGGTGGCATGCTTGACAGCCATTGAACACAACTCTACTAAACGCACCGAGAATGACTTTGGTTCAAAACCCATTAAACGTGCGGCACGTCATATGGCGAATTCTGCCTAACAAGATTTTGCTCATCATCATCTCCATTTTGACCATAAGTACAGATTTTGGTCGCTTCGGCGCTTCAACTAGAGGAAGAGGAGCGAGAATGTTCTTATCATCGACTGATATATAAATAGCGCAGTTTATTTCGATAACTCTCAACATCCTAGGGCAACGTCGGACTCTGGAGAATGTGGACAGGTGAAGTTGCACTCTCGTCTTGATTTCAGTCGCATATGCTGAATATGAAGCCTTCACAGTTGCAAAATATTTCGAATCGCGGAAAATTCAGACTAATGGTACGTATCTACACGAGTTTTCGTTATTTAAGGTACTGCGACGGAAAACATCTTAAGCAGTTCGCAACTATTAGAATCCAATACACGCCGCACCACCTCATTCACAATAGCGCACAACCATACTGAATGCAAAAAGCATTTCATCATGCAGCTGGCTAGATACAACTTCCTTCTGTTGTTGAGCATCATGAGATGCCGATATTGCAACGCGAACAGGCTACACTACTGGCGAATAAAAATATCGCATAAGCGTCACAGAGTGTCTCAGGACTTCCAAAATTTTGTATCCAAAATTCTGCTCGCTTGCGGTTCCTCAATAAGTCACAGTGCGGATGGATTTGCGGTGCATGACCAGCAGGCTTTTACATGGAGAGTCCGGAGTGACAATTTGGTCCCAGTTACTGAGATTTTTGCTCCACCTTCGGTGAACAGTGAACAGCTAACTCTTTCGATGAAAAATGTATTCACTACGACTACCAGAGATGAATAATCACTCATCTGCACTTTACCGGGCTAAAAGTTTCACTAAATTGCAGAAACACTAACCGCTCACATGGCACACTAGTAGGTGTGCTCATCTGTTGATATGCCGCACTTAGTTGAAAGCAGCCAAGAGTATCCTGTTAGCGAGTTATTATTTTGGCAGCTATTGTTAGTTTGGTTTAGGATGTGCTTCTACTGGAGCCTGACACATTGTACACAATGACTGAGGAACTAGTTCCACCATGGTATCAAAACGTTGGAGTACTCGCACGTGGATGGTCTCCAGGACCGAGTTTTTAATTGACGCAGCCAAACATCGAAATATTGTTCTGCAAGGTTACACTGGCCTGGGGATAACGGACGCTGCTTCATGTTCTACTGTACGGCCTTCCTCTGCTCCAACTCAGTTAAACTAACTGAAGTAGAGTATAATGTTGTTATAAATCTCAGCGGCATTATGAGTTCTCAGCCGCCTTTTTAACCCTTCGATTTCACTCTCATTCTTTGATATCGACAAGAAGTCGGAGGGAGACTTTTGAGGTGCAAGAATTTTGAAAAAGGACCGAAATAGCAACTCTAGCCTGAAGGGATTGTAAACACCGCTCGTGGATTGCTACTCCGGTTAACAGTTAACCTATAATTCGCTGAAAGTTCACTTGTGACCTATAAGAGCAGGTTTGGTTGTAGCACAACCCCTCCGATATGTTCAAGACTGCAGTTTTATAGCTAAAATGCTTACCTTCTTCGAAGGTGGAATCCGAATGAAAGCACTCACCTCCGTAAAACAATTGCAAACAGCATAGCAAGACAATCTCCGTCTCATCCTAGTCAAGTGTCTTCAACATGATCCCGGCCGTACGTACTTGGTCGGCAATCGCTTGAAATTCCGGAAATTCGTTTAGAATGATTGCTCGCTCCCGAGGTGTGAAGTCAAAATAGTTATATTCTCCCGTCGGTTCGTGATATCCACACGATAATCTGATGAGAATTATGGGATACATGCTGTTCTGCACTAGTGTCTTCATATCGAAACTAGAGAACCTCTTGAAACCTGGTGCGGCGCGGGCGAATTGTATAACCCGGCGGGCGTGTTGCTCGAATCGTTGCATCATTTTCGACCAAATTAGACTCGGAGTGAGGGAATCCGCCGTTTGAAAACCAGTGGAATCCTAAAACATAATTGTGACTTGCGGGCAATATTAAAACACAACATGTCGCGCGCATATGTTGGCTACGTGATGGTAATGTTGCGAAAATTCCTTTACTGAGGAAGCAATATGTTAGCATTTACACTGCTTTGGAACAGCCGCACGCAATCTAAAGCTGTATAGCCACTGATGTGTGTCATCAAATGGACAGGATAGTAGATGTATTTGTCCAGTCTTTCAACTGGATAGCATTATACCAGAACAATTTTGATAAGCTTTGAAGATTGCGGAGTGAACTAGTCGGCTACATTGCTCATTGATCGTAGCGGCTTGTTTGCAAACTTTTAAAATTCGGACCATATGAAGTAGTCTGTCAACTCCTCGGCACATTATTGGAGGCACTTTGGTCCCTATATTTGTTGCCCTCATCATTAGGCGAATACCAGACTTCCATGAATCCACATGCGTCCACACTCGAATAGGAGAACGACCTGGATCCTCAGCCATAGCCTACCATAAAAGGTACGTCCGAAAGCCAGCAGGAAATGTGCCATGCGTCGGTGAACCGATTTATGCGGAATTGGCTGTGTCCTGGCTCATACCTAGACGAAGGATGTAAACCAACTTCCACTAAGCGGTCGTTACAGGGCGTCCAGGACGTGGGTCCACAGCACAACACTGGGATCAGCATATGGACGATCTGTCAGGATTTAGCCACCACAAACCTCAGCGCCTTACCACACGTATCATTCTTTCTCCTTATCCAATCATGCTTCCCTTACTCGCTGGCACACTGATTAGGTCAGGTGTTCGAAAAAACCGCTTACAGGTCTTAGTGGCTGTGACATTCCGTAAGCATTTTTCAACGAGTTGAACATGCTTGTGACAGTTCCAGAACTGACGGCGGCCATTAATGAAACTTGGTTAGATGTATTGACCCACGAACTGGGGGTTAGGGTTTGAATAAACGAACGGTTTCATTAAAGTCGTATCAGCGCACTGCATCCCTAAAGTGAACAGTGAGCCTAACTTTTTCGAATTACAAGTTGTGATTTCGGATGTACCATTTTAGGCTGGGAATTTGTGATTTTGCATTGCTGGCTCACTCAAATTCTGCCTGGAGGATACTAGCTATGGTGTGTCAACTAATCCCGACGATGAGTGGTCGCAGAAGTTCACCGTTTCAACTTTTGGGACGAAGCGTCGTTAAACGTGAGTACTAACCAAATATACTCACCATGGAGTGTTACATGGGGTAACGCACTGTTGGGTTGCAATGGTCAATGCATAAGCCACTTCAGGAAGTTAGGTAACGGTTTTACTCTCTGCATTTTTGCAGGCAGACGATTGGCGGTTGTCTAACACGCATCCATTTTTTACTAACTTGAACCTTTCTGTTGTGAGAACTGATTCAGATGCAAAGGATATTCGTGTATTCCTTTGAGGTTCGCGGTGGTCTACATATAGGTGGTATCCGCTGATTATCTAGCCAGTTCAAATCTGTTCCGCGAATGCCGAGTATACAAACGGCTGATCGTCAATTAGTCTGGCAAAGGATAGGACAAATATCTTACCAAGCACTGACATAGCTTTGTGTGGCTTATTTCAACTACTCCTTCCACATTTCATGTACTATCGTTATTTCTAACCCACTGTGACTTCGAAACTTCCATGCTATGTATGGGCAAGCCAACGTATCCATAAAACTCGACAATAAGTCCGCTCAAAGGGGCCCGACTGGCCAAATGTACTGTCACGAAGGGCTAACTAGATGTGCCAAACGGTGAAGAGACTGGGTTCAGTTGATTTCGACACTTCCGCCACCAGAACCGTATGGTCAGCTAACAAACAAACTGAATTGTGGTGAGAAGCTGGTGAAGATCGCCCGAGTACAGTGGTATTAACAAATGGAGCAGATGTAGAGTATGTTACAAGCTAATGTCTTAACTGCCCTCTGTCCGACAGCGTATAAAGTCGATTTTGTTATTGGAACCATCAAGACGTTCCGCTAGTAGGTAGTTCCTTGAATACCATGTACATCCCCTGATCCTGATCTGATAACACATATGCTGACCGGGCACTATGGGCGAGAGGTGACGCTATAGAGCGTCATGGCTCCACAGTAGATAAACAGGTGTCAGTTTTGGTTACTTTACTTTCTATCCATTGAGGACCGATAACGAGAAAGCCATTCACGAAAAAGCCCGTTTTTCAGACTTTTCTCAGCAAGTTATGGTTAGCCATTACTATAGCTAAATTCTGGCTTTACCCTTAAAACTATCAAGAAATGGAACATACTACTGTATCAGGATTTCATGCGCAGAGCTAACATGTTCGACAGTAGGTATGAATTGTCACCGTCTATTGTGGACAAGGAAGTACAGAAGTACAGGAAGATCTATAACGTCTTTTACTACCTCACGAACACTTCGTCATGGAAGTTGGATGGTGGAGGTTGCCACCTGGTATGCGTGAGTCATGGATAAGGAAGAAACGAATCGGGGACCGGATAAGTATGACAATATCTACGAGGTAAGGGATCAGTAGCCGCCGTCAGTATGCAACGAATGAGTTGTATTATGATAAAACTAAGTACAGCGGGCAACTGGGTCGACTGCACTACTTTGGCTAGGAATATCTGGAATGGAAGTCACAAAATCACACTTAGCCATTAGTAAACTAGGTTCATTGGTGTGTAGTAAAATAAAAAACAGAAATTTACGAGACCCACAGAATGGCAAATGCAAAATGATCTACGTGTTCCGGTTTGGAACGTAACTTATCAATCGTCTAGACATTGCAGTTTATCACAAAGATGCAAATTCAGTAGTCTTTCGAATGTCTCGATCTTCGGCTCACTCACCACATGTGAACCGATTCTAGGAGAGTAAAAACAACTTACTACAACCCAAACGAAAGTATGGACCTGTTAGTTTTGGGTCATAGCCTCAGTATCTGTTACTAGGAGCTAGGGTTAGAGGTGTAGTACATGGATGCTCGTTTTCTGTTAGTATCCGGTATTCAAAAAAAGATATGCACGAAGCTGTCCATTTTCTGAGGAGAAAATAACGCTTAAGCGAAGGTGCAGTTCATCATTGAGACCGGGTGGTACACATGTTGCTTCGTAGCTTTTCCTTGGGGATCTTCTAAGAGACGAATGTTCCATTTTAAACATGGACGTCAAGCCTGAACCATGGGGGCGAATATACAAGTATGTCAGCGGGGTACTAGACGTAGCTCAAAAGTACTGAGAGCTCGCCTCAAGTTCGCTACTTTCGAACATTGGATCGAATTGCGCAAATTATCATGAACGACGTGCTGCATGACGTGCTGCTCCAAAAGAAATGTGCTGTTGGAGCTGCTGCACATTGTCAGCAGGTGGCAATTTGAAGGCTTCATGAGAAGCTGATTCATTTCTGCCCATTAGTTAATCCGGTCCTGGTCATTTTGAAGATGAGCACTGTTAGATGTTAAGCGAATAGCTCTCTAGATCTTGGGATCATTAGCAAATATTTGCATCGGGGATAAAATATTTGCTGAGAGGTTGTTGATATACATTAAAATCTGTAGCGGGCCGAGGGCGGATCATTGCGGCACACCACTGGAGACTCATAAGCTTTCGGAGTGGGTGCCTGTGATTCGTATCTGGTGCACAACGGAACAATGGTACCAGTGAAACAATATTTGCATACTGACAGAAGCGCTAAAACTTAACAAGCCCTGTAGGATTGGTATGGTAAATATTGCAAAATATAGAAAAAATTGTCAGCAAAAGTAGGTTTGTACCGGTGGACTCAATGCGGTATACGTATTACAAACTGCAATTTCACTGTAAATCCATAAGTGATGGTGATATATGGGATGTTGGTAAAAATCCTGCCGCGTCCTGGTGAACACATACAGAAAGGTAATAAAGGTGGAAAATATTCTGGGTATTGACCGGCACTAAAGTTTCTGACTGGCACTCGTGTTTACCCATGGGCAATGAGTCATGAGATATGATGCAGCGAAATGAGTGCATGGTCAACTCGAGCTTTGAACTCTACCAGCGTAGGAGTTCAGACGACAGATTTCGGTAGGACGTTTCACAACCGGCATAAGTGTACGGAAAAGAAATTCCGATGGCATTCCAAACTACTGTACTGTTATGCCAGCTTGAGAAGCACGCTTCTCAGATTATTGTTGTGGTTGCTGTCCAGCAATAGGCGGCACTGTGATTGACGTCTCATAAAAATCTGGTACATCAGAATAAGGTCTCCACGTATTCGCCGCTATTATGCGCTGAAGACTCCGATAACTCGAAAATTTTGTTTGTACTACAAATGATAAAACCTTTGGTATTCTTGGTTGCCCTGCGTTGAGGTCCATCCAAAGCGGTGAGGTCTATTCTCAGCCACCGCTGCCAGATCACTATTGTATACTCCACATGTGGAAGCTGTGGAAATATCGTAGGGTTGAATCGTCCAAACGTAAGCCTCAGGACGTCCACGTGTTTGATGCTCCTTCTTGAAGCCGTTTCGGCCTGATGCGAACATCCAAAGTTGGCCCGGAACAAACCGCCCAGATTATTTTCTGTAGAAGACATTTAAAGCTCCTGAGTGCTCAGTATATAGCTGCACGCCAGTTGATGCCGTAACTCCAGCACTCTACATTTGTCCACATTGGGCCGAAGTAGATTCTGGATTGACTAAGCGTGAACATTACCCAGAGCGGCTTGAAATAGTGTAATAGCATCTGGCGTATTTTGCACCCCCCACACGTTGATGTCATCGGCATAGAGCAGGCAGTGCGAGCTTATGAGGCATTTAATGTCGTTGATACAGGCAATAAATAACGGTGGTCCTAGTACCCATCCCTGTAGCGCATCGCATACAAGTTGGATGCCGGCTAATAGAGATTCGCTCACTTTCACCTTCAAGCCCCGGTAGAGGATAAATATTAAAATCCACCATAGGAGAGGATTACCAAAACCAAAGGTCTGGAATCTGGAGAGCAGAATGTCATAGTTTATTCGGTCGAATAACTTTGGGAAGTCGGGAAAAACTACATCAACTCCTATGCCAGTGTCTAATGCGTTGGTCCAGCAGAACCATGCTAGCGGTAGATTTACAGCGCACAATAACTTCCGTCGGAAGTCATGCTGTTCTGGTGCAAGATAGGAAAATTCTTCCAAGTAGGCCGTTAGCACCTCAGCAGTAATGACTTCATGACATCTGGAAGCACCGGTAATAAGATTACGGGGCGGTAGTTGGCTGGATCGAAACGACTACATCCTTATGAATAGGAGTACCGTTTATTACCATGTATTAGCGGAGGAATTTCCGACACTTTCATGTCTGTAGTGGAGGATCGGCTTATACAAAAGTCATGCGCAATTTGAAAAAAAATCACATGAAAACTCCACCCAGAAATTCACTGCACACCTATGCCCCTATCTTGTATTAGCACCACTCGCTAGTGACAGACTGTATCCCAAGGCAGGGATTTGAAGTGTCTATAGGTAGACACATTATGTTTATGTTGCAAATTCTCGGTATATTGCACATGTGAGTTTCGCGACGGATGGCAATAACAGAAACGTACCGATTATACATAATCGAACACCATCACACACAATGACATTGGAAAAAGACATTACAGAACCGCACGCACCGGTAGGTTTATAGGCTCACATATCCAAACGCTGCACAACGATAATAAGAGTATTCGGATCCTTCGAAACTAGAATCCGAGTCAGAAACTCCAAAGAGTTTCTAGTGCTGGTTGTCTGTCATTGACACGTCAGGATGAATCTCGTCATCTGTGCGGTTAACATCCTTGTTCTGATGGCTCTAAGCTCCATTAACTGCGATGATAACACATTAGATCGCCAGAATTGACCAGTAGTAGAACAGCTTACACTTGAGCACACGCAAGTGTGAGCAGCTAGTGATGAAGTCAAACTCGTGATAAGCTATGTCGCTTCTTTTTGCTGATTTTTGGGTGGTCGGTTAATATACTGACTTAGGATTTTGGACAAAGTTAACGTTTCAAAGTCATACTGTCGGCTTATGCACGGATCGGCCTATACACGGTAATGTACGCTAGTTACTCCGTGTTTCCACATGTCAGCCACGTACATTGCGTCAAACCAGTGTTGGAAGCATCACTACAAAGACTTAACTAAAATCTCTCTTACCACCGCAAGTGACTTAGGGGAGATGTTGTTGACTCCAAGAGAGCTGTGTTTACGCATGCTCAACAAGTTCTTCAGTACAGTTTCTAGCATGAAAGATATATGCGTGAGTTTTGGAGATGAGACAACTATTGCCATAGGACACGAAGCCACTGATCGTGCTGAAAGATAGGAGAATATTGCAAACCCACCGTATCAGCCACATCCTTCGGGGTCCGTGTCAGTGTGTCCACTGTTTAAAATGGAGAAGCTCCCCGTTCCACCTTATGTAGAGTGTTTATATTTTGCTACAGCAGCTTGTGATTTGAGACAATACGCATCGCCAGTTAGTGCTGGTATGCCATTTTATCCTCGCGAACAAGTCGATCACAGTGGCTGCGTTGCGTCACGTAAGCCACCCAGTTCTCGGTGCACGGAGTGGTCTTATAGATATGTTTGGCTGAGTTTTCTCACCGCTATACACGAGTATTCTGCTTCGCATGTACGAGACTCCGTTACTACAGTGAACAGCCTTCGTTTATGACGCCTCGGCAATCAGGGTGCTAAAGCGGCTGACGAACTGTTGCCGTTCGTTAGCCGGTGCCTCTATCACCGGAAAGATCCAGTTATTTGTCCTACCGTATTGTCATCCTCGTTCCGCCGGCATTTTCCATGGAATAAAGCATAACAAATGTATTCGAATAGTAAGACTGCATGATTACTGCAGCACATGGGGACGTTGATGATCACTCTCTATCATGTTCTTCTTTGGGGGATATTCGATCCAGTAAATACAACCAGTCAGTTTCTCTGAATCTGGTGAGAGTGTTGATGTGACAACAACCTCTTGTAGACTCGCCTTGAACATTTCTCTAGGAGCGGCTTTGAATTTCAAAACGTGGTTGTTGAAAACTCCAGTAGTAAGAATAAGCCTGTACTTCTTTTTATCACCAGCATTAGTGAGGACGCCAGATAGAATTCTATCTCGAGCGTGAGGGAAGGGGGCAGTAAATGAGCGCCACTAAGCAGGCGTCGTCGCCTCTTAAACCTAGTGGGCACCTAAGGGAATCCTGTACTGTGTTGACCGGATCTTCTATACGAGCACATTGGATGTCAATGCGGAACTACAAAGCCCAACATCTAATTTTGCTGGGTCGGTCGTTCCAAACGACAGACATGCCCGGCAGTGCGATCTCGACGTCATTTATGTCGGGGCGTAATCATGTTCCGTTATAGCGATGAAGTCACTAGCCTTTGATCCTTGACGGAGTCGCCGTTCGGAAAGTTTACTAAGTAAACCTTGAGCATTAGTACACATACAGGAAAACTTATTGGATATCAGAGGCCCTTGACAAGTGGTATATGAATGGCTCGAATTTGTGCTGACCGATTAGAGGCCTGCACCTAACCGTTTCTTGGGCGATTTTCCAAATCTCAATATGAATCCGATGTTTTTGATCTTATCTGCGCATGTGGTATGTAGTCCAGCGGTAGATCTCTCGGTAGCTAATGGTCTGAGCATACAGTTTTCTGACTCGCTGTTATGGTTACACTGAGTCGTGAGTACAGCTATTTCCGCGAGGACAACGAGTGCCTGTGGGTCTCTAAGTGCAATCTTCAATGGTAGTTCCTAAGTGTGTTGCACCGTATCTGTCAACTACGGAGTAGGTTCACCGTCATCTGTTGTGATTGAACTATTAGTTTTAGCATCTCCAGGCTAATGCCTTTGTAGTGAGGCGACACGGTAACCGTGTAATCGACTGAACTATGACGTCACCAGTAAGTAGGGCTTCACAGATGTACGGCCATTCTTCAAGGTCATGATTGTGTGCCTCTTCGCAGTTAGCATCCGGCAGCTAGGGCGTGCCAAGAACAAAATGATTCTTTTACTACTTCCGCGTGGTAGTCATCTGAATTATTTTTGTTCTGCTGGCGTTCGCTACATGGAACATCCCGAAAGATGCGGATCTCACTGTCTTCAGTCCGCAGGCGGTATGCAGATATAAGCGCGATCTCGATGTCTTCTGTGGATCACAATGTTACCCGGATTTACCGGGACTCACCGTAACGCATCGAGTTTGGATGTTTATTAATGTTCATAAACTTAATCGGCATGGCCCGAACCCTGATTTGAGTGCGAAGGAAATTCCACCAATTCAAACCATCCAGGGGTTTGCCCATTAAGGAGTTTGCCTTGGACTCAGGAACATTTGTGTATATCTTCGTCTGGATGCCGTAGTTGCGCCCGGTCTTCGGTGATGTGGGAAGCGCGGCTATCGGGGATTTTGGTGAGTTTTTGCAGGTTGCACCTGGTCCTTGACCCGCGTTGTGGCTGTAGTGGTGTAGCTACTGAAGTCGCACTTTGATTTTATCGAGTAGAAACAGTATCAGAAGTAACTAACTAAATAAATGGATAGTGGATCGGTCTTTAGAGAGGTTCGGCTTTTGTTGGTCAAACGGAAGTGTAGGTTTTACCGATGTTGCGATAAGAGGATGTGCGCGGTGGAGCTGGTCATGCTACGAGCGTTCGCGACGAAGAGGTGGCTCTTGGCTCTCATGGTGTCGGGTACTGAGGGGCCAGGGAAACGCACAACCCTTTTACTTTGTTTTGACTTGACAACTAAGATGCTAAGGTGCAAGTTGTGCTATTGTCGCCTCGAAAGCAGCATGTTTCGCATTTCAACGAAGTTCATTTTCGGCGACTAGGCTGTCATACTTCTTTGCTAATGCCATTACGCATTCTACTAGTGGAATCGTCGTATACTTAGGACAGAACCAAAGTGAGCACGGCGTACCGTCATATTTCTTTAGTTCGGTACCACTGATTTTGATGCACCTTGGATAGTAACAGCTAGTACAGAGGGAACATGCAAGCCGTACCCTAAATACCCTTGCAAGTTTGATTAGCATAAGTGACCTCGTTTCATGTTACCGGTGTTGTGTCCATGGTGACTGAATGACCGTTGCTTTTTTTGGAATTAGCAGTACCGTGCCGTTGGCTAGCTTTCGGTCGCCGATCGTCAGGTCAATGTCAGATGGTACGTAACCTTCCATCAAGGTAAGCAGGGAACCGGTGATACGGGACGCACCAAGCTGTCGGAGGATAACTAAGTGACTGAATCTGTCGAAGGCTTTAAAAAGTCCAAGTAAATCACATCGATGATGATTCCTTCGTCAATCGTCCTGGTCCATATTCCTGAGAAAGAATCAGATTGGTGAGACAAATCGTGCGACTGAAACCATGTTGGAGGTTGGAAATGGCTTGCAGACTTTTAAAAGGTCGCGCCAGTTCATTTTTGATTATCGATCCCATCAATTTGATGAAACACAAAGGAGAGTAATAAATCAATAGATGAAGAGATCCCACAGCTTACCTCCTTCGTATAGCGGAGCGATGTCATTATGTTACCACTTCGATGGGACTGTATGGAAATCAGGGAGTAGAGGTTTCGGATATTATCCCAATGATTGCTGGTTCGAGGCTTGCTATCTCCAGTTGATGCGATGAAATGACATCGAAACGCATAGTGGTTGTGCAGTTTTTGGCTGCCTAGCCAAACAACCTCCTCGTTGTGGAAGCTGGGTGGTTCGGGTGTAATTTGTTCCAGCAAATAGTTCGACGGCAGTGTTCCAGGACTTGCTGGGTTTTCGCCTAACAAGCTTTCTCCTTATAAAAAGCCATAAATGTGCGCTTGGCAACTCTGTGACGTGGCGAATATAACTTTTCACAAACTAACGCCATTGCGCTGTGGATATCTGTATAATTACATGCATTCCATGGGATCAATCGTCTATTCTTGCATAGCCGACGCTGTCAAACTGTCCCAAATACAACGGCACACTTACAAACACAAGCTACAAAGCTACACCTATGCATAGTTACACACACATCCATGCACACATTCACTGTTATGACAAGCATGTTGTATTCTTGTACATTTTTATTCACACTTTGTTATCATAACATGATCATGCCTGTAAAGGCGTGCCTCGCGTTGCCGAGAATAAAACGTTTATTTATTTATTTATTTATTTATAAGTGGAGACTGGAAAATGGCTGCAAGAATTACTGCCACGGTGGGGGGCATGCGTATTAAGAACGCTTGGGCAGATCTTCTCGATAACCTGGGCACTGTTTCATTGGAGAGACTGCAACTGGTTTACTACAGCTGCCGAGGTAAAGTTGAGGTAATAAAAGCCGACAACATTTACCGGGACGTGATAGGGCGAAGACTCATGGGATTTGTAGTCACTGAGCCACCCCAGGAGTAGTACGTATGTGCTATCCACCGCAGTAGTCGATAGGGCACTGTCCGTCTTGAGGGGTGGTATTCCAGTCCTAGCCCTTATTTTGTCATTCACACACACCTGTAAAACAGTTTTGTGTTGCCCGTAAACTTGAGTACCAGGCCCCCTGCCAATCGTACTTGTCTGCTCTAAGGAGTGACGTGCAGTAGCTTCTGATGATTTTGCTGTTCCTTCATGTGATACTACATAGGCCCAGCGCAGTAGCCTCCAAATTTCGTCTCTTCTATTGATTCATTTACCTGTTCCGCTTAGGACTCAGGTGTTGGTCCAGTGCGATACTGCTAATGGTGCAACCTTCGAGACAGCTTGCATGCCCGGTTAATTTTAGCTTGTAATTCGTTTCATGCTTCGTTTGCCGAACTGGGCAGCTAGAGGTCCTTGTTAACGGTTATCACAAGGTTGTGAAGCTTAGAATGATCGGTAATGGTTCGTCGAGGTTCTCGTTCTTTATCAGTGCTACTGGCATAACAAAGTTGCCAAACATGACTAAGTGATCGCTACTACTTAGTGTAGAGTCGTATGCGAATGACTCAGCCATAAACGCTATAATAATCAGGATCGATTCCAGAACCGAGAGCTCGTTTGAACCGCGGTCTGTTTAATCGATGAGCATGATTATACAAGACCGTCATATTCATGAATTCAAGCATTTCTGATTTGGAAGATTGTCCCTTGGGTACGCTGATACTATTTAAAGCACCTATAAGTCATTCATTATAAGGTAGTGCGAGTACCTACTTGGGACAACATGGTGGACAGCGTTTAACGGAATGTCGTTGCTGACCGCGGAGGAGTTCGGGGGCTTGTAGACAACTGCCAAAAAACAAGCGTTATGCGTCCTCGTCTGAGTTCTACTAACTCCATCTGCCTGTTGTAATTGGTGAAATCAATGGTCGGAAATAACAAGGGACTGTTCGGTAAGGGTCTCACATATCAGGTAATCTAGGTAGTGGACAGCAACATCACCACCGCGAAGTGGACGATCATTTCGAATTCTTGACATTTAATTGAGTTCAATCTCCTAATATTGTGTGTCGTTTGAGAGCCGGAATTAGGTCACTGCTGTGATGTCCCAACTTGTTGTTTCAATTTAAAGTAGTTAGTTCTCTTCAGAAATTTGTAAAGCACGGTAAGAAAACGAAAACTGGTAGATGCATACATTTCGTTTGTCTCCTCAGTACCATTAACAATAACCGGTATGCAACTATGTACTTAAATATGCGTGTGACCGAATAAGCATGAGGTGCAAAATGAATGACGGAAGTTCCACCTCTATGTCCATGGCAGTCTTAAGCTGATAAATAACCACTTTTGAACACATGGGGCCGGCTTCATCCGGCTTATCGCAACGGCCTCGGCAAAACGGAGGAAGCGGGGATTGGGATGACGTAATACCAGTGTGAACGCTGATCCAAGCTCTATCCGGTGACGCGTTGGCAGTAGGTGTTTACCCATTGAAGAAGCTGGCGGCTTGCGCAAGCACGGAACTTCAGTGGGACAGGGATGCTGGTCAATTTCACGTTAAATCCACCTTGGCACGTGTTCCTTTATTTGGGAAGTCAAAGACCGATTGGTTCTGCCTATGTAACTGTCTCTGCACTCGCACACGAATTTGTATATGCAGTGTGAGTTGGCCCCTACCGGTTGAGCTTCCTTCGTTGGAGGCACCGGCAAGTTACAGGTTCTATTGATGACCACAACCTGAGCAGCACAGTAACTTCTCTGCCTAGCAGAGATTAAACGTCTCGTGGTTTTCAACACAGTAAAGTCACTCTTGAAAGGCAACTCGATATAGATCTTTTTCTTGGCTGCCGTATGCACCAAGTCTTTCGGTCCTCGCTGTTGGCTGTGTTTCTATACATCTACGTGGATAACCATTTCCAACGAGTGTTGTAATCAACTCTAGCTCATCGGCTAGACAATCAGCGGAGCAAATTCGTCTAGCACGACTTACTAAAGTTTTTACAAGGGTCCGTTTGTACGGCACTAGTGTGAAGCTGGCGATGTGCAGGTATTGGCCGGACCAGGTTGCTTTTCTGTAGACAGACCTTTTAATGAGCCCGTCATCCCTGCGACTGTTGTTTCAAGTCGATGGCGCAATTCCGGCAGCTTAGAGTGGAACGCTTGTGCGTTCGTGTAGCAACACTGTATTTGTTGGCGTATTACTACCACATTTTGCTGCGCTTGGCTTGCACAAATAGGGCCTCTTTGCAGACGTTACTTGATGTGGTCTTTTGCAAGGTTGGTTGATCTGGGGTAGAAACAATCAATTCAAACTCATATGTACCTGTGTTCTGTACGGCTTGTAGGTTTGGTTTTAACCGCACTTCGAGTCGCTGACATTCTATTTTGTCATGCCACGTTTGTATTGCCACTGGTACCATGCCGAGCGTAGCCAAGTTAACTTTCAAAAATTTTGGCTCGCTACCGCAGTAGTTTGGGAAGGTAGCTAGACCGGCGACGTTGAAAGTCCCAACTCTGCACCAGGATATACTCATGGTTGAATTGTACGATATACTCCCATTCTTATTCAACGTCGTGTTTTGTCGTTCATCTTTATTGTCATGATTCAATGTTCGCGTACCATGGACCAGCACCACTTTCTTCTTCTCATTTTGAAGTGACGCGCTCTGGTCGGATTTCTGCTTCTGTCTTTCAGCCCGTGACTTGTCCGGAAAAGTGCGGGTACTGGATTTATCTGGACGATACCCTCACTGCTATAAAAGGACGGAATGGGCGTATGAATAATGTCCAGCGCAGTAATAGACACTCCAGCAATTAGCATTACTCTTACAAGCCTTTCGAAATCCTCATGCTGCCAACAACACTGATATGTATTAGCAGATTTGACCATATAAGGTTTAGCGCAGTTACAGCACCGTAAGACATACTAGACAAAATTAGGTGTTTCCAGCCTATTACTCACAATCGAAAGTGCATATGTTCTTGAACAATGAGACGTACCAAAAAATGCCGATGTCGCTCCCACAGTGCGGTCGCACTGATTCGACACCCGTCTGTTTTTGAATTTACCACCCACAATCCTTGCTGCACATTGCTGTGCTTACATGTACCTAACTCGGATTTATTAGCGCTACTCAGTGGATCTATCACAACAGGATGGTCTAGCACATACTGTCGTTTCACCCGTTACTGCAATTTCAGCGAGATTTGCACAGAAATCCAGACGCGCATCGAACTTATTTTTGAGTGCATACCATCCTTCTTACTCTCATTTGGCAGGGTGCACTTAGCCCAAATCAGCAATTTCTCTACCAAAAGAATACGGCATTCGGTTTGATAGCTGGAGCTCGTTTATCAGACATCATCATAACACTCTCCAAACGAGCGTGAATTCGACCACGCTCACAAAAGCTCAACTATCCACCAAAGCGAAGCCTGGCATGATGGACATCCAACTGCACATTGCATGCGAGAGAAATGTCGCGCTTTGACCTCCGTCAGATTTGTTTAAAATCATGGTCCAACTCGTAGGACATTTTCAAATGAAATCGAGTCCCCGTCCCAAGACACTCAGTGCGTTGATCGATAGTAACGAGAAGGCGATCGTAATTTATCCATTTGACTGATGCATCGACCTGAAAACAGCACAGCAGCGAGGAAAACACTGTGTGCACCGTCCACACAACCGCAGATAAAACTCTTTGCAATCCGAACTCGTGCTCCAAGAGTATTCGAATTGGAATAGCATGTTGTAACTGCAGTAAGAAATCCTGACCCGGGTGCGTAACTCATGTGTAGCCAAAGTGAACGAACGACACTGTACACCAGACTCCATTTGATTCTGCACAGGATGCATGACCACCCCACTCGTAAGGTGCATCGTCGTGCTAGCGCAGGAATTTGGAAAGCTGACAGCGATTGTGTAACGTATAGTGGCAGTCGCATTGGAAATAGCTTCAGCAGAGCTTGATTCCCATTGCCTAAACTTATGCTCTAACTTCGAACATAGTAGACAAAACAAGCGTATAGCTAACATCGTAGAGTCAGCAACCCCAATCACGAGAACTAGCAAGGAGGTGGGCAGACTGGTTTTGTTAATCCCAGCAACCCCAAGCTTGCAGGTAGTGGTTTTTCCCGGTGCAGTGCTATTGTCCCATAATACTCCATTTCATCCGTGTTTATTTAACACTATCGAAAGGCTGACAACATTCATATCCGCCATCGCTACATGCAGGCCCAAAGAAAAGTTAGCGCTTAGGTCAGCTACTACTCCAAAGAGTGTCAAAAGGGCCACGAGTAGTAACAAAAATATGATCTACTGAGAAGAGCCCACGGCACTGCCAGGAAAAGGAGGCACCCTATCATCCCAAATTATGAACACTAGGAAGACGCAGAACTCGATGAAGATACTATGCCGTAGTGTGTCTGAGTCGAAGACAAGCTCTATCAAATACAAACTAATAGACGACCTGAAACACTGGGAATTCAAACCGAACATGCTAGTATGTTTCACTTCGTCCGCCACCCAAACTGAGTTCACTATGGCCAGGCAAAGCTACTTCACTTAACATTTCAGTCGGGTGACGAAGCGGAGACAGCCCTCATGTCAGGTCACTCACTTCGTGATTCGTTTTGCAAACTTCCTATGTTCCCTGACCTCCGTTGCCATGAGCGTCAGCGAAGGTAGTAAAACCCAGGAGAATACCATAAGCAAAACCATGAAAGATCGATCTCTGTTCATGGCGTCCCCTAAAGCCCGTCTTCTGACGAGTTTCAAGTCCAAGATCATGACTTGAAAGACTGAGGATGCGTACTGGAAGCCTGCTCTCTTCATAAGGTGCTTGCCAACTCACCTAATATTACTCAACTATACATGATGTGGTCCACCAGAGCTGAACTTCTTGCTCAACTGCAAACAAATGGTTAAAAGGGTGCTGGGAACTTGACACAAGTTACCCATCAAACTGCCATCAGAGGTACATCTGAAGATGGTCGAAGCCAGGCCATCATTGGTGAGAGAAAACAAAACCAGCGAGATTTTGTCACGGGCCCTGCTGTCTTCATTTTCGAACAAGAGCGCAATGCAAATCCACAACCGTCCGAAGAGGAAGAAACAGGCAACCAGCCGCAATTCGCCTCTGAATGCTTAGGTAGTGGATGCTCTATACAACAGCCTGAAAGGGCCTCGGGCAGTAGGCCAGAATGCAACCAAAAAACGGTTGTCAACCGGCCCCACGAGGACCGGCGTAAGTTCTTAGGGAACGTTTGTGTGTTCAGATACCCTTCTGGCATCCGTTGCTCTCAACATTTTGTAAACAAACAAAAGGCCTTCCTTCTCAGTAAATTAGCTGAGATTCGATCTCGTCAAACCTTAATTTGTTGGAACTTCCTCGTGAAAACTGTGACATGTCCGAACGACGTAATTACGGACGCCGAGGCCGCACTACCTGGTATGTCACTCTTGTGCAATGACTAGCCCACTAGGGGAGACGACGCAGTAGTTTGCTACCGCCCTGACCTACTCCTCGACCGGGTAAAGGAACCGGGAGTTCAAATTGTAGACCACTTATGGTGCTGCCTACACCTAAGGTAGGGCGATATATGCTTAGTGGCTATTCTATGCAGCCCACCAATGGACGCTTTGGAAATACACCAGGCTCTAGCCTCCACTATGATAAACCTACTGGTACGATCTTACAGCCACGTTCTCTTGATAGGGAACTTCAACAGGTATGACCAAGAAACCCTGGCCACGGTCGGCGAACAGTTCAAAGCCGAAATGCAAGAGCTGATCGCTGGTTCACCGCTACACAGTCATGACACTTCTCCAACGCGTTTTAGGACAGGAAACAAGCTGGCCATCATGGACCTCGTATCACCAACGAGGAACTCATGGTGGACGTAGCAACAACGAGCATTCATTTGGGCCGCAGCACGCACACGACACTAGTGTTCTGCTACAGGTACTACACAGTGTATCTTAAAGAAAGTACCGAGGAATCTCACGTTTTAACCAATTCTGAGGACTTGTCCGACATCATTGGTGCAACCAGCTTGTCTTTCCTAGCCGAATGGTCCCCTGAAGTGGCCTGCTGGGAATTTGTTAACGCATTCAACAGGTTCATGGCAAGCATATCAGAAACCAAACTCCACTGTTCCAAAAAGAAGAAGTCGCTCCTAGAGAAGAAGACTCAGAAATACATGGCTTTGAGGGTCTCAGCATGGTTCACCCACATAGCCTCTCCGAACAAGGACGTCTAGGATGTCTATACAACACAAAGGAATCCCTGTGTCAAATGCTTCAGGGAGGACAGTGCAAAGTACCACTAAGATCTGGTGATAAAACGTTGCTCTAATCCAATGCTGCCATACATACACGTAAACAAACTGTGCCGGGTTAAGCGCGAAATTCGTGCACTGCGCACAACATGCGGGTTAGCGCAAACGGTACTAGAGGTGACCAACGTACATGGAAAATAATTTAGACGTACCTAACAAAGTGTACAATCATCTTGCATCCTTCTTACGCAGATCCCGCCGCCATCAGGCCTTAACCACATATCATTTACAATCACAATTGTACTGAGGAGGCTAATGTCATTGTGCGAGTACAGCGCCCCTGGGGAAGACAACATCCACCCGAAAGCATCGAAAGTCGTGAGTTTAGCTATACCATTAGCAACAATGTTTCGGCGATGTCTTAACTAGCTGCAATTCCTCAAAGTGTTGAAGCAGGAGATCATGATTCTAGTCTACAGGACCGTTGGCCTTGCAGAACCAGCGAATTATCACTCGATAACACTGCTTTCCGTGATCACCACGCTTATGGAGTACATTATATTTGAGGCGTTCATGGGGTACCTGAAGAGTAACAAAATTCTCGTTACGGAGCAGCACCGATTTTGCTAAAATCGGTCCTTTACTACTACCTCTGTTAGATCATGCAGCTTGGAAGAAATTTCTGAAATAGATACCACCTGGATTTCTCAAAGACATGCGGCCGGCTGGACCCTTGCATTCTACTGCACAGGCCTCGGAATTATGGAATCGGTGATTCCTTTCTGGGCTGGATGGGTGACTTTCTTGTTCAGCGTCAACTGAATATGAGGGTTCGCAGCGCCCTATCCAAACCAATTGAAGTCCACTGCGGCGTACCTCAGGGCTCGGTACTCGGGCTCTGCCTATTCCTGAATTTCGGAAAAGTTCTTACAAGGGTATCATCTTTAAACTTCGTACTATTTGTGATTATCTAAACATATGCGTACTGTCACTACAGTGGAGGATCACGCAGCCTACTAAGATGATGTGGATGAAGCGTACACATGGTTCATCGACAACATGCGGCAGTTCAACGCCACTAAGTGCAGAAGTTCTCAGCATATACCATCAGATTACCCACAACTACCGGCTAGAGTCACAAATTCTACAGCGGTATTTTCATCAGAGCCATCTCGGTATGCACGTGCAATATGAAATTTGTTGGTTGAGACGGACAGAAAAAGTATCAAAGGAAGCAAACCAGAACTTCGAACTTCTTCGTAGAGCGTTCTGGAATTTCGACGCTTCAGCCTTTCCGAAAATGATTGACGTGTACGTGAGGTCGCAAGCAGAATACGCTATCCAAGCGTGACAATGTTGGCTAAGGCACAACTTCACAGTGTTCGACACTGTACGACTCAGGGCCACTTAGAACGTCAGAGAGTTAGCCCACCTTCCTTACCAACTCAGGCTGAAAACTTTCAGAAGGTACAGTGGGCGTTATCTGCGTCTAGGGATAGATCTCATACTACCGTGTCAGATCCAAAGAAACTCCAACCGCATGTGCCACTACCTTATGAAACAGCCAAAAGACCTCTCTGACAGGTCATCAGATTAACTTGGTCACATAGTACATCCGACTGGAATGTCGACGAAACAATTTATCCCTCCGAGTGTCACAGTCCACGAACGCGCACTCGATGTATGTACTTGATGCCCCCACATTATCCATATTCAACAAACGCCTTTGACGTTGCCTTGTCACATTTACATCATGTACTGTAGCCCATGAATATTA
This sequence comes from Dicrocoelium dendriticum, assembly GCA_944474145.2. NCBI lineage: Eukaryota > Metazoa > Platyhelminthes > Trematoda > Plagiorchiida > Dicrocoeliidae > Dicrocoelium > Dicrocoelium dendriticum. The sequence continues at coordinate 70,497,060 of OX104065.1, read as the reverse complement.
ATTAATGGCATTAGTGCAGAACAAACAGTGGACGGTGTCATTATCTTCCTAAACTCCAAGCAGGAATAAACACCTGTGCTACTACAAATCTCGGTGAGTCATGTATCCCGTGCGTCCTTTACCGACAGTCTTCTTTTGTCTTGTATTTTTCACCCTAAGCATCCCATGGGACTTAGAGATCGTTTGCCTTTATACTGGTGATAAACCATTGCTCCACTGCTCCAAATCACGCTTACTGCCAGTAACATATACGAGCTCAAGTTGAACTGGTGCATATCTGACCTTCGTTTACTCGTTACTGATATTCACGGACGGAATTCGAGTACATATCCCGCGCAACGAGAACGTATGTACGCTACGACATATTAGCGCCACTAGGTGAGACAGCCAACTGGACCTTTTTGGCAGAAGAGGCACCAGCTAGTGCATGGGAACATTTCGTCAGCCAGTTTAACTCTTTGTTTGCCGAAGCGTCAGTGACTACGACCTACGGCTGAGAAACGTGGTCTCGTTTCTGCGCAGCTGAACTCGCAAGTGTATAGCCGTGCGAAACTCAGCCTGGCATATCTACAAACTCTCCCCGAGCATCGAGAACTAGGTGGCCAACGTAACCAATGTACTCAGCTTGTTCGCGAGGATGGAATGGCGTAGCAGCAGAAGTTGGAAGTGCGTATGCCCTCAAACCCCAAGCTTTTGTATTAACACATCAACAGTCTATGTAAGATGAAACGGGGAATTCCTACACTGTAAACAGCGAACGGACTCACACGGACACCGAAGGAGGCGGCGAATACCCTGCGCCTACAATATGCTGCAACATTTCAGTGTGATCACTGGCCACATAACCCTATGACAATGGTTGTTTCACCCCAAAAGCTTACTTACTTATCCTTCACAGCAGAGGCTGCACTAAAAAAGCTGTTGTGTATGCGTAGGCACAACTCTCCTGGAGTTAAAAATATACACATGAAATCGCTAGCCGCAGTGGGACAGAGTTTAGCCGAGACTGACTCGAATCTTTCAACAACGTTTTGACGAAATGTACTTGCCCGACGTGTGGAAACACGGAATGATTACTCCTATGCAGGAGAGAGCTAGTCGTTTCAATCCAGTCAATTATCGTCCCATAATCTTACTATCAGTTCTTTCAAAATTCATGGAAGCTGTTATTTCTGATGTCTTAACGGCCTACTTGGGAGAAGTTAACTATTTCGCACTGGAACAGCATGGCTTCCGACGAAATCGATCGTGCAGTACAAATCTATTACTAGCACGACCCAGTTGGACTGAAGCAGCACACTCTGGCGCAGGAGTTAATGTATTCATTCACGACTTCTCAAATGCCTTCGACCGGTTAGGCCATCACATTCTGCTCTTCAAAGTCCAGACCTTTGGTATTGGTGATCATCTCCTAGGATGGATCAGAAGCTTTCTTCTACTCCGGCGCCTGGACGTATGTGTGCGTGAATCGCTATCAGATCTCATCCCAGTTGAATGCGGAGTACCACAGGGATCGGTACTAGGACTGCGCTTATTTTTGACGTATAGCAACGATATCACAGGCCGCATAAGCTCGAACTGCCTTCTGTATATCGAAGACATTAAGGTGTGGGGTGCTAACTACCCCAGATGATATCACAGTAATTCAAGCTGAGCTGGATAAGGTATGTGCTTGGTCAATCCAGAATCTACTTAATTCAATGTGGACAAATGTATTGCTACACCTACTGCACAACTTGGAGAACTCGTACAAACTCGGCAACCAGGAGCTTCAAACGTGTTCTGTAGAGAAGGATTTGGAAGTTTTGGTCCAGGTCGACCTTGGATGTTCGAAGCAGGATGAAACGGCGTCTAGGAAGGGTATCCAACATGTGAGCCTCCTGAAGCTTGCATTTGGAAGCTTCGTCCATTCGCTTTTTCCACTTCTCGATCCATACATACGGCCACATGTGGAATACGCAATACAGGTCTGGCAGCCATGGCTGAGGAGTGATCTCACCGCCTTGGAGATACCCCAATGCCAGTCAACCACAAATGTCAAGTGTCTGTAAAATTTGTCATATGAACGAAGGCTTCACGTTTTGGGGATCTTCGGCGGACAATATTGGCGATTGCGCGGGGAACTCATTCTGACTTATCAAATTTTGCGAAATCCCAACCCCAAGTGCCGCTACTTGCTAGAGCTCAGTCACAACAGCGATTTGAGTGGCCACCATCTCAAGCTGGCAGAGCAGCACAGTCGCTTGAAATGCCGTTGGAATTTATTCTCCGTACGCGTTTGCCGTACATGGAATGCCCTATCGGAATCTGTCATGTGTGCCGCCACGCTGGCAGAGTTCATAGACTGAGTTGACTGTGCGCTTATTTTGCTGTACCAATTGTAATGATCCATTACCCATGAATAAACACAAGTGTCGGAAAGAGATTTCACTGGCCGTCAAATCGCAGATTTCATTCCACGTTTTCCACCTTCCGTATGTGTACACCAGAACGAGACACAATCTTTTACAATCATCCTATTTGCTGTCACTGCTGACGGATTTACCTTGCACTTACAGGCTGTACTACATATACTGCAATGAGTTCACTAGTGTAAACCCAAATTTTGCTAACACTTTTTATATTTTGAATTTTCACCCTAACCATGCTGTGGGACCTGTTAAGCGTTTGTTTTTCTACCCGTATAAAACCATTGATCCATTGTTTCATTGTACCAGATGTTGCTGGTTTGATGAAAAACCAGGCCACAGGATGGGAGCTTATTCCATGATGGGCTGTCTTGATTCTTGGTAACCGGGCACCTCATCTAAGTGCCCATAGCCAAGTATAAGGGTTCACAGTGGTAATGGCTAGTGAATAATTTGAAATCATCCATACTTGTTGAGTGTTACACATTAGTAACACAAGCTTTACCTGATTCAGCTACGGTCCAAGGGATGATCACTTGAATACGTATCGCGGCCCATCAAACCGATAGTTTCTCCCTGATCCAATGGTATTCCCCTTACAGTCATCCAGGCTGGTGGCGAAACGTACCTATCCTCAAACATATTATCTTTGGACTGTTATAAACGTTGACTGCTTCCCGTCGAAATCGAAAAGATTGATAATTAGACCGAAATTCGAAAGGTGTCCACGAGATCTGCTATCAAAAGATCGGTCAGTAAACCATGCCTCCACTGCTCCTGGGGCATTAGAAATAATCGTCAACAATCGAGTTGCCCAAGTCTAAACGAGACAAAACCTAATCAGCAGTTCACAACGCGAGCTTACTACACATCCCTCATGTGTCACATGCCAATTATTATACCTTGGTCGTGTTGCGTCAACAATCAACGGTTGCATGGCGACCATCAGCATTTCGGATATGCGAAGGCATTTGATTGTTTATGGCACAAACCGTGTTTGGCCGTGCTTGAATCTTATGGCAACCCACAATTGATCGTGTTTGGCTCCTACCTGAAGGATCGAACACAAAGAACTCAGATAGGTCAACAGTTTTGCTCTCAGCAATGTTAACATTGATGTCGTTAATGGATGTGTACTGGGTCTATTGCTTTCCTCATTTACCTAGACGATATATGTGTCTGCATAATGCACGAACACCCATCTTCTTGTGCGCAAGGTTTTGAAATAGTGTACTTATTTCCACCTGACACCTGAAGATATATCATCACTGAACAACTGAACTGAAAAGAAGGTTATGAGCTCTTCAATAAACAAATCTCAAATACCGTGCCATAGACACTACATACCAGATGGGTCCAGCACTCTTACCGGTGCCCCCTTCCTAAATACAGTCTACGTTTGAGACCTGAGTATTCGATATTCTAGAAAATTTAATTCCTTTGAACACGTCTTACATCAAGTAGTGAAGGTTAACCAAATAACAAGCTACATCACCAGGTCATTTTCGCCACCCTTGACACGATTAGAATCATTCAAACTCACACTGTGACCGTCATTATAGTACTACAGTAGCATACATAACCACATAAGCAAAACATACAGAATTATGTTTTAGACATGTCCAGCGCCCATTCACCAGAACGATTGAGGGACACTTATCAATGCTTAACTACGAGGAACGGTGTCCTCATCTCCAGCTTGACCCGCACTACCTTGACGGCTGATGAACAACACCATTCTTGTTTGCATTGGTAGTCTTGCGAGTTTTCTTAACCAGTATGACTGTCGTTTTAAGAAGTACGCAGCCTATCCTATTCACAATGGGAAGTAGATGTTAGCCTTACGGGATAGCAGCTAAAGATATTTGCTTAAATCGCTGGAATAGGCTACCGTTGCAATTAAGGACTAGCGAGAGTCAGCCTTCCTCTAGATCTCATTTAAAAACGTTTCTTTCCACGCCAAATGTGGTGAAACATTTCGACCTTCAGTAATTCACAAGTTTACTCATAAAATCCAACCCGAACAAATTATGACAAAAGTAATCGTTCACGCCTTATATGTTCCACAAACCATTACACTGCTTAGGCATATTGTACCCAAAATCCATAAAGCAGCTGCTGTTGATAGTCGGTGTACCAGTGACCGTTCCCTAAATGGAAATGTATCCCGCCTATCGGTAAACATACCCATTTAGTTATTTAGATTACACGTTACAATCTATCCACGCAGCGAGTGTTTCACAAATAACAGGCCGTCGTCCATGCGGAGACAGAGGAATGTTTCAAACTACTGTTAGATTCCCACTGTCTGAGTGCGCAGGGATTTTGCTGCGCCCAATACAACCACAGCGGTCCTCTGCAGAATCGTGTTCCGCAATGATCCCAGCAACCCACGAAACCATCGGGAAGTGCCGGAGCTGATGAAGAAACGTCCTTCTGCTCTCTACCAACCAAAGAACCAATTAACCAATGAACTTGAAATATGTTTATATCCGATGCTACTGTGTGTGTGTGTGTGTGTGTGTGTGTGTGCAAAGAAAAGCAGATGAAGTCTCACATAAAAACTTCAGTGACGCGTCGCCGTCGCAGCTACCCATCGATATGTGCCTTAACGGAAGAACCCCAGGATCCTGTGCTATACAAAGCTACTTATAGAACTAATATTCCACTATTATTATAATTATTATCCTCAAAAGAATGCTTGTTAGGAACTTTACTGTAGCTATTTGAGTGTTCACAGTTTTAAATATCCTCAAGAGGGCAAAGGGTTCCTCATGAAGCCATCAATGACATATTATGCACGCTATGATTTGACTAGGAAGCACGTGATAAACTTAAACTATACAAGGACTACTGAACAAATGTGATCCGGCACAATAACACTTCAGGGGATGACCATAGTTGTCCAGCCGCCGGACCGCTACCCCAAGCACTATTCACTATAATACTTTCGAAAGCTTTTCCTATATTTAGGCGTCAGTGTCATGTGCTCCCAACTGGGTGTATGGAGAATGATGTCGGGCTGTGGTCCTAGCTGACCGGTCAACCATGGACGTGTTGTGTATAGTACCGGCCTGATTTCGATCAGTGTTATGCTCACTAGACTGTCCTCACTTTAATGTCGGCTGAAATTTGAGTTGTCCTTTGCCTCCCAATCTGCACTAATTCTACTACCTAATCTTAATATCATCGCTGACCTACGAAAAATACAGTCAGCCGGTAGCACAATCAGAAATCAAGCCCTACTTTCGGAGATCCTTATATTCTGAACGGCTATTGGCTATGATACCTGTGCTTGGATTGTACATGTGTCATGGATGAATTTTAAATACAGCTGCTACTCGTATAACTTTCCAACCGATGAGTTTGTGTTTTACGAAGCTCAAAAATGTGCAGGCTTAACAAATTCTGTAGGTTGGTCAGGGAGGGAAGCGTAAAAGTGAGAATTAAACCGACAAGTAACAAGCATTTTAGAAGCAGTCTTGTTGAAATGGGATAGTGGAGTACAGAAAAATGCAACTAGTTCTTGTAGCCGATACATCATGTTGAGGACAATCTGGGTGCCCGCCCGTCTGGACTGATTTACATGCATCTGCGTGGAGTAAAAATCAAAGTAAGCTAGTTCAGCATAAGAAAGTTCGGCTTACCTGTTCTTGGCAAGGTGAAGAGAGCTGAGTTCGGTATGCAAATGTTTTTTAAAATAACTAATTTGGGGGCAAAGAAAACTGAGTTTGGAAGGGCTTTCCGGGGTTGTCAGATCTGAAGGGTGATTAAGTATGTCGGCAGACATTAAGATTTTATTGCTGAGGTAATTCCGTTATTGTCTCTGTTTGGTGTTCGGACTATGCCGCATAAGGTAGCAGCAGACATGACTGTGATCACTCAACCTTTGGTGTGCTATTAAGTGGCCGGTAGTAGCCTCCACCGAATACTCCCAGTTTTATCCGCCGTTCCTATAGCGGGAAGTGAAGCAAAACCTTACTATCTTTCATTGTTTCGAAGGATACCATCGGCATGAACGATACAGAGCCCGGGTAAACTTGGATCCCGAACGGGACAGAACACACTTCAAATAATCTCGAACTAGACAGAATGTGCTACTTGATCCTCGCGCTGCGTACTGCTTGCCACCTGCGTATCCAGCCCCAAGAGGACAGCAGAGAAGACTGGCCTTCAGCACAACACATTTGTGGTTCAGCGGAATGATGATTACATGGTCGCACATCATCAATTTTATACCTAGACTGGAGACATAGATTGCCAGTAGGCGAATACAAGGCAAGAAAAGTGGTCACAATAACTGTGGACATGTAACTAAAAGAGGGTTCGCACGCAATGTGTGCGCGATTCAGAGCAAGTGAAGTGTGGGCATGTCAGATATGAGCGTGGGTGTGTCGGGATCGTGAACTCACAAAAGCACAATGGATCACAACTTGCGTGACCTTTATGAGGACGATTGTTCCTCACCGCACTAGTGTTGCCAAGTCCCACTAGAGCTAAGATTGCCAAGTTTGGACAGCGTATTTGACATGGGGGTGCACGAGCGCGTTGCGTCACGAAAAAGTTGAATGAATCCAGACTTCCAAGTGCCATACGCAAGGGACCAACATGTTTGTTGCCTCGTTTTTAGGCGGAACCAGACTGACTGAAACAGCTGAGGGCGTTATGTTCGAGCATACGATGGTCACGTTCCTAAAATGTGGTCTGCAAATCGTGCGCCTAAGCCTCTAGGTGTAGATGTGTCGGTGACAAAGGTGAACAGGTCAGCTTTTGTCTTTACTGTTAGCAATGCGCTCCTTACCGACCAATTCCAGGCCTCAGGAAGCTAACGCTTAGGGATTTGATGGGCGCGCAACCCATCAATCACTCTACAATTCTTAACACCATTTGCTTTGAGTAAAACTTTGAGGCGATAACTTTTAGTAGCTCAGTAATGAAGACTAGAAACAGACAAGACCCAAGTTCCGAACCATTTGTCATGCAGCACGCGAGTCGAATTGAGTTGGGCAACGGTGTTTGGACTCGGACCTTCAACTGCCGTTCGCGGAGCAAGTTACCAATCCACTCCAATATACTGAGTCAAACCCCTTGCATACGGTCGCACTGTTTTTGGCGCTCCTCTCTCTTTTGGATCCATTCCTATCCATCTTGTAGCATACGAACCAATTTGCACGCAGTCGAATCGGATGTAGGATTTCTAGTCGGTGGATCTTTAATCACAGGGGTTATTTCCCAGTCTCCACCTCAATCGTCTGGATTATATTGTATAGATTTTGAGTAAACGTTACGTGCGTTACAACTTACTTTCTGATTAACCATCTAAAAACCTACCCTTATTCAAACGGAGACATTCAGAACTCTCCGTCAAGCCCTTTATTATCTTTAGCTGGCATTTGTACGATAGATACAACCAAGTATGCAACCGGTAATTGTGTATGTGTGACCATACCGCGAAACCTAATAACACGCGTGCTACTCTGTCGTATGGATTACTCCTCTTTAGCATTTGTCTATTTTTCCCTAGCATAGTCAGCGTACACCCATTCAAACCGGATTTAACAACTCAACACAATGATCCACCATCCATAAAAGTATCTTTTGCGTTTAAAGTCCCCTGCATTGCTAACATTTTAAACACTTATCGAAGCTTAACCAAAAGCGGATAAATCACATACTTTGAGTCGATTTTCCATCAGCGTAACACCATTAACACAGAATTCTCGAGGTAATCCATAAAACCTAGATTTATTCCCACCCGGTTTTTCTCAACGTAGCTGTGGAGGAATTTATGGTCTCTCATTATGCGTTCAGCTTTATGTTTGGATCCATTTACTAGGTTCCATCGATCAATCAATCGACCAACAACGAAGCGTGCTTTTACAATCGATAACAAGTGAGAGCGAGCCGCAACACACTGCCTCTCGCTTACCTTCGATTCTGAAAACTGCACTGACTGATACTCCGACAAACCCGTCACCTGCATCCTTTCTGCCAATTTGGCTCACAATAGGAGTAACTGTGAAGTATTTATAAAGTTAGCGAAGACTGGGCTAGTGAGCTCCAGTTGCTCGAAATCCTATCACACCATGTGGCTTGGAATGGAGCCAAAAGAATTGAAGCGGTACAATAGCCCGACAGAGACGTTTTGGTTCTGCCAAGTACGCAGTACTCTCCCAGTTGTCAGCTGTCTAACTGAGTTACTGAAGAAGTCTGAAAGCTTAGTGGAAGCAGTCGAGCGGCTAGTGCGAGACAGTGCGAAAACCACCCCAAATGCCTCATTCATGCCAAAGAAGAGCCAGGCGTTTTAACCTCACTTCAGCGTCTTAGTCTCCAGCAGTCCCCACTCCCTTCATTGTTTCTGCCATAAGAAAAAACATTGCTTGCAGCTTGCCCGCTGCAACCTCTCTACAGTATGTCGCACCCAGTAGTTTGCAGTGATTAGGAATACCTGTAGCTCGGGTTCGTAATTAACGTTTTGATTCGTTCTCCGAGCTGAGTAATTTAATGTCAAACGTTTCACCACTTCCCTCAGTGGCATCTTCAGTGTACAGTTCCGTAGGGGAAATCTCACGGAAAATGTCATTGGGACGTAGCGTTTGAAAATAGCCTCTTCGATCTGTGTCCCGTGACCTCTGTTTGTTCGATACTTAGCCGTCCAGCTTCACGCTTTCTCAGCTGTAGGTACCCGGGATCGAGATCAATGCGGAGGTTCAGGGAATTCTCCGTAGAGAACCACGCCTCGAGGAATTCCCTTCCTTTTATTGTCCCTCCGTGCGCCAGAATTTCTGTTTTGTCCCAGTTAACATTGTGTCCTTCCTCATCGAGGTGTGCTGAGATCTGTGACGATACATGATGATATCGACACGTACGCTTGTGCTCTTTTATTCTTGTGGATAGTTTTCTCCCCGTTTGACCTACATAGTCTTGGTCACCGTTCTCGCATTTTATCCTGTAGATGACATTTTGGTGTTCTTGTGCCTCCAGTCTTTCTTTAGGTCTAGATAATATTCTTTTCAAAGTCCCAGTTGGTATGTGAGCTATTGTCAGGTTGTGCGGTTTGAGGAGTCTGGCTACCTTTTCCGATATGTTTTTGATGTACGGCAAGGCGATGTGTTTCGTCGTCGTTGGTGCAGGTGTGGTAGTTGTGCTCCTTCGGTTTAGGTGTCTTCGGATGAAACTGCGTGGGTAGCCGTTACGAATGAAAGACCTAAACAGATGTTCTTCTTCCTTACGTTTTGCCTCTGCAGTATTGCAATGCCATTCTACCCTACGAAACAGGGTTCGTATACAACGTATTTTGTGACATTTAGGGTGGTTGCTGTTAAAGTTTAGGATTTGGTCGTCCAAATCCTTGTGAGGATCCTGGTATCATACACATCGGCTGCAGCCAAGCAAACACCGGAACGAGCACCGGTAAATTTGGTTGCCGGACTGGGGCAAACCAAATTGTCGCAACCCCGATGGTCTCCACCAGTGCCGTCCAAAAATTCGCCAAAAGCACAGGAAAATAAGGCTCCAAAAGCACTAGTCACGGGGCACCACTATAGTGTTTTAAACCTTGTACACACTCATCATCATCATCATCATACACGTTAGCTAGAGGTGGGGAACACCTCAGCTACTATGCCGCAAATCATAGAAAAAAGGAGAAAAAATCAACTGATGTAAGCTAGCTGAGCTACCGGTAACGGATGCGCATCGTTTCGGTAAGCTACCAGCCGGATGCTGTGCACCCAAAATAATTATTATGCAAAATTATATAAGGCTAAATAATGAGATCGTGGTTGGAGGGGGAGGCTAAGAGAGATGGGATGGGACAAAGAAACTCACAGCACGCACGCCACTGAGGTCGGCTCCTAGCCATATCAGCAAGTGTGTCCAACCAAACGTGTTCATCGTCTTTCGGACCCCAACCAAGGAGCCGAGACGCTCCAACGGAGGCCAGCTCAGAAGTGAAGGCCTTCCTTCTCCGACCAAGTCATCGCTTGGCTACCCCTCCTCTTCTTCCATCCACACCCCCGGCGCGCAGACAACACACGTCGCGGAAGTCGGTGGGCTGGCCCTTGTACGCACTAAGGTCCCTTAATCCAAATCAACAACAATACTTTGACTGTATCTTGAAAACGCGTTCAGTGATTGACCTTCCTACTTTGAACGGCCTGAAGAAGCTCGATGTGAAGATGAGTCTGGCGGACAGGCCGACACTGGATGAGACGCAGCGAGCACTTGCTCAGCTGCGAAACGGCAAGTGTACAGTTGTCGACGGGATCCCATCTGAAGTATTGAAACACGCCGGACTCGCATTGGTGGCTGCGCTGCACCACTTGCTGCAACGCGTATGAATTGAGGAGGATGTGCCTGTTGAGCTGAAGGACGCCCTTGTGCTACCACTGTACAAGGGCAATGCGAACAGTCAATTTTGAACCACTTATTGTTGCATTAACTTGCTGAAGTGCGTGGGCGAGGTGATTGCTCTAATCCTGCTCAACCCTCTCATCAGTCAGATTGTGGAACCGAACATGGCCCAAGAGGAATGTGGATTTGGTTCGGGTCGGAGCATTATAGATATGGTAGTTGCGGCTCGACAGTTGCAGGAGAAGTCTAGAGAACGACACCAGCCGTTGTACTCGCTTTTCCTTGATATCACCGGAATTTGATACGGTGAACCGCGAGGCATTTTGGTTGGTGTTGGGTAAGTTTGGTTGTATGAGTAAGTTTTTTGTTTAATTCAATGTCTGCACAGTGGTACGCGGGCGAGGGTGCAGAGACCTTGGATGACTTTGCAGTTGTCTCTGGTGTGAAGCAAGCCTGTGTCTTAGCTCCTTTCCTGTTTAATATTTATCATCATGTAACGATCTCTTGTGCTTTCGTTGCGGCTTTTGCTTACGGTTTTCATGCGGAGTACCGTATTGCTTGTGGTTTTGCTGGACATCCGTCGTTTCGTTGCGAGTACAGTGGTCTGTGATACAACTATTCGTGTGTTGCTGTTTGCTAACGACTGTGCGTTGTTTGCACACAGCGCGGATGCGTTACAGCACATGACTAGTGCTCTGGCTTCGACAGTGGTTAAATTCGGACTCATGATCAACACATTCAAGACTGTTTGTCTTTTCCAGCCAATTAGAATGGAGTCCGTGTGCCTGAATGAGATCCAGATTGCCGAGGAAGTGTTGTAAACCACTGCTATGTTTTGCTTCCTTGGTGACGAAATAGCAACCGACCAGCAGATGACGAACAAGCTGAGCAGCGGCGTGTAAAATGTTGCTTCTGGCATGCTGGAATGTCGTGTGTAGAACTAGTACCAGCTGACTGTTGGGACGAAGCTGCTGCTACCTAAGTCTATGGTGCTGTCCGTTCTCTTATACAGCAGCGCAACGTGAACGCTTTATCGTAATGATATCAGATATCTGGAGCGCTTCCATCCACAGTGCCTGCGTCGTATTATGCGCTTCGGTTGGACTGACCTAGATGCAGACAAGGAGGTGCTTCGACGCAGAGGCATGTATGCAGTCGACTGCATAATTTTCTGGGGTACCTGAGATGGCTCAGCGATATTCGCCGTATGGATTCGACCCGGTTACCGAAACAGCTGCTTTATGACTAACTAAATGCAGGGAAACCGAACGTGGGGAAACCGTAGCTTCCTTACCAAGTCGTGATCAAATTCAGCCTCTTACGTTCTAATCTTGATTGCAGGTCATGGGAATCGAAAGCGGTTGATGGGCGTGCATGGCGCGATCTGATCACGGAGGCAGTTGTCGAACTGCAGGGAAAGACCTCATGCATGCAGAGAAGAAGCAGCACGTGAGGAAGAGACAGACGCCGATGGGCTGTACTCTATCGACGTCGAGCGCATGGTGCTGTAGCACATGCGGTCGCGAATGCCTCAGTCAGGCAGGCCTAGTGAGTCAGGAGCGAGGCCACTCCGGGTCAAAACCGAAACGACGAAGACTCGTGCTGAGGGCGTAGGCAGAACCGCCGCAGTAATGGTAGGTAGGCTGCATGCGATTTAATAACAGCGTGCTTGTGTGTTGAGTTTCTATATTTCAGGTGGTGAGTTTGCTACCTTGTCTTAGTGTTAGTTTCTTACCTAATTTTAACGTGTACTTGAATAAGCTATTAAATTGCACATTTTGCTTAAACTAAAGGTGGTTAAGTTCGCTCTTGTTTTTCCCCTTCTTACATTTGTACGTTGATCCGTTTTTCTGCCATCCTGTATCTATCACAGATAGTTCGGTAATCTATTTATTTCATATGCTAAGTTAGCGGCATTTCCTTACGGCATATTCGATCTATTTTATTTGACATTTCATGTCATGTAATTGGCTGTCACTCGACGTCACCTGTGTGGCTACATTTAATATGCATGTTGACAGAGCGTATACCAGTCTATTACGCACTACCTCGTCTATACTGGCTCCAAAGGAGTCCTTGTGGCAGTGCTAAACTCGAAGAGCGGTCCCATTCACACAGTGTGGAGCGGATCACGGTTCAACCATCGCCTTGTGTGCACTTGGTTCCCAATTACGACATGCCTATGTTTACCTGTGAAGGAGTGTGGGCCGGCTCCACTAATGGAACGTTACTCTCATCCGCATGCCTCCCGGTCTTTTTCCGGATGGTTTACACCAGATATGGGGTGCGTGGGTAGTGCTGTGGGTAGTGCAGCGCAATCCACCCATAATCCTTCTGTAGGTGCAGACATTTTGTGGCTGGCCACAATGACAGGCGAATCCGAAACCGGATGCCAACAACCAGGTATGAATTTAGGGATCTATATTGTCGGAATGTTTTAGTTTGAAGCTGCGGTTAGTGTTTTCCTTCTTCGGATCATCGGCATGAGATTGTTTTAAAGGAACTCTTCGGCTTGGAAAACAGACTTCTATGAAGTGCGACAAGTGACCCGGATAAGCGATGGGTAGTGACATTTATAGTGGCGAGTCACATCCGCCACATCGCAGTGTTGTTAGACAGACTTAGGTGGATTTTTGTGGGGAGAACGCTTACCGAGGGTTAGCCAACCACGTCCTGGAATACTGCCTGTGAACTATTCACTGGAACGGTAGTAACCCGAAACACCCAGGTGACATCACGGGAAGGTTGTTTGGCGACGCAGCCCCTCTCAGCTAAAGACAGTTCTCCGAACATGGTTCTTCAGTCCTTCCCAGAAGTGACACTTCCGTCGGACGACAACTATTTGGTACCACACAGCCCACAATTTCTTCAGATTACATGACTGTCTTAGCTCCACCCCAGTCTTAATTTGTACTCACGACCGCAACCGCTTCTTTATCACCAAGTGATAAATTTCCCCTACATCTGAAGTTAATGGTAGTAGATACGATTTAAGCAAGTCTGCACTCATCTTCCCTCTTCACAGACCTCTCTCTCAATGCTTCAGATAATCCTGACTTAAACATCATAACGCTCCCCTGTACTGAAGAATCCAAAGCATTTCCATCAGAAAGTGGTCCTGCACTATTTCAACAAATAAGGTACTTACCCCATTGTTGTATATTCACCTTACACGTTCAGAGAAGTCGTGTTACTTGCGCTCGTCACTGACATCAGTATGCATGCATGCACACACGTACGTGACCAGCCATTCTGTTTTATCCCTACATGTATCAGCATGAGATAGCTATGAGCACAAAGTACATTACTACTTCGCACAAAGAGGTTTTATTTCTGCGTACCCAACACCCATCCACCTCGATCCAAGAGTGTTCTGCTACTCAGTGCACGCATCCTTTAAAACAAAATTCGTTCTCTACGAACACTTATTTCCCCCTCTGGTGTAAAAAGCATACTCGTGTCCGAGACGTGGCTAACGGAAGACACTTCTGAGTTCGAATACCAGATATTGAAATTCAATGCATTTATTTGATATAGTAAGTCTGGACTAGGTGGTGGTTGCGCTATCTATGCGCACGAAAATTTGCTTGTGTCAACAGTAAATGTTCCCTCATATATGTGCATCCAGGACTCCGTTAGTAGAAATGTGTAACTGGATGATAACCATTTACTTCGTGGGTGCGTATGCTTGGCGGCATCCGGTTCCGGATTCATCTGTCACTGCGGCTTCTACAGGACAGCCACAGGACGCCTGCACCCACACAAGGACCATGGATGGCTTGAGCTACTCCATCCACAGCTGCATCCACATACCTTATATCCACTGTAAACCCGAAGGAATAAGACTGAGAGACATGTGGATGGGAGTCACGTTTCATCAACGGAGCCGGCCCACACCCCTTTATCGTGCACAGCAACAGCACCCCTGACCGTCTACTTTAGGAATCATGCGCATCAGACGTACACAAGGCGGTGGCTGGACCGTAGTCGGCTCCACACTGGATGAAACCACTCTGAGACTAGCTAGATCAACAGGAAGGGGTACCATGTCCTCCAGCAACGCTTCACAGTCTCCTGGAGCCAGTAGATGACGAAGTGGATGATAATAGACTGGTAGGCACCTTATCAACCTACATATCAAGCGCAACCACACCGGGTATATCAACCAATCGTCAGCACCTGAAATACAAGGAACTAAACATGTAGGCGCATGTACAGACCAACTGCAAAGATGATCAGCACACTTACCACATCAACCGCCTTATTGGCCTGTTTTAGTAAATTGAATCAACGGCAGCCAAGTTATCAAGCGCTGCGCTACGTATACATGTACCCTAATTCCAATTCCGCCGAAATAAATGCATATCAACAACTACCCTGTTACGTAGCAGACCAACCAGTCAAGTACAGAATGATAGATGGAGATTTCAACATGCCGAACATCTCATGAATCTCAAGCCATGCACCCACCAAGTATGCAGATATGATTTCATTATTATACACATACAGATGGATAACGCATGTCGCAACTCCCATCAGAAATAATAACCTATTAGATCTGGTATTTACTATTGGCCTAATATCAAATTCCGCTAATGTTTTAGAACACTGTCCTGGTAGTGACCACAGGGTGAACTCCTTTTTCTTCTTCACAAGTAACGCCCGACTCCGGGTAACAACTGCGCCCAAGTCACAGCTGCACTCAAGAAACTATCAACCAGTTGAGCGGGACTTGTCTGCTACCATATTAAGGCATGTTCAGTAGGATGTTTTATTCCTCACTTGTGACATGCATGCCGCAGCCGATGCCCTACACAACAACACTAATCTGTTTCGAAATACTGGCTTCTGTCCAACATAGTCACTTTCCATCAGGTCAAGTAGACTCACGAAAAACAAGCTGCCAATTTCAAAAAGCTACCTACGGCCAATCACAAAAGAAATGACTTCTGATTCCTGATGTAATCTCGTAAGTTGACCCCATTGCAGAAAATGGCTTACTACACCAGAAATCGCTGATGAAAAACTGGCCCTCGATACTCGAATAAAAACCGTGAACTGATCATTCTTTTATAGTGCATAAATACAAAGCGCAAAAGGCATACTTACAATAACCGCAACAGTTGACTGCAGCATAACAGACATTGCTCAAACTTGTGAAATATTTAATCAATATTTTTGCACCTCCTACAATGTGAATACTGAGTCCATATACATAGTCTTGCTACCAGTTAAAGTCGTTCAACCTAACTGCATACGATGTGAGCTAAGCGAAATACACCAACTTATCAGGGGCACAAAATTATTATATCTCGGGAGTCCAGACAGCACTCCCTGTAGTTGTGAAATTTGGCGTGATTGATATCCTCTGCTATTGTTGAGTATGTTCCGTCAATCCGTGAACACCGGTACTGTGCCAGCTCAGTGGAAAGAAGTTATAGTTGTGCAGCGACATTAATCGTGCTCTTTGTTCGTGTCCAAAAATTCTCGCCCAAGAAGCCACACATATATTAGAGCATAAATGATGGAGCGACATATCTAAGCGAAAGTTAGTAAACCACTATCAGCATGGCTTCTTGAATATTCGGTCTTGCGTAACGTGCCACCTGGAATTCCAAAACCATATAGTTGCACCACATGACCTTGGTATGTCGGCAACTCTAATTCACCTCCAGATGTGGAAAACGTTAAATCATATCCGACTGTTTACCTTAGCCTTGATAATGGCCCTTGTAAAACATATTCTTTCAAGTGGAAACCTGGGTCTGGCAGATACTTAACTTGTAAGTGAACGAAACTATCAAAAATCAGATAGACAGGGTGGTAACCTCAATATGTTGCTATTGGTAGAGGCTGGATGACCATACTCCCTCCACACAAGCTCATATAACATGGGGGTAGACGAAAATTAAAGAGATATGGCGCTTTTTGCTGTCATTGCAAAAGTTGCTATCCTCAGAAATGGGAAAATCAGAAAAGTGGCCTGATGGTGCGATCCCATCCAGGGAAGCCCAGAAGGAAAGTGTGAATATTTCGGTGTTTTACGAGTGTGTTCATTTTGTTCCGCGTATTGTAGTGGGGCTATCTCTGCAACGTTACAAAAAGGAGACTGTTCTGTTTATTTTATAATTCATTCATCTTTCGACTTATCAAAGTAATCAAGGCTTGGTGTGATTGGGATTCTTGTGTTTAATTATTTATTTTCAGTTTGGTATTTTTGCGCACAGCATGCACATGAACTGTTGGCTAGAGACAGGGATAAGCATAAAGTTATCACAGAAATATTCATTGTCGAATTCGGATGTAGTAACGGTTGGGTCACGTAATATGTTTTCTGATAATGCAGTAACTGAGACGTTCGATGGACCTATACTACCTGATGCGGTGTAACCAAAATCTACACCAACCGCAACCTCTGTACCAGTAGATGATAAACGTAAATACAACAACATTTATCGTTCTTTTGGATTTATGGAGGCCAGTTGCCCACACTGCCTTGTGTAACAAAGTGCTTCCATGGCGCCTGTAAAAATGCGGCGATATTTTGTAAAGTCGAATGCGGATTGTAAAGAGAGGACAAATGAGTACTCTGAGTGCAGGTGAGATGAACTGTTTAACATCCAAACGTACATGCTTAACGCGTCTCGGACTTTAAATGAAAGGCTTCTGTATCATCTTACATACTCCGGTGTCGTATTGCGACAACGGGATAACCTCCCACCATAGTCGAGAAACGTATGCTATGTGCTGTCGAAATGACTAAGTTCATGCTGGATGCAAAATCAGCAAACCCGTCGCCTGTGGTACCAACTGATACAGCAGCTGGGAGAATTAAGCTACTAGCAACTGTTGTTAAGCTGGAATTAATCTTCCGCACCAGTTCCAATTATTTTGCTATAAAGTAAATAAACAATAAACGGTATATTCCTCGGTGATGCGAGGCACAATGTAACTAAATGATCTTATCAATGATTAAATGGACGAGTCGACAGGTAGGACAGGACTTACCGTGTTGCTTGTGCTTGTAAGGTAGTAACAATAGCTAACCCTAGAAGGCATGCTTTTTGTGAACATCTATCGATGAACACTTGTGGCGTTGAGATGTTTAACATCATGAATAATTTCACACAAGAATATAGCATTTTATTGATGATTGCATCGAGATTTGCGCTGATGGTGCCAAAGCAATGACAGGAAAGTTTGCCGGTTTTGTGACAAGAATCAAAACTGTTGCAATAACCTGCACAGACAGCCAATGTATTATTCAACAACAAGAAATTGCCATAAGAAAAATGTCGCCCAATCACAAAAATGCCCTGATGGGGCAGTGAAAATAATCACTTCATTGAATATCGGCCTCTGCTCAACTGACTGTTCAAGATTCTGTGTGACGACAAGGACGTGTTTCGCACACTTTTACTAATCGACACTGGAGAAAGATGGTGCTCCCGTGTAAAATAGTACTGTGTTTTTTACAAGTACGTCTAGAAGTCTTCACTATCTTTATGGATCCCCATTCTTATGTAAAGTTCTGGATGACTGATAGGAAGTGGTTGGTAAGACATGCCTATTTGTTTGTTATCTTCGCAAATATGAACGATATAAATCTAACACTGTAAGGATAGTCTACGACCACATACAATGCAAGTGATAAATTGGGGATTTCAAAAGAAAGTAAAATTTTATGTGTTTCCTGTTCGCAGTGGAGCTCTTGACAGATTTCCGACACTGAAAGACATTTAGAAAAGACGTAGGGGGTAAAAAGTTCCAGAGGGTCTGTCTGAGGAAATTGTGTAGTATTTGGAACAGCTGACAGCATGCTTGTTTCGGTATTTTTCCAGCACAAATGAGGAAGAATTGGAAGAATTTTCGTGAAACCATAACACATCTGTTAACAAGAAAAGCCTCCTCCTCAAATCTCTTTAGCAGGAGAAAGGCATAGCCATGATACCAGATTCTTTCCTTCAGGAAGAGTTTCACAAATTGTAGCTGTCTGATTTCTGGTGCCAAATGAAGGACGAGTACCGTTTCAAAGCGAGGACGGCTGTCACCGTGCTTCTTCCACTCGTAACAACTTATCTATGTGCAAGTGCTTTTTCGCATTATGCTTTTACAAAATCTAAGTCCGCAATAGGTCTAAAATGAACGAGATATAAGGTTTCAGTTTGCCTCAAAACTCTCATCAACAAACAAGTCAGCAATGCATGTCAGAAACAATTTCATCCCACACGTTAAGCCCAAATTTACCTAGTTTTTCTACCTAAATTCGGCAGTTTTTTATTGTTAATTAACATTAATGAACCACTGTGTTAAGTAAGTTTACAGCAATGAACTTTTCCAGGACATTCCGGCTCATTCGTAGCTTATAAAAGCCTAGTCTTGTAGTTAACTAGACGTCAAGGGACCCGCTGTGCGTGCTTCCGCTAAAAAGGGGTCTACGAGCCAAAAAAATGAGAACCCCTGTCCTACGGCATCATTGAGCCCCTGCTTCCTTACATACATACATACAAGTCAGACACATGTGGTAAAAGAACACAACTGAGACTACACTTGGCACCGGCGGCATAATACAAAGCAGTGTCCTTGGGCCGCGACTGTTCCTAATATATATTGACGATATCTCCTACGTAACAACATTCGGTACCCATGCCAGTTTGCCGATAACATTGCAATCGCGTACATTTTCCTTCCGGATGACTCTAGTGGTGTTGTCAACATGGTTCAACTCGATCTCCGTGCGTCTGAAACCTGGTGGTCAAATTGGAAAATACCTTTCTCTACTGACAAATGCTGCGCAATGTCCTACAAGAGCTATTTGACGCTTAGCGACCTGACTCTTTGTGGCAAACTACCTAATCTCTACCGTACGACAAGCGACCAGTAATCACAATATTCATGCTCACTTAACTTCTGTGAACAAGTAGACCATGCCACCGTGAGGGGTAGCAGAAATGGGATTGGTATGCCGGATCTCTTCCATACATGAATCAATAATTCATCCTTACAAATCACTTGTTCGGCCCGCGTTACAATATTGTTCGATGGAGCACAGCAGCTCAAAAAGCGAGACCACATTGCACCGGAATGCGTACAGAGAGCATTCACAAAGCGCATTACAGGTGATTCTTCAAAAATGCAATATGCTGAACGATCTGCTAAACTCAAGATGGATCCGCTCTGGCTACGGCGCGTGAAGCACAACTTACCCATATTTTGCAATATCTTGCACCGAAAGATACACGTTTCCAATCTCAACATGATTTTGATGCAATCAGTCGTCTACACCATACGATACAAACAAGACTCAGTGGCGGAATGCCAGTCCAGGATAAGAGCGGTTCTGCAAAGTTTTCCTTAACAGGTATGCCAGAATCTGAAACGAGCTATACACTGTAGTACGTACCTACACTTTTGAGCACGAATTTTGCATAACATCAGGTTCTTAACAGTACAAAACGGGAGCAAGTTATTCGGACGTTCTATAACAGCAAGCCAAGCATACAATCAGGGTCCAGGCTTCATGTAACTTAGTGCAGTTGCTTCGTCGACATACTCCCTGCTCTGAGTTAGCTGTTTTCTAATAACATATGTGAGAAAGTGGCTGAAGGTCAAACGAAAGCAATTCATTTCACTCAACCGTTTCATGTACCACTGCTGGCCGTCCGAATGTCATTATCTGATCTGCTTTTTAATTTTCTTGATACATCTGTAACCAAAGTTCTAAGCAAGTATCCAATCATCCCATCATGTCGATACAGGCGTGTCTCGCATTATGAAGATAAAAAGTTTATTTAGTTATTCATTTAGCGGATGTCAGAGCTCAGTTCAAGATAAACGGTCTAAGCCTAGCCTGCTGGCATGGCACATGCAACGGGACCTCCTGGTCGCTTTTCAGCGCTGTAAGTGCCAACCAGATTGAGCGTACGTCATTTCTTTGTTATACAAAGCTAAGCCTCGTTTGAATGTGCTAAGCAGATCGTCTGGGATGATTCCTACAGAAAAGTGGTCATATGCGAAGGCATGCTTCCACCCTGGGTCCTTGAAGACGCACAGAATCACAGTATGTCGTTTGTTCGACAAGACTGGGGTTCACGATGTTTTGCCGCGGTTTAGACGTCTGAGTAGCCTGTTACAATGGAAGTCTGGACGGAAACTGACACTCATTAACAGCCTGCAGATTGTATCAATAATTTCATTACATGCACCAAATATACAAGTGAAAAATTAAAAATAGTTTCTGATTGTTTTAGGCCGCTTTCTGAATTCGTTTCCCGGTTTGATCTTCATTTTGACAATATCTACTTTGCTGGGGGCAATCCTGTTTCAGCGCCTGGAGTCATCACACGAGAAGCATTCACGAATACATGTGTCCAAGGTAAGTATATGCCATCAACCATTTAGGTATTTATGAGTTGAGTTAATTTGAGAGAGAAAACTGCTCCCAATTGCCTGCTTGCTAAAACCACAGCTACCTACTCGCGTTGTCATTGCACGACCGAACTATAGGATTTGTAATCTCAGCCCTTTTAACTATGAAAATCTCGGAGGTGATTTCCATATATCCCGAAAGCGATACCATTGAGTTTGCTTAAACATGGTGGGTTTTGGAATATCTGTACACGGGAACAATTTATTGGTTAGTGGACTCTGTTTCATTCGTTTCGGTTGTAGCAGCCAGGTGAACCGTCCGTAACTATCACATGTATGAGGTTGTATGTCATCCTCACCTGAAGGTCATTGAGGAAGATAGCTAATAGTGTAGTCAGGCAGAAGGCAAGGATTACCCGGAATATAAGAAGACTATGAAAACAAGGGCTAGTGAAAGCAAGAAAAGGCGCAACTAGTATGACCAGACGGAGCAAGGCGGGTCTAAAGAAACGGGCTGGGACCGGGTCACGAGCGGCAACAGTTGGCGAGCCTGAACCGACAACAACAGAGAAAGGATTCGTCGAAAGCGCAATAAATCAGATGAACACGCCGGTATTGAAGCCTCCAGGACTGTTACCGAGCAGAATGATGCAGTTAAAACTAGGCGAAATGCGAGCTATGGCACGAATTGTTGCCAACCAGCATGGGACGGATAGAAGTGGAGATTTGAGGTGAAATATGCAGGAACTATTCGATGGCGCAGGCCGTGTCGGTGCATACATATGTTTCAAGCGGACTCCGGACAGTGTGGTACGTTGTGGTGAGGAAACAAAACTCATACTTGTTCGCCTGCCTGCGTAGGTTGTTTGACTGTTGTCTCATCACTAGAGATTGTGCGTCATTATTGCGTTGTTCTATTACAATCGCAGTTGAAAACATGCCAGGCGTCGATTTGCTGGTCGGACTAAATTGAATGCTATGGTTATGTTGCTTATACTGCAGCAATGTGGCAGCAATGTTAACATGAAGACGTACGCTCGTTATTTTAGAAGATAGCGTACCGGACGCCGTCTTTTCAACAATAGGAGGTGAGATTAGCAGCAACAATCAACGGTGTGTTATGGCACGACCTGCATAACACTCCATCCCATTGGTACCAAAACCAGCCAAATGCCTTCACCCCGATTGGCAACCTCAGAAGGTTGCTAAGTTTTGCCGCAAAAGGTGTGGATCACTGCCTTCGTCCCAGTACTGGTTCAGCTGGTGGCTCCATCATGGAGTGGCAGACTGTCTAACCGCCGTGTTGTGCATGTCTGGGGCATATTCTTCCTCGTTTTGACATCAGTAGTTAACTGGTACACGCTGACCACACAGTGGTTAGTAGCTCACAAGAGGATCTTATTCTCTCGTAGTTTAGGTTGTACCACGTACAGCCTTCGGGATTTTACTTGACTCCTGGGTTGGCGCCGCACAGGTCCACCTGTCAAATTGTAGGAACTAAGTGTATGAAGTGTAGGATAGGTTCTATAGGAAAGTGTCTCCTAACCGCATGACTTTCGGCTCGTTCTTGAGAATGGACACTGGACATGGCTTACATAAGCAGGGATGGGTTCGGTGTTAACCAGGTCAGTTGAATGTTCGTTAATAACATATACATCCATTGACCGTTGCACGCAAACCTGATAGTTGAGTCCGATAGTGAAATCCGTTAGTCTTATCTCACCGAGACAACCCGTGTGCTCCTCTTTTTCGCCTTCATTATTATTTATGCCAGTATGTGTATAAATGAAGGTTAGAGAGACAGAGATACCAGATCTTTTGGGCTTTCCTTTACTAGATAATCAAGCTCTCCGATAAATTTGCTGGCCAAAATGTAAAGTTTTTCCTTAGTAGGTTTCGGAGCCATAGATTTATTCCATGTTATACACATCCTTGATGCTTGCAAAATAACAATCATCCTCTTTACTCGTTCTCACCGAGCTCTAAATGGTTTCTTTATCCGTCAAATTCAGCGGAACAAGTAGCCACAAAGAGTAAATGGTTGATTTGGCATTAATTGTTCCGCAGGAACTCGTGCGCCATACATGGAAATCTATCATTACATTTGACTAAGGTGACAACGCCAAGGAATCCCGAATGTGCCGCCCTTGCAGGGAGAGACTCACTTCGAACGGGACCTGGGATGAACAGTAGACAGTAAGCCCAAGGAGTAAAAATTGCTGCTCATCAATTTCAGCGAACATTGAGTTGCAGTTCTTAAAAAAGCATACGAAGACGCTGTGGTAAACGTGATTAAAAAATTTCAGTATTTGGAAACTTAAATAAATAAATTTGTGGCTTTCGATTTGGCTCCATCCGATCCCTGCACCCCCCGACCGACGGTTTCGTCTTTGTTTAATCTCATCAGATATACATAGTGAGCTGGGACTGGAACACGGCACACATTGCAAGGCGGATATTCCATGATCACTTGGCTCCGCTAGCAGTGCATGACACAGCGGTTGGAAGTAGATCTTTGGGTGTTGGAGCACCCGCCGAGTGTCTTGGATTGCCACAGGCAATCTCAATCGTTGCCTCGGTTGGCTTCAAAGACAGCCTCTGTCAATACGGTCACTGGGACCATCATCGAATTGGACGACTTCGGTTTGGCTTTCTCTCATCCCTGCACTCCACCACCGACGGTTTCGAATTTGTTTAGATTCATCAGATATAGATAGCCCAGCTGGGACTGGAACTTGGCACACTGTGCTTGGCAGATATCGCCATGATCACTTGGCCATTGAGCTCCGCCAGGAGATTGACACAACAGTTAGAAGTTTACTTTCGGAGGTTTGAGCACGCGCCGTGTGTCTTGGGTTGCGTAGCCAATCCCAACCAGGATCTCGGTTGATTTTGAAGTAATCCTGTGCTCATACGATCACTCAGAACGTCGCAGAGGTGGTGGGTTTCTGTTTAGCAGCCATTTAACCCTGCGCTCCACGACCGAAGGTTTCGTCTTTGTTTAGAGTTATCAGGTGGAGATAGACAAGCTGGGAATAGAATTCAGCGCAGAGTACTTGGCGGCTATCGCCATGATCGCTAGACCTTCGAGTTCTGCAAGAACTGTTTGGCACTTCCGTTAATAAAAGATTTTAGTATATTGGAGCAGTCGCATTGTATTATATTTGTTCTTAGCAATGAATCGTGGGGTGCCTGTCTTGGAAATGTTATCTTGCGGACCTGTGTAAGGTCGGCCACTAATCATTATTTGGTCAGAGCTATGAGGAACTCATCAATATGGGATCCATGGATTCCACCATTACCTCTTTGCGTCACTTTTTGGATGTAATGTTTGGGGTGTGTTTGCCAGTTTCACATGTTAGCTCAGTGGAAATCCAAACTGTTGTCGGGAAGTGATTCGACTTAGTGGCTGCTCTCGTATGTATGCTTAGCAAATGCTGCTTTGATCTGGAGTTAAGAAGGAAGGCTGTCGCGACCCGCATACAAGCTCTAAAGCACCCTTGTTGATATTTGTCTAGATTAAATGCTTACGTTCACAATCCTCGGGTAAGTGGTGGCAGATGAAATACGAAAAGGCATAAGTCTCTTAGGACAAGCAAAAACTTGAGGAAATGCTAACTCACAGTCAACTCACAATTAAGTTCCGGCTACGGTGAACGATATACCCGTTGAGGAGGTCGAACGCAATGAATGCAGTCGCTCAATTGTAATTCCAAGGCAACTATGCGGCTTTCAACCAGACACGAGGGTAGCGTTCACAAGCAGCAGCAGCAGCATCGCCGAAACTCAGCACGACGGGAGCGCGGATTTCGAAGAAGTATGTTCGCGTAGTTTTACATCAATTCAAACAAACTGTTCAAAAAGGTGTCGTGATAAACATGATTAAGCGAAATACAAACCTATGCATAACCACTGCAAGTCACGCCCTTTTTACTTTGGCGATCCGCGCGGTCTCTATATCGATTTACTTGTAACATTTCCCCGGGAGTGCTTCTCGGGAATTTATCGCTGCTGTTCCTGATCGTGAGTGGTCGCTTCTCCTTCATCATTACTCCTAGCCTTGCGCACACCGTGTACAAAGATGGTCCTGTGTACGGCTTCCTTCCAGTATTCTTCCATGTCCCGCCATGTCTGTTCGCGTTGTATCCACGGAATTTTCGTGAAGGTGCGGATGGAGCCTCACCCATTCCCGGGCGCGCTGTCGATAACGGGATAGATTCTCTTTCATTGGCGGAAGTCAGCACAACTCGGAGTAACCTCGGCTCACCGTAGTTTTGTGAATTTGGGTGAGGGCTACCGCGTGTCAACTTGACGGGCTTAGCTTCAACGCCTATACTATCACATATGGTGTTCCATTAGTTTACGTCAACGTGTTTTTTAACTTGTAAGGAATTTGATGTCGATTCTGGAAACTTGCTGCAAGTTAATGCCGGAATAGTATATGCAATTCGGGTTGAGGTCAACAGCCCAACTGGTCTGCATACAACCGGTGGAGGCTGCGTAAGTACAACTTCGTCGCCTTCATTTGATTTGTGCCCAGTGGAAGTGGCCGAAGGTCTCCGTTTCCGGTTGCTTTTAGCAACAGGGAAGTTCCAAACACCACTAGTGTCGTCATTCTGAAATGTTGGAACTGTTTAGAGGATGGACGAGGTCCTGACCGTGCTATTTCTAATCGGACCAGCGGTGTTTGTTAAAGATGTATTTGGGAAACTGGTGGTATTAACATTCAAAGCGACAAGGGACGCAGTTTAATGCGCTGCTCAGCCTTCTTTCACAAATTAGATGCAAAGCCTAATGAGAATTATTAGAGTTTGCTCTCAGTTGCACTTTCTTCAGAAAAATAAATGTTGTCGTTCCTCTAAAGTTTAATTATTGCCACCAAGGTTTCGCGTTTCTGTGATAGTTCATGCACAGGCATTACCAGTAAAACTACCATACATACTTCACAGAACCACAGTGAATCTGGTTAGCTATTCTGTATCCTCAACTAGTTTACTGCGAGCTTGGAACACTCGTAATGAAACTTTCTAAAGCACTAGGAACTCTGGATTCCAGATCGTACATTTTACAGCATGAAGGAAAGCCACATACTACGGTCTGTCTAGGTGCGGTAACATGGGCTTTTGCTTGGTTGTTACAGTCCACTGCGTCGATGCAAGCCATTCCGAGCAGTGACCAAGCGATTATGGTTTCCTGCGGGTCGCGTGTGTGCTGAATGTTCTGCATTTGCAAGGTCGTCACTTTCGGTGCATCTAGCCTTGGTTTAAGCGGCTAGATCGTTCACTCGGTAAACAAAGCGACCGTATGACACGGACACAAAGTGTACAATAGCTACGTTGATTAACGGTCTACAGCTGTGGTTGATGACTCGTCAGATAAAGTGCGGAGTTGGCTTCCGCTGGAAATCACAAGTGTCGCTGTGTGGTT
Organism: Dicrocoelium dendriticum; assembly: GCA_944474145.2. Classification (NCBI taxonomy): domain Eukaryota; kingdom Metazoa; phylum Platyhelminthes; class Trematoda; order Plagiorchiida; family Dicrocoeliidae; genus Dicrocoelium; species Dicrocoelium dendriticum. The sequence goes on along the minus strand of OX104065.1, from coordinate 70,470,502 downwards.
TGTGATTCGGAAAATTCCTGGATTGTGTTTTTGCGGGAACGGTAAGCAGCAGTGTGGAGATAAAGGTGATCCACACAAGCTATATCTGAAAGACGGAATGCGCTAGACAGTGCCGATTAAACTGGATCGAGTGAGTGTAAACACGCTTATGTGTGACAAACAGCTGGTGAGAAAAAGCGAAGAGACAAAGTGTCTACAACTGCGCCATTAGCACGTAACTTCGTTCAAAGTCAGGATTATCATGAATCTGGTGCGCCCGAATGAGGTCACCGCGTAGACGCCGATAATTTGCGCCGTACACTTTCAGAGCTTTCAGTCGCATGTGGCATGGCAGGTGGAACAATCTCTGCATTTTTCGTTGCTCTTTGCTGTACCCTCTCCACTGTAACCAGCTCGAGTTTTAATCAGGGTTCCTTAGGCTGGATCGCGTACTCTACATGGGGCTTCATATACCCATTAAGCATTTGTGGAAAGATGAAGGCATCGAATCTTCCAAAATCCCTCCGTAAGAGACCAACATGTTGATTTGTGTTTGTGGAAGACTTCAATGATGGCGCCGAACGGCCGAGTTCGTCTTCTATCACCACCCCAAGGTAGCACTCCTGTGAGGCTGTTTTCAGCATTTGGTCTCTAAGCTAATAACGTTACTGAGCTTGCGGGTTACATGTACATTATAGTCACTTGAAGCCGAACTTGTTGCAATGGACGCGCATCCATGACTGCTGAAATGATAAGCAACATGAGAATTAGGCAGTAAGCCTCAGTGACTTATTTTCTCCTGTCTATGGACAGATTAGTTGTCCAGCAGCTGATGCGGAATATTTGGTCGGTTGTGGGATGGAACACTCAACCCAACCAAGCCGCAAAGCAACTAATCAGACAGGTACGAGCATCTTTCAAGTAGTTCGTAAATTCCACACCTAGGTGATCGTCCATAAGTTTGCAGCTTCCACCTAACTGACACACTGTGTTATCCTGCGAGTGAAGAAAAGCATGCTAGCCTGCCTATTTTTTAAAATCATGCGGAAAATAAGTATACTCATTCCACTACTAATAATTGGTGTAGTCGCAACGAGGTGGGACGCGGCCCAGTGGAACTAGTCCGAGTTTATGGTACAAAGAGTCAGCTGCCTTATGCTACAGTCCCAGTGATCGAATAGACTTAAGGTTCAGTTTAGAGCGAATCGCATTCCACATTGAGACTGCGCTTCGCAATTCATTCACACCAGTGGCTAAAAAGGGGCAATGCAATCAGATGTTTAAACTTGTTTTATTGCAAGTCTCAGTGTAATTCCTTTTTCACTGATCCGTTTACCAGCATTTTCGTTTGCAGCAGGGCCTCCGAATGGACGACACCCAGAAACCGTTTACCTTTATTCAGGCAGGTTAGTGCAGAAAGGAGATAAGTAACAACACTCAAATGAATAATAGACAGCACACATCAAAGAGTGTAATCAAAAATTTATCCCTTTAGTGTAGGACAATACTCTGAAAAGTAGAGAGCGTGAGGGAAGACCATAAGGCAATACTCAAGCAAACTGCAGACAAGATGAGTACTGTTCCCAACACGAATGGTTGAAGTCAGTTGAAGCGAACGCCGTACCTCACACGTGTGGCAATATATGATAAGAGTGGGGAACTGACACTATATACATAAGTCAGGCGGTTTAGTGAAGCGAAATTGAACACCCAACATAACAATATGTTCATGTCTAGCAGGCGTTTATGCATCTAACTGGGTACGGGAGATAAAGCAACAAAGGAAGGACGAAGATAGGGCTAATTTATTCAACTCACCGATGTGTTTTTCCTAGGTCATCAGTGGCTTTTCAACGTAACTGAGAGCAGCTAAGACGAAGTATAGACTGAGACTAAGACTGTATTTAAGAGCGCGTAGCAAGTTTTCTGTACAACTCTAACAACTTTTGAAAAATCAAAAACATTTAGTTGTGAATCTTCAGCGGTTGTGTTTAGTCAGTTAATCCTTTATTCTTGTTCAGTTAGGAATTCATATTGGTGTCATTAGTTCCGGGTATACGATGTTTTCTTTTGGCTTTGTATGTGCATCGTTTCACAAAAGCACAGCTTTCCGAAATAATCGTCGGTACGTGTTTTAAAACATTTCATAGAATCAACCTCTATTAATCCTTCTGGTAGTGTATTCCACAAGTTTACGATCCTTCGATCTATACAAAGATGATGTGATGCCTTGTTCATGCACGGAACCCTGAGTTTGTAACGGTGTCCTCGGGATTCCCGCAGGTGAAATATTAGATGCACTATGGGGGAAGTGATTCAAGTGTACTACTCGATAGGTCATAATAAGGTCAATTCTTACTCGGCCGTAGGATAGTGTGTAGAGTCCAAGCATTTCACACGGTTTTTCATACGGAAGCTTTCGTAGACTCGGTATCATTCTAGTTGCGATATGCTGTGTTTGCTCCAGCTTTTCAGTTCCCCACTGGGTTATTGGATGATAACCTGGGGCACCGTATTCAAGGATAGGTCTAATGAGCAAGATGAATAGACGAGGGACGGATTCTTCGGACCATGTGGCGAAACTGTGTCTTAATGCCCAGAGTATAAGAAGTCCCGCACGGTACCATTTCTCTGTATTTTCCAGTCATCTCATATCATGTCGCGAGTATTTAAGTCGTCATATGCGTTTACTTTGTTCGATATCGGCATTTTGTGTGATTGGCTGTTGTTTGACATCGCAGGCGTGACTGCGCTTGATGTGCATGTTGACAAGGTGCCTACCTGTCTATTACCCACTACCTCGTCCATACTGGCTCCAGGAGACAGTTGGTCGTTTCTGGAGGGGACGGGGTGCACCGTCCTTGTGGTCGTGCTAGGATCAAAGAGTGGTTCCATGCAGTCAGTGTGGAGCGGACTACGGTCCAGCCACCGCTTTGTGTGCACTTGATTCCCCAAATACAGCGTGCTTGTGTTTGCCTGTGAAGAAGTGTGGGCCGGCTCCGTTGATGAAACGTGGATCCCATCCGCATGCCTCCCGGTCTTATTCCTTCGGGTTTACACTGGATATGGGTGTGTGGATGGAGGTGTGGGTGGTGCAGCGCAAGCCATCCATGGTCCCTCTGTAGGCGCAGGCGTCCTGTGTCTGGCCACAGTGACAAGCAAATCCGAAACCGGATGCCGCCAACCATATCATGTCGCGAGAGAACTCCCAAGTCTCTGACAGATGTGTTAGGATGGAGCAACTGGCCGTCCAAGTTGCATGATCGAGTGGCTAGACGTCTGGTGACACTGATGGAGTCTAACTTGCTTGCGTTAAGAGGGAGTTGTATTTCAGTGGACCAGGTTGACAGTCGATCCAAGTCATGCTGGAGTCGAGCGCAGTCGTCCTGGTTCTCAATGATCCTCCAGATTTTCAAATCATCTGCAAACAGTGCACATGGTGACTGGAGCTGCTGCGGAAGCTCGTTGATATGAATAAGAAATAATACTGGCCCAAGTACAGTTCCTTGATGCACACCACTAGTCGATGGGAACCAGTCTGTCAGGTAGTCATTGACCTGTACTCTAAACTTACGTCCCACAATAAACTCGTGTAACCACTGAAGTAGCGTGCCTCCGATTCCATATGTCCTCAGGTTACGAAGGAGTACCTCGTGGTTAACTCTGTCAAACGCCTTACTAAAGTCGATGTACACCACGTCAACATCCTTTTGTTCATTGAGAAAGTGTTAAAGATAGATCTCATTTATACAACTTATCGATATGCTCATGCTTCCTTAGGTCATCGGCGAGTCAGTAAACTGAGTGCGAGCCAAGAAAGGAGTCAAAATGAACCTAATTCATCTAACAACAAGCAACAAAGCTTATAGATGGAGAACAAGGCGCACACACGTATCAAAAACATTTTCCCCCACGTTCAACCATACTTTGTTGTTGTGAGCCGCAGGAGTAAGTAACTATCGTCAGACCCTCTCCATTCATCAGTGCAACTAACGCTGAGCAGTTCCTTAGTAGTATTACTGATTAAAAGCTCTTCTGACTACTTTGAGTAAGAAGCTTTTTGATGACGTTACGATAAAAGCAGTGCTTTTACTGCCAAGAAAATGGGCCTATCGTTTGTTGTGAAGTAGTCTTGCACTGCGCTTAGTTTCACAGCTCCCATACGCGACAGATAATAAGTCCACGGTATCCCCCAGGAACAGAAGGGAGAGATAGTGCTAAGTAACAGAGTGGAAGTAGCTCTGTGTCATCCAACCGACTTTCAAACAAGACTAGTATAAGTGCGGAAACGACCGATTGGAGGAGAGCGTTCCACGGGGGGGGCACAAGAATATAAAAGAAATTTCTGCTGCACCTCAGGCGACTGTACCGTTCTATCAACTTCAAGGAGTGAGTTCTGAAGTTTGTGTTATAGTTGAGCTGCAGCAAAGAGCGGTACATGTGATTTGAATGATGCAAACTTATGTATGCTATTATCGTCACGATGCTGTTCGTTTGATACTCGCAAACGTTTCAGTCTTTGCTTGTACGGGAGATGGTACATTCCAAATACGTACATGGATGCCTAATGATGAGGCTGCTTCAGTGCAGCGGGGTGATGTATTAGCCATGGATGTCATGATTGGATTGTCTATTCGACATGGGGTCGAACATAGGTACTGAACGTTTGTCAGGAAATATAGATGTCTATCTGTCTACACGCCTGCCACAACAGACCGACGTGTCGGTTATAAATTTTCGATGCTTTTCCGAGTGCCTAAAACATCCCAAGTCAACCTGATCTAGCATGCCCAGGTTGCACTCGACGGAAGATCACTGCATTACTTGCGTGCCTAGCCTGTGGGAGTAGGTGCGCTGGTGCTGTATGGAGCATAGCTTGCATTTATACACGCTGAGTTGGATTAACCACTGTTGTATCTTGTCCTGGTCACTCTGAAGCGGATGCTGGTAGGCATTCACCTGAATCCTGCGCCACATAAAGCAGTCAACAAAATGCTGAAAACTTGAAGCTGCACACTGCCAAGCAGGTTAGCTGAAGGTTCGTCATTGGCATATGCATCCAGTGACCTTTGAAGGAAAACTTGCTGAATGAGTTCGGCAGGAAAATCCGTTGGTCTCGTCTCACCTAGACAACAATTGTGTTTGTCTATCCCGGTTCCATTTTGCGAGAGGTCATTAATAAGCACTAAACCAATCGTCGCCTCAGAACTGACCCTTGAGACATACGACACTAGTTGTATATGGGCAGCTTCAGAATTTTGAACGCTGACCATTAATCGACATTGAAAAAGAATGTTGACGATCCAACTCAATAGAGGGTCACAGATACTGTAATACTGGAGATTGGAAAGGAGAGTCCGATGATGTAGACGGTCGAGTGCTGAAGAAAAACCAACTAGATCACGTCATCGTCCTCTCCGGCGTCAACTCACTCACTCACTCGGTCCAAGTACTCCTTGCGATTAGTAAATTCGTTGTGCACGATCGCTATTGACCGCAGCCGTGTCGTGCAGAAGCAATCGTGTTATAAATTTCCAGATGGCACAACAACGCATCGGCAACGACAGATGCCATGAACTTGGACAGTACATGTAGAAGAGATACCAAGCGGTAGCTTGAGAGCGCAGTGTTGCTTCCGTCTTTGTGAATCGGACTTATTATTCCAAGCTTCCACATTGCAGTAACCCGGTTCTGGTCTAAGCATTGCGGGAAGTAATGAGCCAAATGCACTCTCAGTTGTCTGACTGCTACTCCAAGTGCCTGTGATGGTATGGCATCGACACTAGGGAGGCTACGGTTGCACAGAAAAGTCGGCTTTTGCAAGACAACTACCACGGAAAAAGTCATGTTGGTTAGTTCTGCCGGCGGAACAACAAAAGCTACAGGATGGCCTGATGGCATGTTCCTCTGAAATGTGGGCGGACATATTGCATCCGCAACGCGTTTACTGCTTCTGTGGCCGTTCTTGCTGGACCATCAACGGTTCGGAGCGGAAGAAATTCTTGCCTTGCCTTACGAAAGCCATTGGCGGTTTTGTACAGCCGGTTGTGATTAGCGCCGAAGGTTTTGCGATCTCCATGGTTTGCGTTTTGTTATTCCACATAGCAGATGAAGTCGAAGCTGATGACTACATAAACACTGCATCCATATGACCGTCTGTCGTCCTAAAAATTCAGTGATGGACGGTTGAGTTCATCTTAAATTCATCTAAGGTGGGGGCCGAGAGTGAATCAACATTTTGTCAACCCGCAGTGTCCTACAGTGGACTGATGGTACTATTGAGTTGGAGTGTTGGCTCATGTTTCTAAACGGCACCAGCCTTCATCACTTCGCGTGTCTTCCTTATTCTTTATTTCACATACCAATATTAAGACTCTTAGTCGGAAGCTTTCAATGGTGTTACAGACAAAGTGCTACGACTTAACTCGCAGGCTAATTTCGCGCACTGGATGATGATAGAAGCCTGTGCCTCATCCTGCTCTAACACAGCTACATTCTGCCGGCAGATTACTTTTTTTGACTGTTCTGTGCCTTTTTTCTATATTCAGTCCACTAGTCATTTTTCGTAAATTCTCAGCATATTCGTTTATCCATTGCCATAGAAAACATGGTACCGTAGTCCGTGTGGAGACGAAGCAGTGTAGAAGTTAACAAGAAAGCTTCCCACTGCATTCACATAAGTCTACACGAGCCTTTCGGTTTCTACGACCGGACACCCGAGACCATCTGAAACCTGTCCAAAGGACAATGGAAAACCGAGCAGGAAGTCGCCATGATTAGCTCGCAAGTCCAGTAAGGCTGGACAGACATAGTCTGCACACGCACCTGTGCTTCAATAATAATCGTGATCAGCTAAGCAAATCACGCACACAAATCAACATTTCCTTTGGTCCTGCACTACCGCTAAAAGCCATGCGCTAACCAGTTAGGGACGTAATGAACCACTGATCAGTATTACGCAGGAGTCATATGTCATGCTATGGGACGATGAAGAATAAACTGGAATGCTGTTTTGTGAGATTTAGTTAAAAAGTACCTATACATGAATAGGCAATGAGTGCCAAAATACTATAAGTGTGGATATCAGAAAAACTGACACTAGTTCTTTAGTAGACTAGGCCACCGCAAACGAATAAAAGGAATGTTGGTGTCAGAATAATATAGGGTCATGGGTCTGGATGATCTAAGTGGACAAGCTAGTTGATTGGCCCAGAAGTGGTCAAGTGCCTAAGTCGATGCAATGGCGTCAGGCTTGGACAATGTTTCACATTTAAAGTTCTGCGCTCTGGAGTTGATTTTTGGTCGTGTCAGTGACAAGTCGCATTTGGATAAGCGTTAGGTTGGTTGGAACGACTCCTTGTGATCTGGCGGCTGGAGTCCACTTGTAGGACTAGTAAATAGTAGCCCGAGACGGTGCGTGAAATCAAGCGCAGATATCAGAAGGCATTTGAAGTCGGACACAGCGGACTATATTCAATGGGCTACAAAATACGTGGACGGATGAAGCGAGACAGGAGCAACACGTTAGCGCGACAACTTACAGAGTAGTCTAGTCTCGAACCGGCTGTAGGTCAACATGGCCGTAAGGTAAGGGAGAATAAAACGAGAAAGTCTAATCTACAATTTGTCAGTAATGAAACTGTACACAAGATAATAGTGATCTTTTGGGGCGCCACACACTTCATGTCTCGTTAGGTTTTGTCACCGTTTTCATTCCTATACTACACGACCGAGCTGAGCAGTAATCAGAGAGTGTTTTGGTAAGCTTTCCAGTACTTTTGTGCCATAGGAACACCAGAATATCACAGACAGAAACAAGTACTTGACCTAGGATTAATATCCTTGGGCCGTTGTTTCGGAATCGGTGCTGAGATGATGCTTGGGACTATGCTTGCTGCGCCATACGTCTAGTCAGTGATATTTGAGAACATGGATGTTGTTGCCTTTATCCCATTTCCATAGACGGTACTGGACCATAAGCCGATTTCTTTTCGAAATAAACCGGTTGTAACTTCGACACGCGTGGTTGCTTATTTCTCGCATCAAATTTCACTGGACAGCGAATTTCCCGAGTAAACCTTATTTAAATTTTGATTCGTTTAGATTGTCTTTGATACGCTACTTTTGTGTGCGCTTCCTTCCAATGCGTGTTCTTTTGCTCACTCTTTGATACATATAGTTCCTGGCCCATCAGCTGCGTATCGAATAAGAGTTTGTTTCTATCTTACCAGGTTGTTATTTTGTATTCTTCGATAAGTTGAACCACCTGAACTTCGGTACTCTGTAATTCCAAGTATGGCATTGCGTAACTGTTCAACTTCGGAAATTAATTGCAATCTTTATTTATCAATGCTGAAAATGATATTTTATAGACAAGGCAGAAGATATTCATTTTGGCCCAGAAACTTGCTCGAAAAGGCGAGAATGCTGATTGGTCCAAGCTGGTCGCTCAAGTGGATCGCTACCGAGATAAACTGCACGAGGCATGGCAAGCTGGCACCGATGAAATGACGATTGAGCTACCAACCAAATGGACAATATGGGGAGGCATCTACTACTGTTTCACTCTTTTCAGCACTATTGGTAAGCATGTGTTACACTTGCTAATCCCGGTAGTATCTGCATAAAAACAATAATTCAAGTTTCTAATTTCTGAAGGTCTTATTAGTCAAATCGGTTTTGTAAATGCTTGTATTAAGACTACGTTCACTTTTAACACAGGAGTTTCTTCAGGACAATTGAACTAGTGCATAATTGGTTTGGCTTTACATAACAAGTTAAGATAATGATTGCCAGAAATAACCCTTGGTAGTGGCTACAGGTGATTATAGTTCACGAGGTCACTGGGCCGTTGTAGTAGTACAGCGGGCATGGAACATTCCCCAATGATCCGCGTCACAGGTCATGCATACGTAAAACACCATCACTATTGTTGCTGTGGGTTCTAGTGATCATAATCGATCCTGAGCCCGTTCGCCAACACCTCTCAGACTGGCCAGGTTAACACAGCCTGCCTTGCTTTGGATAGCTTCGCCCAGTATACTCTGTTCCCACAGTTATTGGCCATGACGATTTCCGCCACCCCAGTAATTATTCACTGGTTTGTTGCACGTACTCCTCTCTTACTCCTACATTCTCCCGGTAGATTTCATGTACCGACACTAGCGCGTTTGCCGCTACCGCAGAACGGTTTAGCAAGACCCTGTATTCAGGCTCATTTCTTGTTGGATGCAAAACGTGTAGCTTGGCTTCTACCATCTTTGTGCGTAGCTTTCTCTCTGTTTGACCTTTATACATACGCACAGTCTTTGCAACTAGTTCTATGGACGCTAGTATTTATCCCATCACTCGGAAGTGGATCCTACAAGGGTACAGTGTCGAATGGAACATTTGACCTTTATGAAAGGCCACCCTTGTCTTCTTGTTTAATACCTGTCTGATAACTACAGAACATCCTTCTTTGTAGGGAATTCCTTCCATCTTAATACACTCCGTTGGGCTTTGTGAAGAAGGGTTTGGAGATAGCTGCAATCGAAGATTCAGTAATCTATTGGGATATCCACTACATATTAAGTTGTTCACTGAAGGATAGTGGTCTGTCATCGGTCAGTCTCTTATTGGCACTGGAATTCTTCTGATCACTTTCAATTGATTCCACGATATGATGTTTTGTCAACGCATATGACGGTTTGGCGAACCAATGAGACTCAGTAGTGGCTTCGCAAAAGGCACGGACCTGAAGTACAATTTAGATGGATGAAGCAATGGAAAGCGATGCAGTGAGTAAAACTGAGAGGGATAACACGACAGTCCTTCGGAGCAGATGCAGCATACGTCTCATGCTGGTCATCCTGAGCAGGTGGAAATAGAAAGTTAGGGACATTATTAGCAAATTGGAAGATCTCCATTCATATTCTGTTGTGTTGAGCAAATGCTTAATAAACCTCAATCTGTTTTGTACGTAGCCGATTACAAGCACAACGTTAGTCGAATGTTGAGAAACATACACTGAATGTCCACCGCAGGAACGAGCGAAGACACGTCAACCAGTGCTACAATCAGCTCAAGATCTAAAAGTGCACACTAGGACGGGTAACTACTAGTCGGCTATTCCCCGAGTTCATGTCGGCCTACGACCTACTGGATCTACTTAAGTTAATAATACCCATAGACAATGCCTTTCTCCCTCTTCACGGTATGGCATGTTGTCTGGTGCCATTGAGGACGTACCAAAAGGGGTGAGCAATACCAAATTTTATGGGCCAGTCGAACCTAGCCTCTGCTCACAAATCCGGCTACCAATGTCGGATTGTAAACTGACGCTGCAGCGTAACTAAACCCAGAGAGGATATACATGTAGGCTTCTGCACTTCTCTAGTTTCTTCACATGAGAAGTAAAGAGTTTAGTGCACATCCGCAGAAGAGATGATGTACACTAGTTGGTGAATATAGTGTAGTGTCTTTCATCATTTATACATAATGCGCTCTAATGTTTGAAGTAATTTGCACCCTCGGCTCTAGTCGATCCTGTACTAGGGACCCCAAAGTGAGTTAGCAAACTTGCTTTAAACTTCGACAGGTGCCCATTTACCAACTTACCCTGAAGTCGCTGCCCCAACCTACCCCACTAGACTAGCAGTTGACGCTAAACGACAGTAAAACTCTATTACACATTTGGGTATCTATTAGAGACGGTGGTGCTGATGAGTGTCCCCCAATATCTACATAGAAACTAATCCAAAACCACTTTAGATCTCAGATGAAAGGGAGAAGCATAGAGATTGTTAGAAGTGCCAATGATAACGACAATAAACACGCATTCCAAATGTTCTTTGATAGATTGTGATCTGTTCAGCAAGCGACATATTGGGTCAGTTGGCACGTATGAACCGGATATGAGGAATGTTGACACACGTCGTATTTTGGAATAGCAGTGTAGATAGGCGCTCTGACGACGCACGGAGAATACTTCAACAATCACGATTAGTGAAAATGTTCAGGAAGAAGCACACAAAATCAGACGAAATTAGCTGGAGAAGCATGCGTGGCGTCATTTCGCAGCTTCCTTTACCTTGGGTCGCTCATATGGCCCAATTTATTAAGGAAACCGGTGTCATAGATAGGCTTTTGGACGTCGACAGTTGTAAAGATGTATGGGACTTTTCCCCTTACACCAGGAATCAAGGTAAGAAATATCTAAATGTAGACTGCAAAACTTAATCTGACAGCTACTGCTTTTGCACACATCAGAGCTCATGTTGCGCTAATAGTTTCCCGACGTAGGCAGGTGTTCACTTTAACGCAATGGAACAAATATGCTTTCCACAGCTACGCAGCGTTTCCCACTGTTACATCAGTTTATAGGACCATTAATAATTGCCTGATTTACTTAGAACACCACCTCACACATTCCCGGCAAAAAGCAACCATGAAGACGATCATGGTTGGGCCACCTGATCTGATAAGTGTTCGACTTGTGCCCGTCATTTCAGGAAAACGATAGACGGCCGTTTCGTCCTATTGGGACTCGTCAGTAACGCACACCCGCCGAATCCTGCCGGATTCGAACGCACGACCTTGCTCTTGCGAGTAAGCGACTTATGTCACTGAGCCATGGGCGACGGCAGCGAACCGCCATGACTGATATCTAACTGCGATATAGCGTCTTGCATGTTATGAATGTGCAGAGGACAGGGCTGGCCCCCAGAGTCCCAATAGGACGAAACGGCTGTCCTGTATGTGTGGTGGCCGTCTGCCTGTGTCTAACTGCGACCAATCTACGCAAAGCCGAATAAATCCCCCTACTACTTACAAACGTTTAGGGATATTGCACTTTTACCCTGTACGGTTCATCAGCTAAGTCTTCTGATGTCAATATTGAGAGGGGGATGAAGAATGACGCATTGTTATTGGCATTGCACACTTTTCACCGATTGTTTGTGTGGCTGTGCCTGAAGCACCCTAATCTATGCTACGGTTCTACGCTGTTATTTGTTTTGAATAGCTACAATACCTGAGTAATTACAGCTCAAATGTATGGACGTCTGTAACATCCTAGTTGACGACGACTTTTATAGGGAGAAGTGGGTTCACCGGTTGTACTTTGCAATGGTACAGAGTGTAGGGAAAATGTGTCAGAATTGGGTGCGTTGCATGTTTCTGTTCTGCTGCATGAAGAAATCGCTGATTTATCTTGCCTACCAATGAGAAGCAAACGTACTATACCAATTGCTTCATCTTCCACACTCGTCATGGGGAACTTCGTGCTTCGGCGCCCAATCACATACCTTGTGACCATAGGTAGACGCTCAGCCACCCGATTGCGGAGTGTTATCCGTCACGCGCAGAGTTAACAGGGGAATGAAAAAAGTGGTGACGTAATATGTCTAAGCTCAACGGTACATAACATTGATCAACAAATACGTTGTCCCGTTATCGAACATGATGGAAATTAGACGTTGACCACCCGAAGACACTGCATGCTCTCGAAGATATTTTAAAGAATCTATAGTAGTTCGCGCGTGCTGATTTCAAATATGGAAGCAGTTTCCTCAAACGGACTCGAGTTTGAGGTATAATAATTAATTAATAATTGATTAATTAATAATATTGTTTAGTAATTATTCAAAATTGCCCTTGTTTATTTCACAGATATATATGTTCCTCTTAACGTAGCTGTTTGAAAAACCTTATGTGTGATGATACCTCGGTGGCGAATACATTGTGGGCAAACAAAGAAAGAATACCACTCCGTTGTGTGTCAAGCTTATTGTGCTTAATTTGGTGTAAACATTGATCAGGAAAAGTCCTGGGCTTTTCATAAGGTTTACGAAATCTGTGTCGAGCGTTTCCCCAAGTGGATAACCTGTGGGAAAATGAATTTGAGTTCTAGTGTGCTTATGGTTTGGATCGAACGGACAGACCATCACCGTGATTGTGCTTTCTGTACTGTCAATTTGACAGGTTCCAATCGATACAGTCAATAATGAATCACGTAAGTGGATTTAAAGGCGTTGAACTTTTCGAATGGACAGCAAAGTGGCTACCTAAAGCATGTTTACTCCATGTGCTTTCGAGAATAACTGTATATATTTAGTTATTTATACGAAGGCTAAACAGCATCATTGAAAGAAAGTGACTTGGTCTACCAGAGCAACTTGAGCGCAGCGAACATCATCCAGAAGCCTATGGTTTACAGAAAATATTATCCTCCCACCAATTCATACAAATTTGGAATTGTCGGGACAATTTCTCAAAGCACTGGATAAAATTGTGTTTCTTTCAGGTACATTTGTACACCATTCCTTAACTGGAGTATGGAGAAGCAGAAAGCTGGCGTCTTCGATGGTCCTCAAATCCGACAACTCATTACTGCTCGAAGTTTTACAACATGTATGAACCGTGTTGAAGCACATACTCGGGATGGTTTTGTCGCATCAGTCCCAAACTTTATGGATGACTACAAAGGATGAACTACGCAGAACTGATGCAGAATGTGCTTGCAAACTTTAACACGCTGGGTTGTAACATGAGCATATTGTTACATATTCGCCATAGTCACTTGAACAGATTCCCAGATAATCATGATGATTACAGCATAGAAAATGGTGAAGGGTTGATCAGGACATTATTGTGGTGGAAAAGAGGTATCAAGGCATGTGGGATAGCAAAATGATGGCGGACTAATGCGTGAGCATCCTAGGTGACTTTCCAGATGAGCCACGTAACAGGAAATAGCATACACAACGTTTTTCAATAAGTAAATGTTATGATATACAACGGATGAGTAGCTTATTATTTTAGTTATCGTATATACAAAAGCCTAGGAACTTACTACCTCTATATTTTTAGTACAGGAAACCATTTCAATATGATTCTTAAATGCAACATCTTATTTGCTATCATAGTATACGTTCTAGTGGGTACACCATATTTCAAAAAGTAGAGCCATTGTATCAAAATCGAGACCAGATTCTGGATCAGTGTGACGAAATTAGCATAAATCCATCTACTATTGGCACGAAAACCACTATTGACTAGTGTAGCAAGATAAATCCGTCACGTAATCGGTCGTAACCTGAACGTACAATGGAATAATGGTTTATGACGATTAAATACTACAAGCTTAGCAGATCCCGCAGGTTAATAAGGAAAGCAATTTCAAATCCATAGACTACTCATGCGGACAAAACAATGTGTCCATCGACAGGGCAAAAGCCTACTATATAACCAGGTTGTCGGAGTGAGATGATGCCATGAAAAACGGGATAACAAGTTATTATGGTAAATGCTATTGCAAAGAACAATCGGATTGCTCCCCCTCCATCGCCGAATTACGTGCATTATTGTGGATTTTATTTCAAGAAGCTGGTTAAATGGAGAACATTTCAGGGTATATGTTCGTGTAGCAAAGTGTAGGAAGTTAAATGTGGTATCCGAGCGTATTCAGGAAATGGGTAAATTGGGAGCATGCACAACCAAGTTTGAACAGACGTTACAGGGTTTGTAGATCCGAAAGGAGAAGTATTTCCTCCGTAATCCTGGCTACTCTGTTGTTGATTTAACCTTAAGCTATTTTCTCACTGTTTGTTTGAGCCAAAAGTCATAAGGTTGTGGTATTTATGCTCCCGTTTGCGCAGTATTTAGTGCGCTATTTTGTGGCCTCCGTGTAGCCACCGTAGACATTTCGAGTTTGCTTGTCTGCTACTGGGACTGATGGGCTTAACACAAGTGACCGATTGGTGTACGCTTGAGGACCGTTGAAGCGCTCTGGGCGACTGCCTATTTTGCCTCTAGTTGCCTCAGGAAGACACATTTTGCGCTAATTTCGGTCACCCAGATAAAACATTTTCAGCGTAGCCTCAAAATATGCCGTGAATACATTTTTCCTAGTCACAACTACTTTCCGCGCTCAGTGCGAGTGGATTATCGAATCGTCCCAACGCATTACTGATGATGAAGGACTACACACAATTGTTTACATGACCGATTTGTGACCAAAATATGTTTCCCTAAGACGCCTAGTGGCACACATACTGGCCACTCAGCCACAGCATAGCGGTCATTCATGCTGACTTCGTACGATGTTATAAAAAACGAAGAACATATTAGTCAAGGCCAGTGATCGTAACGTTCATCGTAATATTTAAAGTCACATCTAGATATATTAGGTCACTGACACTTTTGTTTTCTTCCTGTGATTGAACAAAAAAGCACCGCAATGGGATGACTGGCCGTCCACCTGTGTCGACAGGTGAAGATGGTGCAAACTGCTGACACTCTTTGTTGCCAGACATTGTGGCACCTCGAGTGTTGCGAGATCGCGATTTAACCAAGATTGATAATCCTGAGAAGTGCATCCGAAGTGGGAACGTGCGTGTGGACATTAGGCGTCATGGAAAGCATGGATGTATCTAAACCTCCTAGCGCCATCCATAAGAGACCAACATAATTGTTGCCCCGTTTTGAAGATGACTCAGATTGTCTGGAACAATCAAGATGGTCCTGTACGCACACGCCAAGGTTGTATTCTTAAGATGTCGTCTACAAATCCTGTGCACGAAGCTTGTAGATGTAGGTGTCCACTGTAACGACCAAAACGCAGTCATTGAGCCACATGTAGAAACGTTCCCGATTTGAACAAAATATGAAATGGATCCAAAGTCTACTGTGTCAAGTACAATACATTAATGGCATACAAAGTCAAACCTCAATTGTTTGCACTTTTAGGTCGACAACAAATTGCACGGGATTAGGCCCAAACAGTTAGCGTATGCAAAAACCGCCAAATTCACAGGCTGTCTGTGATGCAAATGAATAAGGGAGAATGAGTCAGTGATGGGCAGACAAGTACTCAAGTTCCCGACTGAAGAATGGAGTGCGTCGCATAGGATCTACACTGTATGGATATATGTTTCAACGATGGGCGCAATGCACGACTCTCTGGGGACAAGGGTGTGTTCATATCAGTCGGTCAAGGTCAATCGGCGTGCACGGAGTCGGGATCAGCTAAAGCGTGTGGATCAAACGCACATGCCAACAACCACGGAGAGCGGAACGAGCAGCATCAAGGCAAGCATGTATAAGGGATATGCCGTCTGGTCCAATATCTAACGAGTCGCCAAGTGTAGGGTAAAAGTGAGGATAGGGAGAATTTCAAATCCCGCTTAATTCACACGGAACGCCAGCGCGTTCCTGAAAGACCAATTCCAGTTCTCAGAATGATTGCGCTGGAGAATCTGGTTGTTCTTCAATCGCTTGATCGTTGTCCAAATATTTACATCGTCCGTAAAGAGTTAAAACTCTGAGGTAGTCAGTCTTTCAAGATTGTTAACGAAGACTAGGAACAGGCGAGGTCCAACTACCGAACTCAACAGGAATTGGGTCGGACAACGGTGTTCGGACCCTTACATGTTACTATCGTACGTTGAGGAGGTACCAATCCATATCAAAACTGAATCACCGATAACATGTCTTACAATCTTTTAAAACTGCATGAGAAAGCATATATTACCGAATATAAGCCCGTCCATGGATAGACCGACATTATAACATTGCAGGATCAAATTTGTCCGAAGTAGTAACTCCTTATTAGCCGACTCTTAAGAAGCAGTCACAAGAGAAACGAGACTGCTTCCCCACGATTTTGATCTTATCACAATCTGTTCCCACTTGAGTGAGTTCAAGCGAAACCTGATCTACTATTGGTCAGGCGTAGTGACCTTAGTTTATAGGCACCTTTGATTAGCTACCCAAAATAGCGCCAACGCGATGTCAGGTGATCCAGCTGGGAGGGAATATGCTTCTATTTCGTGCGATTTTTCAAAGCCATGGGAGGGTGAAAACGCTCTCAATAGAAAAAGCGAAGCATCTCCAATCGCCATCTGGAATAGCGTCTGTCACTAGCGGGTGGTAACAAGGGGAGAAAGGGGCAGAGGTGTGCAATGAATTCCTGGGTGGACCTTGCGTGGAAATTTTTCAACTTGCGTATACTCGTTTTATAAGCCCAACCTTCATCTTCTGAAATGAAAAATAATCCGAAAATATCCAGCTTTATTCGAGCATATACGCTAGTTTACGCGATTCCAGTTTGTTGAGTAATCCGAGTAGATGACAAGGTTGGTCTCCTCGTCAACTGCTTCAGTGTAGTTGGTTCTTGCAAATAACAAGTTGTGACACACGGTCGGTGTTGACAAGAAGAATGTTGCTTCAGCGCGGTGATACCGCAGATTTCCGGATAGCTCGCCAATGCGGCTGCGACGATCACTTCTACGACCTTAGCGAGGACAGGTGGTAATTAGAAAATTGAGGTAGACTTTCCGCCTTGTGAGTAGGTGTGTTGATACCCAGTCTCCACTTTGACGGGATTATGTTCTCGTTTAATATATGCTGATCGGGGCTCGCGCTTGCTATCAAAACCTAGTTTGTATAAACGTAAACAAAATCTACTCTACATAGGACCTGATCCATGCACATCAGCGGTGGTGAAAATAAAGGGAAACTAACATCGTTATCCTAGACTTAAGGTCAGTGGTTCCTGGCCGTAAGTTTCGATTTTAGTTTGATTGGCCGCCTGTAGCGTTGGACCAGCTGGTTGCAGGGGGCGCTTTTCCATAGAAAGGGCTAGAATGCTGAGTTCCGCACCATTTTCAACCAAGAAGTAAAGTTAAGTTGTGGAGTCAAATACGTACAGAAGGCGACAAATGATCTGGCCGAACCCACATTCAATCCGCTGAGTCGAATGCCAGAATACGATTTGCCGACCATGTCCTAGGCAGTTTGAATATTGTGTGCGGAGTAAGGTTCTTCAACTTTCTCCGTGATGTGCTTAAAACAACACGATTGTCAACAAAAAGACAACTGAACTAGACGTCAGTGGTGTGAATCAATAGTCAAATGCCGAATGGACCTGAAAAGCGCGTGTTTAATGCGTCCGCTGTTTCACTAAGTCGTCCACAACTTGAGAAGCTATCACTTGGGTTTGCTTTCTTTGTACCATCGAGTAAAGGTGACACAATAGAAATTGAAACTAAATCTGAAAATCTATACACGCAATCATTCACTCTAACACCTGCCACTGATGATGCAGGCGGTTGGTTTAAGGCTAAGGCACTAGATCTGGCCAACGAATTTTGTGTTACCTAAACAAAAAGTTGTGGAATTTTGAGGAAACACCACTGGGAGTTCTTAAAGGAATTACAGCGAAATGAGGGTGTAATAATACTGGACCGGATAAATGAACAACAATAGTTATGCTAAAGAAAGATGATCATGTTAGGAAAATGCATACAATTCTGATTGACACGAGCCACTTCATTTGCGATACAACAGGTTGTGATAGAACCGAACAAGTCGAGAAATCGCTAATACGCGAGTTAAAACAGCTGATGCAGATTGGACTGATTGACATGAAAACTATGACACATTTGATGAGCCCATCATTTAGTTTATGGGTCACAACATCGATGATCTTGGCATCAAACCTCTTACAGATGACACCCAAGCGATCCTAGACTATCTGATGCTACCATCTGCCAGAAGTGTACGCAGATTCCTCGGCATGGTCAACTACTACGGCAGATTCCTATCCAAATGTGGGGACGTCCATTACGTAGACGGTTCCAAGAACACTGTTGCTGATACGTTATCGCTTGCTCAGCTGCATCAACTGCCACCGATACCCATCGACCTGGAGAGAATATCTGATGTACAAGCGAAACATCATCATCATCAGTACACGTTAGCTGATGGTGAGAAACACACCTCAGCTAATGTGCAGCTATACGAAAGACAAGAGACTAAAAAAATGCACTACAAAAAGTATTATGTTAAATATTATATCATGCTTTTTGCATGAGATCGGGATTGGAGAAGGAACCTAAAGAGAGGGGGATGGACAAAGAAACTCATAACACAAACGCCACTGGGGCCGGCTCTTCGTCATATCAGCAAGTGCTTCCAACCAAACGTGTTCATCGTCCTTAGGACGCCAGCCAGGCAGTTGGGATGCACCAACCGACGCTAGTTTCAAAGTGAGGGTTTTCATTTCTCTCGACCAAGTCATCGCTTGGCTTCCCCTCCACTTCCAACCGAACCCCCGACGCGCAAATAATTCACGTAGCGGGAGTTGGTGTGCTGTCATGCGCAATACCTAGCCCAGCCATTGGAGCGTGCTTTGTGATATAGTGGTGCTGAGCGGTTCACTCGCTCTTCCTGCATCAAATATGCGACGCCGAATACACTCATTACTCACGCGGTGTTCCCACCAGACATGAGTTAAGCTGCGAGGGCAGGGAGAATCGAACGTGACGAGCTACTTTTGTCTGTGGACCTGATGAACCAGGTTTCACACCCATATATATAGGAGAGTTGGACGGACGGCTGCGCTTTAAACTCTGCCCTTCAAGGTGAGAGTAATGTCGAGTCTGCGCCACAGGTGGCGGAGATTGTCAAAAGCACCTCGAGCTTCTGCTGTATGGTTCGTAACTTCAGCTTCGATTCCAGGGGCGCTAATAAAACCTGACCAGGTAGTTGAATTCCTGAAAGATTTCTTGCCGATGATCACAAAGTGTTAGTGCAGGGATGCGTCCCTGCCAATTCTGGAGAAGTACATTGCGTTTCGACGGAGCAAACCATGGCTCAAAACGATAGACAGCCTGTGTTAGTCTGTCCAGTGCTGCTTCTCATATTTGGGAGCTGTCACAGATTAGGACAGTATCGTCCGCCTACTCCAAGTCAAGAAGTCACTCACCAGGGAGTGGCTCCACACCTTCTAGGTCATGTCCAGCGAATGCTGTTTCCATGACTTTGTAAACTGCGAAGTTAACTAGGAAAGGTGACAGCGGGCAACCTTCTCTCATACCGCTGGTGATATTGAAGGGCGGCGACAATCTATTAATAAACCCTCACTCTGCTCGAACTATGCGCGTACAGAGCTTTGATAATGTTTACGTATTTATCAGGCACACCTGTTCACAGCAGACAGTCTCAAACGGTAAATCTAACAACCGAGTCGAAAGCGTCTTTTATATCAAGAAGCGCGACAACGGTGGGTCGCCAATAAACATGGCGGTGTTCCAACAATTGACGTAAGGTAAAGATATGGTCGATGCACTCCCGACCGTGACGAAAGCCGGCTTGCTCTTCACGAATCCGCCTATCACGAATGCCAGTCAGTCTGTGGAGAATGATGGACTCAAGCAATTTAGAGGTAACTGCGAGCAAACTGACCTCACTATGATTGCCGCATTCCGAACGGGAGTCTCCCTTCAAAATTGGGACTATGACGGAGTGGCTGCAGTCTGTCGTTACAGCCTCCTGCTCCCAAAGTTTCACTAGCAACTCGTGTAAATCATCTACTAGAGCAGGTCCTCCATATTTGAAGAGGGCTGGGGAATTCTATCTGCCCCTGTCGCCTTATACGATTTCAACAGCCTGATCTCAGGTTCGACTTCTGCGCGTGAGTGCGGAACCGAGGAGAAGGCCCAGGGGGAAGGACGTTTAATGCCCGAAAAAGAAAGCGATAATTCAGGTTGGTTAAATTACTTTGCAAAGTGTTCGGCCCAACGCTCCAAGCCTTTTGACAGGCTGTGGATCGGCTGCCCACTCTCGTCGTGTATGGTCTCGCTAACACAAGATCTCCTGCCGCCGGTTTCCAATATCAGGTGGATTAACTTACAATGATTATCAACGGTAGCAACTGTTTCCATTTCCGAGGCACGATGAGACCACCAGTCTTTCTTCAGGCTAGCACGCAGTTTTGCCGTGAGGATTTTGCGAGCCTCATTGTATTCGCTTACAGCCGGAATACATCGGCGAGCATCCATAAGTTCCAGAGACTGTGCAGAGACTCAATGCCCAGTTTGGAAATTGGATTTGCTACATGCAGAAATGACTGCTGATAGTAAGGTTTGACGAATATGCGACCAATAATCTTTCACGGTGTTCAGTGCGCGCTTACGCAGCCTGGATGTCAGCACACTTTGATACGCATGCAGAACACCTGGTTTCGCCAGCTGGCTGGTGTCAATCCGTTCACATCGACGTTGCGGACGTCCACCGTAACGCACCCAGAGGTCGGCGGGAACGTGCGTAGTCAGAGTCTAGGCTCGTGCTCCAAGTCGAGAGACAGCTTTGGACACAATCTCTCCAGCGGTAACCGATCGCGAGATAATCGATTTGCGTCCATGGCTGGTGCGAAGCTGGTGGGCGCCAAGTCAGGCTTCTGCGGGTGCAGTGTCGAAAGATTTTGCTCGCCAGAAAGAGACGAGCCTCTTCATACAGCTGTAGCAACCGCACACCGTTATCATTACGGGAGCCTACACCATGAAGGCCGCCCAGATGTAGCTCATCAGAGGGGAACGTGAAGTTGCTGACAGAAATCCACTTTCCATGAATCAGTGCTGCAGTTTGTAGGGGCGTAGGCCGCAATGACAAACAGGCACCGTTTGTTCCCGCATGGCTTCGGAGCATGGAACGAACCAGCTAACCTAACAGCGCACATCCGACTGGTGACTGGGATCCAATCGATCAGGTCAGCTTCAGTCCGGAGACTCAAAACAATGCCGACACAAGTTCGACCGGTATTTTAAGCTTCATTTCGCCAGACAGGCGTAACGAGAATGTGCTGCCAGTGTGGCATATGAGGGATCGCAGGGTAAGCAGAGAGCTGGAATCTTGCAGGCGAATTTCTGATAAATAGCAAATATTAATTGATAGGGTCTCTAGTATGCGGGCAAATGCTGCCTTTTGGCCAATGTGTAGCAAAGTGTGTAGGTTGGGGCATGTCAGTCATAGCGTGACTGGTGGACTCAAAAGGGAAACGGATGAAATGGCGTTGTCCGCTTGGTTGAATATGGACTTGTCGACTGGACTGGAGCGACACCCTGCAACTGTGTGTGAGTCGCAACTAGAAGACAAGCGACTATTGAAGCAAGGTGGGGGAGGGCCGAGAATTGGGAGATTGAAAATGGGGGGATAAAAGTAGAGTTGGAGCGGGATGATAAGGATGAAAAAGCACGAAACGTGGGATAGGAAGACGGAATGGCCTGATCAGTAACATCCAAACCCCTATCCACCCTACTCGATGCAATACATGGGGCGCGGTTGATTATCCTCTGCGACGACAAGAGCATCAAGAAACTGTTAGAAGAAGGTATCACTGTTTTGCGTGGGCAAAATACTGTCAGGTTGCCCAGGCCTAAACAGTAGAACCATTGGGGTTCACAATCAAAGGCTTTGGTTCAAAAACCTTACCGCAAGACAGTGGGGTTTTGGCACTGGACTACAGAGAGCCCGTTTTATGTAGTAAGGAGCCACCCTCACTCCAGCCC
The DNA here is from genome assembly GCA_944474145.2 of Dicrocoelium dendriticum. Taxonomy (NCBI): domain Eukaryota; kingdom Metazoa; phylum Platyhelminthes; class Trematoda; order Plagiorchiida; family Dicrocoeliidae; genus Dicrocoelium; species Dicrocoelium dendriticum. The sequence goes on along the minus strand of OX104065.1, from coordinate 70,448,192 downwards.
CCAACCTGGAGGGCCAGGAGACTGAGTCTGTCTGGCCTCTAACCGTTGACCAGTCTGGTATGAGTGGTTCTGAAGGTGCAAAAATGCACCACCCAGCATAGCTCAGTGGATCACTGAGACGCACAAACCAACGCACCACGTTAAGGTCCAGTCTGGTCGAGAAGGTACAACCGATCAAATGACTTATTAAAATACGTGGTGCACTTACTATCCTTATGGATTATAAGCCCCTTACTTTCGCTTCGCGCGGTTCCTCTGATCCCTTCTCACCTCAAGAAATTCCTTAGTGGGATTACGTATCACAGTTTGCCACCGATATTCTACACCTAGACGCAGCTCGCAATGTTGTACTCGAAGCGTTGTTCGGCATTAATCTTCACAAGGTTTCGCTGCCCAGCAAGAAACAGATCATGGGTTTGCGCAGTTGAAATCCTTCTATTAAACTTTCTCAACTGCTTGTTCTCAACTTGGACTCTTGAATTCACTGTGATATGTCCACAATATTGACGAGCTTTGTTTGACCACCTATATGGCAACTCCCATCCCAGCAGCCGCGCTACCACCAAGCCGATTACGGATCACTACATCTGGCTCAGCATACACTCTGATACTCAGCAGTAGGCAAAAAACTGTACTACCTGACAGAATAACAAGATCCGTCGCCACAAGATTATTATTTCAGTAAGCTTTTCTCTACCCGACGCTTGGCTCAAGCATGCCAATATCGACATCTTTGAACCTCTACCGCCATCCAACGGTTTTATTTACGTTTTGATATGTGTTGATCACTTCACACTTTGGGCACGCGTGGTGCTGCTGCGAGAAGTCTCAGCAGAGACGACGTCACAAACTCTCCTCGAAATTTTGATATCCGTGTTTTGCACCCCGACACTATCACCACGAATAGAGGACTCCAATTTGCTTCTGCACTGTTTCGCGATCTTAACCCCATGCTTGGCTGTTCTCATTTACGCACGATAGCATATCATCCGGCTGCTAATGTTTTAGTCGTTATCAGACGACCAAAACCAATGGAACTCATTGTGTATGCAGATGTGTATCAAAGCAAAGCCCATAAACTTGTTACGAATTACTCGTCATCCGAACTCGCCACACTACGGAGAACCCAGACTTATTCGAGTAACTCTAGAATCCACCACCGACGTAGAAAACGTTTTGCTCTCCGCAAGCGCACTAAAACACGGATCCTATGGGATACGTATCTATCCTGATGTCCCTTGAAGCGCGCGACAACCAAAACGAAACACCGAAGAGGGGTACAGCAAGCAAGGCCGCCTAAACACAATCTTCATACATGGCGTGCCAGAACATCCTTCTGATGATGTTCAAGAGACCGGAAAACACGATTTAGAACAGTGGTGGTTCATTCGTGAAACACTTTCTTTGGATAATGTAGTGGTACTATCGCTTACGAGGATACCTCACTCACAAATTATAGAGGATGCGGCCCTAGAATCCTAAAACTTGTGGTTCAGTCAGAGCAACAAGCAAAGGATGTTTCGGATGGATAGCGGAGAAATCGGAAAAATCTTCCTTTCGAAATTCGGCTAAAGGGCGCAAACACTTTGCACAGCTCAAATATTAAAGCACCTGATGCAGCAAGCATACTGACGGATGTAGAGAAGTGTAACTTGACTGCTGCTTTAATTGACTCTGACATAGGTCTAAACGAAGCTTGGGACGCACCTTGGCCGAATCAAGTTGCAAACGAGGTATCATTGACCCATCAAAAAAACGAGTAACTGCCGACCCCCCATCGGTCGGCATTCTCCCACACATGACCGCTTCACCCCACTGTGGGCTCCTAGAGACCGATAAACTGACCTGCTTGTATACAAATGCTCAGGGTCTTTCTAAGAAACTGGCTGAACTGAAAGATCGCCAAGCTTCCGCCTCGTATGATGTCATGGGTATCACCGAGACATGGTTGCACACGGGAATGACGGACGCTGGAGTTTCACTACCCGGCATGTCACTGATCCGGAACAACGGGCTCACAAAAGGAGGAGGGGTAATCCTGTACTACAGAAACGACTTACAGTGCGAAGCGGTGGAGGATTCAGACTCGCAGTTCCCCGACTCTCTTTGGTGCCGGTTGCAGTTAAAAGGCAGGGACGCTTGCCTTATTGTTTTGGTGGACCGCGCCCCTAACTCAACACCCGAAACCGACTACCACCTAGCGGTTGCTTTAAAGTGCAGTTTACAACAAAAGTACACTCACGTTCTTATCATGGGTGATTGCAACATACATTGTTTAGAAGCCCTTGCCACAATCGGAGAACAATTCAAAACCGATTTACAAGATCTAGTAACTATTGTTCCTCTTTACAATCACATCACTTTGCCAACTCGGTTCAGAACTGGTAACAGGCCTTCTGTGCTGGATCTTGTGCTTACCAACGAGGAGCATATGATTGATGCGTTGGTTTTAGACTGCCCGTTGGGTCGCAGTGATCATGCAGCCATCAGTTTCAACTTCGTCCGCTATGCAGAATATCTGAATGATAAAGATGAGACTGTACGAACCATCACAAGCTACGACCGACTCACCCAGCTAGTCAGCGCCACAACATGGTCTTTCCTCGAAGAAGAACCCCCGGAAGTCACCCGGCTCGAGTTCGTCAAAACATTCAGTCAGCTGATTGCACAGGCTTCAGAGACAAAAGCTTGCAATAAGTGCAAATCAGTTTCCTTCGTTAGGAGCAGAACTCGAAAATGGATGACAGTACGCAACGCAGCATGGCGAGTGTACAGAGAAGCTCCAGCACCAGAAAATTGGGACAACTACGTAGCCCAACGTAACCATTGCACGCAACTTTTAAGAGAAGACAAAGCCGCGTGTCAGCAGAACATCGCAAAAACCTTCAGTGCTAACCACAAACTGCTGTACAAGCACGTTAATAGCCTACGAAAGGTGAGGCAAGGATTTCCTCCACTCAAGACGGCTGATGGCCCAACAAGAACATCTATGGAAGCTGCAAACACGCTGCAGATGCAATACGCCCCCACGTTTCAAAGAGTCTTGCCACCAAGCGATCTACCAAGCTTTGTCTTCTGCTCACCAGGACTAACCCACATCAATTTTACCGCAGAGGCTGTATTGCAAAAGCCGACTTCTCTACAAAAACACAGCTCGCCGGGTGTCGACACCATTCGTCCAGAGGCATTGGGAGCAACAGCAAGCCAACTGGCAGGATATTTAGCTCAGTTTTTCCAGCACTGCTTAGATCAGAACCAAGTTCCCGCTATGTGGAAGCTTGGAATAATAACCCCGATTCACAGAGGGGCAATCAGAACTGATCCCTCCAACTACCGCCCAGTAACCCTTCTTCCTATACTCTCCAAAGTCATGGGATCCATAGTTGCTGATGCACTAGCGTGCTATCTGGAAAACTGCAACCTCATCACCCCTGAACGGTTTCCGTCGACAGCGGTCATGTACAACTAATTTACTAATTGCATGCAGTAGTTGGACCGAGGCAGCTGACGCCGGAGAAGGTGTTGATGTGATCTACCTGGATTTTTATAAAGCTTTCGATCGTCTAGACCATCGAATACTACTAATCAAGCTGCAGCATTACGAGATCGGAGACCCTCTATTAAGCTGGCTCGCCAACTTTCTACTTCAACGGCAATTAGTGGTCAGAGTTCGGAGCTCATTATCGTACCCCATACAAGTCGAGTGTGGTGTGCCGCAAGGCTCGGTTCTGGGTCCACGTTTGTTTTTGGTGTGCATTAATGACCTTGTACAGGGAATCGCTTCAAACTTCCTAATGTTTGCCGACGATATCAAGATCTGGCGCAGGATCCAGGCGAACGCTGACCTACATGTGCTTCAGAATGATTTGCGTGCAGTGTATCAATGGTCGACCCAAAACTTATTGCATTTCAACGCCAGTAACTGCAAGGTGCTTTCCCTCCGACATCAAAGCAGCTACTCATACCGACTCGGAACGGATGTACTGCAACAATCAACTGTCGAACGTGACTTGGGTGTCCTGGTTCAAGATGATTTGGGTTGCTCCAGGCAATCCGAAAAGGCCTCGAAGACCGGGAACTAACACGTCGGGCTGTTGAGGCGGGAGTTTGGACAAATAAACGGCTCCATATTTCGACAAATGCTCAGTGCGTATGTTCGTCCCCATGTCGAATATGCAATTCAAGCCTGGCATCCATGGCTGAAGCATGACTTTAATGCGCTGGAGCAGCCACAACGCCGGGCATCTAAGAACGTGATTGGAATGCGCAACCTTTCCTACCAAGATTGGCTGCGACGACTGGGATTGTTCAGTGGAAGCTATCGCAGACTAGAAGACGACCTGATTATGGCACACTTGGTTCTGCGAGACCCACATCATGTGTGCCGCCCTTTACTGCAAATCAGCGGTAATACAAATCTGAGGGGCCACTCATTAAAACTCGCAGAATAATACAGTCGTCTGGAGTGACGCAGAAATTTCTTTCCCATCCGTGTCTGTCACCCGTGGAATGGTCTCCCAGAATCGGTCGTCTCTGCATCGACACTAACAGTATTTGAAAGACGGTTGAACGAAGCACTCGTCCACTTGCACTTTGTCACTTAACACTACGTCTCCAACCTACACCTGGAGTTAACCATGGAGTTATTTTTTGTTAACTATTTTTAAGTTTGGTGTGAATCTAAGAGGATAGCAAGACTACAGCGAAGCAAACGATAAGTCCTTATTCTCATATTAACTATTTTACTATCCTTATCATCCTTATTGTTATGTTGATATCCCCACCAATTATCCAACGGGACTTGTAAAGCAACGCTTCTTAACCGTATAAATTCATTGTTCATTGTACTTCTCTTATCTTTTTGGTTCTGGCTTTCCTCTCGCATTATGAACCACCTACCTACGACGCTCCGCCGACTTACCTTTCACACTGTAACTCCGCACTTTTGTGCGTAAGACCTCAAGTAGCTGGCCAGTCTGCCTGACCATCCCTTGACCCGTTCTAATTCTTCACTTATATCCTTTGCTCTGGCTCATTGCGTCTTACGAACCACCAAGCTCCAATGCTCCACCGACTTACCTTCCAGAAGGTAGCGCCTCCTTTATATGCGTAGGACCTAAAGTAACGGGCTGTGTTGCCAAACTATATCATTATCCTAAGCTGACATCGTTATTTCTTATAATTGTTATCCTACGAATCAAAACACCGTTGAAGATGCTCTTTTTATCCCGCTTCCATTTACCGTATATTCCTACTACTTCTCTTGCCTTTTTGGCTTTGCCTTTTTCTTCTCCTAGGCATCGCCTATCTACGGCGCTGCAGCGACTTATCTTTCACAATGTAACTCCGCACTTTTGTGCGTAGGACCTCAAGTATCTGGCTATGATGCCCACCTATTACCTTATCTTGTCCTACTTCTTTACTTATCTCCTTGTCGCTGGCTTTCCTCTCCACTTATGGACCACCTACCTCTGATGCTCCACCGAGTTATCTTCCACACTGTAACTCCGCACTTTTGTGCGTAGGACATCAAGTAGCAGGCTATGTTTCCCACTTAAATCCTTATCGCGAAGCTGACATCGTTAGTTCTTATAATTGTTACCCTATGAACCACAATACCGTTAAGAATTCTCTTTTCATCGCGCTTCCATTTATCGTATAATCCTACGACTTTTCTCACATGCTTGGCTCTGGTTTTCCTCTCCTCCTAGGCATCACCTACTTACGGTACTGCAGCGACTTGTCTTTCACACTGTAGCTCCGCACTTTTTTGCGTGGCACCGCATCCATATTTTTTCACATTTACAGGAAAATAGCATCGCTGGATCCCCTTTTGCATCTCACCTTCAACTGCAGACATAGACTAGATAAATCGACGCTCCTCTTTTCAAATGACAGTTCAGGAGTGCATGCCCCGTACTCTCTTAAATATGGTCGGGTTCTTCTACGTACTAAATCCCGAAACTTCCCGCTTGGTTATCTCTGTCCATCTGAATTACCTGTGGCACCGCAGAGTTCTACCTTCGGGAGGCTCACTTAGTCTATTGAGGCGCCGCTGTGCCACTTTATTTCATAGTGAGCTCTATTACTTTGATGGCACCGCCAAGGTTCCACTGCTGCAGCATTTTGTCTAAGTACTCACTGCTTCAATGAGATAGTCGTTTTTTCACAACTGTGTACAGTACATCTTCCCATTGATGCACTGCTCCACATATCCTGACACCTAGTTTCTGTACACGGGTTTTCTATTCTCATCCGCAATAGTAGAAGGCACACACAAACAGATGACGCCATAGTTTATAGCTACATATAAAACGAGCTAATATGTTTGGCAAGGCTCGAGGTCGGCAGCTCTCCTTACTCCCTTCTTTACGTTCGAAGTCCTTCCTTGCTGTGACCTTTTCTTCTTTGTCCCCCCCGCGAGACCTGCATAAAAGTTGCTGAATAAACTTGCCTGAATCCTCGTATCTACAAATATGATCGATAGACATATATAGATAGCTCATGTCACCACGTCGAGCATTCTCTCCCCTTGATATGCATCATCTAGCAGTTTAAACGACTGCGTTCAAATCATTTTCACCTTAGGAACATCCCCTCAAGAAAGCTTCATCTACTTGCAATTCTTCAACTTACTTGCAATGTCATGGCGTTATGTTTCCTCCACCTCGCCAGTGGATTGTTTATGGTACCAGATCCTTCACATGCTTGGCGTCGGTATCCGATGGATACGTTACTCACCTCGCCAGTGTGACATGCCATCAAGTCTAGGCGTCTGGAAGCTTACCTATTATGAAAGCTTTTTGATCCGTACCTTCCACTAGTTTGAACAATTGGGTTCAAATCATTATTACCTCCGGAACTTCACCTAAACAGCTTCATTCCCCTGCAAGTGACCAACATACTTGCGATGCCATGGCGTTATGCTCCCTCCACGTCGCCAGTGGGTAATTTCTCCTGAAAGCCTTTGGATCCGTATCCACCAGGCATCTGAACAATTTGGATCAAATCCTTATGACTTTCGGAACCTCTGGGAAAAACCGTTTCATCCTGCAAGTGTTCAACTTACTTGCGATGCCACGGCTTTATGCTCCGTCCACCTCGCCAGTGGAGTACTTCTTCCTGGTATCCGAATCATCATCTACTTGGCGCCGTTATACAATGGATACTACACCCACCTCACCAGTGTGGTATGAAGATTTTATACCTTCCAGATGTATATTGTCTGTGGTCTATACTACTGCGCTTGGCCATACCTGATTCCAAAGACCACAGCAAACTCCTCGACCGTTCGAAACATTCTCTCTGTGCAAGCGTTCCACTTAGCTGCGATGATTACCTCCCGTGGAACTACCAGTGACACATACCTGGCCCGTGTGTTTCTTGCTCAGACAAAAATACTGCTTATGATTTGAGTTCCATACTCACCTGAATAACGCAGCACCGCAATCTACACCGCTTATCTTCCAACAGCCTCGCTGTCCACGACCGTTCCTGACGAACCCTGACGAAGCCTTCTGCTGAGCCAAAGGAAAATCGGGTGTCCCATAACTGCGATTAGCTGCTCGGAAAATCGGTCCTACAAAAGCGCTAAGTATCTCAATGTTAGACGCCTTATAGTCAACGGCCAGCGTTTTCCCTATAATAAGCCACAACTGTCTGTTTAACGAAACTGTGACGTGGCGGATGTGACTCGCTACTGAACTAAAGTCACTGCCCACTGCTTCACACGAAGAATGATCTCGATATCCCAGGTTTGCGAGCACGTGTTTATCAAACCCTATCGGACCCCATACGCCTACGGAGAAACGGAGATGAAGCTCCGGAACCATTCGAACCCACACTCAGTAGTTTCATAACAGCAAAGCTTAGTGATCATCCAGAGCTTCGGCTGCACCCTTCTCTTTGATACCAAAGATCAAGCCCTTTATCCCTGCATCAATCCCATGCAAAACAATGGGCTATTTTTATGCCAGTATTTTGCCAACACGTACTTCTGTCGTGTGGTATACACACGCTTAGTGTTTCTATGGCTCTGTCAACCACTTGAGCACACCTGTACTGCTGTGTCTCGTTTCGTCGAGAATATAATTATTTATGTATTTTTCTGCTGCCTTGAGCAGGGTGAATAGGGGTTTGGATGCTATTGTCCAAGCCATCCCGTCTTCTTATACCACTCTTACGGTTTATCACAGTTATTGGCCCGTTCCAGCTTCACTTGTATCCGCCCTGTTTTCAACCTGATATTCTTGGCCCTCCCACACTTTGTTTCATTAGTCGCTTGGCTTCTAGTTTCAACTTACGGGTGAACGCGGGGGATCCTTCCTGCCCTGTCGAGTAGCGTCCAAGCAGGTGTTGACATTGACAGGAGTCCCCGGGCGGAGGCTACTCCAGTTAATCGCATCCCAATTAGTAGCCGGATGTGTGCGGTCCGCTTAGCTGGCTCATTCAAAGCTTCGGAGTCACGTGAGACTAACAGGTGTTTATTCACTACCGCTGCCTATGCACCCACAAGCTGTAATGATGACACGGTAAAACATGACTTCTGTCGTCAACTGAACGAGCTCCTTCTTCACAGAAGAAGCTCGGGCACTGTAGTGCTGGCTGGGGATCTGAACGCTCGAGTTTGAAAATTATCCACTGCTGACCTGCAGATTGGCAGCCAACATGGTGTAGGCCCCCGTAATAATAACTGTAAGTGCTCACTTCATTTGTGTGGAGGAGTTCGAGTGCTGCTTGCGAGCACTAAGCTACGACACAATACCCGCCTGAGGGTGACTGGGCGCCCACCAGCCACAAACCAGCTATGGACGCAAGTCGATCATATTGCACTAATCTAACGATGGAGAGGCCGCGTCCAGAGCTATTATTAGATTTGGAGCGCAGGCGTAGACACCACCATGCACTTGTATGTGCTGAGACGCGGACGCATTTTGGCGGGAGCCCAAAACGACATGGTGGGCGCAGTGACGCCAACTAACTGAAGAAGCCCGGTTATTCTGAATGCAACTGATCGCCGAGCCCCGTGGGCTGTCCCTTTAGAACCACTCTTTTGCTCAACATTCGAAAGTGAGATCACACTTTAGTTAAATAAAGCCGCGGGAGCAGAGGATGTTCCTCCAACTCTATTCAACTTCAAGTGACATGCTATTGTGGAAGATTTGTAATAGTTACTAGTGAAACTGTGAAACAGGAAAATGTCCCAACCACTGGCGCTCCTCCAGCATAGTTCCAATTCTAAAAGAGGCTCAAGCTCGTAATGCGGACCTCAAAGAAGCACCAGTCCGATCTCCATTGCCGTCAAATTGCTTGCCTCTGTCCTCCTTTACAGACTGACTAGCACACATAAAAGCCAAATTTGTGAAGAGCAAGCCAGGTTTTATCCAGGTCGTGGATGCATTGACCACATCTTCATTTGCGTCAGTTGTTGGAGCACAGTCACATATATTGGCGGACCAACGCTGTCCTGTTCCTTGATATCAAAGGTGTCTTCCATTCGGAGGATATACGTGCAGTTTGAGTATGTCTATTCAGGAACGATGTAGCCGAAAAATACGTAAATATTACCCGAGCATTATACGCGCGTAGCTCAAGCAGAGTGACGGCTTACGGCACGCTGTCGTAGCCCTTTAATATCTCCAGCGGTGTGTGACAGGGATGTCCGCTATCGTCTTTTCTCTGCAACATGACTATGGACGAAGTAATGGAACTCGGACTCACAGGACACGACTTAGGCGGTGTGGATCTGCCGACAGGAGAACGACTTCTCTACTTGTAGTATGCTGACGGTATTGCCCTAATCGTGACAGACGGCACTGCACAGATTATCACTGACTGTCTGGCACTTCGGGCTTTGCTTTGCGCCCTCGACGTGCAAAGTGTCCCCCCAAGTTTGGCCTGGACCGCCTCCTACGCTGACCCTTGGTTGGGATCAGCTGGAAGTTGTTCAAAAATTCAACTAGCAGTGAAGTTGTAGCAGCGCCCGTGGGATTGAAGATGAGATCACGAACCGTATAGCAAATGCTCGAGGCGCTTTTGCTGACCTTCGTCACCTTACAAGCGGTAAATTCGAATAAGTTGGATATTTTGGTTGGCTATTTACTGTTGCTATATTGCTCCCGTTAACCTTATCTTACCGGTTGTGATATTTACTTATATCACAGTGTTATCTTATAACCGTACATCGGGTTTTCTTTGGACTTTCTGTTCAAGTCGTCCTTTGTAGCGTTGTGATATCGTGATCCATTTTTCGGTATCATGGTACCTAAACCCCTCGCAGATAAGAGGCGTAATAAATGAATGGTGAAATCGACTATATTCTCCACTGTTAAAGTCAACTCGGCTTTAGTTGGCGTGCGCGATGTCCAATTCATTGACCAAATTGACAACATCTTGGTGGCCAATAGTTCCAGCTCAGTGCTTGCTAATAAAGAGGATGTAACTCCCAGATTAATGCCTGAGATGGTTGCTATCATTCCTTCTCAGGAATGCAAGGTCATGTGTATTGCCCCACTTACTGTAATGAGGCTAAAAATTCAAGCACTTAAAAATCAAGTGAGTTCGCTAAAAGGCGACATAATGAACATCAATGAGACTTTGAAGAAGGTGATGCACCCAGTACACCTGTTGGGCATACAAAAACCTGAAAGTTCTTCAGACCTAAACCAAGCTGGCATGCTCCTGAAAGTAATTGCTCAAGAGGCCAAAGTGCGCTTGCGTCGCGCCGATAATGTCATACTATTCAATGTTCCAGACCGGCTTCCGCTTGCAAATTTGCTACGTAAGCTTCTAAACGTCCGCTAATTACGGCTAGATTGCTGCACAGCTAAACGCCTAAGAAAGGTTCCCGGCCGTACTTGTCCTATCATGCTTAGAGTTGTAAGTCCTGAGTTCGCAACACGCTTCATGGCCTACAGCTTTCTCCTCAAACAACATGCTAACTTCGGGACTCTACAGATCAGACAGGATATGACCCTCCTACAAAGATCGATGGCGCGTACCCCTACATCATCATCCAACGTAAAAGCCCGACCTGAAACTAAAGATGCATCGCTCGTCACCTGCTCTACACCACTGTGTACTGTTTATTTAGCTGTACCACAACCACAACAAAAAAGACAGGTTGTCTCTCCTAAAGTGCCTGCACCCAACTCCGGCTCAGAACGATATACTGCAACTATTGCAGAAAGTGAAACATTCGGAACGTTATCGAAATGTGACTCTGATATGTGCGATTCTGATACAGAACTGGCAATCCAGTCTATCGCTTCGCCTACTACTCCCGTCATCAAGAGCAAACACAACAACGCGGATGCATCTTGCGAAAATCCACAAATGCCCTGTAACGCACGCCAAAGGTGTCTGCTACCCACACCTACGACGAACCCAGCAAAGATCTGCAGGACCCAAGTAACCCAGTTACACAAAATCGTTAACAAAAAAGAACCTGAGTACCGGATGGCACATGCAAACGCTTGGACTCAGGCGAGGCAGCCAGGAACCGAAAAACTATCCTCCCCAACAAATCAGTCATCGATGGGGTCTGTGATCACGGCTAGGCTACACCGGCCACCAGCTAACCGTTACCTATTTGAAGCTCCCAACTTGAAAGCTCGCCTCCCGACTTATCAACAATCGATCAGCGCATGAGGCTTGACAGCATCTGTTCCTGGACATAGTTCTTACGGTACTTCCCATCGAACAAGGGGTTCCAAAGCTGTACACCCCACTATAAACAACCGCTTCCCAAAATCTGGACAGCCCAAGTTCATGAAGCTACATAACGTAACCGAACGCAACACGGCCCACTTTGCCACCGTCCCTTTTTATAGGACAATACGGAGCATGGTCCAACACACCCAATTCACCTGCTCTACATTATCTCCGAAATCTCCTAGGTTCAGTACAGCCCCTCCAAACCGCTGCTTTCAACCCTTTGGGTAGTTCCAGCAATACCCATGTTTCCTCTTGTCATGGCGATGGTAAATATTCAGCAGTACCAAACTAAGCCATCCCATGATCACACATATGCCAAGCGTTCACTTAATAAACGGAACTCTATCTTCCCGAACTCCTCGCCGCCCCCCTCCTTTCCACGAAAGTGAAAATTGCCAACGTTAGCCCCGCAGTCCATGCTCACACATAGCGCTACGCTTTCGTGTTCAAAGTGCATCGACGATCCGGTCTTCCCCTCTTGCGAGGTTCCATCCATCCACACTTGGTCCATCCTAAAGACCACAGTAACCCCCATCAACGTCTTATCCCCACCAACACAATTCTGCACAGGAGCTGACAATAATCTACTGCCTCTGATTCATCCTTTTCTACAGCCACTATCTCTGCTTAGCAGCAGCTAGTCGCCGTAGCTTCCATTTAACTCTGCGTATATCCGAAGCTCTGTATGAGTCGCTCCTTTCTTACAATGTTGGTCCCCTTGGATTGCTTGCGTCACAGCTCAGCTGGTTTGTTGACCTATTATGTGCCACCGTAGGATCCACTAGTAACTGAAGGCTTAGTCAAAACTCTATTGCTGGTCACTCTTCTCTCTCCTTGCGCGCCGTTATGTGTCGTACGTCCCACTCGCAACAACTCCTCTTGACAGCAGCTAGTCATTGTTGGCTCCATGTAGCTTACAAGTAGCCACTCCCTGACTCTCCAACCTTCATTTTCTTTTGCCGTCTGTCTCTCTTAAGCTTCGCTCGCATGTTGATTTCTTCATCGAAACTGTAGGTATCCAATAGTAGACCAACGTCTTAATACTATGGCTGCACCAGCCACTGAATCATTCTTTTCTAGAGCCACTATCTCTGCTTAGCAACAGTTAGTCACCATAGCCTTCATTTAACTCTGCGGATATCCGGAGCTCTGTAGGAGTCGCTCCATTCTTACAATATTCATTCACTTGGAATGTTTGCTTTACAGCTCAGATGGTTTGCCGACCTATTATGTGCCACCGTAGGATCCACTAGGAACTGGAGGCTTAATCCGAACTCCAATGCTGGCCATTCATCTCTCTCCTAGCGCGCCATTATCCGTCGTTCATCTTACTCGCCTCAACTTTTCTTGACAATAGCTAGACATCGTTGGCTCCATGTAGCCTACAAGGAGCCACTTCTTGACTCTCCAGCCTTCATTTTCTTCTGCCGTCTGTCTCTCTTAAACCTCGCTCGTCTGTTGACTTCTTCATCGAAACTGTAGGTATCCAATAGTGGACAAACGTCTTAATACTATGGCTGCACCAGCCACTGATTCATTCTTTTCTAGAGCCACTATCTCTGCTTAGCAACAGCTAGTCGCCATAGCTTCCATCTAACTCTGCGGATATCCGGAGATCTGTAGGAGTAGCTCCATTCTTACAATGTTCATCCTCTTGGATTGCTTGCGTCACAGCTCAGATGTTTTGTTGACCTATTATGTGCCACCGTAGGATCCACTAGTAACCAAAGGCTTAATCCGAACTCCAATGCTGGCTATTCATCTCTCTTCTAGCGCGCCGTTATCCTACTCTGGTCAACTCTTCTTGGCAATAGCTAGTCATTGTTGGCTCCATGTAGCTTACAAGTAGCCACTCCCTGACTCTCCAACCCTCATTTTCTTTTGCCGTCTGTCTCTCTTAAGCTTCGCTCGCATGTTGATTCCTCCGTCGAAACTGTAGGTATCCAATAGTGGACAAACGTCTTAATACTATGGCTACACCAGCCACTGGTTCACTCTTTTCCAGAGCCAATATCTCTGCTTAGCAGCAGTTAATCGCCATAGCCTCCATTTAACTCTGCGGATATCCGAAGCTCTGTAGGAGTCGCTCCCTTCTTACAATGTTCATTCTCTTGGATTGTTTGCATCACAGCTCAGATGGTTTGTCGACTTATTATGTGCCACCGTAGGATCCACTAGTAACTGAAGGCTTAGTCTAAACTCTATTGCTGGTCACTCCTCTCTCCTAGCGCGCCGATATTTGTCGTTCGTCCTACTCGCGTCAACTCCACTTGACAACAGCTAGTCATTGTTGGCTCCATGTAGATTACAAGGAGCCACCCACTGACTCTCCAACCTTCATTCTCTTTTGCCGTCTGTTTCTTAAAGCTTCGCTCGCATGTCGATTTCTTCATCGAAACTGTAGGTATCCAGTATTGGTCAAACGTCTTAATGACATGGCTACAGCAGCCACTGATTCATTCTTTCCTAGAGCCACTATCTCTGCTTAGCAGCAGCTAGTCGCCATAGCTTCCATTTAACTCTGCGGATATCCGGAGCTCGCTCCCTCTTACAATGTTCATTCTCTTGGATTGTTTGCGTCACAGCTTAGCTGATCTGTTGACCTATCACTTACCTTCACTGGCCTATAGATACACTCATCGACCCTATAGGCATACACTAGTGACAAAGCGTCTGATTGGAATAGCTGCATCTGGCGACTGAGTCACTCCTAGCGCCAACATCTGTCGGTCGTCATAAATTCGGCATTTCTCTTCAGAAGTAGCTAATGGCCATTGGCCCCATGCATATGCGATGATCCAGTGCTTGTTAGTAGCCACCCCGTATCTCAATAACCTTTACTCCTTTAGAATATCTGCATCCAGTCCCTCCGCTGCCCTGCCACCAATTGATCTTTAAGACTCTCTCGCAGCAACCTATTTATTTTCGCTTATTATGCCCCCTCTCGGATTACACTAACTACGTGCTGTTCATGCACCTGACAATCACTACCAACATTCTAACTCTCTTTGCTCTATCCCCACGCAACTATCGACTCATATCAAACGGATACTCGTACTTTACTTACTGGTGCAACGCTCTTGTCCCTACGCAGGCGATAGCAATCCACCTATACGGCTAATGATTCTATAGGATACTCAAAAGACATTTTCAGCATAATTATTGTTGCACAGTGTACATGCTTTTGTCTCAAGCCCAAATGTTATAACACAAGACATTAACAATATTCAACTCCATGCCTGTTCTTGCGGTCTTCTCTCGGTTGTCTCTCACTTTCCCTTTTCTCTGAGGTCCGGGACATCTTGGAGATCTGGGATTGGACTGAGGAACAGTTTTGGCCCAAGACGGACGTAACAACCCACAAGGACTGACATGGAGGATGGTAAAACTCCGCAAGGACCGACCTACAATCACCATAACCCTTGTCCAGTATGGAGAACTGGACATATCCTCATACTCCCATACATTATACATCTGAAAAATCTGGACAGCGGAAAAATTGAAACTTTTGCTCACCTGGACATACAACAAGAAGAAAAATCGCGATGTCCCTCTCCTCCACCGACCTCAAAAATCATGGCGACCCAGATCAAAATACCCGTCCAAATAACAGAGGAAATTAGAAGCCATTACCCCGCGAAAAACCGAAGGTGAAACCAGTCGTCAAGCGGCTTTGCCAGTTCAACATTAATGTTCAAAATGCTTTACGGCAGTGTTGCAGGACGTGGTGGGTTTTCGCCTGGCAAGCGTTCTCCCTATAAAAAGCCACAAATGTCTGTTTAACAACACTGCGACGTGGCGGATGTGACTCGCCACTGAATAAAGTCACAGCCCACAACTACATACTGGCAAGTCGACTAGATTCACATATCAACTCTTCTTGACACCGTTTCAACTACACACGATTGAACCCGGAGTATCATCGTGATACACAACAGTTTTTAAACCTTGATCATGCCTAAGTTGGTGCGTCTCTATGAAACTGAGAATAAACTATCTATTTATTTATATTATCATGGACATACGACCAATTTTCTACTATTACTGTCACAGTTGCCATAAAATGTTTGTACAGTTGTACATATCTGATCATGCCTCCATGGGCGTGCCTCGCATAGTCGAGAATAAAGTATTTATTTATTTATTTACATTGCCTACGACAATGGTACTGCTCCCACTACAACAACCTCCCTAAGTGGCAGTATAAAAGTTTCTGCGCAAAGGAATGGGCCGCTAGACCCGTTACCTTACCAACCCTTTATCTTGCAGTCGTCTAACAACTCGTTAGCGGACAACCTGTGGGCTCACAATAACGTATGCGGCCAGACACCTCAGTGCATCTCCCCAGATCGTTGTGAGGTAATAACTGCAACATGTGTATTACCTGCACGTGAAACATCTGCTTCACTCTTTACTGACTCCACCGTTGTGACACGCAGGGATACTACACGCGACCCCGATTTCACTCTCTCTAAGGACGTACGCAGTCGAACCTGCAATATGCTCCTTATCAATGCAAGATCCATCAACCACAAAATGCACTACATCGGTCCATTTGTTCTTCTCTCCTCTCCACAAATTGTTCTGATCACAGAAACCTGGCAATCCTCAAGCACCCCTGACAACTATCTAAATATCCCCGGGTACACCACGTTCTGCAATGGACGCACCAACCAACGCGGAGGTGGATGCCTTATTTACTTACGGGATGACTTTGGTGCCTCTGACTTTGAGTTGTTACCAATTGGAGACCCAGAGGATTCAATCTGGATCCAGACCAATGGGGGTACACTTGACCTCCTATTGGTTGCATTTACAACCCCCACATGCCTCTAATACCAAGATTAATGAACTAGTACACCTCTTCAATGACGTCTCTACAATGTCCCCACGCTACAAGGTAGTGGGTGGTGACTTTAATATGCCACATATCTCTTGGAATGGCCAGAGTGCACCTCTCAGATACAGAGGCTTTGTTGACACCATATATACGAACAATTGGATTCAACACGTACATGTTCCGACGAGGCTCTGTAACACTCTCGACATAACTTTTACGCTTGGCATCTCTGATGCTGTTACTAGCGTAAAAGACAACATCCCAGGAAGCGACCACAAGGTAGTTCATCTATCATTTACGCTCTCTATCTCACCCCATCGCTCAACTAGTCTAGCTGGTGAATCGCGGATGTTCAGAAGCATTAACTGGGATAACTTTTCTATGCTTGTCAGATCAGCTAATTGGGATACCTTTTTCTTGTCCACTGATGTGGACACGGCCACTCATGAACTCTACAACAACATCACCAACTGTCTAGACGTGGTCGCTCCGCTAATGCACAGCCACAGGTCAAAACCGATAAAGCGTTCATCCCATCTAAACAAGGTGCTGATGAAGCTCCGGAAAATGCGTCACCAATACTATAAGACGCATGATTTCCATATCCTTGTTCGCATGAACAAAGTCATAGACAACTGGCAGCACTCCCGGGTGATGGTTAAGCTAGCTGAAGAGCGCGCTGCCTATAACAGCAACAACAAAACCAAGTCCCTCACTCAGCTATTGAAATATAGAAACAATCGTACAGCAACATCCATCACCTCTCTAAGACTCTGATGAGTCCGTAATCAGCGCTCCGAAGGACATAGCTGAGATTCTCAATAGCCACTTCTGCGATTGCTTCACTGACAACAACCTGATCTTGCCAACTGCTGTGCCTAAACTTACCCACGACTCGCTAGACATTATTACCTTCGACCTACGTTCTATAACCCGAGTAATTAGATCACTTAAGCTGTCACTACATCCTGGCCCTGATGGTCTCCCATCTGCACTGCTGATACTCGGCGGCCAGGACCTTCCTGTTCTACTTCTTAACTTATTTACACTCTCAATGAAATTCGGCGTGTATCCAAACACGTGGAAGCATTCCATAGTCATCCCTAGACATAAACAAGGTAGCCGTCAAAACATAGAAAACTACCGCCCCATCAGCCACACGCCTATTGCCTCGAGAGTGATGGAAAGAATTGTTAAGGAGAACTTGCTGAACTTTCTACTTAGTCGCAACCTTATCAATAGACAACAACACGGATTTTTACCGTCCAAATCCTGTCAGACTTGCCAATTTGAGTTTCTTAACCATGTGACTGCTCAGATTGATGCTAAACAAGCACTAGTCATAATCTTCCTTGATATGAGAAAAGCTTTTGACAGAGTACCACACGCGGAATTATTAGTAAAGCTAGAATCCTACGGAATCTCAGACCGCCTGCTCTTATGGTTCCAATCTTATCTCTCATCTCGCACGCAATCAGTAAAGGTGGACGAGTCTATATCACTTCCCAAACCAGTCACAAGTGGCGTTTTTCAGGGCAGCGTACTAGGCCCACTGTTATTCTTGCTATATATCAATGACGTTTTCCAGGTAATACAATATGGCAAGTCATACCTGTTCGCCGATGACATCAAAATAGTGTTCTCCATTCACCCATCAAACATGCAAGCCGGTCTTTCCCAGATTCAAAGCGACCTTAGGGCTCTGGATGTTTGGTGCAACACTTGGAATCTGGTATTCTCACCGGCTAAATGCAACGTCCTCTCATACCGATGCATCGTTCCGCCCAAGGCGTTAGCGCTTCAAGGCACTCCGCTTGTTAATAGCCTCACAGTTCGAGACCTAGGTGTACATTACTCCAGTTCTCTGAACTTCGCAGAGCAAGTGAGCCATTGCTCAGCAAAAGCACGCTCCCTCATAAGCTACATATTCAAATCCATGGCACTGCAAGAATCTAGGCTTGCTCTATACAAAACCTGCGCCCGACCTCTGCTAGAATACTGCTCCATTGTGTTTACCAACTCCAGAAAATGCGACAGAGTAGCCATTGAAAAGGTTCAACGATCGTTTACCAAACGTCTTCTGGGCCACTCTACCCTCAACTATCGCGGTCGGTGCATCGAACTCGTGCTAGAGCCTTTATGGCTGCGCAGGCTGAAAACTAACCTCATCTTCCTATATCAGCTTATCAATAATCCTCTTGCGAACTCAATAACGCCCTTTCTATCATCGGCCAACATTTCGTACCCTCTTCGTAATAGACCGCACTCCATTATCTTGCCGAAAGCCCACAGTAGTACGCGTGCAAACTTTTATCTCTACAGATACGCGTATGTGTGGAACAGGCTTCCGTATACTGTGCGGGCATCTGATAATGTAATCCAATTCCGTTCAGCACTCAATAGGTACCTCATCGTCAGTCACGTTTCTACTCTTTTAAGCATTAACAGACTTGAAGACGAACTGTGGGAAACTGGACCTGACCACATATAAGCGTCTTCCCCATCTGACCTCACACAACTCAAGTCTGCGCACAGCCACTCCTTAGTCTCTCCTTGTAGACCTTCATCCATTCATTACTTTTGCAACATCTGTGACATCTTCCTCTGATTGAGTTTTGCCTCTGGGCTCCACCAGCAAGCTTTTTAGCTCACATTAACGTCTCCATCTCTCATTTGGCTTTTCTTATGGTCTGTATCGCAACTCTTCAATAGTAGTCTTGGCACCGCTAGCTTCAGCGCAAAATCCCAATCTTCGCTAGATTCCCTTTGCTACTGTGCCTCTCATTCTTAAACCTTTTGGACCAGTCCGGTCTCTGAGGCTCCAAATGCCCATAGGTCTCAAGCCAATGCCTCTTTTCTTTTGAACATCGGCTGCCATTGACCATGGTGCTCAACTATAAAAGCAACAGCCTCATGATAATTGTCTCCGTCTGTCTAATCATCTGCATGCTTGGTCATCCCTACCGGATTTGAAATTTCCGGCCTCTGATTGAGTTTTGCCTCTCGGCTCCACCAGCAAGCTTTTTAGCTCACATTAACGTCTCCCTCTCTCATTTGGCTTCTCTTTTGGTCCATATCGCAACTCTTCAATAGTGGTCTTGGTACCGCTAGCCCCAGCGCAAAATCCCAATCTTTGCTAGATTCCCTTCGCTACTGTGCCTCTCATTCTTAAACCTTTTGGACCAGTCCGGTCTCTGAGGCTCCAAATGCCCATAGGTCTCAAGCCAATGCCTCTTTCTTTTTGCGCATCGGCTGTTATTGAACAAGATGCTCATTGGTTGAAGCAAATGCCGCAGACGTGTTTCCGTGTGATTCACTGTCTGTATGCTTGTTCGAAACTAAAACTTCCGACCTCTGAATGAGGTTTGTTTCTCGGCTCCACTATCAAGCTTTTCAGCTCATATTAACGTCCCCCTCGCTCGTTTGGCTTCGCTTCTGGTCCATATCGTAAATCTGCAATAGTGATCATGATACCGCTAGCTCCAGCGCAAAATCCCAATCTTCGCTAGGTTCCCTTTGCTACCGTGGCTCTCCTCTTAAACCTTTTGGACCAGTCCGGCATCTGAGGCACCAAATGCCCGTAGGTCTCAAGCCAATGCCTCTGTTCTTTTGCACATCGGCTGTTACTGAACAAGATGCTCATTGTTTTAACTAAAAGCTTCAGACCTACTTCCGTCTGATTCATTATCTGCATGCTTAGTCCGAAACTGGAATTTCAGGCCTCGGATTGAGGCATGCCTCTCGGCTCCACTATAAAGATTTTAGCACACATTAACGTTTTTCCTCTCTTCCCTTCGCTATTGTGATTCTAATGCTTAAACCTTATGGACCAGTCTGATCTCTATGGATACAAATGCCCATAGGTCTCAAACCAAGGTTTCGCTTATTTTGCGCATCGGCTGTCATTGACTAAGGTACTCATTGACAAAAGTGGCAGCCTCATGTTACTTGTCTGTCTGGTTCAATACCTGTATGATTGTTCCCTCATATCGAAATTGAAATTTCCGGTCTCTGAGTTTTGCTCCTCGGCTCCACTAACAAGTTATTTAACGCACATTAACATTTCTCTTGCATTTGGCATCTGCTTCGGTCCTTATAGCAACACCTCTCTACAGCTGTTGAACGTATTACTGTCTGGGCTCTCTCTTGTATTCAACACTGTACGCCTATCAGTTTATACCGAGCCTAATAAATCGTGCCGCTCCTGTATACTAATTAATCAGGCTGCCAGCAACTCAATAACCAGCATTATATCTGACTTTAACGTTCCACGGTGGATGTCCACGTTAGAGTGGCACACAGCATCTTTTGGGGCTGCTGCTCACACTACTGATACTACTGGTCCCTTTCTGCGCTGGCTCTACAACCATTTTCTCGCTACAGCCGTAGTCTTCAAGCCCTTCTCGCTCCTGTTTTTAACGTTGAATGATTATCAGCGGGAAGGTTCTTCCTCATAATTAACCCGACTCCCAATATCGCCCTTTCCTGCCGTATAGTTGACGTGTTTGCCGCACTGTAGAAGTCCCTGTCTTTTTCCGCTATTCCAGGTCCCTCAGAGCTGGCTTTGCAACCGTATTCACGCTACAGCTGTAGTATATAAATCTCACTCTCGTCATAACTTTGACACTCCGTCCCACTCCTTCACTCAGCTGGTTCACTAGCATCCGATTACTGAACACGTTCATCATTATTTTCGTGGGTCTCGAAACCGGCGTAGCAATTCCACTGGCTCTCATACATGTAAAACGATAAGCTCTACCACTATCAACCGATCGCTCAACCTATACCTTAAGCGCATATTAGACAGCGTACTATGCTCTTCTGCTTCCTTGAAATCATCTACCGGTTAAAAACGCCTGGTACTCCCGGGTTCCACACAGAAAGACTTTTGCGTATGTTAGGTCAATTTGGACAGAATTTGTCTCTCACATTCAGCAAATATTGGCTCTCGCGTTTGCACGTAAAAATACGGATATGATGTATAACATATTAGGTCATTCCATTGCTTGTAACTAGACAACGTTACCACAAGTTTTATATTTATGCATTAACATAGTCCTATTCCATCTCCTTGGCAGTTTGCTCGGTCTGTTTTTCTTTTCTCCCGTGTTCTAAAGGATAACATTACCAGCACCCATGCTAGCACAAAAAGGACTTTGAAGGCGAAGATGGGTGTTAAAGTCCCTAACCGTCAACTATAAGCCTGTATCAATGGTTAAGGAATTTGACGACCATTGTGAAGGCGAAATTGGTCCTTCCACTGCAGCTGCATTCAGTACACATTGAAGGACTTTACACCGTGTCCAATTAGCAACCTAGGTTAAACAGTGGCTGACAGACACACCAGCGGAGCACGCATGGTCATTGACGGTTGACCTCGGGCGGCGTAGAACGAAAGCCGTGCACAAACCACGACGATAGGCACGCCCGACGCCACGCACGCACCTGGGCGGTACCCAGGTACGCCGCACTTAGCCGCTACCCCTGTAAGCCCCAGGTATTGGCTACCTACCCAAGCTGGAACTCCGCTGGATGAGGATTTGAAATCCCTACCTGCGCTGCCCGTTAATAATACTGTAACGCAGGTATCACTGCCGCTTAGTAATGCAATGGAAACGTGCGAGTCATAGCTAACCGCCCATATGACATATTTTTGCATGCGGCGTAACAAACTGAATGACAGCGGAAAGCGTGGTATCATGGTGCACATCCTGCTGCTACTGAATGGAGGAAACCATGCTTAACACGGCGCACAGGTTGTAGTCCCACTACTCATAGTGATGCCTTAGTATTTCCGTCCCACTAAGCACAAAGATAGCGGGAATGGAATCCGATGATTTCACAGTAAGAAGTCCGTTTACCGACGCATAGCAGTGGATACATTAAATGGAAGGACATCAATATTGACAACAGAGGTCCATGTTCCCTTTGAAACGGTTACGCTTCTTCCATGCTGTCGTCTGGGCAGTCCAAGTCCACCAATTGGAAAACCTTATTTAAGGAATGTTAATAAGTAATCCACCATTTCATACCTGCTGGCTGCTTGCACAACCTTTGGCAGAGTCGCGCCATGCGTTGCCACGAATCGATTTCAAGTATTTCCTGACATATTGTGTTATGTCATCCGGTGACACATTGCTTCCGGAGAATCGTTTTAATAGAGCAGCTATGACAGGGATGAAAGGGCAAAGATGTCGCTTACCTTGCATTTCGGTGAATAGCTTCGTTTTCCGGAATCCGTGTTTGTTGCGGGAACCGGAGTAATTGATCTCCGCCATCAACGACCGCGTTAGGAGACGCTGCACCATGAGGCGTACAGTCTCCGACAACGTGTCTACATGTACACTTTCCAGATAAGTATGCGGCACGCATATGTGCGGTATCCAAGGATCCTACCAATTGTTGCCTTCGTCCTGCATCCTGCATTACGATATCGAACGACTGTAGTTCCTCCACCGATGTAATTGGCAAAGGAAGCTGCGTTGCTTGCTGCCCTGGTAGCCCGGCAATAGTCGCAGCCATCGACCTCATGCAATTCTTCACATACTCCAGTGTCTCCATAAGTTTCTGAACATTACCTGCAAATGTATACCCTGTTTTAGCAATGTAGGAAGTTACCATCTATGGACTCCAGTTTATTCTTCAGTTGGTCCATATCGCATGCAGGAAAATGGTAAAACCTCAAGCACATGCTTACGGTGAATGCCATTCCAAACGCTTGAAGGAACGGTGCTGGAGGTGTCAGAGGTAGGCTCTAGGATTAGGACACTCAAGCTACAAAGCGTAAGTACCAACCCGAATCCGTTTTCCGAATCGGTGGGTTCGAATTTTCACCATAGTGAAATGCGGTATTAAACGCTGAAGTTTAAGATTGAGAAAAATGTACCCCTTACCTGTATAAGCTGGTTTGTATCCACCCAGGTTGTATTGCTGGGAAGACGACTGACGGGGGTCTCTACCCATCAAGTGGGCTAAATCAGTTAAAGAAAAGATAGGTGAAGAGCCATAGGGAACGGCTGTATGAACCATGCGCTTCCTGGGTGGCTCAAAGTCGTCGTCGTCGTCCGAAATCAACCGACGTGGCAAACGGTTGTGATGAAATGTTATATAGATGTGGCAACTCACATGAGTCTACGTGGGGGTGTGCCCATGTTGACTGTTGAATCCGTGTCTGCGGGTAGTTTCGAAAGGTCGACGGAGTAGGCTATTGCAGCAGCCTGATCGAAATCCACGGAAGACCTATGACAGCACAGAACTTACTGGTTCGCCCAAGTACAGTCACGTGGGCGAACGTGCAGTTCTCGTCCGCCGGCCGGTGTTCCCTCACAGCGTTTAGGTATTCCAAAGGGGGAACGTTTGGTAGCAACGTCCGGCGACCATCCCCAAACAGCCAAGAGCTGCTTATAGTTGTAACCGTGGATCCGGTGGACGTACTCAGGGAAACGACGCAATTTGTTAGAGGCCATAACGTTGATATAGTTGACTTATTCAAGTCCGTTTGCACAAACACTGATTATGAGAAAAATGTGATGTCAACGAAACGTTTATTAAATAATAATTGTCTGTACATAAACCCCCACTCCGCAAGAACGTGCTAGCTGCTGAAAAGGGATGCGGTTGAACGCATCGCCATTGAAATTTGTCAATATGTTTAAGATAATGTGCATGTTACCTGCGTCGGTGCTGGTAGCGGCCATTCCATGTTGTTCATTATGTCTTACATTGTTTGTCCAGTGCTTGCATACGCAGATCTTTGCCATTAAGAGTGCATTCAGCGCCCTGTGCTTGCCAATCCGCTGCACATAGATGCATTCACTCTGTTAACAGCCCTTCATATGCCTATCGGCCGAATACAGTTGCGACCTTGTACCCCGTTCCAATGTTGCTTCGTACTGCATCACCCACGCTTGCCCAAAACAGTAATGTAAAAGTCATGGTCATGGTAATGGCGACGTACATTTAAAAGATCTGGATGAGTAAAAACACGGAAACGTCCTGCAATGTCGCCACTGATATTACTAAGCGAATGCGCCCTGCAAAAGAGAAAAGAAGCTCACAATGAAGCTATCTATGTAGAGCACAAGTAATTGCGCAAGTGAACATAACAATGCGCAAACTGTGCGTTAGGGCGATAGCACCTAGGGCAAACCAACGACAAAGCTTGGGAAATAAAACCAAGCTGAACAAATTATGTTTGCAATATTATAATAAAAACACTTACGGTGCTTCTTATATCTAACCCAAGTCAAAAAGGCTTCTTAGCAACTCAAACTTGTTTCTCAACTGTCGAAAATGCACAACGAAAAAAGAAGCCCACTACAGCGAAGCAGAATTGGTAACCAAACGGAGCAGTGCCAGAGGAACCTGAAAATTTAAGTGCGCGGCGAAATTCAAAACGTGGGAAGATGACCCTTTCTAAGAAACCATGTACGATTTTTCGACAGAATAAAGCGGCTAAACAATGTTATGCTTAGTTATCAGTTAACGTAACCTACACAC
Organism: Dicrocoelium dendriticum; assembly: GCA_944474145.2. Taxonomy (NCBI): domain Eukaryota; kingdom Metazoa; phylum Platyhelminthes; class Trematoda; order Plagiorchiida; family Dicrocoeliidae; genus Dicrocoelium; species Dicrocoelium dendriticum. The sequence continues at coordinate 70,423,138 of OX104065.1, read as the reverse complement.
ATATGTACAGCCCTTGCTGGAATACGGAGTAGATCACGTAGCCATCAATATTATACCAAATGACTTTGAAGGAGTTTGAAGGACTTTGACTACCGAAAAAGTACTTCATGTGCTAACAGGGACAGTACACCTGAGCACACACCTGCGAAGCTCAGCTGGACACGGCATCAACACAGAATAGAGAGGTCACCTGCACTTCGCAATCCTGATAAACTAAAGGAACCCATAAAGCGAAGAAAATCAATATAAGTAACCTGAATCATTCGACGTGGACAGCTCCAACCTCTTGCGGTTGACTCCGAAGGAGACCACACAACCGTTCAGTTTAGACAAAATATAAATTTGTGAACCTTGATTGCGAATATCCGCGAGAGTACTCGGTCAGATGCAATCTTGCCAATGTTATATCACTAGCCGGTAGCGTTCCAGGACGTGGCGGGTCTTCCTCTGGCATGCGTTTTCCCTACAAAAAGCCTTAAATGTCTGTTTAACAACACTACGAAGAGGCGGATGTGACTCGCCACTCAATAAAGTCATCGCCCCAATCTCACGTTGGCAAGTTGACCGGTACCATATTTACAAATTCTGTGCACAAATCTGCTGCCGTACGAACAAGCCCACATATTTGATCAGTTACATGCCACTATCCTTAAATATTCCTGCAGCTCTTTCGTCATGTTTCACTCACTTGACCCGCAGTGTGTACACAACCTCATCGGACTAGTTCCTCATCAACATACTCCACATTTGTGCTCTGGTTTCTTATTTCTACATCTCGCATTCTGTGGAACTAGACTTCGTACAATCTTTGGACCGGATGGGCCTACACTACTGACTCCATGTGTACTATTCCCGTTCTCGGTGCTTCCAATCATGCTATCATGTACAGTATTGCATAAATGCTGATCATGCCCAAAAGACGTGCCTTGCTTTGTCGAGAATAATATTTATTTATTTATTCATGGCGCCGGCGCGACATCACTCTCACCTTGAAGGGGAGAGTGTAAAATGCAGCGGTACGTTTGACACTACTGTACGGTTGTGCAACCTGGCCCATTAGACCAGCGGACATAAGGCGGTCTTCGCAGTTTGGCTCACATCTGCTGCGAACACCGCGTGAGCAACGAGCGTGTTCGACGCCTTGTTTCTGGCACAGGAAGAGGAACTGTACTACGCAGCACCGTTAAATCACGCATCAGGCTCCGATGGCTCGACCACGTGCTACGCTTGCAAGTCCACCGATTCCCGCGACGTCCGTTGTTTGCGTGCCGTGGGTGTGGATGGAGGAAGAGGTGGGGTGGCCAAGGGCTGACTTTATCGAAAGGAATGGAGGTCCTCACTTCTCCGCGAACCTCTCTTGGAGCACCTCGACTCCATGGTTTGGTCAGAAAGATGAGGAGCACGTTTGGCTGGATATACCTGCTGATATGGCTTGGAGCCGACCTCAGTGACGTTCGTGCTGTGAGTTGCTGTGTCCCACCCCATCCCTCTCAGCCTCCCTCGCCAACCACGATCTTACTATTTAGCCTTATATACTTTTGCCTAGTACTTATTTGCTGCATAGTGGCCGGCCGGTAGCTTACCGGAACGATGCCCATCCATTACCGGTAACTCAGATGACTTGCACCTGTTGCATTTCTTTTTCTTTTTGCTTCTTTGTATTGCGGCACAATAGCTGAGGCGTTTTCCACCTCTAACTAACGTGCATAATGACGGTAAATGAGGTTCATGTCCCACTTGCAGTTGTACAACAGCTGAGGCGGCAGCAGGATAAACCTGCGAACAGCGCACCGTTTTACTAGCATAGGCGCACATGCCGATGAAACTGCTGCCTTAATACACATACGAAAGGGAAAGTCAAACTTAACCCACGACACATGAACTGCTCGCTTTGATAAAAACAAGAAACTTACCGGCAGCGTGATGCACATTCGCGAATACAAGGTAACTCGTTCACTTCTGCAAATGGCTTTCATTTGAAAATGCCCGTGCTGTTGCCGCCTGGTCACCTGCAATGCGTTTCGTGATTACATGGAATAACGGGAACTTACATTCTGCAGGAAACACATTCATACGTATCCTCAGCAAGATAGGATGCGCAATTTTCATGGGACCACCTTGAGCCCCTGTCACACATCACTCGAGACATCGCTGTCGCGCGTTCCAAAGTCCTCTTCCCGCAGACCCAATCCACAAACCGCGGTTGGAACCTGGCCACTTGCACTCATATGTGCACCAACTTTGCTCTGCATTCTGCATCTTGCGGTCGTAGTCGTCGGCAGCCGAAAAATTGCCACCGCACGTTGCGCTGGTACCGGGAGCCGGGTGTACAACACGTCGGATCAAGGGTTCCTTGCGCGCAAGTTTGCGATGCCAGGGATCCTCTACAGGTACCACCGTAGCGGAAGTTGCTGGGCCTCGGATGCATTCTGTCTGCCCTCCATTATAACGCGCTCCTCAAAGTTTTTCGATATTTCAACGGAGCCGGCCGCAATAACTTGCACCGCGTCCTCACACTGACCTCCCAATAAACGTGGTACGTTTCCCGTGCACAACGGTATACTTTCTGAACACGTCGACTTGTCGCGGCGAAGGTTTTTATCCAACTTAGCGGGGTTAACTTTCCCGAACGCACGCAACATATCCAGCGCTTGCAGATATTCGTCCGTGCCGAGGCTTCGGACGTTCATAGCGATTTCCGCCTGCACCACTTGCAATCCTGTAATATTTATGTGCCTGGCTATCACACTGTGTACATGTCCAACGGCGGAGACAGTTTCACATTGACCGCAACACAAGTTCTCCGCCGTTTCAGGGTAGACCGCTGGATCAATCAGCTATCGGCATTCTTGTAGGGCCTCCTGGGCATTCCGATTCTCCCCTGCCACCACGTGCAATATGCGACCGCAAGGCGTACGCCGAGGGCCATTAAAAATATTTTACTGCCTTTGTCTATAAAAGCGGTACACAGCGGACACTTATTCTGACACCACCCGGTACCGTCCATCCGGCATTTCACCCACCATAGTTGTGCGTTGAAAATGCCTCATCACCCTTTCGCGAGCATATGCAATCAAGCTGCTCACCGGTTCTTACACCACAAATCCGTCACCGCGTGCTGTAATACTTCGCACTCACTCCTTCGCTACCTGAGTGCTATGACGATCGGCCTTGCATTTCGCACGATTAACGATCACCTCGAAAAGCGCCCGTAAAGTAGCACGCTCGCACAAAGGGCGCTTAAGGTGCATATTTTCCTTCTCCACTTGATTAGTGGAATTGCCTCCGGACATCATAACATGCCGTAACTGCTGAGCCGCCCAGCATCTCCACCATTGCATCCATGTTCTACGGAAATAATGAAAGCATTCCGTATTCCTCTGCCGAATGTTCTTCGGTATTCCATGCAAACGCGTCTACTCAGGTGTGAATATAGGTTCCTTACCAAACGGATCTGAAAAGTCATTCCCGCCGGATCCACAACTGACGGCTGCCTGCACCGTCTGTTTCTGTCCTGTAACATGAGGACACGGCACAACACCATGCACGCCACCGAATACGCCTTCATGCATGCGCTGATTTGCTGCGTGCATTTGTCTACCACGATACTACTCACGGATGCCGTGCATGGATCTATCGCACGCATAGCTGTTACCGCCTCCAAGGGACTCTCCGTCGTCTCATTTGGCAATAAGTCGTAAACGATGACCTCCCCACCCCTTGACGTCAAGGACGATCAATGCCATAGAAGCTAGCCGCCATAATTAGCCAGATGCGTCGAATACGCCATTATGACTTCGCCGTGTAGTGCAAGCAACCTCCGAAGGCGCGCAGGTACGAAGCACAAGAATCGCACGTCCAACTGCTGCCTCAAAACCGTACATGTACCTATGTTTTCCAACGTGACGACTACATGTTTCACCTCACTTACTTGCTCCGCCTGACTCTAATGTTTTAGATGATATAACTCACGTCTGGTAATACGAATTCCATTAACACGAAATTCCTGAATAGACGTGTCTGACGAAACGACTTCATCAACGTTAATAACGCCGCCTCCTGTTCCGCACCAAGTCGCCGCTTAGTCGAATAAAGCCAATATTTCCTCAACTGGAACACATACGGATGCCTCAAGCTAACGCGCCCAATTTTATAATACCTGCCTTTCAGTACCACGGAAACTCGGGCCTTGCGGTTCTGACATCCGTAAATAAAAGCTTCATAAACAGTCAAATTATTACGCACCTTACCGTTTCCCTTTCGCATTCTCACGCTTGCTGTGCACACATCGACGTTGAATAAATCGAGAAAATAGCAATCAGGGAGAGCGCTTCCAGTCCTTTGCTTATTACCCGCCGCAGTAATCACCGTGCATCTAGAAAACGAGCCTGCAGTTTTGCTTTGGGACCGCATCAACTCGCGTTAGGACTCCTCCGTTGCCTTGTAACTGACAGATATCATGCAATGAAAAGTTGCGGTATCATCCTGCATGGCGGAAGACACGAAACGCGCCAAAAATGTACAACCTAAATAACTCACATGCGCAAACCACTTATACTATCTTCATACCTTAATCATAAGGTAAATTGAAAGTACCCTTAACTTGCCCTTACCGTTTACATGACTATACAACATAGAAACCACATGAGCATGTTTGCCCTGACTGTATCCCGCATCCGTCAAGAGCACTACTTTCATCGCTTATTGTTGCAGCGGCGTAGTCGCAGCACCCTTACCCCGTAAAATCTAGTGCACAATAAATAGTTTATAGCCATTTTCTGGCATTATTCCCGGCTATATTTCGACCTTTGCCATTTTATTCAATCCTGTGCAAATGTGTTACTGCAATTGTTTAAATGTGTTACAACCAGGTTACGCTGTAGGAACCACAACCTGCGCATATCCGTGACCGGCTGTGGCTAACGACGTTAAGTTGAGCGCTCTTGTTCACTGAAGTCTTTTGATCCAAAGAAGATGAATCAAGCTCGTTTTGGTAACTTATCTGTGCTATTTGTACCTCAGCTGCTATGACGTCCAAATGCTTGGCATACCTTACAGGAGTTATTTCGAGCTATAAAGCCTTGCAGTGCAACATCTGCTATGGGTGGACTCACGTAGCTTGCTGTGGAGTCGGCCATGAGTTGTACGAATTTCTCTTGACATCCACAGTTCCGGGGTTATGTTTCTTTTACAGTCTGCGCCGTGTTGTGATAAGCAACAAACGATGCCTTGACGGACTGCCTGAGCTCAATCTGCTCGACTCTCCTGCTCAAGCTGAGATGAACATCGCTCCTGTCTCGCTATCAACTCCTTGCCTTATCGCATGTGCTTCTGGCGCAGCTACCCCAACGGGTAAACGTAGTCGAGCACCATCCACCTCATCTAAAGAGACGTCTGCGGTTGTTGACCATAGTGAAGAGTCTAAGATCAAGACGTACGCAGAGGTGGTAAAAGAAAACGTACAAACTTTTGAACGTAAAAGCAAGACAGGAGTTAGGCTAAAATCCAAGTCGTTAGCATCACTATCGCAGTTGCATTTGGTTCGCTATATAGTCCGTCAACTGGAGAAATAGCTTAAGGATGGCTCAGCTGTTCTGAAGCCGAAGCTCCACGAGAATGTCACATCGCCATCTCCCAACGCTGCCTTATCATCTTCAATGAAGCCCAGTCCACCAAGTCTACCCCAGCTGAAAGGATTGTATTTGACCAGGAGTTCCTACAACGGATGGTCTGTTTATTGTTCGATGAAGGCGAACAAGGAATCAACATTGTTTCAGCCTTCCGACTCAGCAAGAAACAGGAGGACTACTCACAGGTTCGTCCACCTAAAATTATATGGCAAAAGATGATGAGGCCCGTCGCATCATTCGACGAGCTCCGCGACTTAAAGGTGAATAATTTATGTTTGGCGAGTTCTTTATCCTGCGGATTGAGTGAAAATGAAACAAGCAGTTGACGAACCCAGGTCCCGCCGAGGCAACAGTGAGACAGATTTACATATTGTGGATTCGTGTAGTTCGAAAAGCTACCAATATTCGCTGGAAACCACTACTTGTCATACCCAGGCGTTAGAGGAGAAGAACGGCTTGCGCGTGCTTTCCGCTAATGTGCGCATTATTGGAAACAAACTCGATGAAATGCAATGGTTTGCCGCAGCGAATCATCCTGACTTAATGGCTTTCACCGAGACCTGGTTTTCCGCTGATATCCTGGACTCCGTGGTGCAGATCCCCGGGTACCACCTCTGCCTGGCCGTCCGCAAATGATGTAGAGCAGGTGGAGGCGCGATCCTGTACTGGAATGAGAACCTCTAGGCTCATCTACTTGAAGCTACTCGTGATGGTAGCAGTGGTTTCGAAGACCTGTGGTGCCGGGTTCATGATGGAAGTATATCTCTGATGGTCGGGATTGTCCACAGAGCTCCATTGGTTTCCGGATCTCGGCTGCTGGATTCCATCAAAATGCGTGGTGGGGGAAAGGACTGTGTACTATTAGGAGACTCCAATACTCCAAGTGTCGACTGAGATTTGCTGCATTGCGCTACTTCTTCAGACGTTTTCTCTGTGGAATTTTCGGAAACCGTTCTCGAGCGTACCCTATTACAAAAGGTTACTGTGCCTACCCGTATATTTGTCGGACAACCCCCCATATTCTCCAGCTTGTGCTTACCACAGGCGTAATCAGATGTCGCAGACACTACCACTATTCCGCCTATTGGTAATAGTGATCACTGTCTGGTTTCATTCCTCTGGGTCCGACGCCTCACTCTTCCGTAGATATTTCTGGAGAGCCGTCCCAATCCCACTGCAAGCGGCCGTTAGCGCTGTGGACCGGAATATCCCTCTATCCTTGGACCCAGATGAGGAGTGAAACCTTTTGTACTTAAAGCTGATTTCAATTTTTGAGCGGGCTGTTCATTTTTGCAAAAGGCGAATGTTTACCAGAAGCCCTCCATGGCTAGACCGAGAATTGAGTTGCTTAACGTCCGAAAGACGTAAATTATGGGACTGATTCTAGCTTACGCACTGCGAGCTTGACTAGTCTGGGTAAAAAATGAGCAGAAATAACTGTATCGTGAAAAAAAGTCAGAAACGGCATCCGTATGAACTCATTTTGGCTGTGCAATCCCGGACGAAATCGAAGGCAATCTACTCTTACTTGAAAAGCAGTACCAAAGCTGGCAGTCGCCTTCCTGCCCTGCTTTCAGCATAGCAAGGCCGTTTACTTTACGATGATGCGACGGAAGCCAGGTTACAGGCCCTGCAATATTCATCTGTTTACTCGCACGAGACGCCGTTACCAGGTGACATTGCGACAATCCACCCCCTTCGTTGCAGCACACAGAAAGGAGTGTGGCTGACGTTGCCAAAGGCCTTTGTGAATTAGATCTGAACTCCTCGCCGGGTCCTGATGGGCTGCACTCCCTGTTCCTCAAGACCGCAGCGGACTATATTGCTGCTTCCCGCTGTCAGCTCTTTCTTCACTCCCTGGTAGCTGGACGCCTCCCGGTTGCTTGCAAGTTGGAGGCCATTAAACCTATGTACAAGCGAGGGGATCGTGAATATCCTGCAAGCTATCGACCTATCTGACTAACATCCGTACTGTGCAAGTTACTGGAAAGGCTTCTAAAGCGCGCTCTGCACCTTCACTTTTAGAACCCTAACCTCATCTCCTGTGTCAAGCATAGCTTTCGGCAGGCACGCGCATGCACCTCGAAACTGCTTGCAGCTATGGCAAACTGAGCAAAGTCGTTAGACGCTGGAAAAATATTGGAGGTGGTTTTCGTAGATGTTTGCAAGGCTTTTGACATGTCTCCCGTGAAAGGCTTCTTCTTATACTTCGAGGTACCGGTGTCTCTGCGACATTCGAGACATTCGATCCTTCCTGGGATCGCTGATTTTTTGAATGGCCGGACCATGCGAGGCAAGGCGAATGAAGCCTACTCCACTCCTGTGCTGATGACTAGCGGTGGTCCGCAAGGGTCCACACCTGGCCCATAACTGTTCAAGATATTCATCAATGACATCCAATCGGAGCTTCAGAATGATTGCCTAATTTACACCGATGATATGAAGACGTGGATAAAGGTATCCTGTCTTGAGAATGCTGACAGCTTGCAGGCATCATTGGACATTCTATCCGACTGGTCAGTCAAATGATAATTGCCCGAACCTCGTGAAAAATGCCCTGTTCTCCCACTAGGCGCCCCTGAACCGTTCGGGCTATACCATAGTGGTGGGGGTTACTCGGAAGCACCATCCTTGAAAAACATCTCAGGGTGCTGGTCGCACATGATTTATGGACCGCAGTAGACACACTACGGAGGGTTGCCGCTGCCAACAATATGTCCCATGCCATACGGAGAGCTTTCTTGCGAATGACTTCGGAAATCTTCAGTATCCTGTTTACTTCTCTTGTGCGCCCGATCCTTGAATACTGACTATCCGCCATCTGTCCTCTTGCCAAGTTCTGGTGTAACAGGATCGAGGTGGTCCAGCGGCGTGCTTCGAAGTCCATTCTGGAGCTAAGGGACTTGCCTTACCCACTTCGACTACAGCGGATGCACCTGTTCTCCCTGGACTATCGTCGACGTAGAGATGATCTGCTTGTTATTAGGCGTGTTCCGATGGGGGAAATGGGGATGGAGACACCAGCTTTCTTTCAAGTCAACAATGATAGTTCCACTCGGGGACACAACTGCAAACTATTTAAACCCAGAAGATTCATCATTCGCCCTACCCTCGCTCTATCAACCCGCATTGTAAATGACTGGAACGACTTGTTTAAACATGGGTTCGACGCGCGGACTGAGGAAAGTTTCGAGTGATTTTTGGCCCCTCACTTGCTGAGTATGCTGAAACCTTGCTTCTTCCAATGTAGCTGGTACGACCCCTTGTGGAATACCGTCACGTAGTGACTCACGGCATCCACGCAATGTTTGGAAATTAAAGATGAAAAAGGACTTTCCTTCTGCTCTCTACAATCCAGTGATCGAATGAACAGTATGTTTGAATCCGTACGCCATGGAGTCTGATTTCCGGAAAAGCTACCTTGGGCATTCTTTTGACCATTTTTGTGAATGTGTTAGTTTGTTTTCAGACTTTATGCTTCTCTATTACGTCATGTTCGTATGTACAGCAGTAGAAAGTGTAAGGTGTCGTGGGTAAGGTACGTGAGGGTCATTGATCGCTGTGTCCGTTGCGCACGTTGCGAGTCAAAAGGTACAAGAATGCGGCTTGTTTAGTAGGCTTTTGTTACTATTATTCTAGACCTTACAGCTCACGTGATGCTAGCTGCAAAGTTCGTGTGAACCTCATCAGAACTGGGCGCAAGCTGAAAGTCACGACCTTCGACCTGTCTCATAACCACGCATTTAACCACTTTTTGAGCGACATCCCATCAATCGTCGTCATATGGACGCTGAGTTCAGTCATTCCGTGGACCGTTTCCGCTAAAACACCCACACCAGTGACATCAAGTAGTTCGTCGAGGTTCGATTCGGAAAGCATATTACCAGCGAGGATGTCCGCAATGTTCGTCTTAAATTTCGTCCTGGCTTTGAGTGTAAGCTTACATTGCTGGTTTTAATGTCTGCAGTAAAATTGCATTAGGTTGTCAATTCTATTGAGGAACACGTTGCGCGAATTTTTTCAGAGGAAATCCTGTGCACACAAGCATTATTTGCTCGGCGTCAACAAATAGAACTGTTCCGCCGATTATCGTTTGTCGTTGGTGTAGTCGCTGCTCAGGGTGCTAACCGGTTGAAGTAAATAAATAAATAAATTATGTATTCTCGACTAAGCGAGGCAAGCCTGCGCGGGCATGATCATGTTAAGAGTACAAAATGTGATCAGTTAATGTACAACGGCACAATGGGATTGTTGCATGTGTTTATATATAAATGTATGTAAGTTTGCATGTAGGCGTGTTTAGCTTTGTTTATGGGATTGGTAAATGTTTCCTGTCGTTTTGCTTGAATGTGTTTGAAGGTGTCGCCAGTGATTGCTGTCAGTGGACTTGAAGCGCTTGTTCGGATAAGCAATGGGTGACTTTAGTTAGTGGCGAGTCACAACCGCCACGTCACAGCGTTGTTAAACGGACATTTGTGGCTTATTTTAGGGAAGTCGCTTGCCAGGCGAAAACCCACTACGTCCTGGAACACTGCCGCCGAACTATTTGCTGGAAGGTGGTAAACCCGAACCATCCAGCTGGCACCACAAGTAGGTTGTTCGGCCAGCCAGAATTGATAGCGCCATTGCTTGTTGCTTGCAGCTTTAAACTACACCAGCTTTTATTAAGTGGCATCATGGGTTAGGGTCAGCTAATATTTTATGCGTTTATGCTTCGGGAAGATAACGCAACTTTGCTTGCGTTTTTCGAAACCTTGCAGCATATTATAGCTCATGATTTTTCTGTCAGCAGAATAATGCCGGACAAAATGGCTGCTCAACTACGTGCAGCGCGCGCGGTTATTAATGTGAGCTTTTGTTGTGCTACTTCCACATCCGCCTAGCCGTCTGGAAGCATGTAAGTGCTAACTCCTTCGTTACATTATGTAGACAAACCTTAGCCGGTCGCGTTATCTAGTTCATCGCATGGCAACTTCGGACACGGAGAAAGTGTACAATCGCTTTCTATATATAATATTCTTGTTTTATATTTCAACCAGATTTTAAGCTACTTCAACGAACAGACCCCGGTTTGTGAGCTGTCTTACGTCGTACCGGTTGTACATGCAACTCCCATGGGCAAAACTTGCCCAAGCTGGACTGGTACATTTTGGAAAATACAACCAACAACCGAGTTGAAAATGCCAACTTGCGATGGAAGAAAGTTACCTATGCATCGGATGGCATTGTTTTAGCCGTTCGTGGTCTGGAAGCATTCAGAAGTTCTCCTGAAAGCGGCCCAGATTCATACGGCCTTTTCCTGTGACAGGCGTCAGCTACTAGAAGGCAGCGCATATGTTCGTCGCGTAGTTTGCCTCCTGAATACGTACGCTTGCAACTTGGTGATGCTCCATTTTGCACAACCTGTATTACAAGCGGTCTACTCGGACCTTGTTGATGGAGTAGTGTGTGAATATCAATAGCTGATGCATCCATAAGTTGAGATATCTCACCAGAGAAACCGCTTTACCATCGATTGCTCCTTGGGAACATGTACTTGTCCATTTTATGAAACCATGTGGCCGCCGTGTGTGCATTTAATGACGGCATATAAGCAGCACGCGTACCCTACAAGTAAGCCCTTTCTGACGGGTGCTTCAATTTACAGGTCAAATAACTACTTGCATTCGCTGGCTGGTGGACTACAACCTACCCAAAAAGTCCCTGCAGTAGCGGACGTTTAAAGTTCCCGTTACGAAACCAAGCACCGCTGAAATCGCACAACTTGTATATCATCTGCGAAGTGCTGAATGGCTTAATCCATCCGGATTTTCGGATACTTTGTCCTTCGATATTTAGCTACTGGTCGTTCACCTTCACCCGATTTTGCGGTTGCCTCTACCCCAGCAACATGCCCCACTTACGAAGGTAAGCGACAGCTTAATACAACAATTTCCTGAGCAGGCACTCAGGGGGAGATTACCATCGATCCGAGTGCAAGTCAACCAACCGCACCCCATCATATACCACCTGCACTTGGTACTGATGACCTATTCCCTTACCTTTATCGATAGGTTGTCGAAAGGGAGCCGTCGAGTTTCCCGCAACGGGAGGTATTGTGCAGAGTGTGGTGCCAAACTAAGTCATTCTGTGTAACTTAAACCCCTCTTTTCACTTTATTCCAGCGTCGGCATGGGTGCAAGCACAGTAAAGAAAACGCTGAGAAGGAAAAAGCTTGTTTAAGTAAAAACTCTCATTCAATTGCCAGACAGTAGGCTATAGGTTCACACTACTATTATATTTTAGCCGAGGAATACGACTTTATGTAATGATACCCTGTATGGGACAGGCGCGTCCAAGGCACGGATATATTGCATTATGCTGCATCTTTTCTCGCTACTTTCTGATAAATACAAAGCACAGTTGTTATAGCGTTTTTTGCGCTCTTTCGGGATTATAGCTCTATTGACAAATAACTGGACTACCGGCATGTTCAGTGCCAATGTACTAGGCCCCCGGTGGGTTGTACTAGCACACAGTTCTAAGGCTCGTGCTCCTAGCATATAGGCTCCATCCGTAGCACCTTTGGTGCCTATGTACTAGGACCAAGGTGGGTTGTAATAGCATACGGCTCCAAGGCACATGATCTTAGGATAGCGGCTCCATTCGTGGCACATTTGGTGCTAATGTACTAGGACTCAGGAGGGTTGTAATAGCACACGACTCCAAGGCTCGGGGTCTAAGGAGAGCGGTTCCATCAGTGACAAATTTGATGCCAATGTAATAGGACCCAGGTGGGTTGTAATAGCATACGGCTCCAAGGCTAGAACTCTTATGATAGCGGCTCCATCAATGGCACATTGGGTGCTGATGTGGTGGGAACTAGGCCGGCTGCACTGTGCATCAGGCTTCGAGGATCGTGCTCTCAGTATATAGGCTCCAACGGTGGCCCATTGGTGTCATTGTAGTAGGACCCAAGTGATTTGTTATAACACACCGCGCAAAGGCTCGTGCTCGTAAACTATAAATAAATAAATAGCTTATTCTCAAATTTATAGTGACACCAACTTAGGCATGATCAAGGTTTACAGGCAGTTGTGTACCATAACGATACTTTGGGTTCAGTCACGCGTAGTGTAAACGGCCAAGGCACTATAAGTTTAGTGAAACGGTACATGTAGAAGGAGCGTATCATATTCTTGCACATGTCGGGAAAAATTTGAAATATGAGTCTAGTCGACTTGCCAATATGTAGTTGTGGGCAGTGACTTTATTCAGTGGCCAGTCACATCCGCCACGTCGCAGGGTTGTTAAAGAGACATTTGTGGCTTTTTATATGAAGAATGCTTGCCAGGCTAAAACCCACCACGTCCTGCAACACGCCGTAAAGTATTTTGAACACTAATGTATAACTGGCAAAGCCGCTTGACGAGTGATTACTTATTCAGTTCTTCGCAGTCAAATGGCTTCCAATTTCCTCTGTAGTCTGGACAGATAACTTGATCAGGGCCACCGTAATTGTTGAGGTCGGTGGAGAATGCGAACACCACGAATAGTCCTCTGGTTGTGTGTCCAGGTGAGCAAATTTTCAAACTTTCTGGTGTCTGGATTTTTCAGATGTATACTCTTCGGCAGTGTGAAGACGTATTCAGCTCCCCACATTGGACAACTGTTGTGGTGATTCAGTTGAGTCTTTTTGGTATACAACCATGCTTCAAATAGGTCCTTGTCGGTGCTTAGGTCCGCCTTGGACGAAAACTGTTCTTCTGTGTAATCCCAGATCTCCAAGAATTTCCGGGCCTCGGAGAAAATGGAAAGTGAGAGACGACCAAGAGAAGACCGCAAGAACAAGCGTGGAGTTAAACATCCTTCAAATCTTATGTTACAACATTTAGAGTGGAGACAAAGTCAGGTGCCACAATGATTATGCTGAAAGTGTCTTTTGAAGGTCCTATAGAATCAATGGCCGTATGGCTACATTGCTAACATCTACGAAAAGACAAGAGCGTGGTACCAGTAAGTAATCCACAAGTATCCGTTTAGTATGAGGCGAAATTTGCATAGGGAGAGAGGAAAGAAAGTCAGAAGACTGGTAGTGCTTGGTGCATAAACAACACGTAGCCGGCCTAATACCATAGGGTGCAGTGAATAAGGACCATGAAAGTAAATAGTTTGCGGCGAGAGAGATCTAAAAGTCAGTTGGTGGTAAGGCAGCGGAAAGGTTGGATGCAGACATTCTAGGATAATAAAGGATATTGAGATAAGGTGTGGCTCCTAACAAGCTCTGGACCATTGTAGATGAATGGGGCCCATGACCACTAGCTGCGTCCATGCAGAGCTGCCGAATTTAAGACGATCGACAGATGGTGGCGCTAGGAAAGACTACCAGTGGCCAGATGTAGCCATTTCAATATGACGCTTGGTCACTAGTGCATGCCCACGGGGTCACAGAATGCATCAACAAGCCAGCGCAGGTAAGTGTTACCGACATCCCAAGAAAATGTAGGATAGCGTGAAAGGGAGTGTATCCTAGCATGCTCAATGTCTGCGCAGCATGTAGCCTACGACGAATCGCTGCAAAGAGGTGTGGAAGATAAAAAGAGCAACAGATAGTGGCGCCGGGAGAGAGAGTATCGTTGGCCGGCAACGGCATTTGGATTGAGCCTTCTAATTACTAGTGGCTACCTACAGTGAGAGAGTAAGTCAACAAACCAGAGAGGGTATGTGATGCAAACAATCCAAGAGAAGAAACATTGGAGAGATAAGGAAATGCTCCTAGCGCAGTGATCCAGGTTGCCTACAATAATGCGCTGCAGCTGAAAAGAGGAAATGAAGGTAAGACGAAGAGTTGATAATGGCACTAGAAGGGGGAGAATAGGTGGCTAGCAATGGCATTTGGATGAAGCTTTCTAGTTACTAGTGGATACCTATAATGTCCCAGATTTAGTCAGCACATGTATATGACATAGATTCTACCAGAGAAGAAAGGTTGGTGAGATAAAAGCGTGGCTCCAGCCAGCTCCGGATATGCGCAGTGGTGCATGGTGCCTACGGAGGATAGTTACTGTTAGACGGAGAAGCCAAAGACGGTGAGCAGATAATGGCGCTAGGAGCGAGAGTAGCAGTGGTCAGCAATGGCATTTGGATGAAGCCTTCTACTTTCTAGTGGATAAGTAGTGTCTTCAAATAAGTCAACAAACAGCAAGTGTATGTGATGCAGACGGTCACAAGGAATGAAGTTTGGAGATATAAGAGATTGTCAAGTACCAAGCTCCGGATATGCGCAGAGCATGGAGCCTACAACCACTACCTGCTGTTAGACAGAGGTGCTGAGGTTAAGACGGTCGGCAGATAATGACACTATGAAAAACTTTCGGTGGCTATTTATTAGAGTAATTAGACGCGTTGTCTCGATATTTAGAAGTGCTATACTCTATGCTTTTTAGATCCTATATACGGCAGAACAGTGTTCCTGGAACATGAATTATGAAACCGTGCTATTCCATAATGACTAACAACAATGGAATAAAAGGTAAAGCCGCCCGAGCCAAACTCCGGGGCAAACGTAGACGTACTCATTCGAATACCGCAGTTTCTGTCGAGCACAGCTCTGCCTCATGCACTGCAAAGGCGGATAAAGCGACCAAATGTCCTGCTACAAAAGACAAACTGAATGAACTGCGCCCCTGCAGCATCCTTCTTATAGATCCTTTGAAAGATGCACTTAACGAACTCAGTGCACTCTCAACTGAAATGGTTGCTCTCAAAATGGAAATGGCTGTTACCAAAACAGAGCTAGCAAAACTTATGCCATTGGCCCAACTCGCAGGAATAAGGACAAATGGCAACGCTGACGAGCTCAAAGATGCCGGCGCCCTTCTTAGTACCATCACTACTGAGATAAAAGAGCGCACCCGCCGTGCCCGAAACGTGATCGTCTTCAACGTTCCTGACAAACTTCCCTTGGAGAAAGTCACCCGCCTACTTACGTCCATGTGTAACATCCCTCCTGACATGTGCGTGAGTAAGCGGCTCAGAAAATCGAAGATCAGTCGCAATTGCCCTATCCTTATCGCATTCAAAACTCCAGAACTGGCTACAAGCTTCATAGCAAATCGATTTACCTTAAGAACAAACGCAAACATTGGGCCTATTCTTATCAAGCCTGATCTAACGCCATTGCAAAGAGCTCTCCCACCGGCTACTAATACCAAAGCAAGACAACAGCCTCATGATTCATTGCTGGTTGTCAGGGCTACTGCTTGCCCTACTACAAGCACTAACGCGGATCTGGATCTAACCCCCCTGCGTCACGCGTCGACGACAGCATTACATCCCGACTCAAGCCCCACAGCCCTAGTAAACGAAAAGTCAACTAACGTTCAAGCTTCGCCCCCGCTAACGATACAAGAAGCTGAGTCAATGCATAGCACCTCCGACATGAGTGACACCGATTCCGAATCTATCAATTTAGACTTCCCGATGATCAATTCCCTTCCCTCCCCTCGTGCAAAGCCGTAACCACCCTCGCAACACGACCGACTACCAACAAAGGTCAACCGCTGAAACACGGCACGCCTCGTAATGGGATGCACTCCCCGCTGATGCATCACCATAACAAAGATAATCGTACCCAAGCAATGTCCTCATGGCACAAACGGACAGCTGATAAGCCCCAAACAACATTTGCACCAATAGATCGCGTGAGATCGAAATCCTTCCGATCCCAAACGCCGCCCCCCACGCAGATTTCAACCCAACCGGCCCAATCACTGCGCAAGCTCTACCTACTCGAGACGCCCAACAATGCTATTAAGCCCTAGAAATATAACAAATGCCATGGCTTTCAAAAACCGAGGACGTCCTACCAGTCACTGTAACAAAATAAAATTATGAACAGCCCGCGCTGCATCAACGCAGTGATTCCTCTGATAACCAACTATCCGCCTGGTGCGCTATCGCCTAGTCGGCCCTACAAAAAGCGCTATGGCATCCAAAGCTCAAATGCACAACCCCGTTACCAATCCCCACAGTCTCTCGAAACAGGGGGGAACAAAGCAAACTCCCAAAGAGGACGCCCCTCTGAAAATCTGTACCGCTCCATTAACACCACCCCGCACTCCCTGGCCATACGTCCCCCTGAACGAAAAATACATCCGGATGACAAGCACTACATCAGGACCATGCTATCTACGGCCCCATTTTTATGGGATGCAGCAGGACACGACCCACCTCGCCCATTCCACCAAGAGTTCTCGCCAGCTCTCTATTACCTCCAACGACTCATATGCTCACTGCAACTAACCCCCACGGTTGGCTTCAGCCCTCCGGATAGGTTCTAAACTCAATATTATTACTACAGCCTCATTAGAGGCCGAATACCATCAGCTACCTCCTCAACCACTTCCTGATCACAATCCTATATCACACTCTCCACCATTTCTTACCACCTCCATGTACCCTACGCCCGTTACACCTTACTGTGCAACTTACACAATCGAACTCTTCCATCTCTCCTTGCGTTGAATCTTACAGTATGCTGCTTATTAATGCGCGATCTATTACACACAAGATGCACCTCATTGGCCCATTTATTCTGCTCTCATACCCACAGCTGGTTCCCATCACAGAAACGTGGCACCCCTCAAATGCCTCTGACAGCCTATTACCTATCCCTGGCTACGTTGCATTCTGTAATGGACGAGACAACCAGCGCGGTGGCGGTTGTCTTATCCATGTCCGGGACGATTTTGGTGCACCTGATTTCGAACTGCTGGATATAGGTGACCCTGAAGACTCCATCTGGATCCAGACGACAGGAGGTCACCTTGACCTCCCTCTACTTTTCCTGCTCTATATCAATGACGTGTTCCAGCTTTTCAAACACGGGACACCCTACCTATTTGCGGACGACATCAAAATTGACTGCCCATTTCATCCGTCAAACTTCCACACCGCCATTTCCCATATACAATAAGACTTAAGATCGCTAACTGCATGGTGCGACATATGGAAGTTGGCTTTTACACCATCAAAATGCAATGTCCTTACGTACCGATGCACCATGCTTCCAGATACCTTAATGCTGCAGGGCACGCCATTAGAGAACTGCCTGACAGTGCGTAAATTAGGCTTTAAAGGGTTGTCTGTACCAGGAGCCCAGAGAGCAATTCGAGAAGACGGATCGAGTTGCAGGAAAACTTTTATTGGTACAGTAAAAGATTCCATGTTATCTAGCTATAAATAAACGACACCGTAGACGCTCTAGCTAGGGGAATGGAGCAAACACTGCGCACAGGGCAGTCGCGAGATGCAACCGAAAAGAGCGCCAAGCAAACAATGGCGATGAGCAAGTAAAGCATTCGAACTCAGCAAGCAGTTCAACAAACCACACCGGTTGCCTAAGTGTACAATTATAGAATTTTGGTTAGAATTTTACACAAGCAAACCGGGGAATCTCCAGACTGCTACATAGCCCTCTCCCAGAAGGGACTGTGTAAGCAGTCCTTCGATCTACGTGAGGACTGTCCGTCGCGGGCCAGCCTTCTGCGAGACCAGGTTGTGAAACCTGATGCAGCTGCTGGGAGGGAACCATGCAAGCGGACCCTAGCGGGCTCCCACCCGTGTCCTCCCTACTGTGTCGAAACGGTAAAAAACTGTTTGTGGGGGGACAGTTAGTAAAGTTCACGTAGGCGGTTGAGCCGGAAGGTGTTTCTACTTCCAGTTGACGTGCGGGGATCCAGCGACAAGTGAAACCGAGGTGCAACCAACCGGCGGTGTATATGGAAAGCAAAATGAAAAAGCAGCGTAAATGCATAGCCATACACAAAAGAGTGTAAAGCGAAAAACATGCAAAGCTGTTTTTGGGTTTTCAAAAGATTTTGCTCTCTTTTGGTAATTTCAAAACGTTTTGATCTTTTTTTATGGATTTTCAAAAACGTTTGGTAAGAGCAGAAAATTTCTAAGGCACGTTCTACGTAAAATAGTGAGTGCTAACAAAGTCCGAAAAACGAACTAGAGGTTTGAGCTTCTTACCGCGTCGATTGATAGTAGGGCGAGTAGGAGTGCTGTCGGTTGCGGTTGTAGGTTCTGCTGGAGCGGGCTGACTCGTCTGAGGTTGCGGTGCGAGCTGTGATGGCACAGGCTGTGAAGGTGCTTGTTGCACCGAAGAGTCAGACTTTTCGAGGAATGCTGGCTTGAGTCGATCAATGGTGATCGTCTCAGTGGTGCTGCGTCGTAGCTTGCCTATGTCGGGATCAGCTTGTTGGGCAGCAGCCATAGCGGCTAGATCAATGTTGGTGCCAGGCGATAAGCTGATCTGTTGAATGCGTGAAAGCGCATCCGCAACGGGATTGAGATCACCTGAGACATGTCGTACGTCTGTCGTAAATTGAGAAACGTAGTCTAGGTGTCTAGTTTCCCGCGGAGAATACTTGTCTGTTGCGCCATTGATTGCGTAGATCAATGGCTTGTGGTCGGTAAAGACTGTAAAATTTCGACCTTCGAGGTAATGACGGAAATGTCGGATACCTAGGTAGATAGCTAACAGTTCCCTACCGAAGGTGCTGTAACGCGATTCGGCAGGTTGTAAACGTTTCGAGAAGAAACCTAGAGGTATCCATCGATGGTCGATGAGTTGCTGAAGAACTGCACCGACGGCAGTGTCAGATGCGTCAGTTGTCAGGGAGAGTGGTGCAGATGTGTCTGGATGGGCGAGAAGCGCTATGTTGGAGATAGCGTCTTTGAGCTTCTCAAAAGACAGTCTAGCGTCGTCTGGAAAATGAAAAGACCGTTGTTTACCGCGGAGCAAGTCAGTCATTGGTTGAACAATGCTCGCGCAGTTAGGTATAAAGCGTCTATAATAGTTGACCAGGCCAAGGAATCGGCGTAACTGTTTGAAGGAACTGGGAGCAGGATAGTCCTTCAGTGCCTGGATTTTGTCTGGCAGAGCTTCGATACCAGAGGCAGATATGCGGTGGCCAAGAAAGTCGATGGAACTTTGGCCAAGCTCGCATTTATCGGGGTTGACGGTAACCCCATGCTGTGTTAAGCGTTGGAAGAGAGCGTCGAGGTGACGAAGATGCTCCTCGTCAGAAGAGCTGGCGATGAGTATGTCATCTAAATAAGGATAAACGCCTTCGAGTCCTCGCGTTACCTCATGAATGAAACGCTGAAAAGTTTGGGCAGCGTTGCTGAGGCCGAAAGGCATTCTGAGGTACTCGAATAGACCAAATGGCGTGATGACTGCTGTTTTAGCAATGTCATCTGGTGCGACAGGTATCTGGTGGTAGGCACGAACTAAGTCGACTTTGCTGAAGATAGACTTGCCAGCTAGAGCTGAGGTCAAGTCGTGCATGTGCGGAATAGGGTATTTATCCGGGACGGTAACTTTGTTAAGTGCCCTGTAGTCACCACAGGGGCGCCAGTCACCGGATTTCTTTGGTATCATGTGTAATGGTGATGCCCATGGACTTTTGGACGGGCGGATGATTCCCAGTTCGAGCATTTGCTCGAATTCCGCCTTAGCAGCCTTGAGCTTGTCCGGGGCTAGTCGGCGAGGGCGGGCCGAAACAGGTGGGCCCTTAGTGCAGATGTAATGCATGACGTTTGACGTCACAGGAGGCAAGTCGTTCAGGACGCGAACGAGTTTAGGGTGCTTGCTGAAAAGTTCTAGAAAAGGCTGTGAAGCTTGAGGTAGGACACGAATGGGAGTGATAGCAGCCACGTTGGCGCTGGTCCCGATAATACTGAGCTGTGTCCTGGAATCGATAAGCTTCTTCCTTTTAGCGTCGACGATGAGGTCGAAGCGTTGAAGAAAGTCTATGCCTATGATGGCGAAAGGCACGGCAGCGATTATGAAAGGCCAGCGAAAGGTTCGCCGGAGGCCTAAATTGAGCGTTAGCAACTTTTCGCCGAAGGTTGCGATTGGTGTGCCATTGGCGGCACGCAGCTTGGTCGGCGATGGTGAGACGACCTCATCTGAGCTACGGGGTATAACGCTAACTTCGGCACCAGTGTCGACTAGAAACTCGGTGCCGGAAGTTAAATCCCTAACGCGGATGAGGCGACTTTGGTGTTGGCCAGTCGCGTCCGTCGCCGTTACGGACCGGCCGAGGTTTCCCTGCTTCTCGGCGAAGTTGCAAGGTTTGACACATTTACGAGCTGCGGTACCAAAACGCTGGTGGTACCAACAGCTAGCTTGCCTGTTGCTAGACTTAGAACGTTTGCAGGGCGATTTTGATCGGCTATGACGACGACGGTTCATAGTAAGCTGTTGCACCTGGCGACTAAGTGTCGCAACTTGTGTTTGGAGGGCTTCTATAGTTGACTGTAAGCCAGTGATAGAAGTGCCCTGGGACGCGACGGCATTCATCTTGCTGGCGTCGGCTTGTGGCTGTGATCGTTCAATAACTCGATCCGCTAAATCTGCTAGTTGAGTGAGCGAAACGGAGCTCACTGTAGCGAGAATCGCTTGCGTGTTTTCCGGTAGCCGTTGTAGCCATAGTTCGCGAAGTAAAGTCTCATCCATGGTTGAGGAACCAAGGAGTTGCTGCATCTCTCGTAGCAGGGTTGAGGGCAGTTTGTCGCCCAGCTGTAGATCCCTGAAAAGCTGCTGCAGGCGAACTTTCTCAGAGGGCATAACACGCTTAATCGTGGCCTCCTTGAGAGCCTCATAGCGGTTATCGGTCTGAGAAATGATAACGTCACGAACCTGCATTGATATCTCCTTGGGGAGATAGGACAGGAGCTTGCAATACTTCGCGTAGTCGGAAGTGATTCTGTGGTTATAAAACTCGGCCTCAAGATGAGCGAACCACAAAACAGGATCCATGTCCCAAAAAGGTGGAACTGAGAGAGATACAACGCTAAGCATAGACTCTACCTTATGGTCTACAGATTCCATGGCTTTAAAAAATGACGCAAAAAATAGGCTACAGTATGCAAAAATAAAACCGGAAAATATGAAAAATAAATGGAACGAGCTCACCGGAGAAAAGTTCGAAATATCCGGCATTGAGATTGTTCCGGATCCGAGGTCACCAATTTAGAGGGTTGCTTGGACCAGGAGCCCAGAGAGCAATTCAAGAAGACGGATCGAGTTGCAGGAAAACGTTTATTGATACAGTAAAAGATTCCCTGTTATCTAGCTATAAATAAACGACACCGTAGACGCTCTAGCTAGGGGAATGGAGCAAACACTGCGCACAGGGCAGTCGCGAGATGCAACCGAAAAGAGCGCCAAGCAAACAATTGCGATGAGCAAGTAAAGCATTCGAACTCAGCAAGCAGTTCAACAAACCACACCGGTTGCCTAAGTGTACAATTATAGAATTTTGGTTAGAATTTTACACAAGCAAACCGGGGAATCTCCAGAATGCTACAAGGCGTGCACTACTCCTGTTCGCTGAACTTCGCGGAACAAGTAATTTATTCCGCAGCTAACGCACGCTCTCTTATCGGTTACATTCTCAAAACCATGACAATACAGGAATCTAGAACTGTGCTGTACAAAACATGTACCCTACCCCTGCTAGAATACTGCTCTATAGTATTCACCAACCTTAGAAAATGCGACCGAATAGCTCTCGAAAAGGTTCAGCGTACCTTCACAAAACGCCTCCTGGGGCACTCAATTCTAAGCTGCCGTGATCGGTGCAACACACTTAAGCTCGACCCCTTATGGCTGCGCCGATTGAAAACCAACCTCGCTTTCCTATACTCGCTCATTAACAATATCAGTGGGAGCCAACTAACCCCTGTCTCAAACTCATATATCACGTCGTACCCCCTACGTGATGGGCCCTACTCCATTATCCTACCAAGAACGCGCAGCAGCATTCGCTCCAAATTCTACCTCTACAGATACGCACACGTATGGAATAGGTTACCTCTCACAATGAGGGCATCTAGGAATATAAACCAGTTCCGCTTCTCTATTAGCAAATACCTCTCTGTCACACAAGTCTCCAAAGTACTGAATATCAGCTGTCCTGAAGAAGAGTTTTTTGAAACTGGACCAGACCACTTATCATCACCTCTTCTTACCTTCCCACACTATTCTCTTCCCGACTCCTCATCTCTCTCCTAGCGCGCCGTTATCCGTCGTTCATTTTACTCGCGTCAACTCCTCGTGACAGCAGCTAGTCATTGTTGGCTCCATGTAGCTTGCAAGGAGCCACTCCTTGACTCTCCAGCCTTCATTTTTTCTGCCGTATCTCTCTAAGCTTCGCTCGCATATTGACTTCTTCGTCGAAACTGTAGGTATCCAATAGTGGTCAAAGGTCTTAATGATATGGCTACTCCAGCCACTGATTCATTCTTTTCCAGAGCCACTATCTCTGCTTAGCAGCAGCTAGTCGCCATAGCTTCCATTTAACTCTGCGGATATCCGGAGCTCGCTCCCTCCTTGCAATGTTCATTCACTTGGATTGTTTGCTTCACAGCTCAGCTGGTTTGTTGACCTATTATGTGCCACCGTAGGATCCACTAGTAACCGAAGGCTTAATCCGAACTCCAATGCTGACCATTCATTCCTCTCCTAGCGCGCCGTTATCCGTCGTTCATCTTACTCGCGTCAACTTTTCTTGAAAATAGCTAGTCATTTTTGGCTCCACGTAGCTTACAAGGAGCCATTCACTGACTCTCCAGCCTTCATTTTCTTCTGCCGTCTGTCTCTCTTAAACTTCGCTCACATGTTGACCTCATCGAAACTGTGGGTATCCAATAGTGGTCAAACGTCTTAATGCTACGACTGCACCAGCCACTGATGCATTCTTTTCTAGAGCCACTATCTCTGCTTAGCAGCAGCTAGTCACCATAGCTTCCATTTAACTCTCCGGATATCCGGAGCTCTGTAGGAGTCGCTCCTTTCTTCCAATGTTCATTCTCTTGGATTGCTTGCGTCACAGCTCAGATGGTTTGTTGACCCATAATGTGCCACCGTAGGATCCACTAGTAACTGAAGGCTTAGCCCAAACTATATTGCTGGTCACTCTTCTCCCTCCTAGCGCGCCGTTATGTGTCGTTCGTCCTACTCGCATCAACTCCTCTTGACAGCAGCTAGTCATTGTTGGCTCCATGTAGCTTGCAAGGAGCCACTCCCTGACTCTCCAACCTTCATTTTCCTCTGCCGTCTGTCTCTCTTAAGCTTCGCTCGCATGTTGATTTCTTCATGGAAACTGTAGGTATCTAGTCGTGGTCAAACGTCTTAATGACATGGCTACTCCAGCTACTGATACCCTCTTTTCTAGAGCCACTATCTCTGCTCAGCAGCAGCTAGTCGCCTAGCTTCCATTTAACTTTGCGGATATCCGGAGCTCGCTCCCTTCTTACAATGTTCATTCCCTTGGATTGTTTGCTTCACAGCTCAGCTGGTCTATTGACCTATCACTTACCTTCACTGGCCTGTTGATACACTCAGCGACCCTATAGGCATACACTAGTGATTAAGTGTCTGATTGCAATAGCTGCATCTGGCGACTGAGTCACTACTAGCGCCCCATCTGTCGGTCGTCGTAAATTCGGCATCTTTCTTCAGAAGTAGCTAATGGCCATTGGCCCCATGCGTATGCGATGATCCAGTGCTTGTTAGTAGCCACCCCGTATCTCAATAACCTTTACTCCTTTAGAATATCTGCATCCAGTCCCTCCGCTGCCCTGCCACCAATTGATCTTTAAGACTGTCTCGCAGCAACCTATTTATTTTCGCTTATTATGCCCCCCTCTCGGATTACACTAACTACGTGCTGTTTATGCACCTGACAATCACTACCATTATTCTAACTCTCTTTGCTCTGTCCCCAAGCAATTATCGGCTCATATCAAACGGATACTCGTACTTTACTTACTGGTGCAACGCTCTTGTCTCTACTCAGGCGATAGCAATCCACCTATACGGCTAATGATTCTATAGGATACTCAAAAGACATTTGCAGCATAATTATTGTTGCACAGTGTACATGCTTTCGTCTCAAGCCCAAATGTTATAACACAAGACATTAACAATATTCAACTCCATGCCTGTTCTTGCGGTCTTCTCTCAGTTGTCCCTCACTTTCCCTTTTCTCTGAGGTCCGGGACTTCTTGGAGATCTGGGATTGAAGTCAGGAACAGTTTTGGCCCACGACGGACGTAACGACCCATAAGAAATTACATGGAGCACGGTAGAACTCCGAAAGGACCGACCTACAATCACCATGACTCTTGTCCAGTATGGAGAACTGGGCATATCCTCATACTCGCATACATTATACGTCTGAAAAACCTGGACAGCGCAAAAATTGAACGTTTGCTCACCTGGACATACAACAAGAAGAAAAATCGCGATGTCCCTCTCCTCCACCGACCTCAAAAATCCTGGCGACCCCGATCAAAATACCCGTCCAACTAACAGAGGAAATTAGAAGCCATTACCCCGCGAAAAACCGAAGGTACAACCAGTTCTCAAGCGGCTTTGCCAGTTCAACATTAAGGTTCTAAATGCTTTACAGCAGTGTTGCAGGACATGGTGGGTTTTCGCCTGGCAAGCGTTCTCCCTACAAAAAGCCACAAATGTCTGTTTAACAACACTGCGACGTGGCGGATGTGACTCGCCACTGAATAAAGTCACAGCCCACAACTACATACTGGCAAGTCGACTAGATTCACATATCAACTCTTCTTGACACCGTTTCAACTACACACGATTGAACCCGATGTATCATCGTGATACACAACGGTTTTTAAACCTTGCTCATGCCTCAGTTGGTGCGTCTCTATGAAACTGAGAATAAACTATTTATTTATTTATTTTAGCATGGACATATGACCAATTTTCTACTGTTACTGTTACAGTTGCTATAAAATATTTGTACAGTTGTACATACCTGATCATGCCTCCATGGGCGTGCCTCGCATAGTCGAGAATAAAGTATTTATTTATTTGTTTATTTTATTTATTTATTCCATTAAGCATGTTGGTCACTAGTGGGTGCCTACAGTGTCACAGAATACATCAACAGGCCAGCGAAGGTAAGTGGTACAAGCCTTCTAAAAGCATACAGGATGAAGAAGCCAAGAGTGTCTCCCAGTAGCTCCGGATATGCGCAACGACGTATGGAGCCTACAACGAGCCGCTGCGGAAAACGTGATGAAGATAAGCGGAACGAAAGAAAATGGTGCTACGAGGGAGAACCCGTGGACAGCAAGTGCATTCGCATTAAGCCTTCTGGATATTAGTGGATACTTACAGTGACAGAATAAATCGACAAACCAGTGAAGGTATGTGATGCAAACAACCAAAGAGAATAAAAGTTGGAGAGATAAGGAGTGGCTCCTAGCGCAAAGATGCATGCGACCTACAATGAGTCGCTGCAGCTGAAAAGTGCTGACGTATTAAGATGAAGAACTGATACTGGTACTAGGGGAGAGAGTATCGGCGGCTAGCAATGGCATTTGGATGAGGCCTAGTTTCTGGTGGATACCTACAGTATCCCAGAATAAGTCAATAAACATCAAAGGAGTGTGTCGCAGACAGTCCCAGAGCGTAAAGGTTGGAGGAATAAAACAGTGGCTCTCAGCGAGCTCCGGATTTGCGCATAGTTGGGGCCTACGAAGAATAACTGCTGCTAAACAGAGGTGCCAGAGGTAAGACGAAGAACAGATAATGGTGATCAGCAATGGCATTTGGATGAAGCATTCTAATTTCCAGTGGATAACTAGTGTCCCCAAATAAGTCAACAAACAGCAAATGTATGTGACGCAGACAGTCCCAAAGAATGAGGACTGGAGCAAGCAAAGCATAGCTCTAGCAAGCTCTGGATAATAGCAGATGCATGGAGCCTAAGCTCACTAACTGCTTCTAAACAGAGGCCAAGGCTAAGATGATGGACAGATGGTGGCGCCAGATGTATCCATCCCAATAAAACGCTTGGTCACTTGTGGGTGCCTACAGGGTCACAGAATGGATCAACAAGCCAGCGAAGGTGAGTGATACCGAGATTCTTAGAGCATGTATGATGGAAATACAAGGAGTGTATCCTAGCGAGCTCCAGTTCTGCGCGGGAAGGGCATGGAGCCTACAACGAATCGTTGCAAAAAAGATACATACGACAAGATGAACGACATATAATGGCGCTAGGAGAGAGAGTAGCAGCGGCCAGCAAAGGCATTCGGATTAAGCCTTCTAATTACCAGTAGAGACCTACAGTGACAGCGTAAGTCAACAAACCAACGAAGGTATGTGATGCAAACAATCCAAGGGAGTAAGAGTTTGAGAGATAAGAAGCGGCTTCTAGCACAAGGACGTAGGCTAACTGTAATGACAGGCTGCAGCTGAAAAATGGTGACGTATGTAATACGAAGAACTGATAATCGGCACATTTATTGCAGATGTAATTAGACCCAGGTGGATTGTAATAGCATTTGACTCCGAGGCTTATGCTGGTAATATAGATGCTCCATCAGTAGCACACTCCTGACATATGGTGAGGTAGCATCAGATAAAACCTACTGGTTGACTAAAAAGCATCCGAATTGGGTTTCGTTTAGACTAGTGTTGGTCATTCAAAATCATTTAGGGTTTAGCCTTACGGCTACTGCCTTGCGGATTTACAACTAGTAGGTGGATTTCCGCTTCATGTTTACGATGTTTTAACCTTGTAACTTTCATTTCGGTATTTTAGTGGGCCTTGGAAAATAATTTCAGTGACACCACGACGTCCGTAATGTGTACACTTTAACTGCTGAGGGACAAATATTTGGTCATTTAGGGAGTTACTACAATCACTTTAGGGCACACGTTTTCGCTGCTCGCGCGGACGGGATGCATATTCCGTCAACCTTAAGGGGAAATCGATTCCAGACTTGTAAGTACCTACTAACACGGTGACGAATTATTTCTCACTCATGGCGCTCTAATGCCCACTTACGCTGACAGAAAGTCAGGTAACAAAGAAAGCTTTTTATATAATAAACGACGCCGAAAAGGATTTAGACCATTAGTTAACAACATCCATGGACAGGTAAAGCCATTTATCTTCTCCGCGAGTGACCAAAAGCACGCTTCAATTGGAAGGATCGCTGTCAAGCTGTTTGGGTAGAATGATAATCCATAGATACCATAATTCGGCGTTTCCTACGATTTTACACAAGGTTCGCTGTTAACTAATCTACTTAAATGTGCTTGCGATGATGTAGCAACTGCTATGCAACTTACAGACCCCATGCGTTACTTATTTTATTATATTCATAATGCCTTCCACATTAAAATCCTGAGGCACTCCTCTAGGCACAATAGGAGACTAATTAAGTAGTCCAGGAGGATACTCTCAGCGGACGGCAAGTATTTTTAAGAAATGGGCTCAGAAACAATATGCTTATATTTTATACCTTATAGTGAATAATTTCTACGTTAGTTACTAATATTGCATTAGTGTTGCGCATGTCTAAGGAAAATATAGCTGCATGCATTACACACTTGGAGGTTAACCATCGTTACTTAGACGCATAGTAACGCGAGTTGCGTATTGGCACTTTTGTAACGCAGCGTGCACAGCTGATTGCGTGGGCACTAGTTTGCATGCATTCCAAAACCGTTTTGCTGCACATTTTGTCTGTGTTCTTTTTTGCGTCTAACAACATCTAGACAGGGCGCCGATATGACGCATAAAGGAGGACCCGTGGACTCTTAACGGAAGCTCGTGTCGACAAGGTTGTCACAAAAGTTTGTTCTTAGGATGCAAGTTGCGGAAATCTAATGTCACACACGGACTTCCAAGACTGCGAATTAGTTACATATAGCATCCATGAAACCCGGCGACCTAAGTTTGACTTTTAGCAGTAAAATGCGCGCACAGTGCAATATTGGACCTACGGGAATTGATCTGTTAGTTTTATTTAAGTTGCCAAATATAAAGCATTTCGTTAACCGTATATACGAGCATTCGAATCGCTGGCAGATGGTTGATAGGTTTTTAGCACACTAAAACGGTTTTAAAGGTACACCAGACTAGAATGACAGAGCCTAGAGGTCACTTATTTCACTCCGGTCCAACCCATCAGCAAACCTCGCCAGCTCTGAAGTACCCTGCTAGGTCTGTTACTACTGGGCAGTCTTATCGTTAGTAGGTCGATCCGCGGAAGATCAGCTTAGTGGGTTCAGTCGACCTATCCCACCTTTCCGAGAGGCAAATCCTAAGTCCTGGTATACTCAGCTAGAATCTATTTTCTCGGCACTTAGCGGCAGATCTGAGGGTGTCAAATTTCACTGTATTTTCGCAGCGCTTCCTCTGCAAGTCTTCGATGACCTCGACGACATCTTAGAGCTTCCCGAATATAAAAGTTGCGACAAGGTTAAGGCCGTCAACTTAAAGCGATTCGGCATAGCAACACATACACGCGGCAGGCAGCTTCTTAACGAAACCGAGCTAGGTGATCGAAAGCCTTCTCAGTTGCTGCACAAGATGCAGAGTCTTGCTAAGCAGCTTCATGTTGGCGACTTATTCCATAAAGAGATGTGATTTTGTTGACTGCCACGTGACATACGTAACACCTTGTTGTCAAATGCCGCGCCTCTTTCTCAGTTTGCCGGAATTGCCGACCGTATTTGGGAATCCAAGGCCCAGATTTCTCAGGTTCAATCTACTTCCGGTACGGAGGTAGAAGAAGTAAGAGCGCAAGTAGCGGCGCTTACCAGCCGACTAGAGAACCAAACACCATCCGGATCCAACCACCAAAATCGTTCCAGTAGTCGCACTCGTCCTAGATCACGTTCGAAACCTCCCTTAGGTCAAGCTATTGTTGGTCCCACGAGCGATTTGGTCATCAGTCCAGATCGTGTCGCCCACCCTGTTCCTTCAAGCGCAACACGCAGGGAAACGGGCCAGCCAGCACGTAGGGGCGACGGACGTTACTGGCCACCGCATTCGTCTTTTCTTCGTCAACGATCGAGGTACGGGAGTACGCCATCTCGTTGACACCGGCACAGAAGTCAGCGTCCTCCCATGTGATTCTAATGAGGTTATTGAGGAAGCGATGAGGTCATTGTGCGCAGCAAACGGCATCACCATTTGCGTGTATGGTCAACGCTGGCGCACGCCTACTTTAAACCTACGACGTTCTCTTAAATGGCTTACTCGCCGCAAATATCCAGACTTGACTTTCTGCAGCACTTCGGTTTACTTGTTGATGCGAAGCAACGCTGTCTGATCGACCATCAAACAAACCTGGCCGTTGTAGATACTTTGACCGACATTGAGTCAATCAGTCCTGTATACGCCAACCAGTCAAGCGCACCTTTCGGTCAGTTGCTTAATATCAAGTACCGCAAGTCTTTAGTGCAAGGGAACGGTTTCCATCCACCACTGATGTTGCGAAATATCCCATCCTTACAAAGGTTCCCCTATGTTCGCCAAAGCCAGGCGAATTACCCCTGACAAGATAAACTGCTCGCTCAGAAGTCGAGCGCATGCTTGAACTATGCATCGTTTGCCCGTCTTAAACCCCAAGGGCGTCACAGCTCCACGTGGTACCCAAAAAGTCGGGAGACTGGCATCCATGTGGTGAGTATCCCGCGCTCAATAACGTTACGGTTCCCCACCGCTATCCTATTTCTCACATTCAGGCCATCACGGCTAGCCTG
This sequence comes from Dicrocoelium dendriticum, assembly GCA_944474145.2. Taxonomy (NCBI): domain Eukaryota; kingdom Metazoa; phylum Platyhelminthes; class Trematoda; order Plagiorchiida; family Dicrocoeliidae; genus Dicrocoelium; species Dicrocoelium dendriticum. The sequence continues at coordinate 70,392,910 of OX104065.1, read as the reverse complement.
CGCGGCACCCGTGTATTCTCGAAGATCCATCTGGTTAGCGCTTAGCACCAGGTTCCAGCCGCTGAGGAAGGTATACCGAAGACTCTCGCGATCAGATCGTTTACGCTCTTCGAAATTTTGCGTAGGCCCTTCGGTCTTCACAACGCAGCCAAGGCTTTTCAAAGACTCATCCATTCAAGCACTAGAGATCGAGCTTTCGTCAATTCATACGTCGACGACATTCTTGTTACAAGCACCTCAAAAGAACAACACACAGAGCATCTCAAGATTAGTTTCCTTAGGCTAGCCGCAATAGAACCACTATCAATGCTAACAACAGCGCATTTTAGCAGCCTCCCGTTGAATTCCTTTGCTACCATACTGGTCAGTATGACATACGGCCTCTAGACGATAGAGTCCGCGCCATCAGGGACTTTCCGGTCCCAACTACGTTAGCAGCCACTCGCCGTTCCAGCGGCATGCTCAACTAGTATCGACGTTTTCTTTCACACTGTGCCAATTTATTATGCTCACTAACCGACCCACTACGTGGAGGTAAAAATGGTCGGGTGAAGCTGACTGCTGATGCCGCGGTAGCCTTCAAGGCAAGCAAAGAGACCTTAGCCAAAGCTGTTAGGCTTCATCTTGTTGATCCGAACGCTTTGCGCAGTGTTGCTATTGGCGCATCGGACACCGCCATCGGCGCCGTCCTCCAGCAACATACAAATGGATGCTGGAAACATCTTGCTGTCTACGCTAGGCGTCTACAACCTGCCTAAGTCAAGTACAGCACGTTCAGTCGCGAACTGCTGGTCATTTACTCTACCGTACGACATTGCAGACACGTCGTTGAAGGTAACACCTTCATTATCTTCACTGATTACAAGCCGCCTAACTACGCATGCCGAAATCAATCAGCTCTACACTTACCACGCGAGATTCGTCAGCTAGTTTTCATTGCCCAATTCTAGCCTGATATCCGGCACATTTCTGGTCAACAAAGCGTCGTCGGTCATGCTCGTTCAAGCGTTTCTGCGTTCGGCCCTGCAGGGCAGATAATCGAATGATCCGCTAAGTCCGCCGTGCAACCAAAGGATCAGAGTTTTTCTGGACCCCGTGAGTTTTCTTCGAAGATCTCCCCCCACCCATGCCGTGATCTGATGGTAAAATTTTATGCGATACATTTACCGGACGACCTCGGCCCTTCGTTCCAGCTATTTTCCGCCGTATCGCTTTTGGCATCCTCCACAATATCGCCCCCTAGACGTTAAGATTACTGCTAAGCTTGTCTCCGAGCGATACTTGAAAAGCACGGTAAGAAGACGAAAACTGGTAGATGCATGCATTTCGTATTGTCTCCTCATTTTGCACCCCATGCTTATTCGGTCACACACATATTTAAGTATATAGTTGCATACCGGTTATTGTTAATGGTACTGAGGAGACAATACGAAATGCATGCATCTACCAGTTTTCGTCTTCTTACAGTGATTTTCAAATTTCTGAAGGGAACTAACTGCTTTAAATTTCTCAAACGACGAATTCCCGCTGAAACTATCAAATTGCTTCATCGTATAGTCAGCCTGAGGTGCAAGATCGTGTGCGCACGTGTGAAAATATCCTTTCTTAGGAAATGTATTCTCCTGCGTAGATACCCCCGCTCGGTTCTCACACTGCTGCGTAGAAATAAACTCAAACCATCTGTGACTAACCTCAAACGTGTGACATCCGCTCACTTGGAGACGGCCGAGTCCAAACTTCTAAGTTTACTGGAAACTCACGCACGCCTACTACATGTGGTCGAGGATCTATCCTTGTGTTGTCGTGTTGTGTTCGCTAACTTTTGCAAATCCACTCTCGACCGTACAAGGCGAAATCGGAATACTCGGTTGGAGAACTCGCTTACGAACAGTCAGGATGAGGAGCCAATCGTTCGTGATCCTAGTAAGTACGTGGTGAATTTATCAGACGTACAACTAGACGCTTTGCAGTTAGAAGCTTTGTCAAATGGACTTGATTACAAAATTCCTCCTAGAAGACTGAACGGGTTGTTTATAGAAGCTCAGTTTGGGAACTTTTTTGATCAATTTAAGGAGCTTCAACCATCCAGTTCTGAGTGTTGTTTGGTTTAGAAACAAATTGACCGACATTGCCCACGAAGTTAAGACTGTGCCAGTGACTGAAAAATGCGCACTTACTGACCGACACCTTCAGGCGCTACGTGAACTGCGTACTAAGAACGTAGTTGTGATGAAACCGGATAAGGACTCTGGAGTTGTGGTCATGAATAAGGCCGAGTACGCTCAGAAAATGAGTAACATACTAAACGACAAGAGCAAATTCGAACGACTTAATAAGATGGAGAACGTAGCCGATGTTGAAACTAGCATTGCCGCCCATCTTGAAATGCTTCTCCTTCATCGCGTGATTGATAGTGACACCTACAATTGTTTGAAGCCATGTGGTAGCACTACTCCGCAGTTATATGGGTCACCGAAGACACACAAGAGTGGAGTACCACTTAGGCCGATTCTATCAATGGTAAATGCGCCGCAGCATAAATTGGCTCGCTGGCTAGTGAAGATACTTTCGCCTCTGAGACAAATGTCCAATCCATATAGTCTTAAAGATTCGTTTCAACTTATCGATGATTTAGATGACATCAAACTCTCCGATAAGGTCATGTGTTCCTTGGATGTTGAATCTCTATTCACCAACGTTCCACTACAGCAAACTGTTGATTACGTATGTGAGCTAGTTGAGCAATCTAGTTATTCGTTACCAATTCCAGTCTAATTTCTAAAGGAATCCTTACTGTTGTGTACAGCAAATGTTGGCTTCCACTTTCAGAACATCCCATATCGTCAAATCGATGGTGTGGCAATGGGTAGCCCACTAGGCCCTGTACTTGCCGATTTCTTCATGCTAATGATAGAAAGAGGCATATCCGCAGAAATAGGCCAGTTACCATATTATAAGCGTTATGTGGATGACATATTGGCGTTTTGTTCATCGGAGCAGCAGATTGTCCAGTTTGTGCAGCAACTCAACAGTGCACATACCAACTTGCGGGTCACCTGCGAAGTGGAACAAAACAACTGTCTGCCATTCTTAGACATCCTCATCAGTCGCAGGGATGACGGGCTCATTAAAAGGTCTATCTACAGGAAAGCAACCTGGTCCGGCCAATACCTGCACTTCACCAGCTTCACACCAGTGCGGTACAAGCGGACCCTTGTGAAAACTTTAGTTAACCGTGCTAGACGAATTTGCTCAGCTGATTGTCTAGCCGACGAGCTAGAGTTAATTACAACAACACTCATTGCAAATGCTTATCCACATAGATTTATAGAGAAGCACAGCCAACAGCGAGACCCGAAAGACTTGGTGCATACGGCAGCCAAGAAAAAGATCTACATCGAGTTGCCTTTCAAAGGTGGCTTTACTGTATTGAAAACCACCAAACGTCTAATCTGCTACGCAGAGAAGTTACTGTGCTGCTCAGGTTGTGGTCATCAATAGAACCTGTAACTTGCCGGTGCCTCCAACGAAGGAAGCTCAACCGGTAGGGGCCAACTCACACTGCATATACAAATTCGTGTGCGACTGCGGAAACAGTTACATAGGCAGAACCAATCGGTCTTTGACTTCCCGAATAAAGGAACATGTGCCAAGGTGGGTTCAACGTGAAATTGACCAGCATCCCTGTCCCACTGAAGTTCCGTGCTTGCGCAAGCCGCCAGCTTCCTCAATAGGTAACCACCTACTGATTACGCGTCACCGGATAGAGCTGGGATCAGCGTTCACACTTGCATTACGTCACCCTAATCCCCGCTTCCTCCGTTTCGCCGAGGCCGTTGCGATAGGCTGGATGAAGCCGGCCCTGTGTGTTCAAAAGCAATTATTTATCAGCTTAAGACTGCCGTGGACATAGGGGTGGAACTTCCGTCATTCATTTTGCACCCCATGCTTATTCGGTCACACACATATTTAAGTATATAGTTGCATACCGGTTATTGTTAATGGTACTGAGGTGACAATACGAAATGCATGCATCTACCAGATTTCGTCTTCTTACAGTGATTTTCAAATTTCTGAAGGGAACTAACTGCTTTAAATTTCTCCGAGAGTTACGTTTGGCCGGGGTTGCAACTCGATCTTACGCGCTGGGCAAGTAGCCTTCCCACCTGTCAACAAGCCAAGGTTCATGGGGCACGGGTCCGATCCGCTTGGTGGCTGTCCGTCCGTTTCAGGGCGATTTTCCCATGTCCGATTTGACGATGGGACCTGTGGCCCCGTCAAAAAGGTCTCCATTTTGCCTATGATCTATCGTTACATCCGTTGGCCCGAAGCTATTATCCTTCCTGACGTAACTGCGCAAACAGCAACGCGCGCTTTTGTCGAGCGTTGGGGCACTTCACACGGCTGTCCAGTCCCAACAACGATCGACGGCGGCCGCCATTCGAACCTTCGATCTTTAACGGTCTTCTTAAACACATTGAATGCCGACGCATTCGCACAACCGCATATCATCCGCAGGCGAACGGCCTGGTGGAACCTTTCCACCGACAGCTGAAAGCTTCACTTGCGCCGCCAATGCGCTGAGTTGCTGCCCATGATCCTTCTTGGGATCCAAGCAGCCCTAACTGCTGATCTACGTACGTCCAGCGCCGAAGTAGTATATAGAAAACCACTACTTTTACCTGGTGATTTCTTCTCTGATAGTCTCAGGACCCCCGTTGCGACGCGAATTATACCCGACAGCTAGCCACAAGCATGCGTCAGTACGACCTTCCTAACGGTAGAGAACAACGGCTTAAAGCTTTTGTTCCACAAGGCCTGCAACATTGTCCTTTCGCTTTCTCTGCCTGGATGGTCTCAAAAGACCACTGGGGTGCCCTTACGTAGGTCCTTTCAAGGTGTGCGGTGTAAAGACCCCGTCTTTATCATCGACCATCAAGGTAAACGAGAAGCCATTACAGTTGACCGTCTCAAGGTTGCCCACATGAAAGCTGAGCTCGACGAAGCCACTTGCTCGTCTGCTAACGAATCAACCAAGACTATGAGGGAAGCCACCTGCTTCCAACATCATTGACCACCACCCGCCCCTCCATTCAAGCCTTCTACTGCAGCTCCGCTGCTTTCCATCGAACCAACCGCCACGTCTTCGGCAATTTCCCCAAAGGTGCCATCCGATAGAATGTCTAAGACAACGTCTTCCTCCGATCCGCACAATTCGACTGGGTCAAGTAGGCGCGTTCATTTGTCAGCTGGATTAAGGGATTAGTATCCCTTCCACCTTTCTTTATTTTCTTTCCTTTTGCCTTTTGGCTAACACAGTAAGCAAATAGTAAAATGGTCGGCACAAGCTTTTGAAAACGACAAAAAAGCGAGTTTTGCAAACCCAAAAAGAAAGCAAAACGTGTTGAAAGCCCAAACAATAAGAAAAGGTTTCGAGAACACAAAAGCTTTGCGTTTTGGTTGACGCCTACCTCATCTAGCTAATGACATGGTTGCTTTTGCCCTTGCTGCCACTGCCACTATCTTTGCTACCGTTCCATGTGCGAACCAGGAAGGATGAGTCGGTGGCGAACATTTGACATTCAGGAAGTTGCGAACGCTTCCCGTGCATGAACTTCCCTCATTTTGTGTTTTCGGCAAATTTAGGGAGGACACGGGTTGGAGGCTGCAAGGATCCGATCGTCTGGATATCCACCAGCAGGTGCATCAGGTTTCACCACCTGTTTTCGCAGGAGGCTGTCTCGCGATTAACAGTCCTCACGTAGATCGAAGGGTCACCCCGGTTTCCCTTCTAGGAGGGGCTGTGTAGTCACCTGGAGCTTCCCCGTATGGCTGTAAATTATTCTGAAATTTTCTAAAATTATAGTTTTGTTAGGTATTAAGGAATTAAGCGGTTTGCTTGGCGGAACTTTGTCCACGTTTTTTTGAAACACACGATATCCGCCTTCGCAAGCGCGACTCGACGCCCAACTACATCCTCCCTAGCTAGCTGTCTTTTGGTGTCCAGTTTTTAGCTTTAGCCAACACTGCAGTCGTTCAATAAACCATTTCCCAAGATTATTGTCGTGTGTTCTCCCGTACGCTCACGGTTGGTCGTTTGGTCTCATACCGATGATGTCAAGATTTGGCGGGTGATTAGTAACAACGAAGATCACTATCTACTCCAACATGACCTAGATTGCATCTATGAATGGTCATAGAGGAACCTGCTTCAACTGAACATAGCTAGGTGCAAGGTGATACAGCTGCGTCACCAGCCGATGAGCGCTTACAAACTTGGAGACCACACCTTGGAGAAGGTATCTCAGGAGCGTGACCTGGGTGTTCAAAACAAGCGGAGAAGGCGAGGTGAACCGGCAATCAACACTTCGGCCTTCTTCGCGGAGCCTTCCGTCAGTTCGAACCCTCAATCTTTCTCCAAATGCTTAAAGCTCACGTGCGACCGAACGTGGAATATGCTATTTAGGCATGGCAGCCGTGGCAGAAAAAGGACCTTGCTGCTCTCGAGACTCCTCAACGAAGAGCAGAAAGGAAAGTCAGGTGCCTTTCTCATCTGTCCTATCACCTTAGACTGAAATCTCTAAGAATCTACAGCAGTCGATATCGGCTTTTGCGTGTGGTGGGATCTCATGATGGTTTACCAAATTCTGAAGAACCCAAACCACATTTGCCGTCCACTGCTGGAACTGAACTACAACACTAATCTAAGAGGTCAGTTTCTGAATCTGTCAATAAGGTATAGCCAGCTTGAATGCCTTAGCAATTTCTTTTCGCCTGTGCCAGCCTTGGAGCACTCTCCTAAATTATATCATCTCTGCTCCCAATCTGGTGATATTTAAAAACGAGTTGATGATGCATTGTCTCATGTAGATTGTTAGCCAGGGGCTACAAAAAGCAATAGAGCAGTGTCTTGCCAAACTCTCAACCAATGGATTTATAGGTTTAATACGCGAACCTCTCCGCTATTCTACATAAGTCTATGGTGAGTCCACCAAAATGCTTTTCAGTTTAGCATGTAATTTATTTTTTGCAACATTTTCCATCCCATTGGACTCGTTCAGCAACACCTATTTACCCGTAATAAACCATTGTTTCTTTGTTCGGGAATATAGCACACGAGCTACGCGCCATACGTTGTACCACGCGTAACGGGCCATTTATGCTTCCTTTGCTTCTTACTTGCGCTTTTGTTTAAATCTGGGCTCTTACTAGTTGGTTGTGATATGAGCTCTAGCCACCTATGCGGTATTTGCTTTCCATTGAAGCTCTCCAACTCTACTTCGATCTGCATACACGCCGGACACCGTGGTCCTCGGAATTCACAATTGGACGCATACTACAGCTCTGTCATGCTGCCCTAAATTCGGAGTCTAGTTTGCGTATTTAATTCATGTACTTGCTTCCCTATTCATATGGCCCCCATGCTAAGATTTATGTTGCACATATTACGCTTATGCCCCGCAGTTGGGATTGTAGCGAACGTGTTAGCACTACAAAAAGAATTTTACTCAGAACTTAGTCGGTTTAGGCGAAAACAGTCACTGGCCCACCGTAAGCTTCCGACTTCAAATGATTCCCCAATCTAGTGGTAAGATCCGGTGTATAGCGTAACGCGAGCAGTACGATAGTTCCTAGCTGTAGAGCGAAGGTCACCGCGCTGAGCAAAGGTAACGAACAAGCACGCAGCACACCGGAGCGACAACGCAGGACGATATACTTAAAGGACTGTTTCGATGGAGTTGGTTAAAACCTACTGTATGATAAAGGTTGCGAACAAGAAAGTATAATTGTAAAGAAGAAAGGTGTACTGACTTGGTGGTTCCCCGTATGACTGTGCAAATTAATCCAAAATATTCTAAAGTTAGTGTTTTCTTATGTAGTTGGGAATTAACCGGTTTGCTTGTCGGAACTTTGTTCTCGTTTGTTTGAAACCCACGATATGCGCATTTGGCGCGCGACTAGGTTTCGAACGACGCCCCGTCCACATACTCGACGCCCAACTACATCTTCCCTAGCTAGATCTCTTCTGGTGCCTTTTTCTTAGCCTTAACTAGCTCTGCACTCGTTCAAGAAACCTTTTCCCCCAACTTGTGTTCGTGTGTTCTCCTGTACTCTCACGGTTGGTCATTGGGTATCGTATCGGATATTTAGTGCACGATCAACGCGCCGTAAAGGTACACACTACTGAACTCCTACTAGAGCGTGAGTGGAAGAGACGAACGCTAGATAAGCGCTAGGTTTCCTAAGTCACAAGTCTTTCTTTCGGTGGGGCGGCGACGAACTCAATTGGGTCTGATCCAGGGAACCCGCCACTTCTTCCTTTCTAATATCTTTGTATGTAACACATGAGGTGTGTCTACCAGTTTCGTCGGCGAGATGTTTCGCAGTAACTGCCAGCTAAAGATTGAGTTCACGGCCATCTGTTGTGACTGCACCGTTAGTTTCAGTAACCTCGGGCCACTGCCTCTGTAGTTTGGCGACACAGGTAAAAGTGTAATCGACTGAACCATGACGTCGTCCGCACAGAGGAACTCACAGATGTAACGCCATTCTTCCAGGTTATGCGCGTGAACTTCTTCATTGCTAGTTGTCTGTATCTCCGGCACGTCATGAGCAGAAGTAATTCTTTTGTTACTCTCCGTGTGGTGTTTGAATTATTTGTTTCCCATGGCTTTCGCCCTATGGAACGTCGGGAACTATGCGTATTTCATAGTTTTCGGTCCACAGGCGGTATACCGACAAAAGTGCCGTCTTGACATCATCCATTGATCCCAATGTTACTCTTATTATCCGGGACTCTCCATACTGACTCGAAGTTGGATGTCTTGTGATGCGCACTATATTAGTCGGACTGACTTGTACTCAGATTCTATCCCAAAGGAAAATCCTTTGCTTTAATTCATCCAACTGTTTACCCCTTAAGGATTTTGCCTTGTACTCAGGAACGTTGATGGCCCCGTAGTTCCGCTTGGTCTTCGGTGAGGTGTGAAGCACGGTTATCGAGGGATTTAGTGATGCCTCTGCAGGTTGCTCCTGGTCCTCGACCCGTTTAGCGGCTGTACTGGGTGAGGCTACTGCGATCGCACTTCGACTATACCGGTGGCGTAGGGGGATCGGTCATTAGAACGCTTCGGATTTTGTTGCTCAATTGGAAGGGTGGGTGTTACTGATGTTGTATAGCTCGATACAATGTATAACAGGATTTGGGCGGTCGGACTAGGCATGCTTCTATCGGTTACGATGACAACTTGGTTCGTGGTTCCCAAGGGTTCTAGTACTGGGTGGCCGTGTGAATGCCTGGCCTTTTTCTTGGTTTCGAGGCGGCAATTGCGGAAGACGGATTAGGTGCAAGCTGCACTATGGTTGCCTCACGTGAGGTAAGTTTTGCATTCAAACGATGTTCAGTTTCGGCAACTAGGCTGTCGTAATTTCGTGTTGACGCTAGTACACATTTTACCAGTGGGGCCGTCATGCACTTCGGACAGAAGCAAAGTGAACCCGGCGTACTGTATTTCTTTATGTCGCTTTTACAGATGTAGACGCATTTCGAATAGTACCGGTCTTGGCAATTAGCGCAACTCGATCCTTCTTTCACTACCTTAGCACAACTTTGATGCGCACAAAATACTTCGTTTCGGGTTATCGGTGTGCTGGTCATGATGGCCGATTACCGTGGAACAAATCCAAAAAGGCGGACACAGACGGCAGTTGAGCCAATCAACGAGAACTCCGAAGGTAGCCAGTGAACATGCACCAACCTGCTGAACTAACAGTGACGTAGGCATATAATGGCCTCCATGGGAAATGGGACAGGTGTTTGACACACGTTGGTTGCGGGTCGGAATATTGGAGCATATTGGAGCCGCAGGACCTTGCCTACATCCTAGCGTCCGTTTGAGCACATCTATTTTCTGAGATGAGTGGGGGAATACCAAGCTTCACATTCTGGAGGCTGGTAACATATTTGTACAAAAACTTGTTGTCTTCACAAAACCTTTCCGCTAGGCTATGCTGGTTTACTACATTGTCCTCGCGAACAAAAGTGGTAAGGGATTACGCTGCACAATATAAATAAATAAATAAAGGATTTATTCTTCACGGTGTGAGACACGTCTTCAAAGGCAGGATTATGGTAATACAAACGCGTACTCTCAGTAATGGCACAGCAATGTTACGGTCCAATCAGTACATACTGGATAAATGTGTGTATGTATGTCTAGTATGCATGTGGCTGCATGTGTAAGTCATTGTGCTGTGTGAATTTGTTATTAGTACTGTGAATTTGTGAGTATGTTCGGTGAATGAGCCAATATAGGAAAGGAGCACATGAAATCTTTCAAGTGGTTGACGTTCGCTAAATGTGTAAGATCCTCCGGTATATCAAGGCATTGACTTTATTTAGTAGCGAGTCATAGGCGCCACGTCACAGTGTTGTTAAGCAGATATTTGTGGCTAGGGTTCGCTCGCTGCAAATATCACCTTGCATCTCTGAACGCCATGTGTTTTCGGTTTCTGCTCCGTATGAATGACAGTGCTGTTGCAGTACGAAGGGGTCTGTTTTCGATGCGAATTCAAGCAGATCACTGAATTCACCAGCAAAACTCCATCCACGCAGTAGCAATGTAACAGTCATCCGTAAGCTCCCAGATGGCTTCTCCCACAAGTTCTGTCAGTATATCATAGTGTGCTATTATTCGAAACCGGTCAGTATCTTATGGATATTCCGCATAATACACATAGTCCTAGCGCATTGTTACCTGATCACGCAGCCCAGAGAGCTCTCATTTGTTGGCTCATCGATCATGAGCTCTTCATTTGTTCGCATTAAATCGAGCACCTACGGTTTATTTCCCGCTCTGAATCGGATGGGCGAAATGACATTGCTGGTGAGAGGAGTGCTTGCAATAATCTCTTGCAGGTCAACCTTAAATTGCTCGTTGGGGGAAGCCGGAATTTCCACATCGTGAACACTAAAATCAAATGAGATGAGAATATGGCTATATCGTCGTCATAAGACTTCTTCCAAGGCTAATATAAGGCGGGAGTCTATCTCTGGGGTGGACACTGGGGATGATCAACAACTGCCACAAAGCAAATGTCGCGTCTAATTCGCAGATTGCACGAAAGTGATTTTATGGTCAACATTTCTAGACCGTCCACCGGTTCGCACTGCAGATCACTACAGTCATATAAAATGCCCCACCTCCCTTGATGGGGCGATCGTTTTGAAGAAGGGACATACCATGTATCGTGACTTCGGCGTCTGTAATTTCTGAGTGCAACCAAGTTTAAGTTACGAATATGAGGCCCAAGGCGTATGATGCTTGACGTAGCTACAGCTCGGCAAGTTTGTTCGGGAGACCTTGTGAGTTAGTGTAAATAAGGAAAAGATTTTCTTTTCTCAGCAGCGAGGCGGAAGGCGTGTGTTTTGGTTGCAGTTTTGTGCCGGCCAGTGAAAAGTCGACCACGAATCTTTCTTTCGGTGGGGCCGCGACGAACTCAATTGGGTCCGATCCAGGGATCCTGCCACTTCTTCCTTTCTAATATCTTTGTATGTAACACATAAGGTGTGTATACCAGTTTCGTCGGCGAGATGAGTAATGTTTTCCGAGATGTGGTTTGGAAGTAGTTTAATTGACTATTGTGTGTATGTTTTAGTGTCGCTGCTTTAATGCTGGGCTAGAAAGTTAGGCTGCTACGACGCATACAAGCACTGTAACACCGTGGTTGACATTTGCCTGGATTGAAGAACCAAATTTTCAATCCTCGCGCCAACTTCTTTGTAAGCTGGCGATCTGCGCATCATCGAGACAGATTCCGCCGTGACGTTTTCAAAGGATAGGGTCGGGCGAATGACGCGTCACTGTCCTGGTCGTGCGTTGTCTTTTCGCCCTCATCATCTCCTCCAGCGTCGTGAACACGGCGTACAATGCTTTTCCTGGCTGTGGATTTCTTCTAGTTGTCTTCAAAGTTGTGCTTCTCCTTTTATAGTGTTGCTCATCCCAACACCGGCATCCCAAGACCGCTGTTTCGTCCTGGTTAGGACTCATCAGTTGAAGATAGCCTCAGTTGGGCTGGAACTCAGAGCCTAGTGTGCTTCTCCTGTTTACGCCAGCTCCAGGAAATATTCAGGAAGAGGTGGATAAAATTTGACCCATTTCGGAGGCGAGCTGTTGATAAAAGAACGGCTGCTGCTTCATCGCCGGAGAAGTCTCTGTTCACCCTAATGTATTGAGGTTGGCTGACGGGTGGCACGTATCAAGTTGACCGTCCTAACTACAACACCTAGGAGGTCACGTATAAAGTACCAATATTTCGCGTTATCGCCTCGTTTACCTTTTAAGGAATTTGACGTCGTTGATAGAACGCTACGGCAGACTAACAATAGTACACCATCTGCGGTCCGGGTTGAGCTCGACCGCCAAGATGGTGTGCATACAATTGGAGAGGCAATGTAAGTACAGCTTTGCTTACTTCCTTTAATTTGCGAGCAGTTGTAGTAAACGAATGCCTAAGTATACTATTGTCTTCGGCGGCAAATATATTCAAAACACAACTATAGCATTCTAAGGCCAAGTTGTCATCTTGAGCAACAGGAATAATCTGGTGCCCAACGTTGTGGGACCTCAAGTCTCAAGTCCACCTTTTAACCCATTCCAAAGTCAGATCAATTTGACATATCCGTGGACTCTAGCATAAGAGAAATGCAATAACCAAACTCGATACCCTCCCAAAACCAAAAGTTGGAAATAGTTACATTTTCGGAACGAATACGACTCCTGGGAACAAGTGCAACATGTTGCACTACATACCAAAATCACTGTTGCACTGTTTCACTGCTATGCTAATCATACCTCTCCCTAAACAACCGGATATACCAAAACTAAGACTAGAATGTGTTTCCTATAAGATTCTATTTAAAGATCAGTCGTACTTTCTGAGAAAACAACTTATCCCACATCTTCGTCTTTGATCCAACGCATGTAAACCATTCTGCTCTATTACTCTTTTTTAGACGTTTTCCTCATTGCACACTTTCCTTCAAGCAGTCTTACTCACCATTCGCTCCATTCATATCGCTCCTGGGGGTCCAGATCGCTATTTGCGCGTCTACGGAAGATCGTTGAAGCTGTTTTAACAACCATATCATGATATATCAATCCGTTTATCAGTCTGATACTCACCGCATTAGGATCCTGCGTTCTGAACATTGCGTCGAAATGTAGGAAGGCCAGTAAAGATCGACAACTCCCACTGGTTTCACGCCCCCTGGAAAGCAACGCGTCCCACCATTAATTCCAGACATCATGAACTCTTGCAAGCTCTCGGGATCATTGATCCCTTCTCACTCTCCATAAATCCCCCAAATCCGCTATCAAGTTAAAACGTGCCGCTTCTTTTAGTTAATTGTTGTTGTTCTCCGAGCTGGTATATAGACTCAACGTTTCAAACAACGATCGGGTGACTTATTTTTGTGTTTTACTACAACTAAGCAATCTCGACGTTACCTTTATCGAATTAGTACATGTTAACTTACCATTCTCCTCATGCAGTGATCATTGCTCATCTTTTCACCGCTTGTCTGTTACTCAGGTCGTATAAACAAATCCTCAATGAAAGCCAACCAATAGAGGGTATTCTGATTAACTACAACACTCTATAGTTTCTTACTCACACATAGAAAAGCAAGGTTCAAGTACAAACCATGCGAAAGCGCAGCTAGTCCTAACTCAGCCACAACCATCTTCGATCCTATTTGAAAAACTAGCGTCCATATCAAAACTTAGCACTAGTAACTTTCTCACAGTTAATTAAACCATAGATTTCACACGAGTTGAAATTTTTCTTGAGAAATCTAAGTGTGGCTGGCCACAGTGACAGGCAAATCCGAAACTGGATGCCGCCAACCATGTTTTATCTGATGCTAACTCACCATGCATCGGGAGTGTGCTACTGACGGAGCCTCTATATTACCAGCATAAGCCTCGGAGTCAAATGCTATTACAATCCACCTGAGTCCAATTACATCGGCACTAAATGTGCCGATTATCAGTTCTTCGTATTACATACGTCACCACTTTTCAGCTGCAGCCTGTCATTGCAGGTAGCATACATTCTTGCGCTAGGAGCCACTCCTTATTTCTCCAACTCTTACTCGCTTGGATTGTTTGCATCACATACTTTCGCTAGTTTGTTGACTTATGCTGTCACTGTAGGTGTCTACTGGTAATTAAAAGGCGTAATCCGAATGCCTTTGCTGGCCGCTTATGCTCTCTCTCCTAGCGCCATTATATGTTGATCATCTTGTCGTATGCATCCTTTTTTGCAACCATTCGTTGTAGGCTCCGTGCCCTTCCTGCGCAGATCTGGAGCCCGCCAAGATACACTCCTTGTCTCTCTATCCTACATTTCCTTGGGATGTCGGTATCACTCACCTTCGCTGGCTTGTTGATGCATTCTGTAACCCTGTAGGCATTCACTAGTGACCAAGCATTTTATTGGAATGGCTACATCTGGCGCCACCATCTGTCGATTATCTTAAACTCGGCCTCTGTTTAGTAGCAGCTAATGGTCTTAGGCTCCATGCATCTGCGATTATCCAGAGCTTGCTAAGAGCTACGCTTTGCTTGCTCCAATCCTCATTCTTTGGGACTGTCTGCGTTACATACATTTGCTGTTTGTTGACTTATTTAGGGAATAGTTATCCACTGGAAATTAGAAGGCTGCATCCAAATGCCACTGCTGATCACCATTATCTGTTCTTCGTCTTACCTCTGGCACCTCTGTTTAGCAGCAGTTATTCTTCGCAGACCCAACCATCTCTGCGCATTTCCGGAGCTTGCTAAGAGCCACTGTCTTATTCCTCCAAACTTTACTCTCTGGGAGAGTCTGAGACACACACCTTTGCTGTTTATTGACTTATTCTGGGACACTGTAGGTATCCACCAGAAACTAGAAGGCCTCACCGAAAGGTCACTGCTGGCCACCGATGCTCTCTCTCCCCTAGTACCATTAACAGTTCTTTGTCTTAATACGTCACCACTTTTCAGCTGCAGCGGCTCATTGTAGGTCGAACACATCTTTGCGCTCGGAGCCACTCCTTATCTCTCCAACTTTCATTCTCGTTGGTTGTTTGCATCACATACCTTCACTGGTTTCTCGACTTATTCTCTCACTGTAAGTATCCACTAATATCTAGAAGGCTTAGTGCGAATGCATTTGCTGTCCACGGGTTCTCTCTCCTAGCACCATTTTCTTTCGTTCCTCTTCATCACGTTTTCCGCAGCGGCTCGTTGTAGGCTCCATACGTCGCTGCGCATATCCGGAGCTATTAGAAGACACTCCTAATTTCTCCATCCTCTCTGCTCTTAGAATGCTTGTATCACTTACCTTCGCTGGCTTGTTGATGTATTCTGTGACACAGTAGGCATCCACTAGTGACCAACCTGCTTAATGGAATAGTTACATCTGGCCACCGAAAGTTTTTCATAAGGTCATTATCTATCGATCGTCTTAAACTCAGCACCCCTGTCTAGCAGCAGGTAGTGGTCGTAGGCTCCATGCTCTGCACATATCCGGCGCTTGCTACGTGCCACTCTCTTATACCTCCAATCATCATTCCTTGGGACTGTCTGCATCACATACATTTACTGTTTGTTGACTAATTCGGGGACACTAGTTATCCACTGGAAATTAGAAGGCTTCATTCAAATGCCATTGCTGGCCACTGCTACTCTCGCTTCTAGCGCCATTATCTGCTCATCGTCTTTGGCCTCTCCGCCTAGCAGTAACTATCCTTTGTAGGCATCATACACCTCTGCGCATATCCGGAGCTTGCTGGATCCAGTCTTTTATCTCTCCAACCTTTCTTCTCTGGTAGAGTCTATGTCATATTCATGTGCTGACTAAATCTGGGACATTGTAGGTATCCACCAGTAACCAGAAAGCTTCATCCAAATGCCATTGCTAGCCACCGATTCTCTCCCCTCTAGTGCCATTATCAATTCTTCGTCTTACCTTCATTTCCTCTTTTCAGCTGCAACGCATTATTGTAGGCAACCTGGATCGCTGTGCTAGGTGCCTTTCCTTATCTCTTCAATATTTATTCTCTTGGGTTGTTTGCAACACATACCCTCGCTGATTTGTTGACTTACTCTGTCACTGTAAGTATCCACTAGTACTCAGAAGGCTCAATCCAAATACCGTTGTCGGCCAACGATACTCTCTCTCCCGGCGCCACTATTTGTTGCTATTCTTATCTTCCACACCTCTTTGCAGCGATTCGTCGTAGAATGCATGCCGCGCAGACCTTGAGCTTGCTAGGATACACTCCTTGTCTCTGTATCCTACATTTTCTTGGGATGTCGGTAACACTTACCTTCGTTGGCTTGTTGATGCATTCTGTGACCCTGTAAGCATGTACTAGTGACCAAGCGTCATATTGGAATGATAGCCTTTCCTAGCGCCACCATCTGTTGATCGCCTTAAATTCGGCAGCTCCGCATAGACGCAGCTAGTGTTCGTAGGCCCATGCATCTACAATTATCCAGAGCTTGTTAGGAGCCACACCTTATCTAAGTAACCTTTATTTTCTTAGAATGTCTGCATCCAACCTTTCCGCTGCCTTACCACCAACTGACTTTTAGATCTCTTACGCGGCAAACAATTTACTTTTATGGTTCTTATTCATTGCTTCCTATCGTATTAGGCTGGCTACATGCTGTTCATGCACCAAGCACTACCAGTCTTCTAACTTTCTTTCCCCTCTCCGTACGCAAATTTTGCCTCATACTAAATGGATACTTCGTGGATTACTTACTGATACCATGCTCTTGTCTCTACGTAGACGTTAGCAATCTACCCATACAGCTATTGATTCTATAGGACCCACGAAAGGAACTTTCAGCATAATTTTTGTTGCACAGTGTACCTGGCTTTGTCTCAACGCTAAATGTTGTAACCTAAAACCTTAACAATGTTTAACTCCACGCTTTTTCTTGCGGTCTTCTCTCGGTTGTCTCTCACTTTCCCTTTGCTCCGAGGTCCGGAACTTCTTGGAGATCTGGGATTGGACAGACGAAAAGCTTTCGCCCAAGGTGGACCTAAGAACCGACAAGGACCAAAATGGAGCATGGTTGTATATCAAAAAGACTCAACTGCATCCATCACAATCGTTGTCCCGTATGGAGAGCTGGACACGTCTTCACACTGCCGCAAAGTGTACATCTGAAAAATCCAGACACCAGAAAGTTTGAAAATTTGCTCACCTGGACACACAACCAGACGACTATTCGTGATGTTCGCGTTCTCCACTGACCTCAATAATTATGGTGGCCCTGATCAAGCTACCTGTCCAGATAACAGAGGAAATTGGCAGCCATTTGACTGCGAATAACCGAATAAGAAATCAGTCTTCAAGCGGCTTTGCCAGTCATACATTAGTGTTCAAAATACTTTACGGCAGTGTTGCAGGACGTGGTGGGTTTTAGCTTGGCAAGCATTCTCCATATAAAAAACCACAAATGTTTCTTTAACAACACTGCGACACGGCGGATGTGACTCGCCACTGAACGTTGTCACTGCCCACAACTACATACTGGCAAGTCGACTAGACTCATAATTCAAATTTTTCCCGACACGTGCAAGAAAATGATACGCCCCGTCTACATGTACCATTTCACTTCACTTATAGTGCCTTGACCACTTACCCTACGCACGACTGAACCCAAAGTATCGTTATGGTACACAACAGCTTGTAAACCTTGATCATGCCTGATTTGGTGTCACTATAAATTTGAGAATAAGCTATGTATTTATTTCTTTATATACTACGAGCACGAGCCTTGGCGCGGTGTGTTATAAAAACCCACCTAGGTCCTATTACATTGACACCAATGGGCCACTGTTGGAGCCTATATACTGAGAGCACGATCCTCGAAGCCTGATGCACAGTGCAGCCGGTCTAGTTCCCACCACATCGGCACCCAATGTGCCATTGATGGAGCCGCTATCCTAAGAGCTGGAGCCTTGGAGCCGTGTGCTATTACAACCCACCTTGGTCCTATTACATTGGCCCCAAATGTTGCACTGATGGAACCGCTCTCCTTAGACCACGAGCCTTGGAGTCGCGTGCTACTACAACCCTCCTGAGCCCTACTACGTTGGCACCAAATGTGCTACGGATGGAGCCGCTATCCTAAGATCATGAGCCCTGGAGCCGTATGCTATGACAACCCACCTGGGTCCTATTGCAATGGCACCAAATGTGCCACAGTTGGAGCCCATATACCACGAACACGAACTTTGGAGCCGTTTGCCGTTACAACCCACCTGGGTCCTAGTACAATGACACCAAATGTGTCATTGATGGAGCTGCTACCCTAAGATCACGAGCCTTGGAGTCGCTTGCTATTACAACCCACCTGGGTCCTATTACATTGGCACCAAATGTACTACGGATCCAGCCTATATGCTAGGAGCACGAGCATTTGAACTGTGTGCTGGAGCAACCTACCGGGGGCCTAGTACATTGGCACTGAACATGCCGGTAGTCCAGTTATTTGTCAAAAAAGCTTTAATCCCGAAGGAGCGCAAAAAGCGCGATAACAACTGTGCTTTGTATTTATCAGAAAGTAGCGAGAAAAGATTCAGAGTAATGCATTATATCCGTGCCTTGAACGCGCATGTCCTATACAGGGTATCAGTACACACAGTTGTATTCCTCGGCTAAAATACAATAGTAGCGTGCAAGTATAGCCTACTGTCTGTCAACTGAATGAGAATTTTTATATGAACAAGCTTTTTCCTTCTCAGCGTTTTCTTTTCTGAGCTTGCATCCATGTCGACGCTGGAATAAAGTGAAAAGAGGAGTTTAGGTTGAACAGAATGGCTTACTTTGGCACCGCATTCGGCACAATACCTCTCGTTGTGGGGAACTCAACGGCTCCCTTTCGACAACCTATAGCTGAAAGGTAAGGAAAATGGTCATCAGTACCAAGTGCAGGTGGTATATGATGGGGTACGGTTTGTTGACTTTTCCTCGGATCGGTGGTAATCTCCTCCAGAGCGCCTGCGCAGGAAATTGTTATACTAAGCTGTCACTTACCTTCGTAAACGGGGCATGTTGATGGGCTAGGGGCAACCGCAAAATCCGGTGAAGGTGAACGTCCAGTAGCTAAATAACGAAGGACAAATTATCCGAAAATCCGGATGGATTAAGCTGTTCAGCACTCCACAGATGATGTACAAGATGTGCGATTTCAGCGGCTCTTGGTTTCGTAACAGGAACTTTTAACGTCCGCTACTGCAGGAACTCTTTGGGTAGGTTGTAGTCCACCAGTCAGCGAACGCAAATAGGTATTTGACTTGTAAATGGAGGCACATATTCGAAATGGCTCACTTGTCGGGTACTCCTGCTGCTTGTATGCCGTCATTAAATGCACACACGGTAGCCACAAGGTTTTATAAAATGGACAGGTACATGGTCACAAGGAGCAACCGATGATGAAGCGGTTTCGCTGGTGAGATATCTCAAATTATGGATGCGTCAGCAATTTATATTCACATACCACTCCATCACCAAGGTCCGAGTAAACTGCTTGTAATATAAGTTGTGCTAAATGGAGCATCACCAAGTTGCATGTGTGCGTATTCAAGAGGCAAACTACGCGATAAACGTATGCGCTGCCTTCTAGTAGCTGACGCCTGTCACAGAAAAGGCCGCATGCATCTGGGACGCTTTCAGAAGAACTACTGAATGCTTCCAGACTGCGAACGGCTACAACAATGCCATCTGATGATTGGGTAACTTTCTTCAACCGCAAGTTGGCATTTTCAACTGGGTTGTTTGTTGTATTTCCAAAATGTACCAGTCCAGCTTGGGCGAGTTTCGCCCACGAGAGTTGTATGTGCAACCAGTACGAAGTAAGATAGCTCACCAACAGGGGTCTGTTTGTTGAAGGAACTTGAAATCTGGTTGAAATCTAAAACAAGAATATTACATATGGAAAGCGCTTGTACTCAGTCTCCGTGTCCGAAGTTGCCATGCGGTGAACTAGATAACGCGACCGGTTAAGGTTTGTCTACGTAATGTAACGAAGGATTTATTACTTACATGCTTCCAGATGGTCCGGCGGATGTGGAAGTAGCACAACAAAAGGTCGCATTAATACCCGCGGGCGCTGCACGTAATTACGCAGCCATTTTGTCCGGCATTATTCTGATGACAGAAACACCATGACCTATAATATCCCGAAAGGTTTCGAAAAACGTAAGCAAAGTTGCGTAAGCTTCCTGACGCATAAACGTACAAAATATTGGCTGGCTGGGACCCATACCGTTACTTAATAAAACTGGTGTAGTTTGAAGCTGAAAGCAACAAGCAATGGCGCAATCAATTCTTACTTCAAACCGTTAGTAACATGAGCAGCGTCTACACCAACGACATGCGGGAAGCGGCGGAACAGTTCTATTTGTTGTTGCCGAGCGAATAATACCTGTGTGCACAGGCTTTCCTCTGAAATAATTCGCACAACCCCGTTTCCTTCATAGAATTGATAACCTGATGCAATTTTACTGCAGGCGTTAAAACCAGCAATGCAAGCTTACACTCAACGCCAGGTAAAAATTTAGGATGAACATTGCGGACATCCTCGTTGGTAATATGCTTTCCGAATCGAACCTCGACGAACTGCTTGATGTCGCTTGTTAGGGTGTTGTAGCGGAAACGGCCCACGGACTGACTGAACGCAGCGTCCATCTGACGGCGATTGATGGGATGTCGCTCAAAAAGAAAGTAGTTAACTGTGGTTGTGAGAGAGGTCGAAGGTTGTGACTCTCAGCTTGGGCCTAGTTCTGATGAGGTTCACACGAGCTTTGCAGTTAGCAGCACGTGAGCTGAAAGGTCTAGAATAATAGTAACAAAAGCCTACTAAACAAGTCACATTCTTCTACTTTTATGCTTGCAACGTGCGCAGCGGACAGAGCGATCAATGACCCTGTCGTACTTTACCCGCGACACCTTACACTTTCCACTGCTGTACATACGATCGTGACGTAATGGAGAAGCATAAAGTCTGAAAACAAACTAGCACATTCATTAAAACGGTCAAAAGAACGCCCAAGGAAGCTTTTCCGGAAATCAGACTCCATTGTGTACGGATCCGAACATTCTGTTCATTGGATCACTGGATTGTAGAGCGCAGAAGGAAAGTCCTTTTTCATCTCCTTCACCTCCCAACCATTGCGTGGATGCCGTGAGCCGCTACGAGACGGTATTCCACAAGGGGTCGTACTAGCTACATTGAAAGAAGCAAGGTTCCAGCATACTCATCAAGTGAGGATTCAAAAATCACTTGAAACATTCCTCAGTCTACGCGTCGAACCCATGTTTCGGCAAGCCGTTTCAGTCATTTACAATGCGGGTTGATAGAGTGAGAGTGGAGCGCACGATGAGTCTTCTTGGTTTAAATAGTTTCCAGCGGTGTCCCAGAGTGGAACTATTAGTGTTGACTTGAAAGAACGCTTGGATATCCGTCCCCATTTTCCCATCGGAACACGCCTAATAACGATCAGATCACCTCTACGTCGACGAGTTTCCAGGGAGAACAGGTGCATCCGCTGTAGTCGAAGCGGGTAAGGCAAGTCCCTTAACTCCAGGATGGATTTCGAAGCACGCCGTTGGACCACCTCGATCTTATTACACTGGTACCTGACAAGAGGATAGATGGCGAGTAGTCCGTATTCAAGGATCGGGCGCACAAGAGAAGTAAACAGGATGCTGAAGATTTCCGAAGTCAGTCGCAAGAAGGCTCTCCGTATGGCATGGGACATATTGTTGGCAGTGGCAATCCTCCGTAGTGTGTCTACTGCGGTCCATAAATCATGTGCGACAAACTCCCTAAGATGTTTTTCAAGAATAGAGCTTCTGAGTAACCACCACCCCTATGGTATATCCCGAACGGTTCAGGTCGCCTAGTTGGACAACAGGACATTTTTCACGAGTTATGGGCAATTATCAGTTGACTGACCAGTCGCGTAGAATGTCCAATGGTGCCTGCAAGCTGTCAGCATTCTCAAGAGAGGATACTTCCAGCCACAGCATCATGTCATCGGTGTAAATTAGGCAATCCTTCTGAAGCTTCGATTGGAGGTCATTGCTGAATATCTTGAACAGTTCTGGGCCAAGTTTGGACCCTTGCGGAACACCGCTAGTCATCAGCACAGGAGTGGAGTACGCTTCATCACCTTGCCTCGCATGATCCGGCCATTCAAAAAATCAGCGATCCCAGGAAGGATCGGACGTCTCGAAGGTTGCAGAGACACCAGTACCTCGGAGTATAAGAAGAAGCCTTTCACGGGACTCCTGTCAAAAGCCTTGCCGACGCCTACAAAAGCCACATCCAATCGTTTCCCAGCGTCTAACTACTTCGCCCAGTTTGCCATAGCTGCAGGCGGTTTCGAGGTACAGGCGCGTGCCCACCGAAAGCCATGCTGGGCACAGCAGATGAGGTTAGGGTTCTCAAAGTGAAGCTGCAGAGCGCGTGAGGATACTTTCCAGTAACTTGCACAGTACGGACGTTAGGCAGATAGGTCGATAGCTTGCAGGATCTTGACAATCCCCTCACTTGTACATAGGTTTAACGGCCTCCAACATGGAAGCAACCGGGAGGCGTTTAGCTACCAGGGAGTGAGGAAATAGTTGACAGCGGAAAGCAGCAATATAGTCCGCCGCGGTCTTGAGGAACAGGCAGTGCAGCTCATCAGGATCCGGAGAGGAGTTCGGATCTAATTCACCAAGGCCTTTGGCAACGGCATCCACACTCATTTCTGTGTGCTGCAACGAAGAGAGGTGGACTGGCGCAAGGTCACCGGTAATGGCGTCTCGCCTTCGAATCCGCGTAGGGGTGGGCGTCCTCGCGGTATACTCAGCCCGCGCGCGACTGGTGGTGGTCGCGCGGCAGCGAAGCGCCGTTACGGCGTATAAGCCGACACATTTCATTTTTTTTCATTTCAATGGCGTCTCGCTCGAGTAAACAGATGAATATTGCAGGGCCAGTAAACTGGCTTTCGTCGCATCGTCGTTAAGTAAACCGCCTTGCTCTGCAGAAAGCAGGACAGGAAGGCCACCGTCAGCTTTTCAAGTAAGAGTAGAGTGCCTTCGGTGTCGTCCTGGATTGCACAGCCAAACTGAGTTCATACGGATGCCGTTTGTGACGTTTTTCAAGATACAGTCGTTTCTGATCAATTTGTACCCCGACTAGTCAAGCGCGCAGTTGGTGAGCTGGAATCGGTCCCACAATTTACGTCTTTCGGAGACTAAGCACCTCAATTCTCGGTGCAGCCATGGAGGGCTTCTGGTAAACATCCGCCTTTTGCAAAAATGAACAGCCTGCTCAACAAGGGAAATCAGCTTGGAGTACAAAAGTTTTGACTCCTCATCTGGGTCCTGGGATAGAGGGATATTCCAGTCCACAGCGCTAGCGGCCGCTTGCAGGGGATTGGAACGGCTCTCCAGAAACATCTACGAAAGAGTGAGGTGTCGGATCCAGAGGAATGAAAGCAGACAGTGCTCACTAGTACCAATTGGTGGAATAGTGGTAATGTCTGTGATGTCTGCTTGCGTCGGGGAAAGCACGAATCAAGAATATGGGGTTGTCCGACAAATATAGGGGTAGGCACAGTAACCTTTTGAAATAGGGTACACTCAATAACGGTTTTCAAAAATTCCGCAGCGAAAACGTCTGAAGAAGTAGCGCAATGCAGCAAATTCCAGTTGACACTTGGGGTATTGAAGTCTCCTAACAGTACACAGTCCTTTCCCCTACCATGCATTTTAATGGAATCCAGCAGCCGAGCTCCGGAACCTAATGGAGCTCCGTAGACAACCCCGGCCATCAGGGACCTACATCCATCATGAACCCGGCATCACCGGGCTTCGAAACCACTACTACCATCACAAGTAGCTTCAAGTAGATGAGCCTTGAGGTCGGCATTCCAGTACAGGATCGCACCTGCCACCAGATACCCATCAGTTGCGGGGAGCCAAGCAGAGGTGATGCCCGGGGATCTGCACCACGGAGTCCAGGATATCCACGGACAACCAGGTCTCGGTGAAGGCCATTATGTCAGGATGATTCGCTGCAGCAAACAATTGAATTTCATCGAGTTTGTTTCCAATACTGCGCACATTAGCGGAAAGTACGCGCAGGCCGTTCTTCTCCTCTAACACTTGGGTGTGACAAGAAGTGGTTTCCAGCGAATTTTGGTAGCTTTTCGGAATGCGCGAATCCACAATATGTAAATCTGTCTCACTGTTGCCTCGGCGGGATCTGAGTTCGTCTATCGCTTGTTTCATTTTCACTCGATCCGCAGGATAAAGAACTCGCCACACATAAAATGATTCACCTTTAATTCGCAGAGCTCGTCTAAGGAGGCGACGAGCCTCCTCATTCTTTTGCCATACAATTTTAAGTGGAAGAACCTGTGAATAGTCCTCCTGTTTCTTGCCGAGTCGGAAAGCTGAAACAATGTTGCTTCTTTGTTCTCCTTCATCGAACAGTAAAGAGACCATCCGTTGTAGGAACTCCTGGTCATGTACAATCCTTTCAGCTGATAAGGCAGCGGTCGTGAGATGGCGAAGTGGCATTCTCGTGGATCTTCGGCTTCAGAACAGCTGAGCCGTCCTTAAGCAATTTCGCCAGTTGACAGACTATATGGAGAACCAAATTCAGCTGCGATAGAGGTGCTGACGACTTGGAGTTTAGCCTAGCTCGTGTCTCGCTTTTCCGTTCAACAGGTTGTACGTTTTCATTTACCACCTCTGCGTACTTCTTGACCTTAGACCCTTCGCTCTGGTCAACAACTACCGGCGTCTCTGTAAATGAGGTGGACGGTGCTGGACTACGCTTACCCGTTTGGGTAGCTGCGCCAGAAGCACATGCGTTAAGACAAGGAGTTGATAGCGAGACAGCAGCGATGTTCATCTCAGGTAGAGCAGGAGAGTCAAGCGGACTGAGCGCGGGCAGTCCGTCAAGGCATCGTTTGTTGCTTATCGTAACACGTCGCAGAACGCAAAAGAAACATAAGCCCAGAACGTTGGGTCGTAAGAGAAATTCGTACAACTCATGACCGACCCCACAGCAAGCTACGTGGGTCCACCCATCGCATATGTTGCACCGCAAGGCTTTAGAGCGCGAAATAACTCCTGTAAGATATGATAAGCATTTGGACTTCATTGCAGCCGAGGTTCAAATAGCAAACAGATGAGTTCCCAAAACGAGCTTGATTCATCTTCTTTGGATCAAAAGACTTCAATGCACCAAAGCGCTTAACTGGATGTCGTTAGCCACAGCCGGTCACGGATATTCGCAAGTTGCGGTTCCTACCGCGTAACTTGGTTGTAACACATTTAAACGATTGCGATTGAATAAAATTGCAATGGTCGAAATATAGCCGGGAATGATGCCATAAAATGGTTATAAACTGTTTATTGTGCACTAGGTTTTACGGGGTAAAGGTGCTGCGACTACGCCGCTGCAACGATAAGCGATGAAAGTATTGCCCTTGGCGGATGCGGGGTACAGTCGGGGAAAACATGCTCATGGGGTTTCTATGTTGTATAGTCGTGTAGAAGGTAAGCGCAAGTTAAGGGTAATTTCAATATACTTTATGGTTAAGGAATGAAGACAGCGTGTGGTTTGCGTATATGAGTTATTTACGTTGTACATTTTGGCGCGCTTCGTGTCTTCCGCCATGCAGGATGATACTGCAAATTTTCGTTGCATTATAACTGTCGGTTACGCGACAACTGAGGAGCTCTAACGCGATTTGATGCGGTCCCAAAGGGAAACTGCAAGATCGTTTTCTAGACGCACGATGATTACTACGGCGGGTCATAAGCAAAGGACTGGAAACGATCTCACTGATGGCTTTCTTTCTCGATTCATTCAATATGGATGTGTGCACCGCAAGCTTGAGAACGTGAAAGGGAAACGGTAAGGTGCATAATAATTTGACTGCTGATGAATCTTTTATTTACGGTCGTCAGAACTGCAAGGCCCGAGTTTCAGTGGTACTGAAAGACAGTTATTGTAAAATTGGTCGTGCCTGCTTGAGGCATCCGCATGTGTTCTAGTTGAGAAAATATTGGCTGTATCCGACTAAGCGGCGACTTGGTGCGATACAGGAGGCGGCGTTATTAAAGTTGATGAAGTCGTTTTGTCAGACACGTGTATTCATGAATATGGCATTCGTATTACCAGACGTGAATTATATCATCTAAAGCATCAGAGTCAGGCGGAGCAAGTTAGTGAGGTGGAACATGTAATCGCCACGTTGGAAAACATAGGTTCATGTACGGTTCTGAAGGAGCAGTTGGATATGCGATTCCTGTTCTTCGTGCCTGCTTGCCTTCGGAGGTTGATTGCACTACACGGCGAAGTTATACTGGCGGATTCGACGCATCAGCTTAATTACGGCGGCTACGTTCTATGGCTTTACCCGTCCGATGACGTCACGGGGGTGGGGAGGTCATTGTTTACGCCTTATTTCCAAACGAAACGACGGAGAGTTCCCTGGAGGCGGTAATAGCTATGCGTGCGATGGTTCCATGCACAGCATCCGTGCGAAGTATTGTGGTAGACAAATGTGCGCCGCAAAAATCAATGCATACATGGAGGTGTATCGGGAGGCGTGCGTGGCGTTGTGCCATGTCCACATGTTACAAGACATAAACAGACGGCGCAGTCAGCCGTCAGTTGAAGATCCGGCAGGAAAGACATTTCTGATCCGTTTGCTAAGGAACCTATATTCACTCCTGAGGAGACGCGTTAGCACGGAATACTAAAGAACATTCGGCGGAGGAATACGGAATGCTTTCAGTATTTCCGTGGAACATGGATGCAATGGTGGAGATGCTGGGCGGGTCATCAGTTACTGCATGTCATGATGTTCGGAGGCAATTCCACTAATCGAGTGGAGAAGGAAAATATGCACCTTAAGCGCACTTTGAGCGAGCGTGCTACTTTACGGGCGTTTTCCTAGGTGATCGTTAATCGTGCGAAAGGCACGGCTGATCGTCATAGCACTCAGGTAGCGACGGAGTGCATGCGAAGTAATACAGCACGCGGTGATGGATTTGTGGTGTCAGAACTTGTAAGCAGCTTGACTGCATATGCTCGCAAAAGGGTGATGAGGCATTTTCAGCGCACAACTATGGTGGGCGTGCTGCCGGAGTGACGGTGCCGGGTGATGTCAGAATCCGTGTCTGCTGTGTACTGCTTTCATAGACAAAGGCAGTAACTGTGACTGTTTTTCTAATGGCCCTCGGCGTACGCTTTGCGGTCACATAATGTACGTGGCGGCGGAGGAGAATCAGAATGCCCACGAGGTCCTACAAGGATGTCGATAGATGATTGATCCAGCGGCGGAGAACTTGTATTGCGGTCAATGTGAGACTGTCTCCGCCGTTGGACATGTACACAATGTGATAGCCAGGCGCATAAATATTACAGGATTGCAAGTGGTGCAGGCGGAAGTCGCTGTGAAGGTTCGAAGCCTCGGCACGGACGAATATCTGCAAGCGCCGGATATTTTGCGTGCTTTCAGGAAACTTATCTCCGCTAAGTTGGATTAAACCCTTCGCTGTGACAAGTCGATGTGTTCAGAAAGTATAGCGCTGTGCACGGGAAACGTACCACGTTTATTGTGAGTTCATTGTGAGAACGCGGTGCAAGTTATTGCGGGCGGCTTCGTTGAAATTTCGAAAAACGTTGAGTAGCGCGTTATAATGGAGGGCAGACAGAATACATCCCATGCCCAGCAACTTCCGCTACGGTGGTCTCTGTGGAGGATCCCGGGCATCACAAACTGGCGCACAAGGAACTTTTGATGCGACGTGTTGTACATCTGGCTCCCGGTGCCAGCACAGCGCGAGGTAGCAATTTCGTCGGCTGCCAACGACTACTGTCGCAAGATGCAGAAGGCAGAGCAACGTTGGTGCGCACATGAGTGCAAGTTGCCAGGTTCCAACCGCGGTTTGTGGATTGGGTCTGCGGGAAGAGGACTTCGGAAGGCGAGGCAGCGATGTATCCTGAGTGATGTGTGACAGATGCTCAAGGAGGTTCCATAAAAGTTGCGCAACCTATCTTGCTGAGGATACGTATGAATGTGGCTCCTGCAGAATGTACGTTCCCGTTATTCCAGGTAATCACGAAACTCATTGCAGGCGACTAAGCGATAACAGCACGGGCGTTTGCAAATAAAAGCCATTTGCAGAAGTGAACGCGTTACCTTGCATTCGCGAATGTGCATCCCACTGCCGGTAAGTTTCTTGTTTTTGTCAAGGCAATCATTTCATGTGTCGTGAGTTCAGTTTGACTTCCCTTGCGTGTGTGCATTAAGGTAGCAGTTTCCTCAGCATGTGCGCTTATGCAAGTAAAACGGCATGCTGTTCGCAGGTTTATCCTGCTTCCGCCTCAACTGCTGTACAACTGAAAGTGTGACCTGAACTTCATTCACCGTCATTATACACGTTAGTTGGAGGTGGAAAACACCTCAGCTACTGTGCCCTAATACAAAGAAGAAAAAAGAAAAAGAAATGCAACAAGTGCAAGTCAGCTGAGTTACCGGTAATAAATGGGCATCGTTCCGGTAAGCCAACGGCCGGCCACTATGCAGCAAAAAATGTACTATGCAAAATTATATAAGGCTAAATAGTGAGATAGTGGTTGGAGAGGGAGGCTGAGAGGGATGGGGTGGGACAATGCAACTCACGGCACGAACGCCACTGAGGTCGGCTCCAAGCTATATCAGTAAGTGTATCCAGCCAAACGTGCTCAGCATCTTTCTGACCCAACCATGGAGTCGAGAGGCTCCAAGCGAGGTCCGCGGCGAAGTGAGGACCTCCATGCCTTTCGACAAAGTCAGCGCTTGGCCAGTCCGCCTCTTATTCCATCCACACCCGTGGCACGCAAACAACGGACATCGCGGGAATCGGTGGACTTGCAAGCGTAGCACGTGGCCGAGCCATAGGGGCCTAATGCGTGATGTAACGTTGCTGAGTAGTTCAGTTCGTCTTCCTGTGCCAGCAACAAGGCGTCGAACACGCTCGTTGCTCACGCGGTGTTCTCACCAAATGTGAGCCAAACTGCGAAGGCCGCCCTATGTCTGCTGGTCTAATGAGCCAGGTGGCACAACCGTACAGTAGTGCCAAACGTACCGCTGCATTGTACACTCTATCCTTTAGGGCGAAAGTGATGTCGCGCCGGCGCCATAGGTGACGAAGGTCAGCAAAGCGCTTCGAACTTTTGCTATACGGTTCGTGATCCCATCTTCAATCCCACAGGTGCTGCTACAACTTCCCTGGTAGTTGGATTTTTGAACAACTCCCAGCTGATCCCAACCAAGGGTCAGCGTAGGAGGCGGTCCAGGCCAAACTTAGAGGGTCGCTTTGCACTTCAAGGGCGCAAACCAAAGCCCGAAGTGCCGGACAGCCGGTGATAAGCTGTGCAGCCCGTGTGTCATGTTTGTGAGCTGGCACCGATTAGGGCAATATCATCAGCATACTACAAGTCAAGAAGTCGTTCTCCTGGCAGCAGATCCACACCGTCTAAGTCATGTCCTGTGCATGAGAGTTCCGTTACTTCCTCTATAGTCATGTTGCAGAGAAAAGACGATAGCGGACATCCCTTTCATACACCGCTGGAGATAATAAAGGGCGACGACAGCTTGCCGTAAGCCTTCACTCTGCCCAAGCTAAGGGCGTATAATGCTGGGATAATATTTACGTATTTTTCAGCTACATCATTCTTGAATAGACATACGCAAATTGCACGCATATCCACCGAATCGAAGGCACCTTTGATATCAAGGAACAGGACAACGTTGGTCCGCCAATATATGTGACTGCCCCAACAACTGACGCAAAGTGAAGATGTGGTCAATGCAGCCACGACTTCGATAAAACCCGGCTTGCTCCTCCCGAATATGGCTTTCATGTGTGCTAGTCAGTCTGTGAAGGAAGACAGAGGCAAGCAATTTGGCGGCGATGGAGATCGGACTGATGCTTCTATGAGGTCCGCATTACCAGCTTTAGCCTCTTTTAGAACTTGGAACCATGCTGGAGCGGCGCCAGTGGCTTGGACATTTTCCTGTTCCACAGTTTCGCAGGTAACTATTATAAATCTTCCACAACAGCATGTCACTTGAATTTGAATAGGGTTGGAGGAACATCATCTGCTCCCACGGCTTTATTTAACTTCAACGTGCGATCTCACTAGCGACTTCTGAGCTAAAGGGTGGTTCTAAAGGGACAGCCCACGGGGCTGAGCGAGCAGTTGCATTCAGAATAGCCGGCTTCTTCAGTTAGTTGGTGTCAATGCGCTCACCATGTCGTCTTGGACGCCCGCCAAAACGCATCCGCATCTCAGCACATACAAGTGCATGGTGGGTGTCTACACCTGCGCTCAAAATCTAGTAAGAGTTCTGGATGCAGCCTCTCCACCGTTAGATTAGCGCCATATGATCGATTTGTGTCCACAGCTGGTTTGAGGCTGGTAGACGCCAAGTCATCCTCCGGCGAGTTCTGTGTTCTAACTTAGTGCTCGTAAGCAGTACTCGAGCACCTTCACACAAATGAAGTAAGCAAATACCGTTATTATTACGGTGGCCTACACCATGTGGGCTGCCCAGTTGCAGGTCAGCAGTGGATAAATTTCAAACTTGAGCGTTCATACCCCCAGACAGCACTACAGTGCCCTAGCTCCTTCTGTAGCGAAGTGGCTCGTTCAATTGACGACAGAAGTCGTGTTTTACCGTGTCATCATTACAGCTTGTGGGTGCATAGGCAGCGGTGATGAATAGACACCTGTTAGTCCCACGGGACTTTGAAACTTTGAACGAGCCAGCTAAGCGGACCGCACACATCCGGCTACTAATTGGAATGCGATCAACCGGAGTAGCCTCCGCCCGGGGACTCCGGTCAATATCAACACCTGCTTGGACGCCACTCTACAGGGCAGGAAGGGCCCTCCGTGTCCACCCGTAAGTTGAAACTAGAAGCCAAGCGTTTAATGAAACAAAGTAGGGGAGGGCCAAGAATCTGGGGTTGAAAACAGGGAGGATACAAGTGAAGCTGGAACTGGACGATAACTGTGAAAAAGCGTAAGAGGTATAAGAAGACGAGATGGCTTGAACAGTAGCATTCAAACCCCTATTCACCCTGCTCGAGGCAGCAGAAAAATAAATAAATAAATAAATAATTATATTCTCGATGAAACGTGACACAACAGTACAGGCGTGTTTACGTGGTTGACAGAGCCACAGAAACACTAAGAGTGTGTATACCGCACGACAGAAGTATGTGTTGGCAAAATACAGGCTTAAAAATTGCACATAATTTTGCATGAGATTGATGCAGGGATAAAGGGCTTGCTCTTTGGTATCAAAGAGAAGGGTGCAGCCGCAGCGCTGCAGGATCACTAAACTTTTCTGTTATGGTACTGCAGAGTGCGGGTTCGAATGGTTCCGGAGATTGATCTCCGTTTTTCCATAGGCCTAGGGGTCCGATAGGGTTTGACACACACGTGCTTGCAAAGCTGGGATATTGAGATCATTCTTCTTGTGAAGCAGTGGCTATTTCGGTAGCGAGTCACACCCGCCACGTCACATTGTCGTTAAACGGACAGTTGTGGCTTTTTATAGGGAAAACTCTGGCCGTTGACCATAAGATATTTAACATTGAGATACCTAGCGCTTTTGTAGGACCGATTTTCCGAGCAGCTACCCGCAGCCATGGGACACCCGATGTTCCGTTGGCTCAGCGGATGGCTTAGTCAGGATTCGTCAGGAACGGTTGTGGACAGCGGGACTGTTGAAAGATAAGCTGTGTAAATTGCGGTACTGCGTTATTCAGGTGAGTATGGAACTCAAATCATAAGCAGTATTTTTATCTAAGCAAGAAATACACGGGCTAGGTGTGTGTCACTGGTAGTTCCACGGGAGGTAATCATCGCAGCTAACTGGAACGCTTGCACAGAGAGGATGTTTCGAACGGTCGAGGAGTTTGCTGTGGTTTCGGAATCAGGTATGGCCAAGCGTAGTAGTATAGACTACAGACAACCTACATCCGGATGGTATAAAATCTTCATACCACACTGGCGAGGTGGGTGAAGTATCCTTTGTATAATGGCTCTAAATAGATGAGGATTCTGCTACCAGGAAAAAGTAATCCACTGGCGAGGTGGACAGAGCATAACGCCATGGAATCGCAAGTAAGTTAAAAACTTGCAGAGGGATGAGTTTGTTTTTCAGATGTGCCGAACGTCATACGGATTTGATCCAAATCGTTCAGACTCATGGAGGTTACTTATCAAAAGTTTTTCAGGAGAAATTATCCACTGGCGAGGTGGAGGGAGCATTACGCCATGGCATCGCAAGTAGCTTGATCATTTGCAAGGGCATGAAGCTGTTTAAGTGATGTACCGGAGTTAATAATGTTTTGAACCCAAGCGTTCAAATCAGTGGAAGATACAGATCAACAAGCTTCCATAAGGATAGGCTTCCAGACGCCTAGGTTTGATGGCAGGCCACACTGGCCAGGTGGGTAACGTATCCATCGGATACTTACGCCAAGCATATGAAGGATCTGGTACCACGGATGATCCACTTGTGGGGTGGACGGAACACAATGTCATGACATTGCAAGTACGTTGAACACTTGCCGGCAGATGATGCTTTCTTGAAGTGATGTTCCGAAAGTGAAACTGAGTTGAACGCAGTCTTTCAAACCGCTAGGTGATGAATATCAAGGGGACAGGACGCCCGAGGTTGTCGCATGAGCTGTTCATATATGTCTATAGGTCATATTTATATATATTACAATTCAGGTAAGTTTATTCAGCAGCTTCTAAGTAGGTCTCGCGGGGTGGCAAGGAAGCACAGTTTAAAGAAAGGGATTTCGAGCATAAAGAAAGTAGTAGGGAAGGCTAGTAACCGCGAGCCTTGCCAAACCTTTTACCTCGTTTTATATGTGTATCTATAAACTATGGCGTCATCTGTTTGTATGCGTCTCCTAATATTGGAGATGAAACTAGAAAATCCGTGTACAGCAGCTAGGTGTCATGAGATGTGGAGCAGTGCCTCAAAGGAAAGAAGTAGTACACAGTTGCGACACAAATCCTACCTCATTGGAGTGGTGAGTAATCAGACCAAAAGCTGCAGTAATGGAACCGTGGAGGTGCCAGCAAAGCAGTTGAGCTAACAGTGAAAAAAGTTTAACAGCGGTGCCTCAATAGACCAAGTGCGCCTCCCGAAGGTAGAGATCTACGGTGTCACAGGTGTCAGATGGACAGAGCTGAGTAACGGGGAAGTTTCGGGATGTAGTACCAGAAGAATCAGACAACACTTAAGCAAGTACTAGACATGCACTCCCGAGCTGTCAGTTGAATAACGGAGCGTCGATTTATATAAAATAAGTCTGCAGTAGAAGGTGAGCTGGAAAAGAGGATCCAGCGAGGCTATATTCCAGTACATGTGAAAAGCTATGGATGCCTTGCTACGTAAATGTGCGGAGCTACATTGTGAAAGATAAGTAGCTGCAGCACCGTAGGTAGGGGTTGGCTAAGGGGAGAGGAAAGCCAGAGCCAAACATGTAAATAAATAAATAAATAGTTATTCTCGGCTACGCTAGGCATGCCCGCGAGGGCCTGATCAAATAAGTGCGATTATACAGACATGTCATGGCAATTGTAACAGTGACAATCGGAAATTGTTCGTACGTTCCTATTTGAAACGGTACAAATAGGAAAGAAATAAAAATAAAGAAAGCCCATTGCCATGAGTTTGGGCACGTTCGTGTGGGTACATTCGTTCTGCCATAAAGTGCAGAAACAATTCGGGCATGAATGGATCCAGAACTAGGACCGATCCATCATAAAAGAGCTGGTGAAGTACACGCTCAATCGCGATTACACGATACGCTGGGTTCACGAGAGTGTAGCGTAAAGCACAATGGTAAATGCGCAGAAAATGAGGTGGCAACGAAATATGCAGATAAGAAAGTCTCGGGGTGTATCCATCATGGTAGTATATAGCCATGGTCAGCTTGTCAGTATGAACTTATTGGCAGTGACTTTATTCAGTGGCGAGTCACCTCCGCCACTTCGCAGTGTTGTTAAACGGACATTCGTGGTTTTCTATAGGCAGAACGCTTGCCAGGCGAAAACCCACCACGTTTTGGAACACTGCCATCAACGCATTCGTACGACAAGCTACAATTGGCAATACTTCTTATTAACCGGTTATTGGTTCTGTTAGTCGCAGTCAGGATACACCCATAATTTTCGCTGGCTGATGCATGATGGGGTGGGACTGTATCATCCATGGGTCCTGTCACTTTCTGACGAAATTGCACGGCTTGTACGGTAGGTAATCTATAAATCGAACATTTGTCATCGGTAGAACCCTGTAATGTCTTTGATGGGTATCCAGTAATATGTTGTTGAACCAAATATTAGAGGAGAATGGCCAAAGGCAACAGTTCACGCCAAAGAAAACTGCGAGTTGTCTTAAATAATGAACCGGAAATCCTCCCAGAGTAAGTTCACTTGGCTGGGGACATTGGCATCCACGAACATATGGACGGTAATAGTAATGCGGGCAGCTCCAGATGTGGTAAGTGAAAAGAATTTCAGTAGTGTAAAAGGCCGAACCCCTTTGTTCATGCCATAGTAAGAGTATTGTGTGTGAAGGAATTATGTTGGGTATTTCCAAATTATGTGCATAGCACGTGCAGGAATATCTGCCCTCCGGTTAGATGAAATGCCCGAGTTGACACTAAATGTCAGCAAATCCGAATAAGAGTTATGTGAAGAAGAGGCGAGCTGAACCCAGTTGTTCAGGCCTTAATATAGTGGCATCCATCCAAGATAACAGATAAGTGTTTTCTCCATCCGGTAAGTACTAAGGTAGCATAATGATTATTCATCCATTTCCAAATAAGGGAATGTTGCGCTCCGTTGAAGTGTTGAGGTCAAGACAGTGGACGTATCCACAGGTTCTGGCAACCATTTCTCGGAGGAAAAGACAAAGAACAGAGACAGCCACACAAACAGGCAACAACGATGCATCCGGAATTCAGAGAAAAAGATCAGTCGCATAAGTGCTTTCACTGATGAACCTCTCATTATATGTATCATTATAAACGAAACATCTCATGTACATTTGTTCCATAAAGATTTCGATTAGTCGTACCATGATCAGTGCACCTCGGTGGGATGCGCGATATCGGGGAGCGAGAGGCCGATCCGAAGGGTTCGGATTAGTCGGTGGATTGCGACTGAGTCGCTTAATTAAGTAGTGAAGACGAGTGATGAGGACCAAGTTTAGGAATGAAATAATCGGTGATAATATAGCGTGGGCAAGTCCAGCAATGTTCTCGGGGAAGCAATGCTTTGGGTATGCGGCACTTAGATTATATACGTCTCAGTAGCATGGATGACGTCAGAAATACGGTCAAAAGAATAGATTAAGTCAAAGCACAGAGATGGCCATCCATTGGAAAAGCAAGCAGAGACCATGTTAAGGAAAAGAAAGAGTAGGATTAAAAAAGGCATTAATTGAAAGAGTGAAAAAGTCAACAGGGCTTTCGAGGGACTAAGCAGTCAATTAGGACAGCCGAACTAGGACAGGTAAGGTCTCATAAGTTTGAGTAAAGTCGGAGTGCAGTGGACCGATCAGGCGAGGCTCGAGTGGTAGCGCGTTGGGATTGGGACTTACAATGAAGGCACGGAAAAGGCTAGAAAAATATAAAGTGAAAAATCCAGCAGACCCTAGAGGTAGGGAAAAAGCATAGCTGAGAGTGCAAAGAGTGTACCGCTGAAGTATCAGTAACAAAAGAGTTGTTAGAGAAACTGACAGGTTAAGTGCGGCTCAATAACGGTAAGGTAGTGAAGCCGTCCGTCCGATTGAAAAGGGGAATGAAAACAGAAAGCGGGACAAGAATTAGTTAAAGTCGGTATGAGAAATGTTTAATAATAAGGAGTGGGGGAGCCCACGAGGCTTTCCAGGTGATATAAACAAGATGTTGAGTCAGCCGAACCAAGGTTTGTAACGTGGAATAACTCTGAGTAAAACTGGAAAACAAGTGGCCGATCTAGGGAGACTAGCTTAGTCGGCGCGTAGGAATAGCACGTAAAAATGAAGGCAGGAAAAGCTCCGCAGCAATAGAGGGTGAGCGAGTCAAGCAGAATTTCGTGGTAGGGGAACAAAAGCGTTGAGTCTGCATAGCGTATACCACTTAAGTCAGAGTGGCATTGGAGCTTTCAAAGAGAAATAGGCTAGTCAGTGGGACCAGATCACTTCAGAGCTGTAAGATCGGGCACTCCAATTGAAGAAGAAATGAAAACAGAGCGCGATAATAAAAGTTAGGGACAAGGTGGGAAAGGTTTATTGACGAAAGATGGGAAAAGACCAAGGAGCTCTCCAGGTAATGTGATCGGGTAGTTGAGTCAGCCGAACCAAGAGAGTTGACGTCTCAGAAGTCTGAATAAAGCCGGAGAGCGTGAGGCCGGTCAGGTAGGACTTGATTGATCGGCGCGTTTGGATAATAACATGTAGTAAAGATAAGAAAAGAGCTAGCAGTAAATGGTGGGCAAGTCTAGCAGGCTCTGGATTTAAGGGAAACATCATGTTTAGGCTGCGGGGCATATACCGCGTAAGTCTCAGTAGCATAGTAGCAGACTGCGGGAAACAGACTAGGCAGGTGAGCCAAGATCACGGCAATGCAGTAAAGCCGGACGTCCGATTAAAAAGGGATTGGAAACAGAAAGCGAGAGAAGAAAAGGTTAGGGCCGGTATGAGAAATGTTTACTAATAAGGAGTGGGGGAACGCACGTGGCTTCCTAGGTGATGTAAACAAGACGTTTAGTCAGCCGAAAGAAAGTAGTAGGAACATACGGTAAATGGATGCGCGAGGAAAAGAGATTTGTCAGTGGTGTTGCGGTTAGTAGGGTAAGAATTAAAGAGAGAACGATGTCAGCTTTGCAGTGATTATATAATTGGGCAACGTGGCCTGGTACTTGAGGTCCTACGCACAAAGGTGCGGCGCTACAGTGTGGAAGGTTAGTCGGTGGAGCATCGAAGCTTGGTGGTTCGTAAGACGGAATGAGCCAGGGCAAATAGCTGAGTGAAGAACTAGATATAGATAACGTTATAGTTAGGCAACATAACCATATACTTGAAGCCATACATACAAAAGTGCGAAGCTACAGTGTACATGCTAAGTCCTTGGAGGACCGTAGAGAGGTGGTGGATAGGAGGACAGAAAAGCTAAGGCCAAACAGTTAACAGAAGTAGTAGAATATGCGATAAATAGAAGCAGGATTAAAGGAGAGGATTTACTTGTGCTTTGGTTCTTAGGGTAACAAGTATAAAAAATAACTATATCAGCTGCGCGATGAGGATATAAGTGGGAAACATAGTCTGCTACTTGAGGTCCTACGCACAAAAGTGCGGAGCTACAGTGTGGAAGACGAGTCGGTGGGGAATCAGAGCTAGGCGGTCCATAAGCAGAGAGTAAAGCCAGGGTCAAAGCGATGAGTAAAGGAGTAGGACAAGATAAGGTTATAGGTAGGCATCATAGCCAGATACTTGAAGTCCTACGCACAAAGTTGCGGTGCTACAGTGTGAAAGGTAAGTCGTTGGAGGACCGTAGGGAGTGGTTGTCTAGGAGGAGAGGAAAGCCAGTGCCAAACATTTAAGTAAAGTAGTAGGAACATGCGATAGATGGAAGCAGGATTACAAGAGAATATTCAATGGTGTTTTGCTTCATAAGGTAACCATTATAAGCAACAACGATGTCAGCTTAGCCATAAGGATATACTTGCGCAACCTAGTCTATTACTTGAAGTTCTACGCACAAAATCGCAGCGCTACAGTTTGGAAGGTAAGCCGGTGGAGCATCGGAGCTTGGTGGTTCACAAGACGGAACGAGCCAGAGCAAAAGAGATAAATAAATAAATAAATATTTTATCCTCGACAAAGCAAGGCACGCCATTTGGGCATGATCAGCATATTTGCAATAGAGTACATGATAGCATGATTAGAAGCACCGAGAGAGGGAGCAGTACACATGGAGTCAGCAGTGCGGGCCCAGACGGCCCAAAGGTTGTAGGAAGCCTGTATCCACAGAAGGCGAGATGTAGAGATAAGAAATCAGATCACAAATGTGGAGAGTGTTGATGAGGAACTAGTCCGATGAGGTTGTGTGCACATTGCGGGTCAAGTGAGTGAAGCATGAGGAAAGAGCTGCAGGAATATTTAAGGATAGTGGCATGTAACTGATCAAATATCTAGGCGTGTTCGTACGGGAGCAGATTTATGCACAAAATTTGTAAATGTGGTACCGGTCAACTTGCCAACGTGAGATTGGGGCGGTGACTTTATTGAGTGGCGGGTCACATTCGCCAAGTCGCAGTGTTGTTAAACAGACATTTGTGGCTTTTTATAGGGAAAACGCTTGCCAGTCGAAGACCCACCACGTCCTGGAACACTGCCGACTAGTGATATGACATTGACAAGATTGCATCTGATCGATTACTCTCGTGGATATTCGCAGCCAAGTTTCACAACTTTGTTTCCCGTCTGAACTGAACTGGTTGTGTTGTCTCCCTCGGAGTCGACCGCAAGTGGTTGGAGCTGTCCAAGTCGGATGACTCAGGTGACTTGTATTGATTTGATTCATTTTATGGGTTCCATTAGTTTGTCAGGATTGCGAAGTGCAGCTGATCGCTTTGTTCTGTGTTGTTGCCGTGTCCAGGTGAGCTTCGCAGGTATGTCCTCAGGTGTACTGTGCCGGTAATGTTATCCAGTAGAACAAGGGTGAAAAGAAAAACGGACCGAGCAAACTGCCAAGGAAATGGAATAGGACTATGTTAATGTATAAATATAAAATTTGGGATAACGTTGTGCTGGTTACAAGCAGTGGAATGAGAGAAGTTTTTATACACCCTATCCGTAATTTTACTTGCATACGCGAGACCCAATATTTGCAGAATGTGAGAGACAAATGCTGTCCGAGGTGACCTGACATGCGCAAAAGTCGTCCTGTGTGGAACCCGGGGATATCAAGCGTTTTTAACCGGTAGATGAGGTAAAGGAATCAGAAAAGCATTGTACGCTGTTTAATAGGCGCTTTAGGTATAGGTTGAGCGAGCGGTTGACAGTGGTAGAGGTTGTCGCTTTAACATGTATGAGAGCTAGTGGAATTGCTACGCCTGGTTCGAGACCCATGGAAATAATGAGAAACGTGTTCAGT
Organism: Dicrocoelium dendriticum; assembly: GCA_944474145.2. Taxonomy (NCBI): domain Eukaryota; kingdom Metazoa; phylum Platyhelminthes; class Trematoda; order Plagiorchiida; family Dicrocoeliidae; genus Dicrocoelium; species Dicrocoelium dendriticum. The sequence goes on along the minus strand of OX104065.1, from coordinate 70,353,597 downwards.
AACCGGATGCTAGAGCAACAGCTGAGTGAAGGAGTGGGACGGAGTGTCAAGGTTATGACGAGCATGGGATTTATATACTACAGCTGTAGAGAGCACACGGTAGCAAAGCGAGCTCTGATGGACCCTGAATAGCGGAAAAGACAGGGACTTCTACAGTGCGGCAAACACGTCAACTATACGGCAGAAAAGGGCGATACTAGGAGTCGGGTTAATTACGAGGAAGAACCTTCCCGCTGATAGGCATTCAACGTTAAAAAAGGGGCGAGAAGGGCTTGAAGACTACGACTGTAGCGAGAAAATGGTTGTAGAGCCAGCGCATAAAGGGACCAATAGTATCAGTGGTGTGAGCAGCAGCCCCAAAAGATGCTGTGTCACTCTAAGTTGGATATCCACCGTGGAACGTTAAAGCCAGACAGGATGCTGGTTATTGATTTGCTGGCAGCCTTATTAATTAGTATATAGGAGCGGCACGATTTATTAGGCTCGGTATAAATTGATAGATTTACGGTGTTGAATACATGAGAGAGAACAGACAGACATCCTTGCAACAGCTGTAGAGCGAAGTGTTGCTATAAGGACCGAAGCAGATGCCGAATGATAGAGAGACGTTAATGTGAGCAGAATAACTTGGTAGTGGAGCCGAGAGGCAACACTCAAGCAGAGACCAGAAATTTCAATTTTGATGAAGGAACAAGCATACAGATATTAGATAAGACGGAGACGAGTAACATGAGGCTGACAATTTTACCAATGAGTAACTAAGTCAATGGCGGCCGATGCGCAAAATAAGCGAAGCATTGATACGAGACCTATGGGCATTTGCATCCACAGAGACCGGATTGGTCCACAAGGTTTTAGAGAGGCATAGTAGCGAAGGGAAGAGAGCGGAGACGTTAATGTGAGCTAAAAGGCCTGCTAATGGATCCGAGAGGCAAAACTCAATCAGAGGTCGGATATTTCAGTTTCCGACTAAGCATATAGACAATAAATCAGACGGAAACAAGTCAGAGGCTTTCGCTTCAACCAATGAACAGCTTGTTCAATCACGACCGATGCGCAAAAGAAAGGCATTGGCACGAGACCTATGGGCATTAGGAGTCCCAGAGATTGTACTGGTCTAGAAGGTTTAAGAATGAGAGGAACAGTAGTGAAGGGAGTCTAGTAAAGATTGGGATTTTGCGCTGGGACTAGCGGTAGCAAGCTCACTATTGAAGAGTTACGATATGGATCAAAAGAGAAGTCAAGCGAAGGATTAGGACGAGGCAAGGGATGGTCAGGCAGCATGGCAAGATAATTGTGGTTCTTACGCAGCAAAGTGCGGAGCTACAGTGTGAAAGGTAAGTCGGTGGAGCATCGTAGGCAGGGGTCCATACTGGGAGAAGAAAGCCAGAGCCGAACAGGTAAGTGACTTAGTAGGAATATGCGATGAATGGAACCGTTCATTATCCTCCGCAGTGGTCAGATAAACAAGGAAATTGTTTGAGGAAATATCATAGGAGTTAGTTAGCAGGATACTGTCAGGTTGCCCGGGCCTAGGCAGAAGAACGATTAGAGTTCTCAACCAAAGCCTTCGTTTCAAAAACCTGACTGGTAGGCAGTGGGTTTGGCGTTGGGCTACAAGGAGTCCTGCATTACCAGGAGGCAAAGTTTCTTTGGCCCATAACCATTGACAATATGGTATCAGTGGCTCTGAAGTTGCAAAACTCACCACACGTTATAGCTCAATGGATCGCTGAGGCACACAAACGATCACAGCACGTTAACAATCCTATAGATTGGACGTGCTCGCATGCATTGATCACAGGGAAAGCCGTCAGTTACGTTAGCAACAATGCAATGGTAGCGCAGCACGGGCAGAGTGTGAGCATACGGAAAGTGGTCGTTGTCCTTCAATAGCTCCAGCGGTGTGAGACAACGATGCCCGTTGACACCGTTCCTCTTAAGCTTTGCTATTGACGAAGTCTTATAGCTTGCGTCTACAGGACATGACTTGGAAGGTGTGGGGGTATTCCCAGGAGGACGGCTTATTGACTTGGGCATGCGGAGGACGTTGCCCTCATCTTTGCAAAACTCCCATACGTGCGAAGATGCACTGGGCAGATTCGCACTGGATTTAGCCGCTTCCGGCATTGCTTTGCATCGTCGAAGTGCAAAGCTGTCCTCCAAGCTTGCCAGGGATCGCATCCAGTGCCGACACTTGGTGGGGATCGGCTAGAAGTCGTTTGGAAATTCAACTACCTTGAAGGTTTTATCAACGTCCTTGGGATCGAAGATGAGGTCACTAACCGTATAGCGGAAGCTCGAAGTGGTTTTGCCAATCTTTGCCACCGATGTCCGCGGCGCGACATCACTCTCGCCAATAAGGGTACAGTGTACAATGTGACGGTACCTTCGACCTTACTGTACGTTTGAGAAATCTGGCCCTTTGGAGCAGCAGCTATAAAGAGGCTAGTTACGTTCGGCCATCGGTGTATTCGTAGTTGGGCTCACATCCAGTGGGAACGCTGCTTGAGCAACGCGCATGTTTGAAGCGTTGATTATGACACAGGAAAAGTAACTGAACTGCTCAGCACCGTCATTTTACGAACAAGGCGGCGATGGTGGCCAAGCGTTGCGCATGCCAGCCCACCGCCTCCCGCGCCGTGCGTTGTTTGCTCGTAGTACGTGCTTACGGAAGAAGAGGTGTGGCCAAGCAATGACTGCTCGAGAGAAATGAAGGTATTCATTTCGGAGATGGCCTCCGTTGGAGGTTCGCAGCGCCTTGGTTGTGTTTCAAAGGACGGTGAACACTGACTGGATACACTAGCTGACATGGCTAGGTGGCGACCTCAGTGGCGTTCCTGTTGTGAGTTTCGTTATGCCTCGCCAACCCTTTTTGTCTCACCTGCAATCACGTTGTTATGTTGTAGCGTAATCTAATTTTACATTATAATTTTTCATGTTGCCCAGTAGGTGGTAGTTAGCTTTCCGCAATAGGTGAACACCATCCCAAACCTTGGCTAAATTATGTTATCCGAAATGCAGCGTTGCGCATTCCAGTAAGCGCGCCCAGTGGGAGCCGGTAACAGAATACTAAGTTGTTAAGTAATTTGTTCCGTGGGACACCGTACAGTGGCCCAATCCTCCCCGTGATGTCAGCACACACTTGCTGGGGTGCAACGCTATACCGCGGTGAATGGAAAGGTAGTGGCTTCATTTAATGGCGAGGCGCTTCCGCCACCTCGCAATCTTCGATACACATATGCGGCATGTTATAGAGTCAATGCCAATCCGACGATGACCTACCGGTTCCTGCAACACTACCACGGAGCACTTCGATGGAACGGGATCGTGGCTTGTGAGCGCCGTGTCCTCGAATTGGCGGAGTTCACAGTGATCACTATATCACACACGGAGGATCTCTGGACATGCGACACCAGAGTTTACTGAGGTGAGAATCCGGTGGAGAATGTATGGTGGCTAACCATGGGGCATCCGTGTGGGTGTCAAGGCATGCTGTGTCAGGTTGCACTCGTGAACCGTATACATTTTAAGCGAAATGCCTTATAAGTAGCATTTGCAATAGAGGAAGACTGCACCTACAGATTTGCACAGGTCCGTGCCAAACACTAGCTTAGATACTTCAATGTCTGAAATCGGGAGCGTATCCGCAAATGGAAAGGAAACTTCCGCGACCGGTATTGAATCGACCATACTTTTCCGTCACTTCCCCATCATACCCCAAGGGCAGTGGTTAGCCTCCACGTAACCTTTGCCACCGAAATCTAGTCCGTTGCACCTCCGGTAAGTCCATTCGCCCTTACCAAGTGGCTTTTAGAACAGCTGTGTATCCATGCTGCCTAAATGGTTAAGCAGACGCTACTGGTCAGTCTTCACATAACCTTTGCCGCCGCTATCTAGTTCGTTGCAGCTCATGTAAAGTATAACCGTTATTAACAATTGGCTTTTAGAACACCTGTCTATCTGTGCTGCCTACGTCACTGTTCCGCCAATGCTTGTCAGCCTCCGCGTAACCTTTGCCACAACTATTTGGTCCGTTGCACCGCCGGTAATTTTATCCGCTTTTAACAACTTGGTTTTAGAACGGCGGTGTATCCATGCTGCATACCTGGGTGATTCGCCATTAGTGGTCGGCGTCTGCGGAACTTTGCCGCCGCTACCTACTCCTTTGAACCTCCGGTAGGTCTATCCTCTCGTACCAAGTAGCTTTTAGAACACCTGTCTATCTGTGCTAAGCAGAATTGAACAAACTCCCGGGGTCATACTGCAGGAAGTGACGAACGCATGCAAACGTTTGATGTACTTGAAGCGGACTGCTGCGATGATCTAACAGTCATCCGTCCAGAGTGGCCAGGAGATCATTTGCGGGGTCAGCCAAAGTCCTCAGGAAGAAGCGATTCATGTTGGTTCACCACATGTTAAACCTTCTTCTAGCCCTTGGTTTTGTAGGGAGTGGCACTTTGATCGAAACTGTCCATTCCGAAATCACATTTGGGATCGCGGTGGTAAGCGAGGACACAAAGAGTCGTGTTGTCTTGCGAAGCGCCCGACAATGAGCGGAATACGGCGTCAAATCCCTGCGCGCTTCTGATGTCACAACGAGGCCAAAGCTGTGACGGCGACTTTCAAGGTTGACGGTGTCAGCAGGCGTAAGTTTACAATGTTGAAGAGCAATGATAAATAAGTTAAGCTCCAGCTGGATACTGCGTCAGACCTCATGTTGGTTTGCCGAGACACATGGTGTGTACTGGAACGACCACGGCTTGTCCACCTAGACCACACAACAAGAAACGCATCCGGTGGTATTTTGAAACTTCTCGTAGAGTTACATTGTCTGGTCAGTTTTCGTGATCAGCACATTCGTACAACTTGGTTTGTGACAGGTCAATCAGGATTGAATTTTCTGGGTCTCGATTGAACGGAGGAAGTGAAATTACTTGGCCAGTCAGTTAACAGTATATGCCAGGAACTACAAGTCGAATAACCCGTAGGGACGCAGAACATGAACCTCGAACTTTGCAATCAAAATCCAGCACTGAAGCGACGCCAGGATAGCTTGTTCCAACCCGGTCTTGGATGCTGCCGGATAGCCAGCGCTTAGCTGAACCTCAAACCATATGCCAGACCAGTTTTTAGACCAAAACGTCCAGTGCTGTATGCAACACGACCAAAAGTGGAGTCTGAGTTAAATCAGTTGCAGACTGAGAGCATAATCGAGTGGGTATTCAGAATGGTCGGCACCCATTGCTGTGCTAAAGAAAGGAAACGACAAGATACGTATCTGTATTGCGTTTTCAACCGGCTTAAGTTCCATGTTGTAGAACGACCAGTATCCTCTGCCTATACCTGAAGAACTGTTCACCAAACTTAACGATGGAAAATGGTTTGCGAAACTCGATCTAACTAATGCTTACTTACAAGCTCCAGTAGCCGAAATGGCAGAACACTACTGACAGCCAACTCGCATCTGGATCTCTCCTAGTGCAATCGGCTGCCATTCGGAGTGAAAACCGCTCCCGCCATTTTCAACGAATCATGGATACGTTGTTGAACGATATCCCTGCAATCGCAGTATACCTGGGTGACACATTGATTATGGGTTCTGACCCACAAGCATTGCTGGCCGCGTTAGAGAAAGTGCCCACTCGTCTAGAAGAAGCTGACTGCCGGTTACGTGCGGAAAAATGCCATTTTTTCATAGAAAGTGTCAAGTTTCGCGGGTTCATCGATGACAAACATGGCCGACGTCCGGATTCCGCTAACATAGAAGCCGTCAAGCGAGTGCCATCACCAAGGGATGTTGCCGAACTTCGTTCATTTCTCTGTCTTATTAGTCATTATAATGCCTTCCTACGAAGTCCACAGCAGACAAGTGCTTTGAACGGGTTACTGATGAAAGAGAAAGAAAGGCAATGGGCAAAGGAGTGCCAACATGCCTTTGCTATAGTTATAACAGCGCTCAGTTCGGACTTACTTTTGACCCACTTCAACCCAAACTTAAAAATTGTTGTTGCTTCGGACGCCTTCAATTATGGGGTAGGTGCCGTCGTTTCTCAGGTGTTCCCAGGAGGAGATGAGAATGCCATTGCGCACCCAGCACGGTCTCTGACAGAGGTGGAGAAAAATTCAGCCAGATTGAGAAGGAAGCGTTGGCTATTGTTTTCGCAGTGAAACGGTTTCATAAGATGCTACATGGTAGACCTTTCAAACTGATCACGGACCACAAATCTATACTCTTGATATTTGGATAAAAGAAGGTTATTCATGTGTTCACAGCAAGTCGGCTACAGTGCTGGGCAACCGTACTGCTGGCTTACGATTTCAATCTACGATATCGATCTACACAACAACGAGGCCAAGCTGACGCTCCATCTCGTCTCCTCAGTTCCGACTTGAAGGGAAGCGCCGACTGCATGATTGCACCTGTCAAAGTCTAGTCGGAAGTTCAACGCATCCTGGTTGACAGTGTAAGGGTGTTGCCAGTAACCTCGGACAAGATTCGTGCAGAGACGGCTCGAGACGATATCTTGCTGAAAGTGATAGGGTTTGTGCAATTCAGTGGGCCTAGTCAGAATTTCGAATGAGTTACAAACTTTCTTTAATCGCCGCGGATCCTTTTCGGTCCTTGACAATTGTCTAATATTTGGAGACCGAGTTGTGGTATCAAGGAAGTTGCGGAAGTGAACATTACAGCGGTCTCATACAGGCCATCCGGGAACAAGCCGAATAAAAACATTGGCGCGAAGTTTTGTGTATTGGCATCAAATGGATACAGGAGTCGAGCGGTTTTGCCAATGTCGTGAACCTTGTCAACAAGCGGCAAATGCACCTCCGAGATATTTGTCGCACCCTTGGTCCAAGTCAAAGAAGTCCCGGCAGAGAATCCACTTGGACTATGCGGGACCAATCAACTGTCAAGTTTATTTGATTTTTATTGCTTCCTACAAAAATGGCCCGACATGATTCCGATTCAAAATCCCCCCACCCAGCACCCTAGCAATGAGCTGAACAAACTGTTCCAGTATTTTGACTTCCCGGGGATGCTGGTTACAGACAAAAGAACCCAGTTCACCTCAACGCTGTTCCGAGAACCGTGCATGCAAAACGGAATCCAGCACAAGTTTTCGCCACCGTACAACCCACAATCGAATGGGCAAGCAGTGCGGTTGGTAGATGCCTATGACCGTGCTCTTCTCGAATCTGAAGGAACGTGGGCGTCACGAGATGCAATCCAGCCGTTTTGGGAATGTATCGAAACACGCAGAAGCCCAACACATCGGAGGGTACATCTCCTCCTGGTTGTCTATTTGGATGAAAAAGTAGACCGCCATTTGATGGCCTGATTCCAAGGAACGTTGGAAAACGCAACGGGCAACCGAGAGGAGCAGGATAATAGGCATCGCACGTTCAAGTTTAGCGACTTGGTGTATGCACGAAACGTCCAGACCCTGGAAAGTTGGGTTAGCGGAACGGTTAGTGGAAAGAGGGTAAATTCATTTATGAGCTAATGGTCGGAAAGGACAAGTGAACCAGACACATCAATCCTCGGCGACAGCAAAATATATATATATCTTTCCTATTGTTGACAAAGAGAGCACTTTAAAAGTCCTAGGCCCAAGAATCAGACATTTTGTCCTCCACTTATCTTCTCTTTGCCCCATATACTTGGCTTTATCTGATATACATAGGCATTTTACTATTAGCAACACTAGTAGACAGGCATGAGGAAAACCAGATCCTCTTCTTTAACTGCTTTTGCAAGTAAAACATTCGCATTTCCAGATTCCATTTCACTTGTACGAAGACTAACCAATGATAGAGAGGCCACTGTCACACTGGCTGGCTGGACCACCAGAAACTTTCCATCACCACTTTTCTTATCTTGGCCGCCCGTGTGTTATTTATCTTTTAGCTGGCTCCAAAGACTACCATGCGTTATGCGCAGTGGTGGGTGAACGACCAGCTCCTACTGGTGTTTGTTACTATTCTGCTTCTGATTTACCTTAGCACTCTTTGCTTGGGGTGTTAGAACAGCTGTTTCCAGGAAAACCACGAAAGAATTAGCTGGTGTACCAGTATCATACTAGTTAACCATGCCACCTGGATGAACACCACTGGCACTTGCTTCGAAACTTAAAATTAGAGAGAAATAACTCGAAATTCATCAAAGAGCTGCACAATAGTGTGCATCAACACATGAGGTATAACAATCCCTCATGTTCGAGCAAGCTCAATCCCAGTAGTAGAGTAGGTAATGCCCCACCAACGCAGACCAAAGTAGATTTTACGCCCCAAAGCAATTTAGTAAATTATCTCATGCTCAAATCTTGATTATTAGTGACAGGCTCATCTAGCTCAAAGATTTTGGAGACATAGCCTCATGAATGTGGAAATCGGCCCTAAGAGATAAAACTTGCGAAGTTTAGTTTAGAAAGCTGTTGTAGGACTAGTTAATACTAGTCCGAGACGGTGCGTGAAAGTAAGCGCGGATATCAGGAGGTAATGAGAGTCGGACACAGCGGATTTTATTCGATGGGCTACAATAAGAAGCGGAGGGATGAAGCGAGGCAAGAGCAGACACGTGAGCGCGAGAACTTACAAGGCTGTTGAGTGACGAGCCGGTTGTAAGGAAGATTAAAACAAGAAGGAGTAGTGTACAATCGGGCACCAAGTAACTTGTACATGAAAGATAGCAATTATCTCTTAATGCGCTGCAGTGCTCTCCTAGAAAGCTGAACATAGAAAGCCTTCGAAATCGAAAAGGAATGTTGAAACGAGGTTCGTAAGGCAAAATCGTGCCGAGTAAAAAAGAATGAGCGTTCGTCTCAAGTGGGGGTTCGCCGGAAGTCGGAGTCCGCTGTGCCGTTTGTGTTTTGTTATTTATTGATTGCAGGGCAGGGTGCAGTTCGGCGGGCCGTTGGAGCGGGCTTGTCGGATTACAAAAGAACTGGCTAGCCCATAAAAAGGCCGACAGGACCTCAACCTCTGCTGCTGCCACACGGTACGCTTGGGAGTGGTCTCTTCCCCGGCCGTACCCCGCCCCGCACCAAAATGACCCACGTCCCACGAAGAAGTGACCACGGTTCCAGGGAGAAGCGGTCCTCGTCCCGCGAAAAAGCGACACCCGTCCCGCAGAGAAACGACCAGTATTCGCGTCAGGGTTCTCGAAAACATTCCTCGTGTGGGCCAGTCGATCGAAGGGGAGGGTTGGGGCATGTAGAAACGAGAAAATAGAAAAACATGCGCAGAAAACGCTCAAACGAACAAACGAATAATCTGTGTGTTCAAATGTTTTGGTTTTTTATATTTTATGAAAAAGGTTTTTCGGAGGTTTTTGATATTTTTGTTTGTTTTCAAAACATTAATCGACCAAAAATGGGGCAAATATATACATCTACGAAGCTAAAATATTTACACTGTACATTGTCGGAAAAAAGAACGGGCTTACGCACCTCCGGACCACGGCGATTGGTCGTTGGAGGCGGCGGGCTAGATTCGGGAGATGTTGGGACGGCTTGTAGACCGAGATCGTGGTGGGGTTGAACTGCACTGGGATGCTGTGAGCTGGTGCGGTGAGTTGTGACGTCGCACGAAGCACTACTAAACGAAGTGTGCGAGGGGTTTTCTTCCATAAAGGCGGGATTTAGGCGGTCGATGTTGACGACTGCGTGTCGACCACTGCGGTCAATAGTGTACGCCTTACTCGCACGATGTTGCACCTTGAAAGGTCCCATATACGGCGACTGAAGAGGCTGTCGAACACCGTCTGCGCGAAGTAGGACGTGTGAACACGTAGACAGCTTCTCGGCACGTACGCTGGTATCTTGTGCGATCGAGGAGCGAGTGGATGTGGCTCACGCATCTGGTGAGCTAATCGATCAGTGTAACTTCCGTACTCAAAAGTGGAAGTACATGGGGCTGGTGCTACCAGCTGTCCGGGCAATCGCAGTGTGCAACCGTAGACTAGCCGCGCTGGTGTGGCGTCGAAGTCGGTCTCAACCGTGTTTCCCAAGCCTAGGAGAACGAGGGGAAGCGTTTCAGACCATGAAGGATCTGCGTGCGCACGTAGCGCTGACTTCAACTGGCGGTGAAAACGCTCCGCCATGCCGTTAGCGGCCGGATGATACACCACTGTCTGAACGTGGCGAGGCACGCCAATTGAGGCATGATCAAATATGTACAGACATTGTATGGGAACTGTAGTGACAGTAGAAAATTGTTCATATGTGGCAAAAGTTGACGAGAAATGTGACCCTCAATCGGTGGTCACGATGGCGTGACAACCGTATTGAGCTACCCAGCGCTCCAGAAAAGCTTTCGCTACTGTTTCCGAAGAGCAGCTAGGTATGGGAATAGCTTCCGGCCACCTGGTGAATCGATCGATACAGGTTAGTAGATACACAGAGCCTGTGGAAGGTGGCAGGGGACCTACGAGATCAACGTACAGTGAGAAAAACGTGCGTTCGGCGTCGGTAAGGTGCCTAATGGGCTTCTCGTGTGCTTGTGCACCTTCGCGCGTTGACACGGAAGGCAAGCAGCCGCACAAGTACGGGCGTCCCGATTAACATTGCGCCAAACGAATCGTGCGGTTACGAGTTTAACCGATGCACGAACGCCTGGATGAGACAAGCCGTGCAACGCGTCGAACACGGTCTGCCGTAACTCGCGTGGGACTACTGGGCACGGCGTACCCAGAGATAAATCGCGGAGTATAGTTCCGTCTGATAATGTCAGCGGAACGGGTCGTATGTACAATGAGGGAGACCTGCGTAGTAGATCAACCTGAGGATCGTTGAGTTGGGCTGTGGCCATGGCTGCCAAGTCGATAGCAGTGCCGGCGTCAGCGGAGGTAGCTTGGATGAGAGAAAGTGCATCGGTGGCGGCGTTGTGCACACCTGAGACATGCCGTATATCGGTCGTAAACTGAGCGATATAGTCAAGGTGGCGCGACTCTCTAGGAGAGTATCGGTCGGTAGTCGAGCCTAGCACATAAGTTAGGGGTTTGGGGTCGGTGAAGACGACAAAGGAGCGGCCTTTTAGGAAGTGCCGATAATGGCGTATCGCTAGATATACGGCTAGTAGTTCTCTACCGAACATGCTCTAGCGAGATTCGGTAGGTTGTAGGCGTTTGGAGAAAAACGCCAAGGGCTGCCACGTGTCGGCTACTCGTTGCTGCAACACAACGCCGACTGCCACGTCCGAGGCGTCAGTACTGAGGGACAGTGGGGGCTGGATGGTGATGCGCTATAGAAGCTATGCTGGCGATAGCCTCTTTCAGCGACTTAAAAGCAGCGCGTGCTGAGGCAGGAAATTCGAATTTCTTGAGTTTCCCTCGGAGAAGATTCGTGTGGAGTTGCACCAGCGAGGCGCAGTTTGGTATAAAACGTCGGTAAACGTTGACAAGCCCATCAAAACGCCTGAGCTGTTCGAAAGAATGAGGCTCGGGGTAGTCGAGGATGGCTTGAAATTTTCCTGCAGTGGCACGACGTCTGCAGAAGAGATACGATGGACCAGGAAATTAACTGAATCGACACCCAACGAACATTCTCCCGTGTTGATCGTCACCCCGTGTTGAACTAAATGATCAAAAAGTGTTCGTACGTGGCGTATGTGCGCTTCTCGTGAAGAGCTTGAGATTAAAATGTCATCGAGAAAGGCATAAGCAAAATCTAAACCGCGACAAACTTGGTCGATGAAGTGCTGAAAAGTTTGCGCGGCTTTCTTTAGACCAAACCGCATGCGCAGAAACTCGAACAATCCAAATGGAGTCGTCCCGGCAGTTTTAGCGATGTCCGCTTCGGCTGCCGGAATTTGCTTGTATGCGCATACCAAGTCGATTTTTTAGATATTTTTACCCTCCAGGCTGGCGGTGCGATCCACTATGTGTGGGATCGGGTAGCGATCAGGCGTTGTAACCGTATTCAAGGTTCGATAGTCACCGCAAGGACGCCAGTCCCCCACGACCTTCTTCGGGACCATGTGCAGAGGCGACGCCCGTGAGCTGTTGGACGGTCTGACGATACCGAGTTGAAGCATGTTGTCGAATCCAGCTCGTGCTGCGCGTAGTTTCTCAGGAGCAAGCCGTCTTGGTCGTGCGCTAACTGACTGACCACGCGTGACTATGTGACGAGCGACCTCTGTCGTGACTGGCGGAATCTCTGCAGCTGGTCGTACCAGTCGCGGGTACTCAGAGAGTAGGTTCGCATAACCTGATGGTACACCGGCGATTCGGAAAACGGGACTGATTATCGAGGCGTCCGTAAGAACGCCTCCAACCCCTAGTTTAGTACGGTCGTTTAAAAGTCTGTGGCGACCAGCATCAGCGAGCAACCCAAAATGTCGGAGAAAGTCGATACCGGTAATTGCGAAGGGTACAGACGCAACCATGAAGACCCACTGAAAGTCTCGGCTAAGACTGAGGTCCAGGTTCATCATGCGCTGACCGAATGAACCTATGGGAGAACGTACGTACGTAGGCTCTGAGTGATTGTCGTCAGCGGTCGCTGGAATGACACCGATTTCCGCTCCCGTGTCGATGAGGAATGTGATGGAAGAACGTCGATCCTTAACGTAAAACAGTCGATTTGTTAGGCTATTGAATGATACGTTTGTCGTGCTAGTACGCGGGCTACTCATTTTCCCTGAAGCAGCTGGGTCGTGCCCAATACAGGGACCCAGACAACGTCTAGCTCTTCCACCGTATTAGCCGTGATACCAACATACTTCTTCGATGTGTTTGACATTATCTGACTGAGAACTTGTAGGGAAAATGTTGCGCTTTCGTGCCGAACGTGACGTACTCGGTGCAGGCACAGACCAGCCGCAATGAACAGTAGCCAAAACGTGGTCAGCAATTGACCGTGGCACATGCTGCTTCGAAGCCTACATTGCTGCTATCTTGCTGCGAAGTAGCGCAATTTCCTCTTCTTTAGAGTCAGATCGGCCTAACGACTAGGAGCAAACATGAGATTCGGTTCCCATCGGTGAAGATACGTCACCGGAGCTACTGGTCGTCTGCTGCGGAAGACGTTCGAACGCAGCGTCTGCCTTGGTAGCTAATTCTTTCAGGGGTGTACCTATAAACCTGGATAGCATTACCGGCAATGGCTCTGGGAGACGTGCAAACCACAGCTCCTTTATCCCTTCTTTGCTCAAGAATAAGGGACCAGGGATGCGATGACTTGCGCGGAGCAACGCCGACGGCTTACGACCTCCAAGATTGAGACCATTGAACTGTTTAAATCGACGTCGTGCGCTGGGCTGTAACTCTTTTAAAATCGTTTGCTTCATCGTTTCATACTTTGCCTCATTCGATGGGCAGAGCAGAATGTCCTCAATCAGCGTCACCAACGGAGGAAGATGTGGGACGAGCTGATTGTACCTCGGACGGTCCGCCGTAATGCCCTTATTTTCCAGTTCGATCTCGAATAACATGAACCAAACCTCTGGGCTGTGTTCCAGGATACTTGGAACAGCCAAAGTAAGCATGTTTACGATGTGAAACGACTCAGATACCACTTTCGTAATATGAGTCGAAAGATTAAGAATGAACAAAATACGATAAAAGTACTAAAAGTACGCAAGAAACAAATGAATGTAGGTATATAATCGAGAAAAAGGAACGAACTCACCAAAAATACAAATGATGAAAAACCGTGGAATTCGCGTGCGAATCTGGGTCACCAATTTGTAGGACTAGTTAATACTAGCCCGAGACGGTGCGCGAAAGTAAGCGCGGAAATCGGGAGGCAATGGGAGACGGACACAGCGGATTTTATTCGATGGGCTACAATAAGAAGCGGACGGATGAAGCGTGGCAAGACCGGACAAATGAGCGCGGGAACTTACGAGGCTGTTGAGTGACGAGCCGGTTGTAAGGAAGATTAAAACAAGAAGGAGTAATGTACAATCGGTCAGCAATTAAATTGTACATGGAAGATAGATATTAACTTTCGGGGCGCTACACTGTGTATTTTCCAGGCCACAATGTGTTAACCGATTCGGAAGGTCTCCTGTTTTACTCAGGTAGAGCTGGCTCATACGGCCTTCATATAAACTTCAGAGCCACTTAGCGGCTTAAAAATTAGTAAACTCTATATTCCTGTTTGCTTACGTGGCTCAGTTTCCACTGAAAATGGTATGCTGAGGTCTTCTAACCGTAGGTTAATTATATGTTCTCCTGCCTTTCTATGCAGGCATAATATTCCTTACAAGATTTCTAGCGTTTTCGCGCAAAATTATAACTTATTTGCCCATATTTGCCAGGTATGCCCGCAAAGTGTATTTTTCGCCACCTACGCAGTCTCAAGTTGTTGCAGGGTATTACGGACTAATTAGGGCAGTTCTGGAAAACTAGGCCTATTTAGAACCTATACCGTTTCGCTACTTTTTACATTTTATTTTCCTTTTTTCTGCTATCTGCTTGCAAAGCAGAACACCACTTTTAGCGAAAAAGAATAATGGCCTTATTCCTAGACCATCATTCAATTGCGGGTAACTCGCAAACTACTGCACATATTGCACTTTTTTGCTTTCAACGTAATCAGCGGTTAAAACTTGTCCTGTGCAGCCTAGCTTTGTGCTACTTTACGCAGTATTCTAGCCTAGAAAATGGTTTTTCCTTTTTCTGAGATTTACTCAGCTTGAAATTTTGCGCCAGCAAGCAATATCACCGCAAGTAAGGTTTGGCTATATTTATTGTTAATTTATATTTTGCTAGTGAACCACCTTAGTATGTCTTATAACAAATCCTTTTTCTTTTAATCTGCATTTCTCTAAATTATGTTTTAACCTCTTGTATCCTTTATAATTTCGCCACTCTCATTTCTTCCATGTGCGCACCAACAATTGTGACGACTGAGCGGGCCAAAAATGTCTAACGAATTGAAAGTGAACTTGTGGTGAATTGGATCTTGTTCCAAAGAAAAAAGTCACAACTAGGCCTCTGCGTAGCTTTCACAACAAAAGAACTCGGAGCTCAATATTGCCCGAAGGAACCAGAAAAATTTCAAGGTGGACGCCTGCGAACCAGTAGCTGTACACAAAACAATGCCAATGCATTTGTAATTGCCAACGAGGAACCTATACTCGTATTTTGCCTACTTCCATGTAAGTGCATAGAATTAATGTAAAGCTTGATCTGAACCCTTAAGGATACAGCCTCTAGCCGGCCTAGTAATATACCTATTTAGTTAGTTAGTTATAAAACTCACAGGCATCAAGAACCAGCGGCACCACTGTGGAACATATAACTGGATATATTTGGTTTAGAAAACAGAACTGATCTCCAAAGCCGAACACTGCCCGTCGTACAGACGCCACACGACGTGACATGCAGGCCGCCGAAAAAGTCAACCGCAATGGCTACAATTGGACCAAAGGGTAAAAAGCTACCACCAAGCCCAATTGCGGAAAATTGGTAGCAGCAAGCAATTCAAAGGGGAGGTAACAGAGAGGTAAGCGGAACAAGTGTCCAGATACGAGGTCGCGCACAGGCTTACCGCGGAGTACTTGAGCTGTGTGCTGCATGCGAAGGTCACCAGCAAGAGCGTGGAACGACTTCGACTGTTTTTCCAACGTTGGGAATCCGATGCAAACTGACTGGCCAGCAAGTACAAGCCCGAGTCAACGGAGGCGACTCATACTGCCAAATAAGGAAAATCCGTGGAACGGAATTAACTCACATTGGCTGAGAGCCAAACGCCGCCAAAATTAGTATGTTTCGTTCATCAATAAATAGAACTGATCTATCGTGTAGAATAGGCTCCCTGTTTACCGAGCCTTGGCTTCTGTATCCCGTCGGTTGTTTGGGCGCGTGACTGCGCCATCAGGCGGTCCTAGTCTCACAGGCGCAGAATAGCAGCCGTGCAGCACTACGAAGGTACCTTTACTAAACAAACCACACCGGTGAAGGGGTGATCAAACGTGCAAAGAAGAACAGAAGCTTTGGAATAGTACAACATTTTGCTTTAATTAATGTTTTAACCGAGATATTCTTAGTTCATACATGTAGGCATCTTGTAAAGGAATTGTGGGACCTAGGAACATAATGGTTCTAATGCGCAGAAATATCAGTCACAACTATGGTGTCAATAAATACGTTAGGCGTGTATTCGCCGTGTGGTACTTTTTGGGCACAGGATCCAAAGAAAGAGTTCGCTGCAACCGTGGCCTATTAAAAAATCGAAATAATGGTTGCTCCAGTAAAGCCTTCTCGATGTCGAACTTGGTTGCGCAGACAGCACCCAGAAGCTTGATGTCTGAGCCAACGTGCAATGGTGCGCTGTGACTTTATCCAGTGATCAGTTACCTCCGCCGTGTCGCAGTGTTGTTAGGCAGAACTTTGCGGCTTTTTATAGGAAGAACGCTTGCCAGGCGAAAACCCAACACGTCCTTGCGCCCTGCGGCAGGTGGCATATCCACTAGATAATTCAATGCAAAACAAGGTAAAACGTGGCAGGCGAAAAACACAATGAGCACAAGTAATGGATCACAAAATACCTGAAACAAGCTCGCTTGAATGTAACTGCGTATTGGCTGGCGGCGTGTTCTAGATCGGGGGCTGGCCAGTAGTGGCTCCACCATCAGGGTACAATCAAGATGGACAAGCTATGCGATTGGTCGCATGGACTTGTTCAGCTTTGCGTGGAGATGAGTACTTTTTAGACCGTTTAACCTGAAGATCGGTGTTCGGATGCACTAATATGTTGATTATCATTGGGGACCGTTGGTACCAACCTGAAACATAGGTAAGAGGTAATTTGTGAGTGACGTTGCTAAATGAGAAGGAGGAGGAGTTACTATCAGGTGGGTAAAAATTACGCACCTTTCTTGTTTCTTTACCGGAAAAGAAAAAAATAAGTTGCTATTTCTGTGGCAGCTGAGTAACTTATTGCCAGCCAACATGCTTGTCCAGTCATTGAGGCACACTGGTAGGATCCTTTTCGTACGGAGTAGCAGATTCTAATCGATATGCTGGAAATTTCTGTGGCCATATTATGCTACATAGGAGGATACTAGAGGGTGATAGGTGCCAGTAAAATTGCAAGTAATGAAAGTAATACACCAGCTGTCTGGAAACAGAAAGGTATGCCGGTTCACGACGAAGTGAAGGAGCTGACAAAGAACCTCCTACTGCTGTCTACCGCTCGGTCAACTCAAAGATTAACTGCACAGACTTTTAGAATATTAACTGTACTTGTGAGCCGAATACCTCGAGCTATCTGTAACTCTAATGTACGTGGCTGCAATATGCATGTCGGTTCGAAAACCTAGGTAGAACGAGTGTTGCGTGACTGGGGAAAATAATTTAAGGCGTCACTAATTCTGAAGTTTGATATCCGTTACCGTTGTACAACAGTGACCTCATGCACGCCTATGGAGCTGTATCAACTGTCGTCCGAAAATCTGTTTCTGTTTCATTCATTGGACACATTGGAATGTGGATCGCAGAACATAAACACTTTGTTAGCTGCGTCATCCTCATCGTGTGGATGTCGCGCTGCAATGGTAGCAAATATCAAGGTGGTGAAGGAGAATTGGCTCATTGGAGGATACAGAGCAGAAAGGAGGTCGTTGGTCCGCTCCGTCACTTCCTAATCGTTACATAAGAAAAACCCCATTGTGGATGCTGTATGGGAGATAAGTCAATAGAAGTGGTGGCTAATGAAGTAGATTTACACTGTGGGAGTAGTTTTAGTAAATGGCTTTCAGTAAATGCTGCTAAAGGATGAAACACAGTATCGCAATACTAAACATTATCACAGAATCGGTTGCTCGGCTCCGGATAGCCCATACGATCTCAACTTGGATGCGAAGCGTTGATATGGGACGGTATCAAAGGTTTTCACGAATTCAACGAAATGCGCATAAATAGCGTTATCCACCGAATCCCTGGTCAGTATTTCAAACAACTTAAATAATAAGCTTTGCTAGCTGACAGCACGATGGTTCACTGGCAATAAGCTGTCAACGCCCTTAAAAATGGGACAGATGATTACCTCCTTCCATTCAGAAGTTAAGGCGCCGCTGTCGGGTGATATTGTAAACAAGCATGTTCTTTAGATTTATTGCGGCTGCGTCAGCCAAAACCTTCTCATCCTTAAGCCGAACAGTCTTGACCTGTAGCTTACATTTATTTCCAACCGCTTGGTAGCATCCTTAGACGTTGTTTGATGAAGCCGCTTGGTATGTACGACAGCATTTAGAGCGCTTCGTAAACAGGTATTTGCCTGTATGAGCGACCCAAGGAGGCTGCGCTCGCGTCACCCGTTTCTTAGTGTGATCAGCGTAGCAGATCTCAGGGAGGTTGAAGTCTCCAGATATTAGCGACACCTAATGGCAGCCTCAGTACGAATACACTCAATACCCACCAGGATGATACTTCCAGGACATCGGTATGTCACTGCAACTGAAACTGAGTAGAGGAAGTGCACACTGCCGTCGGCAGGGTCCCATAATTTTGGCACAACTGACATATGCGCACATGTTGAGTGTAATAATAACAACGTAAGTCCACAGCCACCTCAAGCAGGTGACGAAGAAGTAAACCTGTTGGCAAGTTTGATGGTTGTGTGCGATGCGGCACCGCAGGCCTAGTGGATGTCATTTAGCATGAAACGAAGCTGAGCCAGAGGTCAGGATGGAAACGGAAATTCGGAAGGTTGAGAGCACTACGGCTTCACAATATACATTGTATCCTGTTATGAGGATGCGACTAGCCAGTCACTGTTGCCTCCAGGCAGCCAGATGTGGGGTATGAAGGAATACGGAAGCTTTCAGTATTCTGGTCTCGAAGCCTCCACACATACTAGCAAAGCCTGGTGTACCGGCGATAAAGGAGCCCACGTCTGTCTGTTAGTAGTAGCACAAATGCTGTAGGTCTCGGAGCCTCTTTACACCTCAACACAGGCCTGGTATACTGGTGATACAGTAGCCCACCTAGGTTTCTTAGCACTATCCCCAAAAATGTAGGTCTCTGCGCTTCTATACGTATCATCAAATGCCTGAAGTACTGGTGCTACGGTAGCCTACATAGGTCTCATAGCACTACCACCAAGAATGTATGTCTCGGCTCCGCTACACATGTCACAACAGGTCTGGTGTACTGGTGATACAGTAGCCTACATAGGACTATTAGCACTAGCAGCAATGATGTAGGTCTCGGAGCCTCTATACCCATCAGCACGCCTGGTGTACTGAGGTTACGGTAGCCCACATAGGTCTCGTAACACTATCACCAAGAAGGTAGGTCTCGGCGCCTCCATACATACCATCACAGGCCTGGTGTACTTGTGAAACGGTAGCCTACATGGGTCTCCGCACTGGCACTAATAATGACAGTTATCAAACGTGCATTCAGAAGAGCACCTGTATCCTGTGCAGGTGCAAATATTATCTCACCTAGGTCTCATTACATTCGCGACAAATATTTTGGTCAGTTAGGCCCTAAAAGTAACAGTACATGCATCCTGGGCCGGTGCCTGCATTATCCCCTGTATGTCTGTTCTTGCAAGAGCACCAATAACTTCGGTCACGAGCATCCGTACGTGGCACCACAGGCATCGTGTAACGGTGTTGCAGTAGAGTACAATGGCCTCATTGTATTAGCACTATTACTGCTAGTCACTGATCGTATGTACATAGCACCAAAGGCTTCGTGTGCCCGTTAAGACAATAGGCCACAAATCTCATTGCAAGAGCACCACAACTGTCTGTCACGAGGCATCTATAGCTAGCTGTTAAACAGACTGGGACGATGCGGATATAATGTCAGGCATATGATAACCAAACTAGTAAGAAACGTATGGGCACAGATAAAATTTCTGGGAATGTCGTCGTTCAGACCCATTCAAGTGCTCACGCAACTGTGCAGGACACGACATATGCGTCAAGTCAACACAGCGAAGCACCAAGGCCTGTGGTCGAAATAATGTGACTAAAGGAAAGCATTAGCAACAAGTAAAACAAGGGTATTGATGTCCAGTTAAACAGCAATTGGGGCACGTCCACGAAGATTACCGAGGCACCGTCCGATTCATCTGTCGAATGTTCCCGGCATTGCCGTCAACCGAGTGGTTGCATCGGGTTGGCAAGGGGGAATCAAAGGGAATCAAACAGGAGGTGGCCCTAAGAAGGGGCAAGTTTACGTTCTCA
The DNA here is from genome assembly GCA_944474145.2 of Dicrocoelium dendriticum. Lineage (NCBI taxonomy): Eukaryota > Metazoa > Platyhelminthes > Trematoda > Plagiorchiida > Dicrocoeliidae > Dicrocoelium > Dicrocoelium dendriticum. Next base: position 70,333,443 of record OX104065.1, on the reverse strand, counting down.
CAGACTGGCCTTTCAGCAGTTAGACAAAGTCGTACTCATCGGCTGCAGTGGTTTAATGACAATGGTACAGGACTTACTGTCTGACAGGCAAAGCATGAGAGTCCAACTTAAAATGGTTATCTCTCCCGCAGACGGTTCCTTTGGAGTAAAATCTAGGTTAACACAGAGGTGGATGCGGCTAACAATATTTTATGACATACTCAAATACAGCCTTGCAGGTAGGCTGCGGCTCCGCCGAGGTGTTCTTGTTATTTCCTTTGGCTGGCTAGCCGAACAACCTCCTCGTGGTGCCAGCTGGGTGGTTCGGGTTTGACCCGTTCCAGCAAATAGTGCGGCGGCAGTGTTCCAGGACGTGGTGGGTTTTCACATGGCAAGCGTTCTCCCTATAAAAAGCCACAAATGTCTGCTTATCAACACTGTGACGTGGCGGATGTGACTCGCCACAAAATATAGTCACTGGCCCGTGGATATCCGGAAAGTGCTATCCAACTCAAGGACATCACTCGCTTATGCTCACATTCCTGACGACAACAAACATTCAAAAATGCTGCGGCACATTCAAAGCCACAAGCTACATTCATACACAATTACATACGCATATACACCCGTACACTTACATATATTGTTATGCCAAACGTGTACTTTTGTACGTTATTGATCACACTGTTAGCTAAACATGATCATGCCTGTAAAGGTGTGTCTCGCATGGTCGAGAATAAAAGTTTATTTATTTATTTATTTATAAATCACTTCGTAAGCGCATAGACATATCGGGTGCGTTGTCTGTACTCTGTGACACATATCCGCCGCTGCAACAATGTACCGCGTCACAGTCACCTGCGGTAGTTGCGCGGAGGTAACTAGCTATTTAAAAGCGCTTGCCTTCGTACGCGGGAGAAGTAGACAGGGTGGATGAACTCCTCATATTCAAAAACGTTATGCGGCGCGACGCTGAAACCAAATTACTTCATTCCAACAAACGTAGGTTACTGCTATACGACGACTTCTTGATAAGTGTAACTGCTGCTATGTCCTTGGTGCCAAATTCTCAACCGCCGATTTTGTTCTCAATCAAACGCTTACGGTGGTACAGCTGGCGGTTGTGTACGCAATAAAGGGCAATAAAGGAACCAAAGTGTAGAAGGAAGAAGTGAACTAATGTTTGTCCGTTCGGATTGCTTCTCCATTGCTATGCAATATCCTACCTGGTCAGTGCCTACAGGCTTACGATGCTCCCATTCAATAGTACAAGGCTGCTTTACGTGCTGATCTGTTGAGCAGTAAGAAACTGGACGTCAAGAAGGAGCTTTCAAAGGATTTGAGTTACCGAATAGTGTATCCAGGTTGCCTTTGCGGTAGCGTCTACTGTTTCAAGACTTCCTATTTAACTAAGTGTCGGTGGGAGCCAGTAAAGCGCTCAGCTACTACTGGGGTAGGCTGAATACCCTTTGTGGTCGGATTGGCAGTCCTATCATCCGTAAGATGCGTGCAACTGATCGGGCCGAGAGTTCTCACGTGGTGTGACAGGGACCGCAAAGTAAGTTGCATGACTCTTTGTAAGTAGGCCATGGTCAAAAGACCTGTGTAGGTAGTAGAAACCAATGTATAAGTAAACTTCTATAAATTATTTAACTATGCGGTTGTGAATGTTGTCCTGAGCCTACGTGTGTCTGGTCTAAATGGATTATCCAGGACAGCTTAGTGTCCATTTAGCACGAACGTGCCTGTACGCCCCATCAACTTAGTAAACAAATTCCGCAACATCTACCAATTTAAACTCATTGTGTGCATCCCTGTACATTGCTCTCCACTACCAGTAAGCTACATACGTACAATGTCGAGAAAAATAACGGGCATCCGAAGTAATGGAACCATTCTTCTAAACGGTAATTCATTAGTCTTCATGGGTAGGGCCCCAAGAACATTTGTTTCAAGGGCTAGGAGTTTTCAGACAAGAAACATTATTGCGCCCCATGTGTTAGGATGCTTTACTGTGCAACTGTTTGCTATTTAGGAGCGTTCTCACTCAAAATTTAAAGGCCCAGTATGGGTGGCATCCCTGTAACCTTGGTTTTGAATGTCACCTCTGGGAGTGTCCTGGTGAAAGCTAGTATACGTCGCCTAACAGACCAGATAAATAATAGTACAAGTCAGGAACAGCAAAGTACTTAGGAAATGGGAGCTGGTTTTCTACCCACCTCTACGCATGACGCAGGGTGGTCAATGGAGCCAGTTCACAGATAAATTTTGAACTGATGACCCAGATAAGGCAAAAAGTGGTCCGAAGTAGCCGGATTTCCAGCTATCCTGTGTGACCGAAATCGCTGGCACATAGCTAGATTTCGTGTCACTGGCTTGCCGAACAACCTCCTCGTGATGTCAGCTGGGTGGTTTGGGTTTAACCCGTTTCAGCAAATAGTTCGGCGGCAGTGTTCCAGGATGTGGTGGGTTTTCGTCTGGCAAGCGCTTTTCTTATAAACAACCACAAATGTCTGCTTAACAACACTGTGACGTGGCGGACGTGACTCGCCACTAAATAAAGTCACTGCCCCGTGGATACCTGGATAATCCTTTCCAACCCACGGACACCAATCTTCTACTCGCACATTGCTGATGAGAGCAAACATTCAAGAATGGAGCAGAACGGTTACAAGCGCAAACTACCCAGCTATATAAATGCACAAACAAATACGTACATACATACCCCCTGCACAAACAAGCACTGTTATGGCAAACATATCGGGTTTTTGCACATTCTTGTTCACGCATTGTTTTGTCAAAATGATCATGCCTGTAAAGGCGTGCCTCGCCTTGTCGAGAATAAAAGTTTATTTTATTTATTTATTTATTTATATGTTAGTGTGTCATGAATGGTTATCAAAAATGGATCTGGTTCATCCTCCCGCCAGTCTACCAGTGTTTTCAATAGTGAATGGCGTATGTTCAACTCAGGTAAAAGCTGAGGTTTGTGGTCAAGAGAAGATAAATTGAGTGCAAACTGCCGGGTTTAGGAGCTGACACAACGGACGGTGCACAAAGTATTACTTTTGGCTCAAAAACTTCGTATCAACCTAGTTGTTTCCTACTTCGTAGTGACCGAGGTTGGGACAGTGCTTCAAATAACGGCGGCCTCATGATGCTAACGTCCTCTAGGAAGCTAAGGGCTAGTGGGTTCCCTATTAGTCAGATCTCTAAGGTTGTTAGTAGAAGCCATATTCGCAAAACGAAGGGGTGCACGAATGGGGCAGTAATAAGGAACATATAGACGCCTAATGGAAAGTGTTGAAGAGATACTTGAGGCCATATTTATAAACAGCGCCCATGTAGACAAATGAACGTGGGCTTAAACGAGTAGTTGCTTTGAAGAATACCGATGAGCAGTTGGGCTCTGACGAGAGCAGATGAGAGATGGACGTCAAGGACAATCAACACATCTGTGCGCCTACACGAGTCTTGGGTGCGGAAAGTACCGCAAAATAAGCGCTTACCGAGTGTGGTCAACTTACGCGGAGCCACAGCAAATCTATTTAAGGTGTAGTAATAGTTATGAAGATTGAGATAAGGAAATGGTGGCGAAGTTATGGGTTAGGCATATAATCCGTCAAAAAAGAGGGGTTTGCCATTGCGCACAGTAACCTTTATAGCATAAACGGATACCAGCTAATTAAGTTTGGGTCATAAATAGGTCGAACAGAGATCTACTGCCTATGAAATATCGGGGCCGACAAATATCTGTGGCATTAGGGCAGAAGAAAATAATGAAGACGGAGAAAAGCAGTGGGGATGTAACTGAAGGTGGTCTTCCAACTGGGACACTAGCGGCTAACGAAATGGGAGTCGTAGCTCAAACTGCTTCCTGTGAGGGAGGTGCGACCGTCCAGTTTACAACTGACTACCGCCTACTTTCATGAGTCACAGCTGCTTCTATTTGAAAGCCGAACGTTAGATAGGGGGCGTAGAGTGTAAGTAGGCTCTACAGTTTAAGGCTAGCATTGCTGCCCACTACTGCTTACAGCGAAGTAAAGATGGGATGAGGAAGTGCCGGCCGGTTAATGAAGCGCTGCCAGCGAAAACGTCAAGTGCGCCGGACAAGCGGATTTAAAACTTTGTTCAAGGGCGGTATGCTAAGTATCGCCCTATTTGCGCAGTAGGGAAGCAGCACTCAGGGCAGACCGCCGTGGAGGTGAAGGTACGAATTGGGCCTGGTAGGCCGTCATTGCAACTGCACGTACTACTGCATTCTTAGGACTGAGTGACTGCAGTCTGGCTTGAAATGGGTCAAGCAAGAATGGTCTGTTCACATCACCTCGAGTATGCCGTTGGCTTTTCCACTTCTCCTCATCAGAACCTCTTACTTTTCGCACTCTGCACTTATTCTTCAGCTGGACCGATGATTCTTTGGGCCTGGCTCTAATCTAGCGTTGTCAGAACAGCCTCCTGCTTTCTGCCTAGTTTCAGACATACGAGGCGATATCGATCAAAGCTCCGAGGTCCCAACCTACTGTTCTCCTCAATCAGAGATCATTGCTCAGCATGCTAACTGCCTTTTCATATAGCCACTTTCGTCACGTACTGTTTTATTTCTTATGACACTCATTACTGTTATTCCCACCTTAAGTTAGCGGCCTAGCCTCATCTTGCTGACGTACCCGGTCTCGTTTGAAGGGTCTCCTGCTTTCTGACCGCTTTCGGACTTCTGAGATCCACATGAGTGTGGCTTTTCAGTCGCAGTGCTCTGTTAGGCTCACCTAATGAGAATTGCTGGTGATGATTGGGTATTATTATAATCTCTTTCTTCCTTAACATGTCTATTCTGACGATGACATTTGTTAGCTTTCCGGTATTAAATAAATAAATAAATAAAATTTAATTCTCGACAACGCGAGGCACATCTTTACAGGCATGATCATGTTTAGCTAACTTAGTGTGATCAAAAATGTACAAAAAGCACATGTTTGGCATAACAGTGTATGTAACTGTATGGGCGTATATACGTATGTGATTGTCTAGCAATGTAAGTTGTTTTTGAATGTGCCGCAGTATGTTTGACTGGTTGTTATCGTCAGGGATGTGGGAATAAGCGATTATGTCGTGGGTTGGATAGCAATTTCCGGATATCCTAGGGCCAGTGACTTTGGTGTGTGGCGAGTCACATCCGCCACGTCGCAGTGTTGATAAGCAGACATTTGTGGCTTTTTATAGGGAGAACGCTTGCCAGGCGAAAACTCACCACGTCCTAGAACACTGCCGCCGAACTATTTGCTGGAAGGGGTTAAACCCGAACCACCCAGCTGGCACCACGAGGAGGTTGTTCGGCTAGCCAGCCACGGCTTTCTCTCTATGAGTTGCCTTTCCAGTCTCGTCTCACTGGTCTCCTGCTTTCTGACTACTGGGACCTTACCGATGACTCATCGACAGGGCCAAAGGTCTGTTCAAAACGCCTGGAGATCTTTATGGGCTTTTCCATTTTTCCTCAATATAGGCTTTTCTCTTTCGATGCCGTAGTTAGCGCTTCGCTTTCTTTGTTTGCATTCCTATTCAATTGGGCGGATACCGCTCCTGGCCTGGCGCCAATTTAGCCTCGTCTGACCAATCTCTTGCTTTCTGATCGCTTCCAGCCATCCGAGACTTGAACGATCTAGGCTCTGCAGTCGCAACGCACTCGGTCCCTCAGCCTGAGAGCTACGCTCGGCATGCTGCCTGCCTTTTCATTTAGCCAATCTCATCACCTACTGCTTCTTTTCTGATGATACACCTTACGGTTATTGCCACCTCAAGTTGGCGGCCTAGCTTCAGCTTGCTGACTTATCCGGTTTTGTTTGATCGGTCTGCTTCTGACCTCTCACGAACTTCTTAGCTAGCCTCGTCTGACCATTCTCTTGCTTTCTGCTTACTATTACACCTCCAAAACATAAACGATATAGGCTCTGTAGTTCCAACCCTTTGTACCCCTCACCCTTAGTGCTTTGCACTTCATGCTATCCATTTTTGCGGCGCAACGCACTGCCCCTTACCTGAATTATATTTCTGGGCGTTATTCACCTCTCATTTTATCAGCAAGGATGAATCATCGCCTGAAAAATGTCGCTGTTCTTCCACATCTTCTCAGTAGAACCTTCATTACTGACGCCTTTTTAACGTGGTTTCTGTTGCATTCCTTCTTCATTTGACGTTAACTTTCCTGTGTTTGTCCTCTCTGACGTCTTATATTCCTACCAATTTTAGACTGAGTCAACGCATCCCTGTAACTGCCTCTGAGCTATATTTTCTATAATTCGCACATTTCGCCCGTCTCTGGTGTCCCACAAATTGGGCATACGCGCTTTAGGACCCCACCAACTCTCTTTGTCTCGTCTGCCTTCCTAATTTGGAATAGTCTTGCATTCTCTACCGATGCGTGATCTGATTGCTTCTTGTTGTATTTCGGCACTTATGATAATTGCGTATAAGAGATATGTAAATAACAACTGCATGTTGTGGGATACAATAGTTCAGTGAGTATTGAAATTGATCGACCGCCTTCCGGATGCATAGCTTCTGTTTGTCTGGGTGGCTCTCCTTGTTCGTTGCCAAGTTTTCCCGAGATTGGCACAGATATGGCTTCGAGCACCCAAGGAATCATCCGTGGCCGCAACCTTACTACAATACCAGGCCACGATTGGAAGAGTATCCGACGCTTTTATACCTTACCGACCGGGTAATTGACTCGTTATCTCGCAAGGACAAAATTTGCGTATGGCCTGTACAATTAAATTTAGGTTACCAAAGGATATCTGTTTTATATACTGCTTACCTTGAGCTCTCTTGTTGACTTCGGAAGGCACATTTGCCTGCCGATGAAAGGCCAGAACAATAGGGTTCGGCCATTTTTCACTACTGGATACCTTCATCCGAAGCTCTCTACCCCGCTTTGCCCGTTCGTTTGAACGTGGATATTTATACTTCCCACCCAGTTTACAAGGTACTCCAGGAGGACCTTCGACTTGTTTTCGGAACCATTTCCCATCCTTCAGGGCTTCAACTTATTTCTTTGGATATCCCTTGGAGACTTTCCGCGGTTCTACAGACGATCAACACACCACATCCAAAAATAATCCATTCATGACCTACCAGTCGGGCCCAGCCATACAGTCAGGACAGAACAAGACCCAGGAACGACATAGGCTCGCGCCCAAGACATTCTTTTCGGCTACAGATGCGGGCACTGCCTCTTCTGTACTATATAGCAATCTCACTTACTGCCTGGATATACTTGCACCTATAACGAAACAAAAAGCAATACTGTCACCGCAGGACGCAGCTCCCCTTGCAAACTGCTCGTCAAGCTCAAACAGCTACGTTCGAAGTACAGCAGGACCCAAGATTACTTCCTCATTATTCGCATCAATGAAGTCCTGTTGGAGTGGAGAAATTCACAAACTACCGCAACTTTGTCCGAAGCACAAACTGCCCTAAACGCTATCAACCGTATCAAAGCCCACAATTCCCTGATGAGGAGCAGAAGTAACCACGCCTCGAATTCCATTAACTCGATTATTCGTCCAGACAACTCCGTTACCAGTAACCAAGCTGAAATATGTGAGGTCATGAACCGCTATTTCTGCGACTCTTTCACATTTGCTAACCTGACCCTACCCCTTAATATTCCTAGTTGCACCCATGATACTTTACGCGCAGTACCATTTGACCTGCGTACCATTACTCGAGAAGTTCAAGCCCTCAAAGTATCCTTCCATGCCGGACCTGATGGCCTCCCATCGGCTCTGCTAATTCTAGGTGGCGTGGATATAGCCGTCCTCCTTCTTAACATCTTTACCCTTCCCATGAAACATGGTACATTTCCCTCCTCCTGGAAACATGCTGTGGTCATGCCAAGACACAAAAGGGGAAGCCGTCAAAACATTGAAAACTACCGACCCGTTAGTCACACCCCATTCGCTTCACGGGTGATGGAGAGGATCGTCAAGGAAGAGCTCCTACGGTTCTTGACATATTGTAACCTCATCAACAAATCCCAACATGGAGTTCTGCCGTCTAAATCCTGTCAAACATGCCAGCTGGAGTTCCTGAACAATGTTACCGCCATGGTTGATTGCAGGAAAGCTCTGATCATCATCGTCTTGGATATGAAAATAGCGTTCGACTGAGTTCCTCACAATGGACTGCTAACTAAATTGGCTTCTTATGGTATGTCGGACCAGTTGCATTCCTGGTTCGCTTCTTATCTCTCCTGTCGAACACAATCGGTGAGACTAAGAGACTTCGAATCCTCACCGAAACCAGTTACGAGTAGTGTGTTCCAGGGAAGTGTACTGGGCCCTATACTCTTCCTACTTTACATCAACGACGTATTTCAAGTCTTTGAATATGAAAAGGCTTACCTGTTCGCCGATGATATCAAAGTCGTATTCTCTTTTGACCCGAGTAACCTATGGAGCGGTCCCCCCAATATACAAAATGACCTTAAAGCATTAGACTCTTGATGCAACGCATGGAAACTTGACTTCTCTCCTACAAAGTGCAGCGTTCTGTGGTACAGATGCACTGTGCCACCTAGTGCGCTAACCCTGAATGGCGTCTCACTAGCCATCTGTCAAACCGTAAGGGATCTCGGAGTACACTATTCAAGCTCAATAAATATCTCAGAACAAGTTAGCTATAGTGTAGCGAAAGCCAGATGCCTCATTGGTCATATCTGCAAAAGAATGCTCGTAACAGAATACAGACTCACTCTATACAAGGTATGCGCTAGACCTCTTCTGGAATACTGCTCAATAATATTTACCAACTCTAGAAAGAGTGACCGAATATCAATTGAGAAAGTACAACGCTCATTCACAAAGCGCCTGCTTTACCCTTCCACTCTCAACTACCGTGAGCGCTGTAAGCTCCTTGGTCTTAAACCTTTATGGTTACGAAGAATGAGACTCAACCTCATCTTCTTATTCCAGACGATAAACAACCCAAATACGAATCTTGAAGGACTTATTCAACAAAATGGTGACTCTCGGTATCCTCTCCGCCATAGACCCTTAACCATTACCCTGCCCACATCCCACACTAACTTGCGTAACAACTTCTTTCTCTACAGATTCGCTCGCGTCTGGAACAGGCTACCATTACAAGTAAGGGCACCCGAGAATACTGCACAGTTCCGATCAGCCCTACATAGACACCTTGTTACCCTGCCTACATGCGAGCTCTTTAACACCAAATACCGTAGGATGAACTTTGGGAACATGGCCCACAGCATCTCTAAGTCTGAAAACCCAAAAAGTCGGACAC